>OZ020303.1:40313204-41528870 GCA_963971305.1 Arcuatula senhousia | reverse complement strand
ATGTTGTTTTTCTAAAAGAGTAGGTATTTAGCTTTAAAGATTTAATCATATAGATAATGATAATATCACAGCGTGAAAGGCATTACTATGGAACGCCATAGCTGACTTATGATGATGTGTTTCATTATGTGATGATACTTCTTCATTATGTGATGATACTTTGTCATTATGTGATGGTACTTTGTCATTATGTGATGGTACTTTGTCATTATGTGATAGTACTTTGTCATTATGTGATTATACTTCTTCATTATGTGGTGATACTTTGTCATTATGTGATGATACTTCGTCATTATGTGATGATACTTTGACATTATGTGATGGTACCTTTTCATTATGTGATGATACTTTGTCATTATGTGATGATACTTCTTCATTATGTGATGGTACTTTGTCATTATGTGATGATACTTTGTCTTTATGAGATCAAAGCTTATTTTTATAAACAGCGCTAAAAAGATATTCTTTTCCTAGGACAAATATTTTGTTCGACGCGTAGTTTTTCTTTGTATCCCCCCCCCCCAAAAAAAATGGATTCCAAATGGTCGGTTTCTCGAATTTCAAATCCATAGCCAATACATGATTTATTATATATTAAAATTTTGTAAACAACATTTTTCTTATTTAGTGGTTAATTACTTTGTTTTTTAACTAGTGTTGATAGACGCGACCTCTGATGATACATTTTTTTCTGTTTTTTTTTAATGAAAGACGCTAAAACCCGAACAGTTTAAAACATAGATTTAGATCCAATATATAATTTATTATATATTAAAACTTTGTAAACAACATTTTTGTTCTTTCGTGCGGTTTTACTTAAAGGTTCATTAACATGGTCTTTTTTAGTTCTTTATTTTTAGCTCGGGATTTAAATCTATGTTTTAAACTGTTCGGGTTTTAGCGTCTTTCATTCAAAATACAATCTATCACTATAGAGGTCGCGTCTATCAACACTAGTTAAAAATCAAAGTAATTAACAACACAAGAAGAAAAATGTTGTTTTCAAAGTTTTAATATTTAATGAATTATGTATTGGTTATTTATTTGAAATTCAAGAAACCGACCATTTGAAAACTTTTTTTTTGGGGGGGGGGGGGGGGTGAATACACAGAAAAACTATGCGTCGAACAAAATATTTTTCATAAGAAAATAATATTTTTTTTAGCGCTGTTCATAATAATAATGTTTGATCTCATAAAGACAAAGTATCATCACATAATGACAAAGTATCATCACATAATGAAAACGTATCATCACATAATGACAAAGAATGATCACATAATGACGAAGTATCATCACATAATGACAAAGTACCATCACATAATGACGAAGTATCATCACATAATGACAAAGTACCATCACATAATGACAAAGTACCATCACATAATGACAAAGTATCATCACATAATGAAGAAGTATCATCGCATAATGACAAAGTATCATCACATAATGAAGAAGTATCATCACATAATGAAACACATCATCATAAGGCAGCTATGGCGTTCCATACATTTCCCTTTTTGTGCGTCTTTATTAAAACATGCATGTGATATCCATACATAATGTATAAGTTAACCATCTTCGTAAAACCCAACAAGTGTAGTGTTGAAGTGGGTACGCATTTTCAATTCTGCTTACAAAATTCCATTCCATCGTTAATGATATTATAACAGGCGAGCGGCGGAAAGGGTCTTGAAAAAAATTAAATTATTCAAAAACCTCATGAGATATTTTAAGTATATATTGATAGTTTAATAGTTCAGCTTTAATAATATCGATGTTTGCCATTCGAAATCTGGTCAGAACTTGAAAATATTAAAGGTCAAAGGTCACTACCCAAAATCTAAAAGTTTGAGTCTGCAAACATTAAGACAACTAAAATTTTACCAAATGTGGTTAAAAGTTAGAAAATTAAGACTTAATATTACTTACATATACAATGTATAAGTGAATATAAATCATTCATTTTTGGTCTCTTTGAAGAAATTTATGACGTCATTTTTTCTATTTTTAAAAAAGGGTCAAATTATTATGATTTTTATATTATTATAAAAGTTTGAATTGCGAAAAAAAGAATTCACATTTTCCCTTACCTTTTTCCACTATTTGAAAAAAACATCTTATCCTTTTGTTTGTAACGAAAATGAATGGTTCAAATGTGTTCATTGACTCAAAAACACCACATTTGTGGATTATACCAGAGTATTAGATTTTTAATAAAAAAGTTTACTGAGTTACCATTAACATGTTTAAAACGGAATAGGAATCAAAACCCATCAAAAATATCTTTAATCCAACTAGTTAAGTTGAGAACAATAACTTTGCGCAGAAAAAAAGAAGGAAAATCATCGAAAAATTAACTAAAAACACATAAGAGTTAAGTGGCGAATAGAGGTTTTAAAAACTTTTTTAAGTTTTATAACTTAATACTGTTACGGCTAAGGGTAAGCCTTCACATTTTGTATTTATTGTAATGTAAAATATGAGTTAGGTAAGGGTCAACCACTCAGCTTTCGTTCTCTTTGTATCGTGACCGTGCTGAATATGTGGTTGAGAGAGACATTGACACTTTGAGATTGTATTATTGTGTATATTTATATATGTATGGGAATATTTTGGGAATTGTGTAAGGATGGTTCGTTCTCATTATTTTACCCTTTTAGGACCATGGCTTGTTCCCAGCCATGTGCCAGCTTTAGTTTATTTATTATTTCTCACATATGTTGCTCACCTCCTTCATTTATTCATGCTAGGGATATTTATTGTAACCCTTTTCATTATAAGCCCCCATTCCCCGTCGATCGTAGTGAGAAAGATTGTTTATCTTTGAAATCGGCGCCATTTGTTATTGTTGTGTACCGGAAGACCGGAAGTTTACTATTCGCATCGATTGTTGTGTGTCGACCAATGAAATCACTGGCATTACGCCACACCTCCACAGTCCACATTGATTGATTGGAGATCCACACTCCACAGTGTGGAGTTCGTTTAAATAGCTGAGACGCACTGCGCCACTCTAAGACTGTGGACGAACCCTTTAGGTTGAGGACCTTTGGATCCATTATGTTGCTTTCTAAGCCAGAGTGAGAACAACCCAGTCTTCCTCGGATTCCTGGCCAGTTCCGAGTACCCGTCCGTTCTATTTCCTGACCTAGATGTTCCAGTCCATTGAATAAATTTACTACGATCTCACTACGATGTTCCTGAAAACGTTTTAAGGGGGGTTCCTTATATTATTCTCGCTCTGAGGGATTTTAACTTGATGTTGTATTATTTATTATTCACAAGCCGTGAATAAAGTATAAGAAATGTTATTTTGATCTCTGTTCTTATTGAACCAGTGCCTTGCCAGCCACAGGAAAGCTACCATTGAAACATAGTGTTTATTTATATTAGTGAGCGATTCAAAACTCTAAACTGGTCTAAGACACACACTGATACAGTTAGGTCACAGCAGACTAGAACACACCCCTGAGTTGTTACAATACCAAACCTTTTTTTTATTTTGGACTTAATAGAGAGATGAAAGTTTTGGCTTTCAGAACATATTAGTTTGACGCCCCAAAAATGCTCATAACCTTGTGCAATTTAAGCCCAAAGATTATAACTTTTTAAGCATCAGTCATAAGTTCAAAAGACGACAAAATCATTGTACAATGACGGCTCCAGCAGGTGGGGTGTTTCGGGAGTCCCTTAATGTCGATTAGTAACAAAATGTTAAAAACAAATCTTTTAGATTTCAGGCAAAACTGTCATACACATCTTCAACAACAAGCCTTTATGTAGAGCCCCCCCTTTTTTTCGTATAGTTAAAATGTAAATACGGGACACTCCGAAAGTTTTGCGAGTCATCTGCAGTAAATTTTCTCAAAATCTTACATGTTAAATTAAGTATAACTTAATTATCATTCGTCTGAAGAATGCAGATTTAACTAAAAAGTATCCTTACAACATTTTCTTGATTTAAGTATACAGTTTGTTTGATTTTAATGACCATTAATGTTGCACAAGTTAAAATTAACGTGTATTTTTGCTACTTTTATTCGTGATTTCAAATTCGATAAAAATTGTAGAAAAGTATTATTGTTTTTGAAAACTTCAATTGCAAACATAGAATTGGGCAAAATATCATGATGTGATTTACAATTTTGTTTTCGTGTTTGTTTGTTTTTTTTGTTTTTTTTTTTTTGGGGGGGGGGGGTAAAAAATAATTTTAAAAATCAAGCCGTTAGAGATTTTCATAGGGTACATGTACAAAACAATTTTTTTTATATCTTCTGATCATATTCGACTTGTCAAACATATATATCCATAAAAGGAATAATCAACCTTTTATTTGAGTTCAAAAAATCTCATGAGGTTTTTGGGTAATTTAAACTTTTTAGACTTTTACGATATCCGCCGCTCGCCTATAAAGTATTATCAATGATTCAATTATATCATAGAAAAAAAGAGAAACACAACAATTTATGAATTTGTCCATCAGGTAGCAAGCAATGAATTGTAAGAGCTGTCAATTATTTTACACTTTTTAATTGCCGGCCTCAGGAATTTTCCTCTTATTATGGAGATTGTTCCAATCACTTACATGACCTACTTGTACCTACTTTTGGTTTCCACCTTAAATATATTCATTTACAATTCAAACTTACGCTCAGAGGTAATACATGTATATCTTTATATTCAGGTGGACGGACCCATTTATACTTGTTTGTATAATAATTAGATAATAACATTTTACATTTTTTACAGATATCATACTATGTGGTTATTCTGTCGTTTTATGGTTATTAAATATAGTTCAGCGCAAGGTAACGTTGCCAGTGTATATATCTATAGAGTTTTATATTATTTTATAACACCTGTAAGCAAACATATATATAATTTGCCCAAAACATGTTTCATCATATTATTTACGGCTTACTAAATGCTATGTAATGCGCTTAAATGTAAAATAACTTATTTATTACACATAGATATAACAACTATGCATAAAATCAAACCGAGAAAATTTATACACTTTTACCTTACATAGACAATACTATCTAACTCTTTTATCATACTTGACTTATAATTCACAACTATGGTTCCAAATGGATATATGTATTTATATTTATTGAATCTCCTGAAGCATCATGCTGTATCCGCATTTATCTTGCATTTATCCTGTAAAGTTAAAAGGGATGGAATAAAAGAAGAGCTTCAAAAATTGGTATGCAGAGTTTAATTACAGGTCATAAAACTTGTCAATGCCACTATACTAAAAGATGATGTTCTTTCTTATATGGCTTGTATTATCATCTACCAATCTCCAAAATTAAAGGGTTTTGAAAGCTTTTTTGAAGAATTTTCATAAATGATAGTCTTAAGCTAACTTCCGTAGAGGACTAAATTTCCTTAAATAATGCGGTCAACCGAAAGTGATTCATGCAAAACTATCTTTACTTTTGTGTAATTTCTAAAGGTAAAGATGCGCAGCGTATAAATACAGCCAAACAAGAAAACTATGCCTGCTTGATTAAACCATTCACTCACTGCCGACTTCCTTTTATTCTTATTTCGTTCCTAGATTTATCCAGTAAACACTCTGTTAACAGGGGCATCTCCGATGCGTCTTTTTTCATTGACGTAATATCGCTATAAAAATATCAATCACTTTATATGCGACAGCTTATTTAGTTTAATATGCATTATATTATAGAGAAGATTCAGATCATGTCCAATGCCGACATTTATTTGTCATTTCTTCAACAGTTTTACTGCATGGTTCTATGGTCTACTGAATCCCGGTCATTTACTCTGAAGAAGACGGCAATGATAATAGATAAATAGATAATAGACAATGATAAAAAGTCTTACTGGGTGATAAAAAGTACGGCGAACTTCTATAGCAGAAAATAGTGACCCTACCTGAAATGTTACTACTTCATTTGTTCAATGCTGACCATACCTGAAATGTAACTACTTCATTTGTTCAATGCTGAAACGTTTGTTGTTTGATGCCGTCAATTCTAACGATTAAGTTTTCGATTCTCCGTCGATCAGAAAAAAATTACGGCGCTATATTGCCTTGACAAGCTACTCCGCTTATAACTGGATCAATTGTAATATTCCATGGAGGGGAAAATGGAAAATTGCATTCTCCCCTTAGAAGAAATGACAAAATCTATGTATATTGTAGATATGTCCCCCATGCAAATTTTCACTGTGATATTTAGCATATTGTTAGCTTTTCAGTGGATGTACCCGTATGCTCACTAGTCTGTGACTTTTAAACAAAAAATGTAAATATATAATAATATGATTTATACGCTTTTCCTTATGAATATGAAGTATTTATCTTATACATGATTTATTTATTTCAAGCTCTTCTTTACACTTAAAAAAAATAACTGATATTTTACGTCTTTTTTTCAGTCAAGGTGGAGCCTTAACTACACATTCAATTGCTTAATAAGGCGTAGCAGTATCTAGATAAATAATGTTTGGATACACGTTTAGTTTTTTGACGTGTACACTTCATACGTTTTTTCGGGGCATTTTTGCGTTTTTCAGTTCACTCAAATAAAGCCCAATATCAACAATGCCTTGTCATTTTGTCTCCATGTGCTTGGTAATTTCGGCATTGTTGTAATTAAATCAAATTACAATCAACTTTATGGAAAGTTATTGAGGGGTAAATCATGCTTTATTAATGGTACAACTTGAACAGAAAGAAAATGAATAGAGAAAAAAAACCAAAATAGAAAGTATTGAGATGCGGAAAAAATGTACGCGACACAGTCCACAATCAAGCGGCAATTCAGAAAAACCACAATGGACAACCGCCAGCAGCCTTCAACGAGGCCAGTAGGCGCTTCCGGCGGTTCGGCAATTGCGCCATGGTCTAAATAAAATGCATATGATTCAAATCCAGCCCTGAAATAGTCACAGATAGACCCCCTTCTTCTTAAACAAGGAACATATAACACCAAAAATAACACCAAAAAGACAAGTACAAACAAGAGCTTTGTCAAAGATCCCTGTCTTAGGACAGATACATGGAATATGTGGCGGGGTTATACTATTTTTAGGGGGCCCAACCTTCCCCCTATTAATATTCCTAGACAAAGCACAAAACCTAAACACACAATAAAAATCAAATTGATCAAAGTTCTTTTCCACTAGATTAACCATAAACCTTAATAAAATGTTCAAGTTGTCCATATAAAAATTTTAGCAATGGACTTAGTATTGAAATCAACTTTGGATTAAATGCAATACCAACTTTGAAAATTAATTCATAAAAATTAATTACATCTTTAAAATGTCAATCATTTCACATTTTTTTTTCAATGAACGATAAAAATCACTTTCCATGGATATATTAATAAAAATGTAAATTTGACAATGACCTTGCAATCATGTATTATGATTTGAAAATTCATACACTGTATGACATTGCAATCATGTACTATATTATGAAAATCTATTGCATTGTATTGCTGTGGGACTACACTATTGATCACTTACTGATCACCTCTCAGGTGGTGATCGAGACACTATTGATCACTTACCGATCACCTCTCAGATGGTGTTCGAGACACTATTGATCACTTACCGATCACATCTCAGATGGTGTTCGTGTCCCACTTGAAATTTAACAAAATAAAACGGGTCTTCCCTATCTTTGTTACCTGCCCAAGGTCGATGTTTTCCTCCATTTATTTCGATTTACTGACCACCCTACATTGCTATATGGGTTAAACTCTTATACACACTATCTCGCACACACACACACATACTGTATGGTGTAATTTAATGCGTATGCATTATAACTTGGTATTTGGAGGTGCTTTGTGTTTTCTGATTATAGGGTTTTTTTTTATTTTCTAACGACGACATGTTGGAAAAGAATTTAAGTTTTAAAGTTCATGTATACGTTTACTTCAAAATGGCTTAAATTTAGATCGACTTTTCAGTATGTGTATAGCAAAGACTGCCTATAATATTCAAAAATGAATCGTAGCACGACGTAGATATATTAATGTCTTATCTATTTTTAGTTATACTTATATGATTACATTTGTAAGTCCATTATTTTTGAGTTCTGCTTTTTTCTGTTTTTGAGCAAAGCCGATTTTAGGTTAATATCACTAACACCCTTGCACGTGGCCTCAAAAATCATGGGACATTTGAGTATTATATGACCAGAAGTGTTCATAAACCTGTCAGTTGAGAGGTACAATAGGGATAATTTGTCCTTATTCAAAATACAATTTGAACGCAAAAAAAACTGTACCTACAAAACTGGGCTATCTGCAACAAAATTAATATGTGAATATAATCAGGTGTGTTCATATCTAGGTCCTACTATACTTTATTTGACCTGATAATATGCCGTTTGAGCTGTACATATACTAAGATTTTCTTCAAAAATTTTCAAACTGTCCTGATGAACCTTAAGTCAGTCCGTACGAAAATACCAGAACCGGAAAGGGTATGATTTGAAATTTGACAGGATTGTTTAGTATAGAAATGTATGCTATGGGATGTTTAGACCTATAGACCCTTCAACAGTTTTTTGGGGTCCTGTGCTGGGTATATAGTTCCCCAATAGATAAATTCTTCCAGAATTCTTTATCAAAGATTATGTTTGTACTCTATTTGTTCTTTTTTACATTAAAAGATAAGCCTCTGATGAGTCTTGAATAGACGAAACGCTCGTCAGGCGTAGCAAAATTTATTGTCTGGAACTTTGTTGTCATTTGTATTTCGAACACACGCGAATGTTAGCACTGCTGGTGGAGTTTAAATTCCCCGAGGTTAGCCCGCTCCGGCACCAACACTTTTGAGTTGGAGAATACATCAAAGCTTTAAATTATCCGTCTAAATTTCAAGATTGTCTAAACCCTAAGGTTCTTTCTACCCCAGACATAGGTTTAATATCTTAGTAATAATTTGATACTGTTCTATGCTCTTCATATTCATACAGTGTTTGGCATTTTCAATATTTTTGGTAGAGCGCCTCTGATGAGTCTTGACTAGACGAAACGCGCGTCAGGCGTAGCAAAATTTATTTTCTGGAACTTTGTTGTCATTTGTATTTCGAACACACGTGAAAATTAGCACTGCTGGTGGAGTTTAGATTCCCCGAGGTACATGTAAGCCCGCTCCGGCACCAACACTTTTGAGTTGGAGAATACATCAAAGCTTTAAATTATCCGTCTAAATTTCAAAATTGTCTAAACCCTAAGGTTCTTCCTACCTAAGACATAGGTTAAATATCTTAGTAATAATTTGGTTCCCCAGTTTGGTATTTTTGGTTAAACTGTTCTATGCTCTTCATATTCATACAGTGTTTGGCATTTTCAATATTTTTGGTAAAGCACCTCTGATGATTCTTGAATATATTTTCAGGCGAAGCAAAATTTATTGTCTGGAACTTTGTTGTCATTTGTATTTTGAACCTTTTGTATGATAATTTTCATTTTCGTCCAGGTTCATCTGCAAAACAGTCAATAGCAAACACTGGTCACATTGATGACTGCTGGCCGTTTTCTAATGTACCCCTGCAAACAATGTCTTGGAGAATATAGTAATCACCTAGTCTGTATGTATGTCCTGTCGTCTTTCATTTTTCTCGTAAGCACAACTCATAAACCTCTTGAACCATGAAAATATCGATGTTTATTTTATCGTTACACCGTTGACGGAACATCGTAATTGGAGGATATTAGCTTTTTGCTTCTAAAGGGGAAATAACTGGACTGATCGTATTTTTCCAGAGGGGAAAACTTCATCGATTCTATTCTTCTGGGGAAAACTGGATCGATCCTGATTTGCCCTTGGAAAACTTGCAAGGAGAAAATCTACAATAAAACACCGGAGTTAGTAATTATCTATGTGATACCATTGACCATGTGAGAATAATTCAAATAATATATGTTTAAAGATACAAACATTTTATCTCATGCAGTTTCAGGAATCAAATGAAAATATCTAAACTAAGAATTATCTTTATTTTTCATATCTTATTTGAATTTTCATATCATAACACAAGAAATAATTTTTCTAATATAGTTAATTTGTCACCTAATGGAACAGCCACGCAGAGCACTACGTATAAAGATAAGGACGGTGCCTGGTCAGCAGATTTTGCGATAGACGACGGTGGTCCAACCCATGACTGGAAAAGCTTTTCATGTACACACACAGCAGACGATAAGAAAACAAAAGTTTGGTGGATGGTGTCATTCCGAGAGCAGTTATACATTTCGAATGTTCTGATTTATTACAGACGAGATTGTATGTTTTAACATCTATTTCATTACGTAATTTTTAACTTGAAACATTTAAACAAAATTTTGTAGCTAGATTGTTTTTTTAATAGACAAGCCTTTACTAAAGGTAATTTTTTTCAGAGTTGCTTATTTTTTTTATTTATATGTAACAAGACATATCCGTGACATCCGTTTCATACATGTACGTCTCTGCAATCAAGTTTGATACTTTTTGTAACTCATTTTAATTCAACATACAATGTAATATTTGTTTTAATTCAGCTTGTTTTTATCATTATAGATCCTGGGCGTCTAGCTGGATATTCTTTATATGTCACCAACACAACGATATCTAATGAAAATATTGATTTTTCAACGGGACATTTGTGTTATCATCATACGGGCAACAATTTGCCAAATATCTTACAGAATGTCACATGTGGCCAGCTTGGAAGCAAAGTGATCATCTATAACGAACGCTTACCGGAAGTGACATACCCTTCGAGTTATATGTCACCTCCTTTTCTAGAATTATGTGATGTCCAGGTTATAGGTATATTTTAATTTTTCCAAACGCTGAAATTTCAACGTTTGATTACGCCTTTAAGTGAAACCTTAGTTTCAATAGTTGAACGTTTATAAAACAGTTTTGTTATAGCATTGCATTTAAAAAACAAATTAACTAGAAAGTTCAACTAGCAATTTTTTTTTCAACCTAATAAAGTTTTGCATATTGACAAAAACCATAAACAAGAGAATGTTAAAAAGATGATTTAAAAAGCATTCATTTTGCCCTTTAATCCTCGGGCTAATTGGGAATTTGGTAACCATAGAACTAATCAGGAGTGAATGATCAACCTTGGTCTTCGACGATAGCACCCAAGTAGAAATGTGTATATATTCGATTATCTGTATGGTGTACTAAGAGGTTCAATAATAAATGAAACAACATATGTTATAATGAAATGTAGCTTATGCTACATTTTTAAAGCATATGCTATATAAATTGTAGCATATGCACTAATTTTTACAGCATATGCTATAATTTATAGCATAAGCTGTGATAAGGCTTTACGTCCTGTGAGGTTCAAAACATATTCATAGCATATGCTGTAATATTTTATGCATATGCTGTTTTAGCTGTTGCATATGCTATATTTATTATGAAATATATAGCATAAGCTCTATTTATAAAGACGTCCAAAAGGTTCATAACTATTTTTTGCAACTTAAGGTATAACCACGTGGAATGTGTAATAATTATATATAAAAAGCGTCTTATTTATTCCGCCAATGGTTGATTGCATACTATATGGTGGGTGGCACTTTACACCCACATGGGCAGACCCTTAACAGACAGAGTCGATCAAATGAGTCATATCTACAACATAATGTATTACGCATTGTGTTTCAAGGGAAGAACAAGAAGACCATCAGCTTTTAACAGAACACCAGTCGGGTTTTATGCCAAAAGACTCAACTGTCAACCAGTTGATAGAAATTTATAATACGATTGTTAGCAAATTTTGATTCTGGAAATTATGTGCGATTTATATTTTGTGATATTTCTAGAGCCTTTGCTAGAGTATGGCTTTATCTTTCAAATGTAAACTATGAATTCAAATCAGAAAACTTTTTTTTCAAAATTCAGACTCTTTACATAGAAACCGGTAGATTAAAAAAAAAAGGTTTAAATAATCAAACGAGTATGTTTAAAATATAATTTGGTAGAGGATCAGTGTCATTTCTTTTTTCATTGTAAAATATATGTATCTCTCTTAATTTATCAACTATTTATATTTATTTGTAAATATATATAAAAATTTTAGTTTAAAGTATGAAAAAGAAAAACTGAAAATTATGTTAAACCCCAACAATTAAAAAGGTCACAACAACTGTCTCTTACTTCAAACAGGCATTAGAACCGAGGAAGGAAGAACCTTAATTATTTCTGATTTTATTTTTTGTATGTGGATTGTTCTTCCTGTCTATTATGTGTTCTTTCTGTCTGAATGTGTTTTGTACTGTGTTGTCATGTATATATGTAATGTACTGCACTGCGACCCCCAAAAAATGAATAAAGTTTATTATATAAAATTGTGACACTGTCACTGGTCATGATCACTGTATGTAGGCTTTGGTGGTATCAATATTCGGATGAATGAAGAAATATTTAACAACACTAACTTATCTTTATTTAAATTATTGATAACTTATTGATCATATAATCAACCGATTTTATCAAGTTTTTATTTTTATTTAAGACTATGACTGATATTGTGCTTATCTAAATTGATAAATATAGTATATAACGTACACAGATTTACTTGTTTTCAAACTACGTCAGCTCGATCTTCCTATATTTACCAAAAATGTGTAAAAAAAATCTGTAAGATTAAACAAAATATTAACATCATAGGTCTAGCCTTGACATTTCAAACAACTTAAAAATTCTTAATTTTTCACACATTTTCACTGGGGTTTTTTTCAGCATATTTTGTCAAAATTAGTATTGGCCGCATTCGCCGACCATCGTTTTTTTATAATGAATTTATAACTTAAAAATACACACTTCTACCCGGTGCGATATAATATTCCAATAGCGCAAAGAAGCTTGAGAAGGAAACCATTATGATTGGTTTTCTGAAGCGCAACTTGAAGATTACAAGTAAAGACCCAATGGCAGCAGCGTATTTGTCCCTCGTTAGATCAAACTTCGAATACTGCGCCTCAATATGGAACCCATACATCATACAGTCTATCATTAAGCTTGAAATGGATCATTGACGAGCAGCAAGGTATGCCACAAATAAATATGCAACACCGACAGTGTCTCTGCTATCCTTAAAGACCTAGAATGGGAAACACTCGAGTCGAGAAGAACTAAGATCCAACTAGTAATGTTCTACAAGATTGTCAACGACCTAGTAGATATACTACCCTCTGACTATCTATACCATCCATAGGACGAACCAGCTCAAACCACTCTACGAAATTGCAGCCATACCACACCAGATCCGATGTCTTCAAATACAGCTTCTTCCCAAAAACCATTCTACATTGGAGCCAATTACCAGCTACTACTGCTGAGACCCCGGACTTGGTATCCTTCAAACGGGAGCTTTCATCTGTCATTGACTGGTCAGCTTAGGGTCCGTATTATTACTACATGTATGTTCTAATGAGGATTAGAGCTGTGCCGGCTGGGTGTATGCCCAGGAGCCGCTTCGGTAGCCGGATTGGTCTAGTCAGAAGGACCAAAAATGCAATAAGGTATTCGCATCTATCATTTTTATTCTTTCTTTTTTTCCAGTTCAGCCAAGCTTGCTACTCCTTATTCTTATCAGTTCATGACTTCATTCCTTAGCGCTGACGTCCCTGGTCTTTAGTATTAGTATTCCGAAACGTAATGGTCTGCAAAGATAGTGTTTCGCATCTTATAGATGTAGAAAATACGTTTCATTTAACTGAACTTTAAGCGAGAAAAAAATCAATTGATCGAATTTTTCTACAGGTAAATTACACCCAGGTACATCATGCTTTTACTTTTTCTTCAAGTTGGTACTATTAAGGAAAAAATTATAGACAAAACAAATATGCAAACAATGGGTTTATCAAAATAATGTTTCACCTGCCAAAAGATAAAACAAAAAAGATAAAACACTGTCAGATACCAACTTTACAATGTGATACTAGTATATATATATATATGTCATGTATGTGTTATCTTCTATCTGACTCCATTATTTTACACGTCCACGCAAGCAACAAAATTGTCCCGGAGCAGCTAAATAAATTCGAATCTTAGACTAGTAATTTGGCCACTAGTGTATTTCTGATTAATGTCCATAGAAAAGTCAATCTTTTCTTATAGATTGAAATGAAATTTCTATGTATGTTTGTTCCGCAACCACAACAAATGATTTTAATATAAAAATAAAATATCTTAAATGTAATTTAAGAATAATGTGTATATAAAAATCTAAGTCCTCTTCTCCCTCTTTTTTGTATAAATTTTATAGTAATTTACCTGTTTTATCTGAAAAAAAAATATTCTCGCTCAACTGAAATAGAAAACTTCGCTCAAATGAAAACAAGGGTCATTTGAAATTCGCTGAATTGAAACCACAACATAATTTTGATTTGCACGTGAGGTCATTTTCATATTCACCGATTTATAGATGAAAATCAAAAGAAAATGTCAAAATTCGAGATTTTGTACAAAATAGACTGATTTTAGCTCACTACTTTCCTTATTGATGAATAATTCTAAAGGTATTGCAGTTTATAAAATATGGAGCATTATGAATATAAAACCAGCAATTACAAACATGTTTATGGAATTAATTTTTTTGGTGCCGATTTGGGACCTTCGTGGCTCTACTCCTTTTACTTTCTTATCTAAGGTCACTACCCAGATAGCAAGAATATATCGGCCCGATATTGGCTGTGTATCGGCTGTTATATCGGGCCAACATCGGCTGCCGATATTGGCCCGATAACATTTTGCTCATCGGGCCGATATCATTTCGATTGTTTGGCTCGGCGTTGGGATGATATCAGCTACCCAGTTGCCAATTGCATGCCAATAGCCTAGCCAATATGTTTTATGTTTGGTTCGGTATTGAGCCGATATCGGCTCCCCAATAGCCAATCGCCTCCCAACGGCTTCCCAATTATGCTGTAAAAAGCTTTTTATTGGTCCCTGCTTTTAATATAAAATGTTTTTAAATCTTCCTTTATTTTAATTATTGTCTTTCTTATAAATATTACAACATTGAAGATCCAGGTTAATTTTTGTCATTATTTGGTTTTTCTGTTTGTTGTTATTTGTTTTTCCCACATCATTGATGGTTAACGCCTCTGGTGGAGTTTTAGTTCCCCGGTGTTGGCCCGCTCCGACATAGTTCCTTTTGTGATGAAGAACACATAAGAGTTGTGGACTATACGTTTGAATGTCGGGGTCATAGATCACTGTCGACAAGCAGATTATAATAATTTGAGAGACCCAATATAGCTTCTAGATAAAAAGTAAGAATAGTTTTCCCCATTTTTACAAGCTTAAACTGCATATTGTAGAATTATTTTAAGCTGTTGCAGATTTTTTATAATTTTTACTAATTTAACTAATTTAAGCTTATTTATTTTGTATTTATTTCATTATTGCTCTATTATGTTCCCGTCACTCTGGATAAATTTCGTACTACTAAGTCCTAAAAAGTCTTAAAACGTTGTGTTACGACAAAAATGGATATAATATAGAATGGATATGGTGAGCTGCAAAGTTGCATTCTATATTATATCCATTACTTTACAGAGCTGTGCGCAACACCATTTATCACTTTACGACAAAAATGCCAAGGTCAGAAATCACCTCTTTGTAACCTATCAGCCAACAAAAGACAAATATTAGTTTTAATAATTTATTAAAGACAATTAAGAAAAACTTTTACAATATCATAATTTTTACCATGATAAAATCAACATAAGTTACAAAATTGTACTATCTAGTTCTTAAAATATTCACTTCTCTATCTGTGTCCAACGGTCCAAACTAGAAGGGAATTTCCAGAAGTTGAAACGTAATTGTCCAAACAGTCCACAAATAGAAGGTAATTTACAGTATATGATCATGAAGTCGTACGTAAATGTATATAAAGGTCCGATTAAGTCCCTGCAGTCCGTGTTTGAAAGAAAATAACAAGAAACTTGTGTCTTGAAGTTAGATGATAATCAGGCCTCCCTCATTGTTGACATGATTTCTATAGGATGTACAGCACAATTTAAGTAGACATCAAAATGATGTAATGCAGACAAAATTGCAAAGCACTCCTTTTCAAAAGGTGAATAATTTTTCTGGTGTCCCTCATTGTTTCAGGTCTCTGTATTTATATAGTCATCTCGGAAACTTCTAGAAAATTATCCAAAGCAAACCATATATTTAGATAAATATAGAACATTTTTGATAATAATATTACATAAACATGATAAATTGAATGATGTAGAATATTCCAGAAAAATCAAATGTATATACAATAATCTACAGATGTAAAAAAAGATTTGTGGTTAATAATAGAATATGTTTATTATAAGGTACAGGAATATACTTTAATCGTTTTCTCCTAACACCCCCCCCCCTTGAAAAAAGTTTGAATGCAATGAAAACTTTCAGTTAACAATAAACAAGTTATTTTTTTTGTACAAAAATTAAGTCAATATTCAGATTATATACAATCTGGTTTTGGTACAAGAAGACAAAGAGAACTCCATTCACTACTAATTGGCTCAATAATATCCTTATCTAACATATATTTTATTTCTTTTCGCAAAAGGATTGAGCCGATATGGATGTTGTTTGTAAGGTGTAGCATTGGTTACGTCAAAATCATGGCAAGCAACATTTGTTTTGCTAGGTAAATCCAGAAATAGATTTCGGAAAGAATGAATTAAGGTTTTAATTTCATCTTTTTTATCACAGTCCAGATGCACAAGTTTTGAATCAAGATTATCCAATATAGGCCAAACACAACAAACACAGAATGTAGGGTGGCATATTGGGACCACAGTATATTTATTTCGAATTAGATATACCTATTGATCGATTATCATAATAAACTGACAACTTTAAAGTCTATGTAAATAAAACTTTCTTGAAAACGATCGATCTTACAATACAAACAACGATCATTTCTAAAATGTAGGATCACTTAAAACAACGATCATTTCTAAAATGTAGGATCACTAAATGACATGTACGATCACTAAATAAAATGTACGATCACTATATAAAATAAACGATCACTTGTTGGTGTCGCAACTTATGACACCAGATTGTACTATCACTGATAAAATGTAGACTTCAATATTAATGGAAATTTTGGATACCACTGCGGGGAACGCAAATGGTGGAGGCCTAAATAGAGTGAAAAGTGTAAATTAAAGTCCAAATATAAGCTCCTTCAATAACTGGTGCAGTGCATTTGCTTATACTAGTATCCCTTTTAAAAGCGTTGATTAGTCCTCAGGTCCTCATCATGATAATATATTCCCAAATATATTCCAGCTATATATCAAAGTTATTTCTTGAATCCCATTTTTTGTTAAATGCGAATAAGTTCCCATTCCAAGATGAGTGTGGACACGATCAATTCTTTGTTTAGTGCGAACGAGTCCACATTCTTTGTTCAGATCACACAGATACCATTTTTTTGTAGTTCGAACAAGTCCTTAGTCTTTGTTGAGTGCAAACAAGTCCCATCCTCTGTTGATTGCGAACAAGTATACGTCCTATTCAAGCCCCATAAGATAAAGAGGTAATGACATATCTAGTGAACAGACTGGTACGATGTCTCTGAAAAATACATTAATACAATCAATATATATTCTTGACACTGAAACCTGCACTTTAATATCCACAAAGGTGGAAGCAACACATCGTGCTTTAACTTGCCTCCGTATAAGTGTATGAAGTCATCAGATATAAACTGAAACAAAGTGTTTTTCTGTGTATTTGTAATGGGAGGGATGGGTTTGGGGAAATAATTTTGGATAAATATTACCTGAATAGATCGGAAAATTGTATATCCTTGAACGGAAGTTACAAATGTAAATGATGGTATGGTTAAAAGGAAGATTATAATCCCGCTCATGTAATATAAAAGACACTGATATGAAATAGGATTTTAACTTATGGTCGACCATTTTACTTATATACAACTCAATCAGAACTCAATGGCGATAAATAGTTTGTCCTTCATGATAATAGAATTTAAAACATATTATTTTTAATTCGATTATCCAAAATATCTGAATTGTTCAATTCAACCTGGTGTTTAAAGTCTTTAATCTCGTATACGGATTCATTAGTTGCATTGTCAACATCTGAAATTTGGACTTAAGTGAAAACTTGTTGTTTTTGTCAGATCTTTCAGCAAGTTAATATGACATAATCTTTTCTTCTTACGCCTACCTGGCGTATTTACAATATAACTCAAATCATTGACCTTACTATCTATTTCGTTAGGTCCACAATACCTAGCTTGTAAGGGATGCCATTAATTAAAGTCCAAATATAAGCTCCTTCAATAACTGGTGCAGCGCATTGGCCAAGTGACTGTGGGATACTCACACACTGTCAACCGCAATTAAAAATGGGGGAAGATGCACCAAGTGGTCCCTTTATATGCCCCTAACATTATATCATTTGTAACAAAACACGTATTATTCTTTATTCCCTGTGACATTTTGACCAATGTATTGCCTTTGACTATTTACTCATTTGGAAATTCAGGTGATTAATATATATTGAATGAAAACAATAGAAAACTGCAAGCCGCAATACACACGAGGCCAATTGCACTTTTTGCCGTTCTTCAGCCAAAGATCAATTCAAATCATCCCAAGATCAATTCAAATTCAGGTAAAATTTGTATAACGAGAACTATAAGCTCATACTAATGGTAAGTTACATGTACATGTAAATGTGCAATTTTATGGTGGCTTATAGTGCCATCTGTAAGAGTAAGTGGTCTTTTTGGACTTTTAAACTATCAATTGCTATCCAGTGTTTAATATGAATCACAAAAAAATACATATGCATTTTTGTGTTGACATGCAGTTTAAAATTAACCAGGATGTGCTCAATGTCCTATTTTGCATGCTAATTGTAGTTTGAGTCTATGTATTGAACATGTTCATAGACGCACATCATTGCACCTGTATTTTTGAATGTGCATAAAGTTACCTGCAAAACTGAACAGTGTGCATGTTAACTGTGTGAACATCTTAACAGAAATACAACATTTGATTAGGTTTTACCATATTGAACATAAATTTTGAATTTTCTTTTACGCGTGCAACTGTAGTTCAAAAGATTTTAATACCAGCTACACTTAAATTATAAATCACTGTGTTAAGAGAAATAACCCAAAACTAAATTATTCTTAAGTTATCATAGCATTATTTTTTATTACTAATTCTAAAAATTGCTTGTCTACTGCAATTTAATTATAAAAAATAAGAACAAAAATCAACAAAAAGATTTTATCATTAGTCGAAAAGGTTTTTCTTTGTTTATAGAGTATTGAGATTTAGATAAAGTTCAGAAAAATCATTTAGATTAACTGCTGTTGTTTAAATTTCTTTAAAGGCACTCATACAGATATCTATTTAAATGCTTTCCTGCATGTGCATGTACGATTAACAATTTGGCTGTTTAACATAGTGTGTGTGCATTCACTTGCAAAATTCTACATGTACTGTTTGTATTAACTAAAGTATTTGGAAACAAATCCACCAGACAATTCTTCATGTTTTGTCATCAAGACTGCAAGAACTTCATATATTCTTACCTGACTTACATTTGAAAATAAATAGTGTATATGCAAAACACATATTGACGTACGAATTTGCTTAGTAACATGTAGCTACATATTAATAAATTGATATTGCTATGTGTGAACTTATTCACATATAATTCTACCTTATTACACTTAGCTGGTTTTGAGACTACCAAAGTGTACAGTTTAAATATAACACATGAAAGAGTCTATGAGTACACATAATGGAAGATATATACTAAGTATACACGTACATTGTACATGTGTGTAAATTATATTTATCATAATGATACATGCAAATATTATAGGCCATTGGTCAATATGCTTGTGTCTGTTACCTTATGTTAAAGTCTAAGTACAATTAGACTAAAGGTTATAATATGGAAGCACTACATGTAGTGTTTACATTTGTTTGAACATACAAAATCTAGATTTTTAATAAACATAATACATGTACAAGCTCTAAGAGTATGTGTATTATTTGGAATACATCAAATAATATTATCAAATAATACATCAAATAATATTATCAAATAATACATCAAATAATATTATCTGGATGTTTTAATGCATGAAATTAAAGGCTCATGTACTTTCGTTCCCGTGCAAGCTACAGAAACCAGTATTATTGACGATCATGTCATAGCAACCACAGCTCTTCGAGCAGCCCCTACATACAATAAATTACCTACTATGTACTGGATACCTAAATTACACAAAAACCCATATAAATCCCGTTTTATTTCTGCATCAAGTAAATGTTCCTTAACCAATATTTCTAAAATCTTGTCTCTTGCTTTAACTACAATGAAAGAATTTATCATCCGATACTGTGATAAAATTTTCGAAAATAGTGGAATAAATCATTTTTGGAGTGTTAAAAATTCTCTTGATGTTTTAGACAAACTTCGGGCATTTGAAAATACTTTTCAATCCGTAGACAGCTATGACTTTTCCACTTTATATACTAATCTACCTCACAATCTTATCAAAAAGAAATTTGAATATTTAATTAAATGGTGCTTTGACAAATCTAAAAGTGACTACATCTGTTCTAAAGTGTCACAAGTATTTAGTAAATCGTTTTTTAGTAACGAAGCCCACAAAGGTTATGTTAATTGGACCGACATAGAAGTTATTACTGCATTAAACTTTCTTTTAGATAATATTTACATCCGGTTCGGTAAACAAATATATTGCCAAGTCATTGGTATTCCAATGGGAACCAATTGTGCTCCACTCATAGCTGATCTGTTTTTATATTGTTACGAATCACAGTTTATGGCCAAGCTACAAAAAGACCCAAACAAAAACCACCTTATCGAAACTTTTAACAATACATATAGGTACTTAGATGACATACTTGCTCTAAACAACCCCACATTCTCAAATTTTATAAATGATATATATCCTAAAGAATTAACCCTAAATAAAGCAAACTCAACCGACAGTAGATGTCCATTTCTAGATTTGGACTTAAGCATTATCAATGGTAGATTACACACTAAAGTATATGATAAACGGGATGAATTTTTATTCCCAATAGTTAATTTTCCTTTTCTTGAAGGAGACGTACTATTAGCTCCAGCTTACGGGGTATACATTTCACAATTAGTCAGGTATGCTCGCATTTGCAGTGATGTGTCTGATTTTAATGATAAAACCCGTTTTATTACAGAAAAATCGCTAAAACAAGGTTACCGTTACCACAAATTAGTCAAATCTTTTACAAAATTTGCACAAAAATATGGACATCTCATCGAAAAATTTGATTGTACACGTAGATTTCTGATTGTAAAAGGAATATCTCATCCTGACTTTTATAGCAATGTAGTTTATAAAGCACAAAAATTCAAAAACAACCTTATGGAAATTAAAAACTGGCTTAAAAACCTTTTGAAAAAAGGATACGAATTCAATGTTTTAGTAAAATCTTTGCATCTGGTATGTTTTGGCAGAAATATTGATAGCTTGATAGTAACTTTAAAACGTTAAATTTTCACTTTGTACCCACTGTATTATTTATAAGCACCACAGCGATCAAGTATGTCGGTTCTGTATGGTGATACAACTCTTAATCATTCATTGTTTTGACGTTGGGTGTCGGATTTAGAACTGATGTATTTGATACTTTTACATCAATCGATAAATGTTTCTTAGCTAGTTGTCAGTAACTTCGAGTGTTCTCAAGTGAGTTCCTCCTTGTCTTGTTGTTTTCGTACAGTATTTTGTCTTAGGTTCTCTCTTGTTGAATTGAACTTTTGTCGATTGAGTTTTACAGTGTGTTTTATATGTAGCTTTGTGCAAGCTTATCAATAGGGGGAAGGTTAGATCCAAAAAACTAGTTTAACCCCGCCACATTTTATATGTGCCTGTCCTAATTATATAAGCCAGGAAACTTTGCCAAAGCCTTTGTTTGTCCTTGTCATTCTATGTTAACTGTTTTATGTCAAGAATTGAGTCTTTCGTTGATGATTTAGGGATGGTTTTGATACTTTTGTATTGTATTATAAGTCTTGGGCCAATGCCAGACGGTAAGCAGTGACCTATGGTCATGTTGAAGACTGCTTGCTGCTTTCCATTGTGATTTTTTGAATTGCTGTTTTTTTATGTTTGTTGTGTCGCGTACACTTATTCCACATCTCAATATCGTATATCATAAACTGCAAGATCATCCAATGTTTTTAATTTGCATTTCTTAATACATGTACAAAACAAAATGCATCTGTAATTTAGCCAGTATATGTGGTGTCAGCAAATGAGGCACATTTGACTACAATGTGCATGCAGATTACTTTTTAAAAATGCTATGTTTGTATGTTTCTGTGTGTGATATATATTATTTATGGTCATGATGGTGAACATGCAGTTAAATAATATTATATTGACCTTTTCTCCTGATATTCTAAATTAAAGTAAATTTAAACAATGGCAAGTTAATGACAATAAAATTAAATGATATTTAAGTTTTCTATTTGATGCCTTATAATCATGCATGCTTGGCCATCTTGGCATATATTTATGTAAATTGTAGATTCACAATCTAAGGAAATATAAACCTGAAAAAAAAAAATTAAAAGTTCTTAAAAATTGTCTCTCTTGTTAAAAAACCTAAATAAAGTTAAATTAAAGAAAAAAAATATATTGTACATGAGTTAGTTTAAAAGATATAAGGGTTATAAAAAAAATTGTTGGGAGATCAGACTCATCTGGATTTTTTACTGGGATAACATTAAAACAGTTTGTTC
This sequence comes from Arcuatula senhousia, assembly GCA_963971305.1. NCBI lineage: Eukaryota > Metazoa > Mollusca > Bivalvia > Mytilida > Mytilidae > Arcuatula > Arcuatula senhousia. The sequence continues at coordinate 41,506,022 of OZ020303.1, read as the reverse complement.
TATTAAGCATGGAGATAATCATCAAATCTTGCTGAAATTTGTATTTTATATTCAAAATAAATAAAGGAAAATATGGGGTCAATGGGTAAATTAATTCCCCTGCTTTATAATGGATAATGGCAAAGGATATTGAAAAAACAATCCAAAATATTCAAACCACAGGATTGTATTGCATTTAAAATACATGTATCAAAGGAGCAGTTTTAACTATTTGAAATTTGTTTTTGATAAAATGCAGCATATAATATTAAATTTAAATTAGTGTGCAGAGTTAAGTAACTCATGCTTCATATGATATTACCTACTACATGATCCTTCAAAGCCAAATCCATATAAATGCACAGGTAAGTGTAGCCAGCACACGAAGCGTTTGACAGTGTTCCATGTTGTGGTACATTCATGAAGGTGTTGAATAAAATCGTTCCAGGTTAACATGGTTAAGGCGTCTGCATACCAATTCACAGGTGCTTGGGCCAACTTCCACCTCATACTTTAGTGCGTTTTTTGTTTCCCATTTGTAGGAGTTGATGTAAATTGTCGATTTGTGTTACACACATTCTATACATTGTACAGTGTACATGTAGGTTATTTAGACGAGCTAAGCCTCCCAGTACTGAAGACATTTTCTGAAACTCATAATGTATAAAAAAACTAATAATAGCTTTTTTTAATCAAGAAAACATATATTTACATGTATATATACTGTGGCCGATTATGGTGTGTGTCACATTTATGTTGGTAAAAGTTATAAGCCCCCAGTGGGACCAAATTGAACAAATAAAAAAATTGAAATGAATTGTAAATTTAGCTGCTCCTGTATATCTTTTAGTGTGGAAAGTTTGGCATGTGAACATCAAGCCTTCAAAATTAGAGGGGATGGTCTGTCCGTATTTGATTACATATATCCCTAATTTCTTAAACTGAACACACAAATACAATGTTTTAACTTGAGTTAGCACCATCAATAATTTGAATTATATGTATTTGAGTGTGTCAAAACATATTGTTTGGGGAAGCATTGCCTTACATAGTCCAATATACATTTGTACATACAGGTACATATGAACGTAACACAAATTTATACAATTCAATGAATTTGTCAAAATACATGTAAATGTACATGTGGTAAATTATCCCTGTACATGGGCATACTTTTCGTGCTTGTTATTAAAGACGTCAACAATAGCATGGTGTAGAAATGCACATCATATATATATATTTGTAGAATTGTTAACAATAAAGGTGCCAAATTTCAGAGAAAATACCCGAAATAAAACCGAACACCGAACATACATCCCCCCCCAATTACGAGCCTGTACAAAATCATCAGTTTCATATAGATCAGCAAATTAAAAAGATCTTGCGATTATGCAATGAATGTGTTTTATTTGTACGCATAAAGTAAACTCCGAATCAATATTAGCATGTTACTTATTGTTTATAATCAAACTATGAAGCAGTATTTGAATCGACTAAACTAGTCAATGCTTAATCATCACTAAATATCATGCTTTGTCAATGCGGAAATTTAACAAATTGTTGTTTCGATCGATGTTAATCTTCGATGGCTTCGAAATTGTAAAATAATTTTGGATAAATATAACCTGAATTGATCGGAAAATTTATATCCTTGAAGTTAAAATGTAAATGATGGTATGGTTAAAAGGAAGATTATAACCCCGCTCATGTAATATAAAGGACACTGATATGAAATAGGATGGTTTTTAACTTATGGTCGACCATTTTGCTTATATACAACTCAATCAGAACTCAATGGCGATAAATAGTTTGTCCTTCGTGATAATAGAATTTAAAACATATTATTTTGAATTCGATTATCCTAAATATCTGAATTGTTCAATTTAACCTGGTGTTTAAAGTCTTTAATCTCATATACGGATTCTTTAGTTGCATTGTCATGAGTGTCAACCACAGGGTCTTGCTCCTTCTATCAATATTTTGTTAGAGTCAATGTGCGGTAGGAAAAAAAACACAAGGGGGATACTACTTTCACCACCCCCCTTTACTTTAATTCGATTTTCTTTTAATATATCATTGATCTCGTACCTTTTCTTATATAATTCGTTTCACAGATGATTTTCCTTTCCAAAACACCCAAATATATTTTCATTCATTGCATTTCGGCCTCAAAATCGGGCTTTGTTCGGGCAATTTTGTAAAATTTGGCAATCGCTTGGACATGAAAATGAAAGTACATTCTCGGGACTTTACCAATAAATGTAACGTAAAACGAAAGTAAAAACGTCATTAAAATTCATTCGGATTTCTTTAGAGTTTCGATACTTTTCCTTGACGTAATGCTTTTCATGTCCAAGAGATTGCCAAATTTTACAAAATTGTCCGAACAAAGCCCGATTTTGAGGCTGAAACGCAATGAATGAAGATATATTTGGGTGTTTTGGAAAGGAAAATCATCTGTGAAACGAATTATATAAGAAAAGGTACGAGATCAATGATATATTAAAAGTAAATCGAATTAAAGAAAAGGGGGGTGGTGAAAGTAGTATCTCCCTTGTGTTTTTTTCCTACCACACATTGACTCTAACAAAATATTGATAGAGGGGAGCAAGTCCCTGTGTGTCAACATCTGAAATTTGGACTTAAGTGAAAACTGGTTGTGTTTGTCAGATCTTTCAAAGTATTCTTTCAGCAAGTTAATATGACACAATCTTTTCTTCTTACGCCTACCTGGCGTATTTACAATACAACTCAAATCATTGACCTTACTATCTATATCGTTAAGTCCACAATACCTAGCTTGTAAGGGATGCCCAGGAACTTGTAAAAATACAAAAACCTTATCACCTGGCTTAAAAATCTCTGTTCCTGGCATTTTTATCATACCACTTATTCATTCTACATTAAGAAGTTCTCAAGTTATCTCTGGCCATTTGTACAACATTAAATAATCTCTCTTTAAAATTTGATACATAATCTTAAAGATTCATATCAGTGTGTTTAATAAGCCATTTTTCTTTAACAAGTTTCAAGGGGCCTCGTACAGTGTGACCAAAAACCAGCTCAAAAGGACTAAAGTGACTCCTGTACTGCCTCCCTTACAGCAAAGAGTAAAAAATAAATGCCTTCGTCCCAATCTATCTCTGTCTGCTGACAAAATGCTCATCATGTTGTTTAATGTTTGTTGGAAACGCTCTAAAGCTCCTTGGGACTCTGGATGGTAAGCACTGGATTTGAACTGTTCTATTCCCAGTTCATGGACTACTTGTTGGAATACGCCTGACATGAAATTAGACCCTTGGTCAGACTGTAAAGACTTTGGAAGACCAACCAACGTGAAAAACTTTACTAATGCCTTCACAATGGTACGTGTCTTAATATTCCTCAACGGATGGCTTCCAGAAAACGGGTAGAGGCGCAAATAATGGTAAGAAGATAGATGTAACCTGATTTCGTCTTTGATAGAGGTCGAACACAATCTATGAAAACCCTATTAAAAGGATCGTCAAAAGCTGGGATTGGCATCAATGAAGCGGGTGGTATTTGTTGGATTGATTTTCCAACCATCTGGCAAATATGACAGGACTTACAAAACTTTGCCTTATTAATTCCAGGCAAGTAAAAGTGATGCAGGATTTTCGAACAGGTCTTTTACGCCAACATGATCAGCCATAGAGGTATCATGGACCAAGTGTTAAAGTTCTTGCCTATACACCTTTGGAACCACAATCTGATGAATGGTCTGCCACTCCTCATCTGATTGTGGCCTCCATTTTCTCATCAAGATTCCATCATTTAGGTAGTAGCAGCATGGAACCTTGACGAACTCCTCGGGGGGAATGCTTTTCTTGAAGGGTTATTAACTCAGAATCTTGAGACTGTTCTGTGATAAGCTGTTGTCTACTAACCGAATGTTTGTCAACATTTGGTAACATATCTGCAATAGTTGACTTCTTTGGAAACTTTTTTTTGTATTTTCAATATTCTCGTTCTTGACAAAGAAAGTATCAGGCAGGCCCACTTGTGAAGGTTGTTCTTCAATCTCATTGTCTTGTGACTTTTTGTCTTGGGTGACTGCACATGCTGTTTTCAGGTCATTATCATCTCCGGACAGAGAATCTTAATTTGGATGACACGTAACAAAGGGGTTGTTCTTTACTAAATCATTCCCTTACAGCATTGAAACACCCTTAACAGGTAATCCAGTACGAATACCTACAATAACTGGTCCAGTAATCAAAATTGAATTCAGGTAAACATGATAAAGGGGAACATCAATACCACCTAACTCCACACCCTGCATCAAAGCTGAGGCATCAACAGAAGTCTTTTCTGACAAAGGCAACACATCTTCCAATTACAAACTTAAAATACGAATGGGCACTGGAGCAGTATCCTCATTTAGAGAAACATATCCCTCAGACATAAAAGGCTCATAGTCCTCCATATAATCCCTAGAACTGGACTTTAAATCCTGATTTCCAACAGGACCTGTCAACCTCGTAGATATAATGGGTGCAGTACAACCACTGGGTTGTGTCTTCGACTCGCGATCTCTCTGCTTCTGGAGTTTAAAACACTGAGAAATTAAATGACCTGACCTCTTGCAATACAAACAGGACACTGTCTTTTTACTGAAAGAATCTGACTTCTTATTGGACAGCGTAGGACTAGGAGAGGCATGGACATGATTATCTTTCTTAACAATACTATCCGTACTCTGAATTTTAGAATTTTGATTCTGAAAACTACTTGTTGTATTTGAACCCTTGAAACTTTTCTTAAAGATAAAATATAATTATCTAATGCAATAGCTGCTTCATGCAAAGTAGTAACATTTTTGTCATCTAAATGTAATTTCAGTTCATACTGAACACACTGCTTGAACTCTTCTAACAATATTAGTTGTCTTAAATTATCATAACTTTTATCAACTTTCTTTCAAGTAAGCAATTTATCACACTAATCTTCCTTTTCCCTAGAAAATTCAACATAAGTTTGAGTACATAATACAAATGACAACAAAGTTCCAGACAATGAATTTTGCTACGCCTGACGCGCGTTTCGTCTAGTCAAGACTCATCAGAGGCGCTCTACCAAAAATATTGAAAATACCAAACACTTTATGATTATGAAGAGCAGAGAACAGTAAAACCAAAAATACCAAACTGGATAACCAAATTTTTACTAAGATGATCAACCTATGTCTGGGGTAGGAAGAACCTTAGGGTTTAAACAATTTTAAAATTTAAACGGATAATTTAAAGCTTTGATGTGTTCTCCAACACAAAAGTGTAGGTGCCGGAGCGGGCTAACCTCGGACAATTGAAACTCCACTATCATATTTCTTATATGCCCTTAATTTCTGCCTATAAGCCTCTGGCACTAACTCATAAGCTTTCAAAGTTTCACTTTTGACCAAATCATAATTAAGAACTTTGAGTATTTGAAAGACCCGAATACACTTCAGCGGCCTTACCCTTTAGAACACTTTTCAGCATGATAAACCAAATGGGTTTAGGCCAATGTAAATTTTCAGAAATTTTCTCAAATTGAGAAAAATATTTATCTACAGATTTGTCCGCAAATTTCGGAACCAAGCGAATATATTTAGCTGTATCAAAATGTTCTGATTCTGACGAGGACCTAGTGTTGCTCAATAATGGAGAAATTTGGCCTTGTCTAATTCTTTCTTATTCTAATTCCTTTTGTGTTTCCATTTCTTGATGCCTCGTTTCCATTTCTCGTTCTTTTTGTTTTTCTTGCATATCAATTTCTCTCATTTTGAGTTGATGTTCCATTTCCATTTGTTTCAATTTTAATGAATCTGCATGCTCAATTTTTAGCTCAAGTGCATCAGATTCAAATTTTCCAATATCTACTATTTTACTAAATTCTTAATAGTTTGTTTTCTCATTGAAGATTTGAAATTTAATTAAAAATGTTTCGCAAGCAACTCTAAATCTCCTTCTTTAGTTGGTCAAACTCATCAACATCAGAAGTTTTCAAAAATTGTTCTACTTGAAATACCATTTTGACTCTTGTTTGCGATAATGCAATTTTTAAATTTAATGATCCCGGACGAGCCCCCAATTTCTGTAACGACAAAAATGCCAAGGTCAGAAATCACCACTTTGTAACCTATCAGCCAACAAAAGACACATATTTGTTTTAACGATTTATTAAAGACAATTAAGAAAAGCTTTTACAATATCATAAGTATTACCATGATAAAATCAACATAAGTTACAGAGAACACAATTGTACTTATTTAGTTTTTAAAATAGTCACTTCTCTATCTGTGTCCAACGGTCCAAAAATTTCCAAAGGGAATTTCCAGAAGTTGAAACGTAATTGTCCAAACAGTCCACACATATGAGGTAATTTCCGGTATATGAAGTCGTACGTAAATTTATATAAAGGTCCAATTAAGTCCCTGCAGTCCGTGTTTGAATAATGTCCAAAGGAAATAACAAGAAACTAGGGTTTTGAAGTTAGATGATAATCAGGCGTCCATCATCGTTTTGGGTCTCTGTATTTATATAGTCATCTCGGAAACTTCCAGAATATTCTCCAAAACTAACCATATATCTAGATAAATATAGAACATTCTAGATAATAATATTATATAAACATGATTAATTGAATGAGGTAGAACATTCCAGAAAAATCAAATGTAAAAACAACCTTTTTATCTATACAATAATCTACAGATGTTAGAATAGTTCTGTATATGGTTAATAATAGAATATGTTTATTATAAGGTACAGTAATATACTATAATCGTTTTGGTAAGAATTTAACTTGTAACACGTAGTAGAGACCTGCTAGAAACGTGTATGGTCGTAGAGTGAACTTTAATGGACGTAGTACGAGCTTTAATGGACAAGGTTCCAATTTCAAGAACGTGAAAGACGGGAAATAATTTTGAACATATTCAAAACAAACGTAGTGAGGACGTGGAGAGTCAACTACTAAGAATGTATTGAAAACTCCATGATCGTAGCATGAACGTAGAAGGAACGTGTCAAAAACTTCATGGACGTGACCAAGACGGTATGATATTTTGTGCCGCTTATACCCCCGTCACACAGGGACAAAGACCATCAAGTTCTATGTACTTTCTTAAAACGAAGTTAAAACAGGATAAAAATGATTGCTTCTTCGTATTTACTAGGACGTATTTCTAGGTCTGTTACATGGCAACTTCCTTTTTAACTTGTTATCTTGAACTCGGCCGGAACCAAGGAATTCTGGTCTTGTTTTTATAGGCCGGTGACCAAACCACGTTTTAAAAAAAAAATAATTGTCGTGAATAACATACAGCTAAATCGTGAACCATTTGATTTGTTTCATTTAAACCTTAGAATAAAGTTGGTCGTAAAAAAATCATGATTTGTTTTTAATTTTGAGGTCAAACTTCAATATTTTTTTCACAAAAGTTCGCAGTTTTCGTTTTCGATTTAAAAACACTCTTAAGCATCAATTTTCAGACATTTCATTTCTTGGTTTAGAAACATTTGTAGTGTATTAAAAAGGTTAAACATCGGCTAATAAATTAAAAAACTGAACAATATCAGACATGTTGAAAAAAGGGATAGGTTTAGGTCAAATTCAACGCATATTTTTGTCGTTGCAAAATAAGGAAAACCTTTTTAATTTTATTTTTATATACTAAATGACAATACAATATATAACACATAGGGTAACAAAGTTTTAGCATTTTGGGTTGAGTATCTTCATGAAAAATATCCTTTTCTTAAAGTGGGTATATATCAGCTTTGACATCAAAAACCAATTAAAAAAAACGACCTACGGACCGAATCTCATAAGAAAATTTCTATCAATATTCAATCTAAAGCTCATGAAACAGTAGAATCACTTGTTTTCATCGTTTTAAGTACAATTTTATTCAAATTTCCGGTTTTCTTCCTGGAAAGAATACAAAAATGATGCCTTCACCCAACTCTGATTTTATCCATAGGCATAACTTAAAGAGCTAAAAATGTGTTGCATAGAATCAACTACTATTATCAGCATTTTCTTCTTGAAGAGCGAACGTAAAAGCATTCCGAGAAGTATCTGCTCCTTGGCAACCGCAAAGATCAGTACATGGTAGACTTTGGTCAAATTATACACATGATCTTTTGCACTGTGTTTTTCCCTTGCAAGTACAAACAAGATCCTGACGAAATTCAGCCGACATGTTTCCTTCGAAAAAGACAGGACATAAAGAATCATGAGACCTCTGCCATTCATAATCAAGAGGAGAAGGCAATGGCGATTTTGTCAATGTTGCTGATAACCAAATTTTCGTTTGAATCGAAGCTCTCAAAATATGCTGCTTTCAAGCTGCCTCCGATGGTGACAAATTTCACTAGACCTGCATCTTTACTAAAAGCATATTTAACTCGCAGTTTGTTAATGTTAGAATGACAAAAACAAACTTTGTCTGCGTCATAAAGGCGAGCTACAAAAGAGCCGTTTGAAATTGCTAACTCATCATCAGATCCGCCTAATTCAGTTAACTCTTCGAACTCTACAGATGCCTCTTTTATGACTTTGTAAACGGATGTTTTTCCAACACCAAATAAAGATGACGTTGTGTCAGTAAGTGCATGGACAGCGGGAAGAATACCACACGTTATATCGGATAATGACGACAACCCATGAATTGGAAGAAACCTTCGAGAGTCTTTTAAACTTCAAACCTTGCCTAAATGAACCCAAAGCTTTTCGACTGCTTATAATAATAGACACACAGAACAACTACGTCAGTATCTGCAGATTTTATGACGATTCTTCCTTTTTGACCCTTTTCTTCAAACGCTTTATCTGTATGAAAACCACGAAGAATCATTCGGGTGTCAGTTTCCTCTTGAGTGCTGAATAGTTCAGGACAATGTCATACGGCACCTTCTGAAAATTGTCAGACTATTTCTGGATTCTCAAATGATCCTGTCATGAAATATTGATGACCAGATACAGAAAAGTTTTATTTTCGAACAACGTCGTCATAAACTCACCTAGGAAACTAATCATTGACTGTTTGTTTTCACTCAATGCAAGGAACTTTTTTCCAATCTGGAACAATCAATAACTTGGTAGACTTTAGCAGAAGCAAATGATTTACTTCTTCGATCTCTTAAGCTTTCACCTGCTTTAATCGAGTTGCCACCGTTGTATCTGTCAAACACATCTACCACTGTGTGGGCTACTTTAAAGCAAGGTAACAAATTATTTACGAAATGCCTTTCCCAGATCACCAAAAGTTTTAGTTTTTTGGATCCATATACTGCACAAGCGCCATTCTATCTTGTATGTAGGTCGTCATTGCTGGATCAAATGAAGGTAGATTAACTACTGAATAAACTTCTTTTTCGAATTGCTTGAGGGCCCAGGTGGCGAAAAGGCCCGCAGCAGAGCCTAACTTGTCGTAAGATGCGACTAAGTGTCTTGGAATTCTGACGTCGGGTCAGTGCTCAGCCCACAGAGCGACCAAGTGTGTACCCTAGATGGCTTAATAGGGTGGCCCTCGTCCGCAGGGGTTGTCAGGTCTATAATACGGAAACCTTGACCGCCGACCATAGTGGGCCAACGTGTGTGAAGAGTGCCACGCTTTATGCACGTAAAAGACACCTTTGTGGACCTCCAAGTAGTGCACCACATAGGCTAAATTTTTTGCCCCTTCCCAACTCTCTCTTTTTCCTGTGGTTCTTCAAAATTTACAGTTTCCATGTTTCCCTTGCGACTAAGGGTCTTGGGATTCTGACATCGGGTCAGTGCTCAGCCCACAGAGCGACCAAGTGTGTACCCTAGGTGGCTGAATAGGGTAGCCCTCGTCCGCGGGGATAGTCAGGTCTATAATATGGAAACCCTGACCGCCGACCATAGTGGTCACACGTGTGTGAAGAGAGCCACGCTTCATGCACGTAAATGACCCCTTTGTGGACCGCCAAGTAGTGCACCACATAGGCTAAATTTTCCGCCCCTACTCACCTCTTCCCCATATTTCATATATCATCATCATTTCATGTTCATTTTATCATCCTTTTCATGATAACCTATATAGCGTTGCACGGGCGTTAAACACCAACTCACTCACTCACTCACCCTTCCCACCCCATATTTCATTTATCATCATCATTTCATGTTCATTTAAGGTGGCTCGATGCTTTTCTACTGAGCATCTTTTTGCACATATTGGTGTTTTGTATAAAATTGAAAATTAACTGGATATTGCAGACAAAAAACTATATATTATAATATATTTTAACAAATTACAAGCAATTGTAATACAAAAAAGTCTTTTTAATCATTTTTAGAATTTCCCGTACTAAATCAAAGGGAGATAATTTGTATAGAATAAATAGGAAAATTTTCAATTTTCATGAATATCTTGAAAAAATGAACGGTGACCTTATGTTTTTTTCATTAAATTTCGAAGAGCTTTAGAAAAGGGACTTTCCTTCAGATTTTGAGCTGATTCTATAGTAGGAATTCTTCTTTAGGTGCCTCTATAGCTTTTCTCCCTACATATTTTATATAAAATATAGAAATTTGGTATTTTTAGAAAGCTGCTAGAGCTTTAAAATGAACGGTGACCCCCTCTTTTTATTTGATATTTTTCATCTATGCATTAAGGTCTATCAATGTGCCAAAAACGAAAAAAATCTTTAGTAGAATTTTAATAGCCACGAGACACCTTAATCATCCTTTTCATGTTCATCGCCTGTAAAAAAACCTATATATATATATAGCGTTGCACGGGAGTAAAACACCAACTCTCTCACTCACTCATTCAAGTTGCTTAACGAGGTCAGACTTTGAAGTTTTCCTCATTGTAACGTCTTCATGAGACAAGGAAATAGGAATTGGTCCAGCAGGATGTGAAAGAATACTTTCTAGTGTTACATCATCTCTAGAAATTTCTTATACTAAGGCTCATCGAAATAAGATTTCGGGATTAATGTAACCAGTAACTACTTCGCCAGATTTGCATTTTAATGTGTTTTTGCGTTCATGTGATCAACGTTTTAAGTTTTGATCTTTGTATGGGACTATAGAAACTGTCTGAAATACCAATAGCCTTTCAACAAACTTTTTGCACATAGCTTTACCTTCACTAACAGTTGATAATTGGAATTCCTGCACTTCTTTGGAAGCATGCATGCCAGTTGAGATATTGATGAGACATTCGGGGTGTGACTCTACATCAAACGGATCTGTCATTGTCTGGTTAACATGGTTAAGGATGGCAAGGACTTGATCTTCATCACGCTTTAAAGCAGTCGGTTTTGCTTCCTCGTGTGAAGAATCAGTGCTCGTGCTTAAACCAGCTCTGCCACGCATAACACAGCTAAATGCTACTAAAAATGTATGGTTAATGACCATCTTACCAAAGCAGACTTTTGACTTGTGATTCCAACGATACCGCCTGAGCCCTTTGAATCTTTGATTACAGTTTTCTCAGTACCCATGTCGCTCCAAATACCTTTGTAATTATTCTTGTTTGTGATGAAGAAGTATGGCAACATTCTGCAAGATGTCATATTATGTGCAGACCAGTTTCCGTCTCTTTCAGCTCTGACATTTGACAACATGATTTGTACAGCTGTGAGAAACATTTCCCAGTATCTAAATGTAGGATACGACTTGTATCCCCATTCCCTGAATATATCAACCGGTGGTTGAATGTCACTTTCAAACATATCATTTAGACCTTGGAGTAAAAGATGATTAGACTCACTCACCATTACTACTATAGCTAGAATGAAACTCATCCAATGACTCCCCAAAAGTCAACAACGGAATGTTGTCAAAATGATCAAACGACCTAAGCCAATGAAGAAACGCAGAAACGTACAGTATCTGTAATGCTTCATATGCTAAAGTCAAGCCTCGTACTGCTCTATTGAACTCCTTCCCTTTCAACATATGCTCTGCTGTGTTCCCTGCATAAACACCCGAATCAACAAGTAGATCACGTAAACCACCATCTGCCCAAAGCTTACCTATATTGTAGAAATAAAACAAGAGTGACTGTGAAATCCGCCAAGTCTAAGTATGTGATGATCAAATATGTCTGGTTTAGACCATTTTACCTGCTGAGCTAAGGCATAAAGCTGTTGGTCGAACGTTTGAACAACTATGGGGTGACCAGCTTCGTTTGTCATATCGAGGCATTTTTTCATGAAAGTCTATACCGTAGAAAAATCCATTGGCTTTGCATCAATGATGGGGGGATACGAGACTACTGATTTTTCAAAAACCTGTCCAAAATGGAATGATTTGATCTGAACTTTGATCTTCGGATTTCACTTCGGATTTCGGTAACACTTCCACGTCCCTCAATAAAAGCCTCAGGAAAACCCATAGCATATCCTGGTAGCTTCCTTTGTAGTCTAACGTAGATATTTCCATCAACTTTTTAAATGCATCTTGACGTCTACATGGTTCAGATCTTACCTTCGGTTTAGCAAAGGGAATTACATCTGTTAAAGATGTAATTCTTTCATCAACAGAAAGTGATCTATCAGAGCCTCGCTTGATATTAACATCACTGAAGTTTTCACCAACTGCCTGTGTCTGAAAAACAGCTCTTGTCATGGAATTGAAGGTGTTTTTCCCTTCGATTATTTCTGTATTGAGATCAATATTGTCTGATCCCTATTGTATGAAGTGACCTCCTGGAATAGGAGTAGTACCCCCAGGAATATATCGATCATTAACCAGGTTCTCGATTTCATGATTTTCTGCGCTTGCCAGGTATCGTCGAAGTTCAGTGTATGAAAAACAAAACCCATTAGCACTCTATCAGTCGTTTTGAACCGAACTCATGATGCAATTGAATTCCCAACCCAAGAGTAAAAGGAGTAAATAGTCGACGATTCAAAGCCACAATGCATTCAGCTAACGACAAACATCTTCTAGAGTTATCAGATTGAAGTTCAACAAGATTGGATCAAGATACAAAAGATTTATCGTCTATAAGCCAATATAAAAGCTTAACTAATCCACTAGGCATAATGTCATTGGCATTCACTAGAGATGCATCTGACGAAGAAGGTTGTGGTCAGAAGAAAGAAGTACCTTTGCTTTATCATTTCGGATCATTCCCACAACTGTGTGTATAAGCTGATCATCAGTTTGCTTTGATCTGTCGTTTGTAACATTCTTTATGTCTGTCCACTTCAGTTCAGCCTTTAAGTTAGTCACTGCCTTCATTGCATCGGATAAAGTAATAGAGCTACTTATAATAATGTTGAACTTACCTTGTCCCTGTTGAGTTTTATCACAACTGATGATCCAAAATGATTTTCAAGCCATCTCTGGAGTTTCCTAGTCGACACATTTCTATCAGTGTTATCAGGGAACCGTGTAAAAATTGTCCAGCAAAGAATTTAAGAAAAATGCCTTTTTGTTTATCTATCAACAGGTCATCACTTATATGTGAAATAATCACTTGAATGCTGCTGAAAATATCAAATCATCATTACAACGATCCTCTGATCCTGTTGTTTGTTCTCTGAGCAGATACTTTGTGGTACTGGGCTTTTAAAGAAAATGATTCATCATTTATCTTTATAAGAAGATTTGGGTCGCTATAAGAGGTTCCCAATTTTCTTATACACTCAATTCTCTCAGCCTTACCTTCTGCCATCGTTTTAGGTTTTTAGTTCAACCAAAAATTCTAACTTAACCTTGTACTTAAACACAATATAAAGCACTTCAAACAAATAAATCAACAAATAACCACTTCGAAGCGTAGATACCAATCACAAATAATAACACAAACACGTAAACAACATTTGAAACAGCAATTTAAACAGTAATAATAAAAAAGCAATCGATAAAGAACACGGCCATCAGACGGTCAAACGAGCAAAAGTCTGTTAATTTACCTGTAGCATGGAGATAAATGCGCCAGAAGTCTGTTACTCGGGTTTGTCAAAGACTGTTAATAAAATTTTATCGAGAAAAAACGCACATGTATGTTGCATTTGTTATTATTGTCATTTTTATAGAATCTTATTTGTAAAACAAAATATGTCTGTAAAATGGTTGCTTGTTTTGTATTGATATACAAAATTGCATTTTGATTGGATTTAAAGGAAAGGAGAAATTTCAGAAGGCGTCTTACTCCATCGAATTTATATATGTGTAAACAATATTACGACATAACAGCTGTTTAATCATTTTCTGTTGTATTTTTTGTAATTTAACAAAATTCTTACCTCAAAATATTGTATGTTTTCGTGTCTTATAAACGAAGATATTGATTGTTATTGAAAATTCGGTCGGTTAATGAGTCATGTCAAATGAATTTTGTTCTGTTACATGTAAGAGGTCGGTCAAGAGTAAATCACTATAGATTATTGCAGCTAGCAATCGGTTCTTTAAAGTTCACAAAAATCTTAGTGTTCCTTACTTTATTCCATTCCACATTACCATGTTCTCCATTTCCAATTTTCGATACTTTATCTGAATGGTCAGAAACATATGTCCTTAATTTGTTTTCTGTTGTCTGTCTTATTCGTCAAAATGCAATTTTAAAAAATGCATTGTTGTTTTTTTTTTTCAGAATAGAAAATGAAAAGAAAAAGAAATTTGAATTATGGAAACAGAAAGTTCCTATGGAAAAAAAGAAAATCCCAGAATGAAAACCTTTATGACAGAATAAAATTTATAATCCTCAAAGTCAAAATAATTTGTGTTACCAATATATGGTGAATACATGTACTTTTACAAGTCAAGATTTAAGCAGTGACACTATTTTCATGTAAGGCCAAACATAAAAATCTCCGTGTTTTCTGTTATATGTGTGAAAACAATAGAGAGGGTAGGTAGACATAATTTTTTAACCTTTTTTTTGTTTTTACCTAGAGTAAATGAAGAGTATAATAAAAGTTAAACGGTGCTTAAGCAAAATATGACAATGAAAATGTTAGATTATGCATGGAAAATAGAGTAGGTAGGGAAACAGGAACCACATGTTTTTGTTTGGCCTAATATATTGACATCCAATTACAAACGCTCTAAGGTAAAAGTAAAACAAGTGACTGTCACAGTTTCGTTCTAACATAATGAAGAAATCTGATAAATTGCCCGCATATATAAAGCACTGTATGCATACATACATACGCATCATATTTAAATAAAACTTCTAAAAGATCATTTCTATTTTGACTTACTCTTTTACCGACAGTATCTTAAGGGTTTACCGAAAAGCATGTTTTTATACAATCATCTCCAAATGTATCCAGTATTATTATGAGGTGCAAGATTAACAATTATGATACGGATATTTTGCACTTTTCTGAGTAAGTAAATTTAAAAAAAAAAACTCATAAAAATTCTGTTTTTGAACGTTTTTTTTTTCTTTGACAAAGTTTTTACTTTTTGCGTCCATTCAATCCGTTAATGATAATCATTTTGTCAGATAGTTTTTGTTTTGGCCAAAAACAAATCATTAAAATATTTCAAAAAGGTAATGATTTTGTACATAAATGACTTTTAAAACTAATTTTTGCTCTTAACAGTCATAGAACCGTCTCGAGAAAAAAAACTTCTGGCGCATTTATCCCCATGCTACAGGTAAATTAACGGACTTTTGCTCGTGTGACCGTCTGGTGGCCGTGAAGAACGTGTGGTGTACTCGTGCACAATATAAGCGAGTTGTGTAATAAAGGAACAGTTTGGTTTCGGAAACCGATTTCCGTATTTATAAAAAAATTGATATTTACATCAATTTTCTGTTTCAGTTTTTTGTATGATTAACGTTATTTTGATAGATAGAGTCAAGGGCATACACTAAATTATAATTTTCATTGTTTAATCATTAATAAACACAAGCGTATTTTAATGATCAATTTTGAAAGATAGTGATAGCGGTATATTTCTCTTAATTTTTAATTTCAAAGTTAAATATTTTTTCAGGTTCCAAGTTTACGTAGAACGGGTTCAATCGTATATAAAGAATTTGACGAAAAAGAAAATACTGCTATTTAAGTATTTGTTAACGCGCAAAACAAAATTTAATCAATACAACGTAGCTATTATTTTCATTTCTAGCTCACCTGGACGAAAAGTCCAGGTGAGCTATTACCATCACTTGGCGTCCGTCGTCGTCGTCGTCTGTCGTCCGTTAACAATTTTTCAAAAATCTTCTCCTCTAAAACTGCTGCCCAGAATTAAATGAAACTTTGTACGAATGATCCTTAGGGTGTCCTGCACTAAATTTGTGTTTCGATTTTTGATCCGTCAAAAAACATGGCCACCGTTACTAAAAATAGACCAGGGGGTTAAGACTACTGTTTTTGGCTTGTAAATCAAAAAGTATAAGAGATGGATGAAATCTGAAGCCACCTTACTGCTTCAGCATCAACAGTTCTACAAAAGTCTCCATTTGGTCGAAGTTGTCAGATGATCCTTTAAAGGGGTTACAGCCCCTGAAAGGCGAAAAAAGCGTTTTTTTTATGTTTTTGGCTTATAGAATGAATACTATTGCAGATAGAGAAAAGCTGTTGCTTGCTTAAATGTTCAGCTCATGTAGCTCTTCAAAAGTCTCTATAGGGTCGATGTTGTCAGATGACCCCTTATAGGGGTTACAGTCCCTTAAAGGCGAAAACTAGTGTTTTTGGTCTTTAGAATGAAAACTATTGCAGATAGAGAAAAGCTGTTGCTTGCTTAAATGTTCAGCTCATTAAGCTCTACAAAAGTCTTCATAGGGTCGAAGTTATCAGATGACCCTTATAGGGGTTACATTCACAACTAAAATCTCGTTTGGCACAGCTGATTAAACGTAGCTTTATCAAAAAGAACGGAAAACGCAGGTACAAGTATTTGGTAGTCGGTTATAAAAAGACTTATTTTGTCATCCAAGAGTCTAGCAAGAAAAACAAATTTACAGAAGATCAAATAATAGAAATGGTCAACTTTCTAATCGACAACATATTTGTACAGTTTGGTGGACGTGTTTTTCAGCAAACAATAGGTATCCCAATGGGCACAAATTGTGCACCATTGCTTGCCGATTTGTTTCTTCATTCATATGAAGCGTACTTCTTACAATCACTTCTAGACAAAAAGGACCGCAAACTTGCTTTATCCTTCAATCTCACATTTCTTTATATTGATGATGTCCTTTCACTAAACAATCCTCGATTTGGTGACTATTTACATCTCATATATCCGAAGGAACTTGAGATAAAGGACACTACAGATTCTAGGAGGTCCGCTTCATATCTGGATCTATTTCTCGAAATTGACACACAAGGAAGGTTTTGTACAAAGCTCTATGACAAACGTGATGAATTCAACTTTCCAATAGTTAACTTTCCCTTTGTGTGTAGCAACATTCCGTCCGCTCCAGCATATGGAGTTTACGTATCACAATTGATTCGCTATTCCAGAGCATGTGGGGAGTACAACGACTTCCTTGATAGAGCCACACGGCTGACAAGCAAATTGGTAACACAGGGGTACGTTGCTCCAAGGTTGTTGTCATCACTCAAGAAATTTTACGGACGACATCATGTGCTTGTAAACAAATACGGGATTTCTATCTCTCAGATGAGCACAGATGTTGGTTTGACATAGAGTTTTGTAATGTCATCCTTTCCGGATTTGACCAACACTTAATCGATCTTTGGCAACGTGACGGGTGTGATATAGCAAGCAGGAACTGCTTACTCTTCCGGAGCACCTGAGTTCACTCTCGTTTCGACGTGAGTTCGCGTTGCTGAATGCGGTTTTGTTGTTATGTGTGTTTGTGTTTTATGTTGTTATGTGGTTTGTTTTGTTGTGATGATTTTTATGATACTGATCACCCCTTTGGTACACCTTTGCTTCTTACAGCCCCTTAAAGACGAAAAATAGTGTTTTTGGCCTATAGAAAGAAAACTATTGCAGATAGAGAAAAACTGTTGCTTGCTTAAATCTTCAGCTCATTAAGCTCTACAAAAGTCTTCATAGGGTCAAAGTTGTCAGATGACCCCTTATAGGGTTTACAGCCCCTTAAAGGCGAAAAATAGTGTTTTTGGCCTATAGAAAGAAACTATTGCAGATATTGAAAAGCTGTTGCTTGCTTAAATGTTCAGCTCATTAAGCTCTACAAAAGTCTTCATAGGGTCGAAGTTGTCAGATGACCCCTTATGGGGTTTACAGCCCATTAAAGACGAAAAATTATGTTTTTGGCCTATAGAATGAAAATTATTCCAGATAGAGAAAAGCTGTTGCTTGCTTAAATGTCCAGCTCATTTAACTCTACAAAAGCAATCATACAGTAGAAGTTGTCAGATGACCCGTCAAGGGATTACAGCCCCTAAATTAACATGTTTTCATGTTTTTGGCTTATATAATGAAAACTATAGCAGATAAAGAGAAGTGGTTGCTTGCTTAAATGTTCAGTTCATTAAGCTCTTAACAAAAGTCGCTATAGAGTCAAAGTGTTCAGACGGCCCTTCAAATAACATTTTGCACGTTTTGGCCTACAGAATGAAAACTTTTGCTGAAAGAGAATAGCTGTTGCTTGCTTAAATGTTCAGGTTATTTAGCTCTACAAAGTTCTTCATAGGGTTGACATCAAGACCAGGTGAGCGATTCAGGCTCCTGAGAGCCTCTTGTTCTAATCTGGTCCTATTTTGAATTATATTCCATTTATACGAGAGTTAGCGACGTGACAACGAGTTGAAACAGATTTGCGCGCCTTCTTCCATTCATCTTTTCTCCGAAAAGACTCGGAAGCCGAAGACTTCCGAGAAAAAATTATTTCCAGTTTACTTGTGAGTGCAACATTAACCATAATGGTAAGGCTAGTGCATGATGCATGCCTCGGATGCTGAATGTAACTTACCTTTTCCGCATGAATGCCACTTATAGAAGAATATTTTAATTCTTTCTCACGTCACCTATTTGTGCTACTACATTGGTATGATTGGTGCACCCAAGGGGGGTACGTATGCACAACTTCAATGTATCAATTTTTTTTTTAATATATCTATCTAAATGTGCATTAGTACACATCACATTGCAGTTCCTCTTTTTTCCTGGTTGCTTACACCAAAAACTTGTTCGTCTTGGTTGTATCTATGTAAATTTCAGGTTTCATATGTTTTTTCAGTTTAAATTATTTCTCCTTAAGAGCTTATTTAAAAATTAAGTAAATTAAGTATGATTTTGTATGTATAAAAAGACCGTAGAGTCGACTTTTAATTAATTTCATAAAATGAATGATTAAGTTATTTACTATTAGACATTTAAAATATAGGAATCACTATCTATGGTTGCATGGTCGGAGTCATTCAAATACAGTATTGATTTAAAATGCTTTGAAACATCCTATAGTCATCTAAACTGTTTTGTGTCAGTCTTAATTTCTTGCGATTTAATCATCTTCAATTCCAATAATCTACGGAATTCCAGATGATAAACTTCCTTTAAAAGCCCTCTGAAATTTCTCATTAGACCGACGTTTATTAAGTTACCAAGGATTAAGATAGTTATCTACGTGGAGCCACATTTTCTCTTTAGAATTTCCATTTATTTTCTGCTAAAGTAAAGACAGGGTTGTGGAAATGCATCTTGATATAGAAGGAATGATATAAAGTCATTTCCTTTGAGAAAACACAATAGGTACGTGCATGTATAAGTTCAGTTTTTGGTATCAAAACATTTTATTAGCTGTAAAGACAATAAAAGGACAACATACAGGAAAAATTGAAAATCGTATATGTTAAAAAATAATAAAGTACTTTTGACAGGTTCTGGTGTCCGAAACCAATGGTCGACGGAAACTTCCCAACAAATTTAAGAGATAGTTCAAGTAGTATGTTTGACCTTTAGCAATGTGTTAACAATAAGAAGCAAAGCAATACAAAGGAGCACAATGTGATTTTCAAATTCCATCGAACATGATAGCTTTTCCTTGCTTAACTTGTCAAACTTCAATGATCATCTTTTTAGTTCAAAGTTCAAAGTACTTTTTAGCTCACCTGGCCAACCAAAGGCCATGTGAGCTTATGCCATCACTATGCGTCCGTCGTCGTCCGTCATCGTCCGTCGTCGTCCGTTAACAATTTTAAAAATCTTTTGTCTAAAACTATTGAAACTTGATAGGAATGATATATGACATGTTGGGTACAAACGATCCTCATTTTAAATTGATCCGATAAAAAACATGGCCGCCGTTGCTGAAAATAGAACAGGGGGTAAGGCAGCGGTTTTTTGCAAATAACTCAAAAATGGTGACAGATCAAAATTCTGGCAAGGGTAACAGCGATCAGCACCTCAAGATCTACCTGCCCAAAAATTTTCAAGAAGATCCAACAACCGATGTAGAAGTTATTGCCCTTTTTCTTGATTTTTGTCAAAATTTTGCACTTATTTAGCCCTATATCTTAAAAACTATACAAGATATTTTAAGAATTCAAATTGCATCTAATTGATCTACATTTCATAAAATTAGGTCTGGAACTATTTGTTTTAGGAGTTATGGCCCTTAAAGCGTCAAAATTTACCATTTTTATTACTTCTTCCCTGAATTTCATACATTAACTTGTCTGACACCATACATCCAACCTCAACTAAACTTGACACGACACAGTTGTTAAATAGCATAAATGCTACAATTCCATCGTTCAGATTTTTGGTTCGTCAAAAAATATGGCTGCAATGGCTAAAAATAGAACATGGGGGTAAATTGCAGTTTTTTGCTAATAACTCAAAAATGGTTACAGATATTAAAATTCTGAATGGAGACAAAAGTGATCAGCATCTCAAGATCTACCTGCTCTGAAAGTTTCAAGAATATCAAACAATTGATTAAGGAGTTATTTCCTTTTTTCTGGATTTTTTCAAAATTTTTCACTTATTTAGCCATATATCTTGAAACTATACTAGATATTTTAAAAATTCAAAGTGCATATGATTAAGCACATCAAGATCTTCATTTCAAATATTTAGGTCAAAGCTGTAAGACCATTTCTTTTAGGAGTTATTGTCCTTAAAACAACAAAATTTTCCATTTTTCATTACTTTTCCCCTGAATTTCAAAGATTAACTTGTCTGACACCGTAAGACCAACTGCATCTTAAATTGGCACACTTGTTTGATAGCTTATATGCTACAACTCTATCGTTCATATTTTTGATTCGTCAAAAACATGGCTGTCATGGCTAAAAAAAGAACATAGGGGTAAATTTAATTTTTTTTTGCTAATAACTAAAAAATGGTTTCAGATATCAAAATCGTGCAAGACTCAAAAGTGATCAGCATATTAGGATCTACCTGTCCTGAAATTTCGGAAAAGAGCTGACTGCTGATGTGGGAGATATTGCCCTTTTTCGTAATTGTTGCTAAATTTTGCACTTATTAAGCCCAATATCTTGAAAACTAACCAAGTTAGTTCAGAAGTTTAAATCGCATATGGTTAACCACAATAATAGCGAGCATCGCAGATGCAAGCCCCACGGCATTGTGCATGTTTTGAGATGTGCCAGAAATATACTGACGATAAAACCGGAACAGGTTTACTTTTACGGAGTGAAAAAAATAATAGGCACGGAGCAAGTAAAGCAATCAACCCTCTGGGCTTATAAAAATACATCATAATCAGTTATGCAAAAATATAAAAATTGAAATTCAAAAACAGTGATAAAATCCTCATTCATCCACTTGTTTATTTTTAGTTTACCGTTTTTTTTTTCGCCAGATTTCTTAATGTATCTTCTGTTACCAATGCTTCAAACAAAACACTGATACTCAGAAATCTCACAAAACCTGACAGAATCTGAATGTTGTTTTGGTCTGCTGAAGAAGCGCGAAATACTCTGACAAGGAAATGACGTCACGTAATCCATAAAATGGTTAATTTCGTTCCCGCTAAATGTCGTCCCAGACTGTTACAGGATTTATTATTTGCACAAATATTTGAATTTCTAATAAGTAGATATTGATCCCAGATATTTGATCAACAACTTTCTCAAGTGCATATGATTTGGGTTGGGTGGGGGTCAGACGTTGCTACTATTTTATTCCTTTTTTAAAGTTTCCCTCTTTACGTTAAACTTAGCCAGTCGTGCACATGGATTTATTTTAAAAAGGTATACAGATTTCCGATGCTCGCAAAAAAGGCAGGGCCTTAATCATATTATCTACAAAATATATGTATCTGTAGTTCAGGTGAGCGATTCAGGCTCCTGGGAGCCTCTTGTTAAGTATAAATGTGGACATTTGAACTGATTTTACGAAAAACGCACCATACAACTTTTGACGACCAAGCTAAAATGAAAGAATCATCATTTTGCTAACAATATACCAATGTTCAGCTGTATATTATAAAATGAAATTAAACTCCTTAAATAATCGACTTTTAAATGTTTGGTGACCGGCCTACATTTTTGTAAAAGTAAAATTTACGGCGAAGATATTTAAGGGTTTGTTTGAAGAAATCTCAATTTATTGCCTACTTGAAGTTAACACGAGTTTCCAGCACCTACTTTTATTTTAGCCAGAAGAATTTATTAATTGAGAAGGGTTTTTTATTGGGGAGACGGGGGGATTGTTGCCATACAACTTGAGCGTCTTTCATTGGTCTGTAATAGACGAAACCAGAAAATACTACGCATGTGTTTAAAAAAAAATGGCCACGAAATTCATCCCTCCTGTTAAATAAGTATGCATCAAAAACACTCAATGTATATTGCGAAAATCAACTGGCAAGATATGATTGATTTAAAAAATCTTGGTTATAAAAGGTTGAATGTCGGACGGGCTGGTGGTCGGCGTGCGGACAGAGAAAATATTTTTGTAACACCTTTCAGTAACTACTAATCACAGGCGTTTGGGTCCAGGATTTTCTTTTTATTATAAATAACGTGTATGTATTTTGTTTATCTCGTTTTCATACTGGAAATAGTAATACAGCGAGGGTCATATATTTTTTTTATAATACACAATAAGAAAAATAAAATCCTGAACATAAGCGCCTGTGATACTAATCACAGCATTTGGATATTTAATCAGCATCAACATTGGCTCAATAACGCAGGATTTTATTACAGGTCTGTCGCTCGTGAGTTTTCTCAGTAACTACTAATCATAGCCGCTTGTTATTTTGTATGCAGCATCGGCATGGGCTTCAATAACGTTGGATTTTATTTTGGCTCTGTTGTTATCTATTTCCTGTTCAACAAAATACAACCATTTCTGTTTTTGATCCACTTTTAAATGCTAATTGTCTTAAAATATAATCAGATTTCCAATCAATAAATTCATCAAAATTGTATACTTTAATGAGTTTTTGAGCTAAAGATTTCTATCTGTCGCATAGTCAACGATCAGTTGGACACATTTACCAAAATAAATATAATACCCATTTTATTTGTACGTTAACGGTTGGCTATGGGTAAAGTTAACATCAAATCGCGCGATTGTATCTTTCGTAAGGAAATAGAATAATTCAGGATACCACCTGTGCTGTATTCAGGACAGAGCTACATAAAAAAGATAAAAAAAGGAGGACAAAAGAAAACAAAAACAAACCAACTAAAACCGTTACATATGGAAAATCAGTCCGGACAAATAAATATCCATACCCGGCTAACCCGACCCGATGTGGATGGTCTCGTAGTATACCCTTAGAACATGTATATAAGTGCTTAGATAAGTGTCCAATTATCATTTTTTCATCATTTAGCATTTGTGGATATACAGAATTAGTCCTTAAATCATGTAGAAATACAGAATCTACATAGATATGGCGTGGGGTCTGACATTTTTGGCAGTATTATTGACTTTAAAATATATTCAGTATATAGATATAATAAGTCCACTAATACTTCAAAGAAAAGTCTTGTCCTTTGAGTAGAATGTTGTTCCAGTGGGCAAGACACAGCTGATTTATTTCAATGTATGTCAAAACCCTATGAACAAATTCATGTTAACTGTCAGAAAACCTAGGAAAAACTTACTAGAAACGGCGTTAAACCCGCTAGGACGTACTGTCAACGTAGTAAAAACTGTACGGACGAGTTAAGGACGCAGTAGAAACTTCCTTATGGTCGTGCTACAAACTTGAACGAAAAATACCGTTATATGAAATCGTAGTGAAAACGTACGGCGAACGTAGTGCAAACTTTAAGGACGTAGTGAAATCGATACATATAATAGCAATGGGAAAGTTTTGCGAGCATCTCAATATCTCAAGAACTATAGGTCCTAGGCTGATGAAACTTGGTATGCATATGCCCCAGTAGTAGCTTAGCACAATTACAACCCAATCTGTTGCCCTTGACCTTGATTATCCCGTTTAGTGACTTTGACAGCTTCCAATACATATACATGTAAGAGCAATATTAAGGTTCTGCAAACACCTCCATATCTCAAGTATTATTGGGCCTAGGTTCATGAAACGTGGTATGCATATGCATAAGTAATAGATTAGCATCCCCATCTTTTGACCTTGGCCTTGATTTTCTGGTTGAATGACTTTGATTATTTTTATTGCATTTATTAGCAATGTTTAAGTTATATAAACATCTTTTGATCAAAGAAACTGAAAATTCATGTAAAATGAAAGAATAATTGTTTCTGATGGTGCCGGTAGGCGAGGCATACTTTAGCACTGCTGGTGGAGTGTAAATTCCCCGAGGTTAGCCCGCTCCGGCACCAACACTTTTGAGTTGGAGAATACATCAAAGCTTTAAATTATCCGTCTAAATTTCAAAATTGTCAAAACCCTAAGGTTCTTCCTACCCCAGACATAGGTTGAATATCTTAGTAATAATTTGGTTCCCCAGTTTGGTATTTTTGGTTATACTATTCTATGCTCTTCATATTCATACAGTGTTTGGCATTTTCAATATTTTTGGTAGAGCGCCTCTGATGAGTCTTGAATAGACGAAACGCGCGTCAGGCGTAGCAAAATTTATTGTCTGGAACTTTGTTGTCATTTGTATTTAGTCATGCATAGTGTTTACTCTTGTTACTCTTAAATGTAGGTAATATGAAATCTGTATTTTTCATGCAGGATGCAAAAAAGGATACTTTGGAACGAATTGTGAGGGAAAATGTGACGGATGTATATCAATCGAATGTGCACCAGAAACAGGTGTATGTAAGAATACTACGGGGTGTAATCCTGGTTGGAAGAAAGGAAATGAAAAATGTGATGTTGGTAAGTTACCTCTCGTGTCTTTGAACGAGCTTTTTGTTTGCTTAACATTTTTTAATTATTACCAAGAGATCAAAATGTATTTAAACAAACAATAACAAAAGCTATAAACAGCAACAACAAGGTTTAAAGGGAAATAATATGTGTGGTGCTCTTTTTTCGCATTACCACAAATATCGAAATAAGAATGCGATGAGAGCTTCAATATCTTTA
This sequence comes from Arcuatula senhousia, assembly GCA_963971305.1. NCBI lineage: Eukaryota > Metazoa > Mollusca > Bivalvia > Mytilida > Mytilidae > Arcuatula > Arcuatula senhousia. Next base: position 41,480,656 of record OZ020303.1, on the reverse strand, counting down.
TCTTGTTGATAAATTGTTTATCATTAACTTACTATGTTATAACAATTTAAGATTTCTATCAAATTTACAAACTTATCTTAAATTGACAGCGTGTGATGATGGATACTTCGATGATTGTACAAAAGAATGTCACTGCTTGGTTGAATTTTGTGACAAACCATCTGGAAAATGCAAAAATGGACAATGTCAAAGAGGCTGGATGTTGGATACTTGTAGTGAAGGTATCATCAATGCTATTGACAAATATATTTGTTAAGCCGAAGTTAACACATCTGTTTTTGTTTTGTTTTTTTTTAGATTCGAGAGTGTAAAGATTATCTTCTATTTCTTTTTAATAAAATTTTCTTACATAATTGATTGTCTTAGTAAAACTTTTGTTAAAAAATGATTGAATAAAATGTTATACTTTTTCCTAGTATGGTTATATTACAACCAGATTGCTGTCTTTGTAGCTAATTTAAACTTCAAATAAAAATCAGCAATATACAATGAAATTCCCAACAAAAAGTAATTGAATTAGTTTTTGCACGCCTTTTTATTAATAAATTATTTGTTAAAATGTATGTATCCAAAAGCTGAGGTTTTAAATTGGGACCGAATGTAGAAGTCTAAATGGGAAGACACAAAACCAGTAAAAAAGGAGAACATATAAAACACAGCAACATAACAATTACGGAATATCAATTAACAAGGCAAACTATAGTATTATGAGAGTGACCTCAGATGCTCCGGAAGATCTTTTTTTACCATAAGCTTTAAAATCAAATTCAGGTAGTACTAAACATGAATATAGCTTTTATATTTTGATATCAGAATGTATTCATGGACACTATGGCTATGACTGCGCCGAAACTTGTGATACATGTAACAATACGTCTTGTGATAGATTCGATGGAAACTGCACAGATGGATGTATACAGGGTTATGGTGGCTTCAGATGCCAGTTTCGAGGTATTTCAGTTTTTCTCAAACTCATTTTGGCGATCTTAACAAACAAAAAAATCAAAATAACATCGACACTTGGAAAATTGCCTAATATTTTTCACCCGAATATCTTATTCCTTCAAAAAAGCAAGAAAACAATCAATAATTGTTGATAATATGTTCAAAGAAGAAATTTTTTAATCCTAATAGCTCAATTTGAAAATTTGCTTATTTACTGCTTATGTTAAAAATTGGTTAACCTGAACGGAGTTCACCGCTAATTTTGACATCAGTGTTCAGATGAGAACAGATGTTGGTTTGATTCAGAGTTTTGTTTTACTCCCCTTCATTGATTTTGACACGATGAGTTGACCATAAGTAGCGCGTCGGGTGTGTTGCAAAAGCAGAAAGCACTTATCCTTCCGTAGCAACTCGGTACACCATCGCTGCAACGTTAAAATACGCTTTAATATTTTGGATGATTTTAGTGTGTCTTTGTGTTGTTTTCGTGTTGGTTTTGTTTGTTTGGATTGATTGTTTCCTTGCTCTTTCGGACCTTTTGATTGGCTGATCCCGAATATACTTTTATAATATGTATCATCACAAATGTCAATTTGTATGTTCATATTCATAATTTTTGACATACTGGTACTTTATATCACCAGAATATTTGCAATCAAATGATATCTGTTATACCATGTACACAGCATAAAATGGAATATTGTTACATTTATATTCAAATATTTCGATTATTTATCTTATTTTGATATGGTTCAATGTATTTAACTTATAATAAAGTTCTGTATATAAATCACTTTTGTCGACATATTTTACTCTATTTATTGGCTTGCAGCTTATAAAGGAAAGAGTCAATAAACACGTTATTTGGCCTCAAAATGTTTATTCAGTGAAATTTAAGTTGTTTTTGCAATAAATTAATACAGTATATAATCAGCAACATATATTGCATTGCATATAAAATCAAAATAACCTCTTAATGGCGATAAAGTTTACCTCTTATACATATAAAATCCAGCTAATTTTTTTTTGTATATTTTGTAATAGATTATGTGATTGTATACAGCTACTCTGCAATATATTGTTAAAGTTAGAAAAGAAGTTATATACAGGGAACTGCTGGTATTTCAAAATCTGTTTAGTTGAACGAGAGCTTGAATAAGGTTTTAATAAAAGAGTTACTTTGCATTTTAAGGCCAAAAATATGTTAGCTAACCAACTATATTAGTTTAGAATTGTAGATACATGTATGCTTCAATTTATATTATTAATTTAATGCTTGCTTCTTTTAATTCATAGCTATATTATTGCTCATTCTTAGAAATTTGAAATGATTTTTGCTGATGATTTTTATCAAGTAATACATGTATTTATGCATAACAATACTATACTAAGGTTTTATCTATAATCACAGTTTGATTATTTGTTTGGGATAAGCACACAATTTAATTTTCTACAATATTTATATCTCTAAGTTTCCGCAAAATAGCATTCGCAAATATATATTATTGTTTGTTGGTTATTTTAACAAAAACTTTATTATTTACAAACTTCTAAGTACTTGTTCTTTTTATGCTAAGTACTGCTTATCTAGGTTTTGTTTGAATATAATTGTCATTTGTAATTTGTGGTAAAACAATAACATAAACTAGAAAAAACACAAAATAACAATTTTTTCTCTTTTCAACGTTTTGTATAAAATATAAGACTTATCATTATTTTTTATCACATATTTTTACTTTTCAATACAGAACGTAGTTATTCTACTTGTAAAATATGCAATATTGTATGAATTTATTTCGATGCAATACTTATAGATTATCCTTTATCGGAGAGTTTCTAATCATGTATACACTAATGATTGCGAAAGAGAGTGGTAATGTTTGAAAATTGCCAAAGTAGACGATGCAAAAGGGGTGGTTGATCAGAATTATATCGAAGGTATATTAATCAATGATTGGATCGTCTTTTATTTAGCATAAACTATCAAATATTTATCTTTCAAAGAGTACGACAATTTGAAAATAAGCACTTTCGTCTTAACCCATCCAACAAATTACACCCATTGGTTTCAACAACAACGTTGGTATTTATGTGATGAATATATGTACATACACTTAAGGATGTTGGAAGCTCGGCTTTTGAGATTTTAGACTTTTTTTTTAGGAATCCTCTGTTTTTTCCATCAAATTAAGGCAAAAATATTGCACGTCAATCCATATTTTTCTTTTATTTAGGGTCTTCATTACATCATAAATATCTATTTTACAATTTTATTTCAAATTCTAATAACTTTTTCACAGTTTAAACAACACAACTACGCTTATATGATAAAGCTATGAAAAAAAACAGAGAAAAGCTTTTCCCGACAAATTTTAAACTTATTATCTTTAAAACGAGCGCGGAAACCTATCAAAATGTTTAGCTTATTTTGTATTTTTAATTATTCCTTTATGATTTAAGGCCTTAATTTCAAAACCTTTCAAAGTCACCATCGAACTTCCTAAATGTATCAAACAATTAGTATTTTGCCCCACACTTTTCGTTATGATGATTCACGAGTAATGATTATACCTTTTCACTAAACAGTACTGGCTGTTACCATTGTGATTTTCTAAATTGCCTTTTCCTTATGTTGGTTGTGTCGCGTACACTTATTCCACATCTCCTTATCGTCTATTTTAATTAAGCTCTATGACAAACGTCTTAATTTATGCTATTCCGAGCAGTAATTACCAAAGCACCTAATTTTGCTGTCATGAAACTTGAGTTTGCGCTGGCGATCGCACGTCGATTGGTTGTGTTGTCTATTTTTTTCGCTCTTTGGACTTTTGTCAGTAGAATGCCCATTTGGTTCACCAAACATGAGAACTACCAAAAAATTCATATGAATAATATGCCCATCAATTAATCTTTTTTTTCATATATCTAAGACTATGTAAAAAATGTTTTGAATGTGTATTGCAAACCCTTGGTTTGTTTAAGGAACGGATGGTAACACCGTCTTAATATCATATGCTTGAAAACAACTTGTAGGACATGTACACTGAAAAAAATATATTTTTACTAGATTCCATGTATTTCAATTTCAAAATGTTAACAATTACAATTTGGCTATACCTTTTCTGAAACATTTGAAACACGAACAACACATCTTGTGATAGATTGTATGGAAATTACACATATTGGCACATAAAAGGTTACTGTGGCTACAGATTTTAGTTTCAAAGTAATGGTAGGTTAACTGTAAACCATAAAAGTAACAAAAATTTGTAGATTCAAGTGGTATTGTTTCTTTTTTAGATTAAAGAATATGAAAAACTTAAATCCAAATATGGCATGTACATAAAAAAAGGTTCTTGTAAATTGTGATGTCGGTGTTCAATCGGAAATGTAAATTGAAAGGACATGAAAATATAACTATGTGATTGAATAATCGATAACTTCAATGTCATTTCAATTAAAAGTGATTTTTTGGTTGTCAAGAAAAAAATGCACCACTTTAAAAGTTAAAATCAAAATGCATTTAATTGTTTTATTTTTATAAAGGGTTCTACAAAATTAAACAGATATTAATTTTCCATGTACATGACAAATAAATGCTTGTGTTATTAGAATCTTGCCAAAAGCATTTTTTAAACAGTTCTTATTGTATACATAAGGTGATGTCTTTTATTTACAGTCATGACAGTATATAGAAAAAGACGACATGGCTTACGAAAAATAAAATGAAATATCAGCTTATGAAACTACGTTCAAAGAGACTTACGACGATCACGATGATCAAGAAGCTAATGATAATGCATACAATATTAGTGAGGACAAGACATGTCAGTTACTTTTGACATTTAGTTTATAGATCATGAAACGTTTACTAGGATGATATATTTTATTGAATAAAAAGATTAGAAAACTATGCCTATACCGATGATTTGTTAATACTTTTTGTAGTTACAAAAATATTAGAATCTTGATGAATTAGTAAAAAATAAAGTGAGTTGAATTGTCATTAATGTGGGAATTTTATCTCTCAGATTAGTGCAGATGTCGGTTTGTCAAAAAAGTTTTGTTTGTCTTTTTGTATCGGATTTGACACACTTAATGAATAATTGACAGCAAAACGGTTGTGCTATAACAAGAAGAAACCTTTTGCTACTCCGGAGCACCTGAGTTCACTCGTTGTATGACCTGAGTCGCATTGTTGATTCAATTGTTAGGGGTTTTTTGTGTTCATTGTTGTCTGTTCTTTCATGCTGTTTGCATTCGTTTTAACTTATTTTGTATTTGCCCTTTTAATTGGGACTTTTGACATTCGGCTGAACTATTGGTACCTCTGCTTATGCTCGTTAAATAAATAAGATGGCAAAAGAAGGTGTAGAAGATTGGCATTTGACCGAACAATATGAAATCCCTATATATGTAAATTTTTCGTTTTTTTATCAATAAAAATACGGTTGCCCTACCTCCTCAATATTTTAAAATAGAATATTGAGTAAATAAATTAAGACCATGCCACATTATGTAAACCCCAACTGCAATTAATTTGTATGAGTTGTATGGCCATTTCGGAATTTTATTCCTCATCAGCAGCACTGGAACCAAAACACAGGAAATCCACAATTCAAAAAAATGTATTGAAAATGCCTTACATTTTGTAAACCAAATGAAATCCAAATAATCTGTAATATCTTATATATTTAAGGACAAACTACGATGAAGGGAGTAAAGCATCAAACCGATTCCAATTATCAAGATTTCAGTTTTTCATAATTATCGGTTTTTTAACATAAGTGGCGGATTCAGAGGGGGCGGAGGGTGCGTACGCCCCCTTTAATTGAAAATTTTTTTTTCTATAAAATTGACCAAGCAAACTTCAAATTTTTAATCAAAAACATATTAGCAATTGCACCCACCCCCCCCCCCCTTTTCATGGACCTCTGGATCCGCCCCTTAACATAGATCATATTGATTTCAAAATCAAAAGGAATAAAATACACACAATATAAAGATAAAGTTAAAACAATACTATCAAACCGTAATTATGTACATTAGTTATACATTTGTAACATGTACAATTTTTGTACGAGTTATAACTTGTCCGATCAACAATACAAGGTCGTACAAATGATAACATGTATAATTTTATGTAAAATCATTTCCTCTGACACAACTTTGAAAATTTGGCATCAAATGAAAAACATTTTTTAGAGATTGTTAATGAAATATTATCTTATAACCATGATCTTAAGTCAGTCATGTATACAACTATGTTGGGTTATCAAATTGTGAAAATTCATAAAATTCCTGGCGGTTTGTATGAGCTATGAAAAAAACACCTTATGCTAGTGAAATATGGCGGTTATTTTGAACGTTTTAAAGTAATAAAAAAAATAAATATCGTCTCTTTTTTCAAAAAGTATGGTTGAATGAACATGTTGATATGCTTAAATTTCAATTGAATGTTGACTGAATCGGTCAACTTAAGACTTTATAAATCACCTGAAAAGAGTTTGTCAAATTGATTTGTTATGAAGAACGGTTCTGTGCTTTTTTAAGAGATTTTTGCAGAACTTGTTGAGCTGACATTTAAGCATACAACTTCTTTTCTTTTTCTACGATTCCCTTCATTTTATAAGGCAAAACAAGAAAAAATGTGAGTATTTTAGGTAAGAAGTAGAAGTCGACTGTCAAGCGTTAATAAGGGATAATTTCTAAAACTTTAATCCGGTGGAGACTTTGAAGACGTTTTGATTCTTAAGAGCTTTAGAACCATCAGAATTTGTTTTCAAATGAACGCAAAAACTCGAAGTTCCGGAAATAAAGAGACAATTAAAAGTTTGACGTACAAAAATTGTACATGACTCAATAATAAATCAGCATATGCTACGTGTAAGGTTAGAGTTGAAGAGTTATAAACAATAACATGTTCTAAAAGAAAACATGTAACGCAAAAAAGATTGTATAATAAGCTTAAGTCTGGTCATTTTCTTGTTCTAAAATGTTTAAACTATCTTACCTTTTTGATCATACAAAATGCGAATCCATGACATTTGCAATCATACAAAATGCAAGATATGCGGACTTAACCATGATAAAAGACAATGCAAATAACAGAATATAATTAATTGTAAAAGTGTTCACTAAGCAGATATATCATAGAGCCTTTATATCTTAAAGGCCTTGAAGGATTTGATATTACAACAATATCTGAACTGCAATAATCTACGCGATCTTCAATGAAAAAACAATTGCTGATGATAAAAAATGTAACATAGAACAAATAATATTTCTAGCTAAAATTTTAGCAGTTTTTGTAACCGTTATTTTAAATTTGTTAATGTGGCGTTTTAATATTTTTCTTTCTTGTTTCTAAACAAAATTGAACTAACAACGATTAGGGATACGGACACATATCAAGTCATCTTTTATCAACAATGGTTACATTTCCACAAGATTCAGTCAGATATTACAAAGATGTACACTTTCATATATTGTTGTCTTATGATACTGTTGAAAAAATGAATACCGTATATGTGTTCTTTTTTGTTAAATGGGGTGTTTTTATTTTGCGTAATGTAATTTTCGCGGTTTCATATCCTTAATATTACTTTAGTATGATGGATTAATATTTCGCGTATTATAATTATCGCGTCCAAACAAATGCCGCAAATAAAGCGAAAATTAAATCACCGCGAAAAAAGAACCCACACTTATACGGTAGTAAAACTCACTATGTCAATCCGATATTTTAATCGTTTGTAAAATGTTTTGTTCTTGTTTTGAATCATTACTATGTTTGTACATAATAATTCATCATATAAAAAGTTTTATATAGTGAAGTTTTTGGGTTATTCAAGTAAGTGAATAGTACCATAAACAGTGACTTCCTGCTTGATGTGTAGTGGTTTCTTACTATAAATGTTAACAGATATAATAAACAGGTAAATATTTCATTCATTAATTTTGAGGAATTTATCAATTAGTAATGAAAGATTTTAAATGTGTCTCTTTAAGGTATTGTGCAATAAGCAGAGGTACTAATAAAACATCCGAATATCAAAGTCCGAAAGGGCAGAGTCAAAATAAGTAAACACAAATAAGGACAGAACAAAAACAGACAACATATATAACACGGTAACACAATAACTACTGAAGATCAATAAACAACGCATACTCCATCGTTGCAAAAGCGAAGGAAGATGCTCCGGAAGATTAAGCGGTTTTTTTTCCTGCTAGAAATCCTATATATGTCAATGAGTGCATAATGTCTAACGTAAAATTTCTTGAGTGACAGCGTCCGTGGAGCAACATAACCCTGTGTTAACAGTTTTTCGTCAAACGTGACACTCTGCCAACGAAATCGATGTAATTTTTATCAGCTCTGGAATAACAAATCAATTGTAAACTCCATAAGCTGGGGCTTACGAAATGTTGCTACACAAGAAGGGAAAGTTGACGTTTTTCATAGAGCTTTATTGACTTCCTAGAATCCGTCGTGTCCTTTATCTCAAGTTTCTGGGGATACATGAGATGTAAAAAGCCACCAAATCGAGAATTGTTCAGTACAAGGACATAATCAATATACATGTAACGGAAAGTAAGGTTGAAAGAGAGAGCCAGTGTACGATCTTTATTGGCTTGAATAGACTGTAAAAACTCTGGAGGTTTGTACTAAGGCACGAACCATTTTCTTAAGAGGGGGAGGCTGGGTTTAAAAAGAATAAATATTAACTCCAAATTTTATTGAAAAAAAATATCTTCAATGGACTTGAAAAAAAATATTTACAAATTAAAAAAAAATAACAAGAATGTTTGCAAATTTAAATAAAAAAGCGAAGGAGATTTTTGAGGCAATTTCCATATTTGGAAAACTGTAGCTGTTACTGTATATAAATGGTAGAAAATAATTTACAAATCTTTTAAACTACTTAGTATCTAACTACTAATAAAAAGAACAGTTGGAGATGTAAAGGGGACAGCTAGCTGGAGAAATGCATCAAATCATTCAACATACAGACTATATTGATTCATCTACTTGATACATGTTTGAATGAACATTGTCAAACAAAAGAAATAAGTTACCATCAAAATAATTACAATGCTTTTGAAATGAAGATCAGATACCCACGGAAGCTAGAAAGTAAGCCCAAAGAAAAAAAATAGAGAACAAAATAGAATGAAGGAACTGCTGATAAATGAAAAAAAACAAATGATACTGTGTACGATCTCACAAAAGGTTACATTCCCGCTTCATATTGGAATTACAAAGATCAAAGTCCAAAATAGTCTCTCCTGAATAGTATTTGCTAAATGACATTTCTTCATGCAAATTTCCATATGGTGTACATCATTACTCTAAAGTTTCATCAAAATCCATCAAGAAATTTAGGAAGAGCTGCATTTCCGAGATCTCCAATTAAATATTGTACGTAACATGTTGAAGTCCAATTATCTCCTCTGAATATCCAACGTCAACGAAAATTCTTTTTGTATATGTACATAGGCCGTACTTTTTCCATGTAAGGTCACATAAGAACCTGTCTGAACGTGTCTAGCGGTTTACATGCAGTAGCAGAAGTGCTTGGGTACAATGTATGTCGAGAGACGACAGGGAGATTCCTAAATACAATCCAAACTTTGTACAATTACGTGCTCAAGACTGTCTACGAGGAGGCTTAACTAGGCAACCGAAAGCAGGATTCTTATCTAGCCTAGGTGGTCAAGTGGTCTAATGCACTTTTCCGTTTAATGGATTTTCCGTTGTCAACGGCTTTAAAAAGATGATTTTCATTACTTTTGGCACACAGACACCCCTTCTAACTTTGCAGCTCACCATTTCCATTATATATTATATCAATAACTTTACAGAGCTGTACGCAACACCATTTATCATATATATGCTTATATTACTATACCAGTTGCGAACAATTCTCTATCTTTCTCTCCCTACCCACCTATTGTCCATCGTGTACTGTGTTACAACCTTAGATATGTCTATGCGGAGGATTAACTAGGCAACCGAAAGCTAGATTTTAATCTAGCCTAGGTGGTCTAATGGTCTAAGGCGCTGGACACAGTGCAGGCGAAGTTGCCATATATGACAGAGTATGGGTTCGATTCCAGCTCAACCCCATGCTGGATTTTCCAGTGTCAACGGCTTTAAAAAGATGTTTTCATCACTGTTGCCACACGGACACCCCTTCTAACTTTGCAGCTCACCATATCCATTCTATATTATATCAATTACGTTACAGAGTCTCCCTACCCACCTAATGTTCATCGTGTACTGTGTTACATCGTTAGATTGTCTACGATGAGGCTAAACTAGGCAGCCGAAAGCTAGATTTTTATCTAGCCTAGGTGGTCTAGTGGTCTAGGGCGCTGGACACAGTGCAGGCGACGTTGCCATAAATGAACGAGTATGGGTTCGATTCCAGCTCAACCCCATGCTGGATTTTCCGGTGTCAACGGCTTTAAAAAGATGATTTTCATCACTGTTGGCACACGGACACCCCTTCTAACTTTGCAGCGTACCACATCCATTCTATATTATATTAATTTCCTCCTTAACTGTTAAAATGGACTTCAACAATCACTTTATACATGTATATCCCAATAATTCACTTTCCATATTACCACTATACTGACCAAATAACATATGGACACCAATTCACTCACTGGGCATGCCCAACATCAAGGAATAAGCACCATTTTCTTGGAGCCTTTAGATGCCTCGAGCCTCTAAACCCTTCCGATTTGTTTTTTTGCCTGGCTCCGCGGACCTTTCTTTCCTCATATTATTTAAACCCTAGTTACGCCATGCAAGTATAAGATTAACAAATGGAAGAAAAATCTGAATATCAATAGCAAGGATAGAGACGACTGTATGCGTTTAGACCACTCATCTACTCAAATCAACACTGTGAAGAATGATAAGAATGACAGATGTACGTTAACAGATGAGGAGAATTAAAACAAGAAACACTAAGTAATTCCAGAGGCGGATCCAGAGATTCTGAAAAGAGGGGGCCCACTAAATGGCCTAAGAGGGGGCCGCTTTGGTTACGCTTCAATGATTTCCTATATATTCAACCAGATTTTTCCGTCAAAAGGGGGGGGCGGGCCCCCCAGCCGCCCCCCCCCCCCCCTGGATCCGCCTATGAATTCTGGGTCACAAAGTCAACATTCAACATTGCAGCAAAGTATAACAGTACAAAATGAATTGCGAACCAAATAGCTAGACAAACAGCTTAGCATATATAGAGTATGACTTAGACGATATCACCAGGTAGACAAATTAAACGTGTAAGGATAATGCAGACAATATAAATGGACATGCTTATTAACAAATAAAAAAGTTGTTGCTTGAAAAATTTTAAAAAATAAAAATATTCTGAATGTTTCTTTATTACGTCACAGTGACTTCATCAAATCTGTGAAAATAGTCAATTTTGTGAAAAAAGTGTTAAAATCGTAATTAAACTTTTGAGACTCTAACTAAGAGCCCGTAATGTACCAGATATTTTTGTGGTTAGATGCTTTGTTGTATATGATCATTTACACAAATAATTGTAGTTGTTCTCTGTGTGGCACAGTAAAATTAGCCAAAAAAACGGCTCAAAATTTTCAAGTCTTTTTCAGAAGCAAAGAGGCACCAATGGGGAATTTGAGTGTCAAAAGTCGAAAGGGCAACGACGAATCCGATAAACACGAACAAAATAGCACGAAGAAACACCAAACACAAAATCGACCGAACGGAAATCAACAACGCGAACTCAAATCATAACAAGAGTGAACTCAGATGCTCCGGAAGAGTAAGCGGTTCCTGCCTGCTGTATAGCACACTCGTTTTCAACAAATCACATGTTTTAAGCTACTTCGGGTAATTATTCTAATATCACAATGGGCAACTTTGATTATAGTCATATCAATATAGTAAGTTTTAACTATTTTTTAAAATATTTATTGAGTATCATTAGATCGTAAAAATAATTTCAAATTTTTTTTCGCCTAATTTTCTCATCATATCAGGTCCTTTTGTAACAAAAGTGAGTTTTTTTTTTATTGTTATAATATTACGTTTTGAATTACTCAAAAATGGGGTTGTAAAATATGGATTGCTGTAGACAATAAGTATGCCTTTAATATGTTCAGCAGATTGCTTTTTGTTACCGTGTATATTTCTGAATGTTGATTTCATTGTTAACTGATTTGGACATTCAAATGCCTAATTGGAAGTTTTGTCCTTCTGATTTAAACTACTCTTTTTCATAAAATGTTAAATGATTTATGAAAATACACAATTACAAAATGATGCCACAGTCACATCAATGTTTTATTTTCTCAAAAACAAACAGTTGATATTTAGCTGCTATTATGAAATATTTATAATTCTCTCAGCGTAAATGACAATAGGTTTACAGGATATCAGTCCCTTTAGTTAACCTTAATAACATGTTAAGTAAGACAAGCATGTGGGAAATTTGAAGTGTGCATACATGTATTTCGTTTTGACTATGCTTGTAAGATTTCCTTCCAATTTTTTAATGGTCAATAATAAAATCAATGTTCGAGTAACATTGTATCTTAACAAAAAGAACACCAGAATAAACGAATGCTCTATGATTCAAATGCAACTGACATGACTGGTGATATAATTAAATACTCCTTAAAATATGCACATACACCATTACTAAATAAACATTTTATTAATACATTTTTCCTTCCTTTTTTGTATCTAGTAGACGATGGAATGAACGATCTTTGATTAACTTATAGATGGATTCAAACATTTTGTGTGCCTTTATAAGATTTTAGTGATTTTGCATGGCCACCTTTCAAATCTGCCACAGTATATTTTTGTTATGAAAATTGCCTCGATTACTTAATATTTCTTGTCTCTGATATACTTTTTATGTAGATTGCAAATTTAGGCTTCCATTTCGAAAAGAGCGGTAATTCGATTTCAGGTTGTGCAAAAATAAACAAAGTATCAATCGATATTTTATATTATATGGTTAATTAAACATGTCAACTTTTTTTCAGATGAAACACAATGTGGCTGCTTTGTGTGCTGGTGGCAATAAGATATAGTTTAGCGCAAGGTAAAATTGTCAATGCTTATATTCTTATATCATAACATTACTAAATGACACCTGTACATTTCCTAAATGCGAAATCTTTGAGAGAAAACAATGCCTATATGATCGAAAATTTCACTCATATTCAATCTAATACAGTCGCCGTGCCATTTTTTTTTTAAATCAACTTAATATTATGTGCTGACGGCCTACAATTTTGAGGGATCATTTACTAAAAGAAGCTATAAGATACATGTAGCTCCAGTGACGCAATTTTACCATTTATTTTGTTTCTTTTGAGCTCAAAATGATAATAAAACACAACACTACTGTCCGATGTTTTTATATGAACGTAAATTTATGACAATACCCAAATTTAAGGCAATATATGAGTTAGCGGGATTTACTATGAGTTAGCATATTTACCGACTATCATATAAAACGAAAACGTTGAAACTGATGTAACACGTACAAAATAATTTTTGTAGCATTAACATAGTTTCACAATATTGATGTCATGCAGTTCATTTTAAGATAAACAAATAAATACTCAAAACATTATAAACAAATAAATACTCAAAACATTTCATAAAGAGTTCATTTTATTGTTTTATATTTTGTGTAATTATTGATAGACAACATCGATCCGGTATGTAATAAAAAGACAAACAAAGAATATGTGAGCAGCAGTACATAGAATTAAGTTGTTTTAGGGAGCAACTATTAAGTTTTTTATGGGGGGTTGGGAGGGAGGACTATAGATATTTTCTTCGTTCTGTCTTTTTATTTTCGGAAATAGTCGAGCCACGATTTTTTTTGGCACGCTTGCGAACGCCATTTGTTTTTAAGCAACTATATTTTTTTTAGCCAAAAATACAATCCTGCCTTTTTTTTACTCCAAGCACCGTAGTAACACAAAATATAACAGAGTTCTAAGATACCAATAGTTTGGTTTCCCAGTTTTGATATTTTTGGTTTCACTGTTCTATGCTCTTCATAATCATATCGTGTTTGGCATTTTCAACATTTTTTATAGAGCACCTCTGATGAGTCTTGAATAGACGAAACGCGCGTCAGGCGTAACAAAATTTTTTGTCTGGAACTTTGTTGTCATTTGTATTTCGAACACACGTGAAGGTTAGCACTGCTGGTAGAGTTTGAATTCCCCGAGGTTAGCCCGCTCCGGCACCAACACTTTTGTGTTGGAGAACACATCAAAGCTTTAAATTATCCGTTTAAATTTCAAAATTGTCTAAACACTAAGGTTCTTCCTAACCCAGACATAGGTTGATCATCTTAGTAATAATTTGGTTCCCCAGTTTGGTATTTTTGGTTTCACTGTTCTATGCTCTTCATAATCATATAGTGTTTGGCATTTTCAACATTTTTGATAGAGCGCCTCTGATGATTCTTGAGTAGACGAACGCGCGTCAAAATGCCTTTTGAGTTGAAAAAATCTTTCCCCATACAAGATTGACCCTCTTATTTGCCTTCATATGACGAAGTTCAGTTTGGGACGAGGTGCTTGGGGCGAATTAGCGTTAAAAAGAAGATGCAAAAATGAATAAAATTTCTTTACTTAAAATTGTAGTCCGTGTCCGCTACAAAATCTGCTCGCTATAACTGACAGCCGAACACTATTTGAAATAAAAAATGCAAATCTGTTGTAAGCCGTTGGCTGATATTGAAAGAAAAACTTCGCTTGGAGACCGTTTGGACAAATGTCTTTAAAGCTTTGACACAAAATCTGATAACCTGGTAAATGGTGTTGGGTCAAAAAATTGATTTTTGAATCCCTATCAATCAAACTAATAGAATACTTTCCTTAACATTTAAACCCGTCCAGAAACATTATAAATTAATGAATTAAAATTACCCGAAAAATAAGGCTGTGGTGCAAATTTTTGATAAAACTCACGTTGAGATAGAAGCAGAGGATACCAATAGGGCATTTCATTCAGTGTTAAACGTCTACAAAATCAGTAAACGAGAACAGCATGAAGAAACATAAAACATAAAACACATAAAACAACTAAAAAGTAATCAACAAAACGTTATCAAATTATAACTAGAACAAATTCAAGTGCACGGAAGGGTTAGCAGTTCCTGGTTGTGACAATGCACTCACCCGTTTCTAATTACCAGTTCATCGTGTAAAATCCAGCACAGAACGGCAAAATAAATCATAAGACAAACCAACATCTGTAATTATCTAAAAGATATATATTCCCATACGTGCCTATGAATATATTTATGAAGTAAGGACAACAATCGAGGACAAACATACTTTCTAAATTGCCGTTTAATTGTGGGCTGTGTCGCGTACACTTATTCCACATCTCTTTATTTTCTATTTGGTTTAGCAGTTGTTTGTGTCAGACGTGACGCTCTATCAAGAAAATCAAGAAAGTTCCGGCAAATTCGATCTGGCATAACAAATCAGTTGTAATATATTAACTCCATAAGATGCAGGGAACGATATACAACTACATGCTCATTTATGGCAAAAACGTATAATCATTTACAATAAAAGACTAAATAAGTTGCTCTTTTGACTTTCATTCGTTTCATGTAGCGATAGGATACATTACAATATGTTATATCTTGGAAAATAGAGAATCCTACGGCTCAACTAGTGATTAAAAAAAATCATTCTATTTATATTTTCACAATTGTATAATATTATATGATCCTAACTATGTAAAAGTATTGCTTGATTTAAACTTGGAAATACTAACCCTTCTCTCCTACAGGGAGGTTTTGTACCCATTTATGTTGATAAGTATGACCAACGCATAGCCGTCATTCTAACTCATAGTCCGTCCCGTTTACTCATATTTTACCAAAGTTTTTGAGATTGTCATAAAATGTCGTTGAGATAATGAAATCGGACAGCTATCTTTTCACTCTTTTTATTGTCTGGAACTTTGTTGTAATTTATATTTCCTATTAATAACCGATCCATAAAAAGTGTAGGCCGTCAGCACAGAATAAGTTAATTTGTTACAAATAGCATGACATATTGATACCAGACTAAAACCATAAAAACATGTCGAATCAGATTCGAGTTATATCAATGAATGCTAAAATAAAAAGGGAAAAGTTTGTTTACATTCCAATGGAGACGAATAGAAGTCATCGTAATGAATATCGTAAAGCCTTGCTTACGTAAATTTCTACATAGCATTCGGGAATAGTTTGCGAGATGGATGTCATGGCCGTGTGTTGGAACTTATCAGGTTGTACCTGCACTCTATTATGTTATTTGATTGATCATGTAGGATTTATTAAAAAAAAACACACATGATTGAATTACCTACATTTTGATGACCCAATTTATAATGTGGAAATCAAATAGAAATATTTATAATAGGATTTTTTGTTGTTTTCAAGTAATGTTTTTTTTTTTTCCTGTTAGGGAAATGATTTTTATCATTTTAGTTAATCTTTCACTAAATGGAACAGCCACTCAAAGCTCCACCCACAGTACATGGACAGCTTACTTAGCAATAGACGACGGTGGTCCAACCCACGAGTGGACAAGCAAATCCTGTAGCCACACAGGCACCGATGGAAGAACAAAAATTTGGTGGATGGTGTCATTTGTAGAGCAGTTATATATC
Organism: Arcuatula senhousia; assembly: GCA_963971305.1. Taxonomy (NCBI): domain Eukaryota; kingdom Metazoa; phylum Mollusca; class Bivalvia; order Mytilida; family Mytilidae; genus Arcuatula; species Arcuatula senhousia. The sequence goes on along the minus strand of OZ020303.1, from coordinate 41,464,011 downwards.
TCAAATGTAGTGATTTATTACAGAAAAGATTGTATGTACAAAACCTTTATCTATTCCATTAAACAAATTTGGAAAAAGGAATTTTTCATAAAGTTTTAATCTAATGTGAACCCCTGTCCAGGATGCAGGGTACGAGTATGGCTTTTACTGATTCTACTCTTAAAAGCATTGAAGACATGTTTGAAGCAGTATTGTAAATTATAAAATTTCATATCAAAGGATCTGTACCAAAAGAAATAGACATTACCAACATAATGACTTAACAATAGCTAATTTTGAGATGTAAACGAACACTTAAATGTACATAACATATTTTTGTAAAGTTTAAATACCGAAGGTAATAACGTTCATAACGTTACTTTTTATAAATATATATACATCTTAGTTAGTGCATACAAATTATTCAAATTGATTTTATCTTGAATACATATTTTCATATTTTAAAATGTTAAAGGGAGACATCAATTTTCAACCCTATAGATGGGATTGACAACATGTAAAAACACCAAGTATCGTCTCCCTTCAACATAACTTTTAAGTTCATTGAAAATCGGTCTGTATGTTTGTAGATCCTGGGCGTCTGGCAGGATATTCCTTATATGTTACAAACACAACGATATCTAATGAAAATATTTACTTTGCCACGGGACATCTGTGTTACCATCATACTGGCAACGTGCTACCAAATATCTTACAGAATATTACTTGTGGAAAAGTTGGAAGCAATGTGATTATCTATAATGAGCGCTTAACAGGAATCACATATCCATCGAATTACCAGGTCCCTACATATTTAGAGCTTTGTGATGTCCAGGTCATAGGTAATTTTTCATTTTTTTTTAATGCAAATTATTCAACAAAATTATGTTGAAGAATGATTTAATTGAAATGTAGATGTTACAGGACATTCCGAATCGTCCTGGGGCATCTTGGAATTCCATATCGTCCTAGGGAAAAGTGGAGTTCCATATCGTTATGGGAAAATTGGAATTCCAATTTAAAGTGGGTTTTGTCCACTGTGATTAGGAATTCCACTTTCTATATCCATTATTCATGAACTTATTCTTTTTAATTATTCTGTTTTTCGTTTATTTCCTTATTCTATTTATTTATTTATGCCTGAATAATTTCATTCACATTGTAGCATTATTGTAATTGATTATAAAATTGAAAAAAGATTTAGGACAATTCTCGAAATCGCCCTAGGACGATTCGGGATATCCTGAGTTCTTCTACATGTATGAGAAAGTGGAATTTCAAATCGCACTGGCGAAAATCCAGTGTAAGTTGGAATTCCACTTTCCCCAAGGTCGATGTGTAATTCCATGATGCCTTAGGACGATTCGGAATCGTCCTGGATTCCAAGATGCCCTGCAACAAATACACTGTAGTTTCTATCGTATTACTTAAAAACAAAATAACGAAATCAGAACATTTGAGAATATATTATTAAATTAATATTAAAAACGAAAGAATATGAAATATGTGCCAGAAAGACACAATCCACATATTGAAATGATTTTGATCAATGTACAATGCAAAATTTCACTGCGTGTGAAGCGCTTTTCTGGATTAACCTTCATCAGACACGATAGGAGTAAAACAATTGGTAAACCGGTGGAACATTAGATGTATTCTTTAACCATTGGATTATTTTCTTATTTATAAAAGAGAATTGCAATAATTAAAATCCAATTCTTTGTATGAAATGGAGATTATGGCTGTGTTTGTTCATTTTCAGTATCCTTAACCATGATTGATTATTTCATGTTTTTATGTTTAAAATTTGTCTTTGAGACAGTTTGGTGTTTCTGTGCTTATTATACTTCTTTTGCCATGTGCTTTATGCGTAAAAACACTAATATACTTTTCTTTTTACTTCTTTTGATAGGTTGTAGGAAAGGTTTTTCTGGAGGAGGTTGTAGATTTTCTTGCCCTGAATACTGTATAGAGAAAAATTGTAATCCTACAACTAGAGAATGTATCTGGGGATGCATGTCCTCAAAATGTCTGGAAAATGGTTGTTTGGATGATGGCAAATGTATAAACGGTTGTCCAATGGGAACGGCGGGTCTCTATTGTGATAAAAGTAAGATGTTTCGAAATGAATAGATTTTATTTCATGTACGTATTGATTGCATGTTTGAAATACAAAAAATATATATACAATTGATTTTTATGAAAACTTGTCAAATTTAGAAAGTGGTTTTTTTATAACTCTAAAAAACCTTAATATAAGGTTGAATGACAACAATATATGGGGTCAACATATAGTACAAACTGAAACGAAGTACATGAGATGGTATGGGAAAATTGTATAGCAGATTAAATTCAGAGATTTTACGAAAAATGTAAACGGTGATGACCAAATTGGACCCAGAGTTTAGAAAAAATGTATCATATAACCTACAGAAAACAGAAAATATTCACATGATTTGGATAAAGAAGGTTCTTTGTAGTTCTTTTTCCATGCATTTTTAATGCTTCCATGGCAACTTGTTCTTTTTAGTGCATAATGTTAATTTTCGGTGACGTCTTTTATATAGTTATGGCTACATATGATTTATAGGTTTATTATTACAAGACTTCAGCAAAGTTGTATTTGATGACATAACTTAAATTTAAGAATATGTGGAGTGCTGGCTAAACTAATTTACCAAACAATTTACTTACGTATTTGTTTGTTATATGATATGCATTCAAATAGGATAATCATTGTTATTTTGCATTTGTATTCTGCAATGCTATTTTCATTTTAATCATCATTGACTTCAAATGTCCCAGTCAGATAGTGATTATCCTTATAACACCTAGAGCTTAAACATCAATGTCATCAGAAATATGGGAATCCTTTCTAAAAAATTACCCAATATATTGTTGTTTTGTTGTTATAGACAATATTGCCGGACCAAGAGCGCCTGTACATCTTGTAACTGAAGCTGAAAATCAGAAAGGATTGTTTGTGACAGACGGGGATAAAAGAAGAATTTCATGTGTTCAGCTAATCGGAAAGGGTGCATTAATACAAATTGATACCGAAAATACACATGTTATCAAATATGTTTTTGTTGAAATTGAAGGTAATGATTTCAAAAATGATTCTCTGTAAACAAATTTTAGGTTTCTCACGACAAAAACGGCATTTTTTTAGTTCGAGTCTTTTTGAATGCACTTATATTGTATTCTTTTTATGTCGAAACTGGAAAGTCATTTATGGCTTTGTTAAGCATTATGTAGCAACTGTCTATAAAAATAAATGAGTTTACTAAATGCCTCAGAGCTGAGTGACATAATGGTACTAATAATAAAATGTCAGTGCCATAGACATATTTCTGAAACAAAAATAAATGTAGAACTGTTGCACTGCTAAAACTACCTCCATTGATTTATGAACATTATTAAAATATCAAAAATAGAAAAAAAATGTTGGTTTTTTTGCAGGTTTCGCAAGAAACGACAGTTTCAGAATGCATGTAACAAACAGTTCAGTTGATATAGCCTCACCTGTCAACATCACAGCACACGACTCTAATATTATAATGGATCCATTGAAGATTTATGAATATAGATTAAATCCTGTTGTCATTGGACGTTATGTTATAGTTTCTTTTGTATCTCCATCTGAGAACAGTTTCGTTGACGTTTGTGAGGTGGAAATTTTTGGTAAGAAATGATAACTTTTATATACTGGAAAATGTGCACATACTTTTGGTCTGTTTAATAGCTGCATTAGATTCGTTTCCTTCTGTTTCTTACTTTAATGGGTTTAGTTTTATACAAAAAGATATTACTATTTTACTTTGCCTATTAAAAATATAATATATTTGTCAGTTACAAACACTAATGCAGTGAAATTTGTCTGAAACGTCAATTTTAGATTAAATAAAACTAGACAATTTTGGGCAAAAAGGGTGAAGACATAACAAGATATACAGTTCTTTTAGTACTACAGGCATTGCGGTCAATTAAGACTTGTTCATACGTTTCTATCTCAACCAGTCTTGATTGACTGCAAGGGAGTATCACTAAAAAGTCATTTACAGTATTTACTAGTCTGAATAGTTTTCTGTTAAGACATATTCAATATAACATAATTTAAATTAGTAGTTTCACATCATTTTGAAATCAATAAACTTATTAATGTTTATTTTTGTTTATTCATTTCACTTAACAATAAAATATATAAACAATGAAAAAAGATTGCTTTCACTGATAATGATAATCACCTGAAATCCACAAAATTTCATTCCAGAATTTAATTGTTTGGGGATTTTTTGGAAAAGGGGGATGTTATCGCTTATTTAACATTTTTCTATTTTTTTTTTGTTTGAGTACGAATCTTTGTATTTCGAAGCCAACATAATAGATCATTAAATATTAAAATGAAGTACATGACCATTAAGGACTCTGCTTTTTTGTAGAGCTTTATTCTTGCTTTTAACAACGTGGCGGGTGTATATTGATAAAAAGTTATCGGATAGTACATCTTCATTACATGTAGCTAAAATATCGTCATTGTCGTTTACATTTTTAGCTCACCTGGCCAAAGGCCATGTGAGCTTATGCTATCACTATGCGTCCGTGGTCGTCCGTCGTCGTCCGTCGTCCGTTAACAATTTCAAAAATCTTCTTCTCTGAAACCACTAAACCAATTTAACTGAAACTTTGTAGGAATGATATATGACATGTTGGCAACAATTGATCCTCGCTTTAAAATGATTTGATAAAAACATGGCCGCTGTTACTAAAAATAGAACATAGGGTAAAATCACTTATAATGGCTTATAACTCAGCAACCATAACAGATAGAAAACATCCAAAGGATCTTAGGCTCTTCAGAATCAAAAGCTCTACAAAAGTCTCTATTTGGTCGAAGTTGTTAGATGACCCTTGATAGGGGTTATGGCCCTTTTAAGGTCAAAAATAGCGTTTTTTCATGTTTTTGGCATATAGAATGAAAACCATTGCAAATAGAGATGGCTTGCTTAAATGGTCAGCTCATTTAGCTCTTCAAAAGTCTCCCTAGGGTCGAAGTTGTCAGATGACCCCTTATAGGGGTTACAGACCCTTAAAGGCGAAAAATAGTGTTTTTGGCCCATAGAATGAAAACTATTGCAGATAGAGAAAAGCTGTTGCTTGCTTAAATGTTCAGCTCACTAAGCTTTACAAAAGTCTTCATTGGGTCATAGTTGTCAAATGACCCCATATAGAGGTTACAGCCCCTTAAAGGCCACAAATAGTGTTTTGGCAAATAGAATGAAAACTATTGCAGATAAAGAAAAGCTGTTGCTTGCTTAATTGTTCAGCTCATTGACCCCATATAGAGGTGACAGCCCCTTAAAGGCAAAAAATAGTGTTTTTGGCCAATAGAATGAAAACTATTGCAGATAAAGAAAAGCTGTTCTTGTCTAAATCCTAAGGTTCTTCCTATCTCAGACATAGGTTGAATATCTTAGTAATAATTTGGTTCCCCAGTTTGGTAGTTTTGGTGATACTGTTCTATGCTCTTCATATTCATACAGTGTTTGGTATTTTCAATATTTTTGGTAGAGCGCCTCTGATGAGTCTTGAATAGACGAAACGCGCGTCAGGCGTAGCAAAATTTATTGTCTGGAACTTTGTTGTCATTTGTATTTCGAACACACGTGAAGGTTAGCACTGCTGGTGGAGTTTAAATTCCCCGAGGTTAGCCCGCTTCGGCACCAACATTTTGAGTTGGAGAATACATCAAAGCTTTAAATCATCCGTCTAAATTTCAAAATTGTCTAAATCCTAAGGTTCTTCCTACCCCAGACATAGGTTGAATATCTTAGTAATAATTTGGTTCCCCAGTTTGGTAGTTTTGGTGATACTGTTCTATGCTCTTCATTTTCATACAGTGTTTGGTATTTTCAATATTTTTGGTAGAGCGCCTCTGATGAGTCTTGAATAGACGAAACGCGCGTCAGGCGTAGCAAAATTTATTGTCTGGAACTTTGTTGTCATTTGTATTGCTTAATTGTTCAGCTCATTTAACTCTACAAAAGTCTCCATAGGGTCGAAGTTGTCACATGACCCCATACAGAGGTTACAGCCCCTTAAAGGTAAACAAACAGCATTTTTGGTTTTGGCCTACAGAATGAAAACTATTCCAGTAATGAAAAGCTGTTGCTTGCTTAAATGTTCAGCTCATTTAGCTCTACAAAAGTCCTCATTGGGTCGAAGTTGTCAGATGACCCCATATAGAGGTTACAGCCCTTAAAGGCAAAAAAGTGTTTTTTGCCAATAGAATGAAAACTATTGCAGATAGAGAAAAGCTGTTGCTTGCTTAATTGTTCAGCTCAATTAACTCTACAAAAGTCTCCATAGGGTCGAAGTTGTCACATGACCCCTTATAGGGGTTGCAGCCCCTTAAAGGTAAAAAACAGCGTTTTTTGGTTTTGGCCTACAGAATGAAAACTATTCCAGAGAGAGAAAAGCTGTTGTTGCTTGCTTAAATAGCTCTACAAAAGTCTTCATAGGGTTGACATCAAGACCAGGTGAGCGATTCAGGCTCCTGGGAGCCTCTTGTATAGCTAATTTTTTATCTATGTTATACTATTAGCACAGGTAAACTTTGTGATAATTGTTAGATCAAAAATAAATAAAGCGTTTAAGGACCTTGATTTTATATAATGTAGATTTGTATATGAATTATGTCAAGTACACGAAGAATTGTCTGTAATTTTTATATTTTAGGGTGTTTACCTGGATTTTATGGGTATCTATGTGAATTTTCATGTCCAGCAAAATGCAGTGGCCCTTGTGATCTTGAGTCTGGCCACTGTGTATTCGGATGCAAAGATGGATATCGTGGTGATTTTTGCCATATCGGTACAGTCACAAAAGTAGAATTTAGAATTTTGTTTAATATTTATATTGGCGTATTTATTTGAATAAATGAAAAGTTTTTCAAGAAATGTTTCAACGTTTTGTGCTAACAAAAATAATGCCAGTCCTCGGAGCTATTTCTTGTGAAATAAAAAAAAACAACTATACGTAATGATAAATTGTGTGAAAAAAGGTATAAGACACCACTTCCACTTATACCTATATATATTGGGAATTGTAACTCATTTGACGATCTTCCCAACAAAGTCCAAATTGAACCATGTTGAATGTGTCCACAGCGAAACTCTTACCCGTTTTGGAACATTCTATTGCATTATGTAAATCTAAGTTCATGATTTAGATAGCAAGGTTATATATGTCAAATTAGCATTCGATACAATATGAAACATACGTGATAAATATTTTCATATTTCATAACATAGAATGTAAGCCTACACATTTTGGACCAGATTGTAGAAAAAAGCTTTTACTGTATGGACACACAGGAACATTTTTATTTTAGATTTATGGACACTTTTATAAATATATCAGCATATTGTGTTTATAAAATGTATTGTGGGGCTCCCGCAGGGTACCCCCGTCAGTTCGCAAGTTCGCTTTTAAAAGTGGCCCGAGGTCGCAAGGTCGCTTTTAAAAGCCATATTTTGGCGGAGGTCGCAGGTCGTTTTTTGGCATAGGTCGATTTTATGAAGTGTAGGTCGGAAGTCGCCCTTAAAAAGCCCTCAGGTCGCAGGTCGTTTTTAACCCTGCGGGAGCCACTATTGTATAAGATGATATTTATTTTGTAATGTAGAATGCCAGCCTCCACAGTTCGGACCAGATTGTAGCAAAACCTGTTACTGTATGGACAAGCAGGAAGATTGCAACTTTATTGATGGAACATGTCCTCCTGGTGGATGCCAAGCTGGATGGGAGGGAACAAGTTGTTCTTCAAGTAAACAATTCTGAAAATGGATGTTGTTAAACAATGCAATGAATGTGCTTGAATTTTAAAGTATCCTTGTCATAGAAATTTCGCTTAACAATAAATTGCTTTTTAACATGCATTTTCGTAATTTAATGGTCTTTTTATTATTGATTGCTTTTTTTGTTTCATAACCAAAATGCAAATGCATTTAAATCTGTTCTTTTACAGAATGCAAGGAAGGATATTTTGGAAAGAATTGTCAAGAAAAATGTGACGGATGTATGTCAAACGAATGTGAGCCAGAAGCAGGAGTCTGTAGGAATATATCTGGATGTAGTCCTGGTTGGAAAAATGGGAATGAAAAATGTGATGTTGGTAAGTTTTTGTTCATGGCATAGAAAATTGCTAAGTTAATAGTAAATTGGCATGGACGCGCAGCTACTGCCCTTAAATTTATGCATGGCGACAATAATTTCAAAAATTTGAAATGAAGAAATTATTGTATTGATTTCTTTAGTTAAAGAAATGATGATTATAAAACTTAAACTTGCTACAATAATATTTTAAGGCTGTTAAGAACAATAATATAACTTAAATTTTATTGACAGCTTGCGATGATGGATACTTTGACGATTGCAAAAAAGAATGCCATTGTTTGGTTGACTTTTGTGACAAGCCATCTGGGATTTGCCAAAACAGACAATGTAAAAGAGGTTGGATGTTAGCTACTTGTAGTGAAGGTATATCATGTATCTTATTATTTATCTTGTCCGCTAATTTACACGCACAACTGTCATTCATTTTTATGCTGCTGATTAAAATCGTTCAGGATTTTACTCTTCCATCACATCAAACTTTTTCGCAGCAACACTTTAATTAGTCATCGTGTTTTTTTTTGTAATTACATATATCTAAGCATAAAATGCTTACAGAAATTTCCAATTGTGAATCCGCCATTTTGATATCTAAGGAAGTAAGAACATCTCGGCATTTTCAATCTGATGAAGACCAGGTGTCAGGTTATATACAATTAAAAAGTTAATCTATAGTAACAGTTTTTCCATTGTTAAATCCGCAAACTATTTTAAACACTGAAAGTAAACACCATAAATAACATTGAAATCATTACCAAGTAAAATATTTAGACTGGAATTATTTGTGGGAAGAAAACAAGTCGAGTTACTACAGGGATTACGATTAATAGTCAAAACATTAATAAAGGAAATCGAACACAAAAAAATTACCATACTTTAACTATACAAAAGCCAAAGCTAGCAATTCTTGTTTAGAATGCTGAATAAATTCAAATCGATAGGTTAATATTACAATGAAATTTGGTAGTGGCTTAAAACTATTTTATTGTTTCAACTAATGAGTCTTTATATATTCAATTATTTTTATATCTCCCCAAACAATAGTACTGTTGTAATTCAGTTTAACAAGACAAAGTACAAATGTATATTTAGTAACCCTTTGTGTTATTAACAATATCTAAAATTTAAAAGTAAAAGCCAAATAATTGAAAGATGATAAATGTGATAAAACCAAAAATGAATGAAAATAGCAATAATCACAGCAGTTTTCATATACTCATAGATTAGCATCGTGAGAGCCCTTCATATGAATAGCTTCAATTTTTATGAAGTTTGATATAACATCAAAGTATGATTGTATTGATTCTAGAATGTGTACATGGACACTATGGCTTTAACTGTGCTGAAACATGTGAGACATGTTACAATTCATCTTGTGATAGATACAGTATGATGGAAACTGTATGTATGGATGTAAAGAATTTTTCGGTGGCTTTAGGTGTCAGGTTCAAGGTAATTATGTTTCCTTGATACCTTTTTATTACCATTGCCTTAATATAGTCAGTCAACCTGTTTGAACAAATTCAATTTCTTAGATTTTCTTTAATTTCTGAATGCGTTATTCAATTTGTATGTTTTAGAGCTTTAATATATAACAAGAAAAAAATGTTATAGAACGCAAATGCTATCCTTGCAAGATAATTTGTTCTTCTTAACTAAAAGGCATTTGATAAAAAAAGACTTTTGCTTATGATAATGATAATGATCGTATCTTTCTAGCAAACAATGACAAATATCTGACACCACTGATATGTTTGGCAGTCACAACTGCATTGTTTATTATTGGTTGCGTTCCTTTTTTTATTCTATAGTAAGTATCCACAGACTGTTTTAACATATTATATTCTTAAGATATTTTCCGCTCCTGAAAAAATTACTTACATGTATGAACATTAAGTTTTACGTCAATAATAAATTACAACAAAACTTTTAAATTGTTAAAAAATTAAAACACATTAGCGAGAACATATAAATTAATGTACGAAAGCCTTTTCAGACCGATTTTGGTGTAAAAAAGAGTGTAATAATGAACAATAAAAAGCCGTTATACCAAAAAAAAAACAAATCATAATAACAAGCCGTTGCTCCAATAAACATAATCGTAATAGCAAAATAATGTCCTAATTTTGAAAAATTAAAGTCTTATTAACGAGAGAAAAAATCATAATATAGATATACATGAATCGTTAATCGTTAATCGCGACTTTCATTTCTTATAATTTCGACTTTCATTTCTCGTTTCAACGACTTCATGGTCATTTCTCGTAATTCCGACTTGTTTCTCATTATAGTAACTTTAACTCGTTTATATTATTGCGAGCAATTTTTCTCACAACGAAATTGTTCTCAATTGGATTTTCATAGGATCCATAGATGAATTATATGAAATCCCATTAGTGGTACAAAATGTACGTAATGCACAACCTTTTCGATTTTAATTGAGATAACAACTGCGTGCGGCCCAATTACAAATGAGGTTTTTTTTTTCATACAAATAAACTTTTAAAAAAATCACCAAAACACGGATTTTAATGACAGGATATAATCATTACATCGCATAATTGAACAATTTCGAAGACCCTTTTAAGTTAACATATGAAAACTGTACCAAGAAGCAAATAGGCACCAATGTGGCATTCGAGTGTCAAAAGTCTGAAAGGGCTACGAAAAAAACGGAAAGCACGAACAAGAATAAATCAACCAAATGGAAATCAACAACGCAGCTTAAGTCGAAATACGCGCTGCAGAAGAGAAAGCGGTTCCTGCCTGTTATAACACACCCGTTGTGTTGCTAATTTCAATTCAGTGTATCAAATCCGAAAAATGAAGACAAAACATTTTTTCTACGAAAAACCAACATCTGCACTCATTTGAGAAATAGCAATCCCATATTTGTCTACGAGTGCGCGGTGTCTACCGTAAAATTTCTTGAGTGAATACAGGAACATAGCAATATCTGTGTCAAAAATGACGCTCTGTCAAGGAAATCGATATAATTCCTGCAACCTCTTGAGTAACAAATCTGTGATACGAAGGATCCATAAGCGGGAGAAGACGAAATGTTGCTACACAATAAGGGGAAAATTACGATAGGAAAGTTGAAGTCATCACCTTTGTCAAAGAGTTTTGTAGAAAGTCTTCCTTGAATGTAAATTTTGAGATGTAGACCTAAATATGATGCAGACTTCCTAGAATCCTTTGTGTCCATTATCTCAAGTTCCTGGGGAAATATGAGATGGAGAAAGTCAACAAATCGAGAATTTTTCAATGAAAGGACACCAATATGACGGAGCGTGAGGTTAAAAGAGAGAACTAGTCTACGATCTATTTTGTCTAGAAGAGATTGTAAGATGTCTGCTTCATATAAATGAAGAAACAAATCAACGAGTTACACTAATTTACAATAGTAACGTTTCACAATTAGTACATTCATGTATTAATCAAAACATTTATCACACTATATTTGTTTCTATTATGATAGAGATGTCAATGAGATTAAGCAAATAAAGCCGCTAAAAGGAAAAACAATATTTAGGAATTATAGACCGGAGTATCTTAAATCTTCCAATCTTCACCTGAATTTATAACTGTACACAACTTTTATTTATAGTATTCGAAAAATAGCATGCCTAACGAAAACTGGTAGACAGAAAGAATCGCCTGTTTATGAAACTACACTAAAAGAGACTTCGATGGATAATATTTATCAAGAAGTTAATAACGAGTATATGAACATTTAAAGTGAATGTGAAGAAGTTCGAGCAAATAACTGACATTACACTGGCATCTCATTGAAACCTTTTTAGGATAACATTTACAGTTTCCTGATAGACATAAAATTACAATGTTAATCACTTGTAATGATGTTAGAATTATTGTAAAAAGATATAGAAGAATTTTGATAAGCAATAAAATAAGATATATATTGAAGTTAGATTTTTATAGTTTAAAAATTTCTTTTTGAAAGAATGATGAGGGGGTTTACTGATTGTCTATGGACTCGTATTTACTGGTATTTTATTTTATGCATCTAAGAAACTCGAGTCAACATTCATTTACCAAATAGAGAGGATATTGGATAATTTCTATGAAATTGTCAGTTTAATGTTGATTTGTTCGATGAAAAAAAGAACCTTTTTAATTTCCCTGTTAAATACACTATCACACTGTTTTCAGTTAAGTAGAGTTAACTCAAGCTACAAAATAAATATATAGTAACCTCGTTGACCTTTAAACCCTTAGCTTTAGCAAAATCAGTGTTGATAGAGTAGATGATGCCATGAGTAGAGTTTAATTGGAACAATATGATCGGATTTTGGAACAAATACTTAAATTAAGTTTAGTTTACATCAAGTGGCATTAATAATAACTTTTGGAATTTAAAAGTATTGAAGTGTTAGTGGTATAATATTGTGATAATGGTCATCTCTATACTAGAGTATACCGTTCAATGCATAAAATGTACACCAGTTAACCCAATATTAGAGTAACTCGTATAGTTGATAAATATAGTGCGCATGACCCTACCTAGCTATTAAGGGGGCTTGGGGTTCTAAAACGGAGCATCTTTGTCAATCATCTTGCAAATTTTTAGCCCATTTCAGTTTTAAATCTTGTTACAGCATAAATTATGTTAGATTTTTTTCTTATGAATAAAACAATTACAAGATAAACCCTTTAAAAGATTTTAAGTTTTTTCTTACAAAGTCTTTCACGGGAGATGATTGGCGGGAAAATGTATTAGAAAATTCAGTTTTCCTTGAATATTTCGAAAAGGAGACCGTATCCCCATGTTTTAATTATAGAATTCAAAAGTATATCCAATTTTTGTTATTTTACACAAATTTGTAGAAATTTCTTTGTCAGGTTTTAGAAATATATGCATTTTGAAAATTTTTCCTATACAATCTATACAAATTTCTTAATGATTGAAACCCAATTATTTCAAAAATAAGCACCGTGACCTATTTTTTTGTTATTGTATAACTCTTGTAGGTCAACCTAAATGAATTTACAGTATGGTAGAGGTAGTGAACTAGGGTCATCAACAGAAGAAAAAGACCCCAAAAAAAATAAAACAACAAGCCAGTGAAGTTAAAGATATCAAGAGTTCTAACAAGTCATAGCATTTTAAAACAAATTGTGCATAAAAATAGAGATATCATTTTTTTAATTTTACATCTAAAAAAATACTGAACCATTTTTTATTTGAAAGTTAACAATCCAAATTCGATATTTTGTCCTTATAAACAAGTGTGGACTGAGACGCATATTGCCCAGCAAGCCGCTATGGACAAAGTCCGTGTGCAACAAATGTCTTTTGAATGAACTAAGCAAAACATGAGACATTTCATGTCCCACCCTATGGACATTTTTGATACTTATGGATAGTTAAGTGTTAAAACATTAAAACTCTAGTTACACTAAGTTAAGAATTCAATAAAAGAATTCATCAATGATACACATTATAAATAAAATTACATAAATGCACTGTCCATGGTGGGGGTGGCCTTGTCTACTGCAATTAGATCTGCACAGGTCGTTTTAATGTTATTGATTTTAATAGACTTTACGTTTTGAATATTCTCCGTACGAGATGTGTGCCCCAGGTGGTTGAATGGGGCAGCCGGCCGCAGCCCTGGCATCGAAAGATGCAGGGTCGTCAGGCTATAAAGCGGAAAACCTGACCTTAAAATATAGTGGTGCACTGCATGCGTTGGGGAAAACTACACGTTCCTCGCACGTTAAAGAACCCTGCTGCAGGTATCAATAAGAGTAGGACCAGTAGGCAAGAGGCTAAATTTCCCGTACACTACCCATCACTCCCTTTTCCAGTGCCTGGGTCCTAATTTTCTCCACTTCATCGTCTTTTCATGTTCATTGTATCATCCCTTTCATCTTCATAGACAAATTTGTCTTTATCTGGCAGATGCGTTAAACTTTTTTCTTCCTTCAGCGGGTTTGATACGCTGAATTGGCAATTAGTAGAGCAACAGGTGTGCTAATGCAGCTAGACCGCTTGCTCTTCTGGTGCCCTGGAGTTCACTCTTTCTACATTAGTACATGTTGCTGATTGTTGTACAGTTGTGGCTTTGTATTATTGTACTGTTGTTGTTCCAGTTAACTGTTTTTTTTCTTGTTAAAATTTAGCCCCTTTTGTACCTCATTGCTTCTTTCACTTGGGAATCTCATTAGTCTTACAAACTTTTTTTTTCATCTTTTTTTGTCTTGAAATTCGTCAGAATTATTTACGCCTTAAAAAACAATATCTTGAAAGCACCCTCACTTATCCCACTCGTTCACATTTGGATCTATGGTAAGAAATAACCCTGTGTACTGAAACAGGAAGTAGATGTCAAACAGACAGAAAACTGATTCTAATAAACTACTACCTTAGGCTACATACAAATTTTTAGATCACTAACAATAAAACTGTGACGAATATTTAGGTAGAGCGCCTCTGATGAGTCTTGAATAGACGAAACGCGCGTCAAGCGTAGCAAAATTTATAATCTGTAACTTTATAATTTTAGTTTCTAACATCCGTGACAGCTAGTGTTGCTGGTGGAGAAAAAATTCCCCAGGTAAGCCCGCTTTGGCATCAACATGATTGTTTTGACGAACGCATCAAAGCTTTGAAATTTAATTGTTGTAAATTTCAAATTGTCAAAAGTCATTTAGCTTCTTCCTACCCCAGACACAGGTTTATCTTAGTCATTATTTGGTATTCTAGTTCGGCAATTTTGGTTTTATTGGTTTCTGCTTTTATATTCATATAAAATTTAGCTTTTTCAATATTTTAGGTAAAGCGCCTCTGATGAATCTTGGATAGACGAAACGCGCGACAGGCGTAACAAAACTTATTGGTTGGGACTTTGTTGTAATTTTTTTTAAACCCCTGAGAAATGAATGACGAAGTTGTAAATCAGGTAGTAGATGTCCAAAAATCCCACCATATGGGACCACTACTTAAGGCTGTATAAAAAAATAGAACCATACAATAAATAATCTTTGGGAAAAACAGTGACAAAAATTTTCCATTGACCGTATGGGAGGAAATATGACAAAGTTGTAAAACAGGAAGAAGATGTCATGCAGAATTTTAATCCCACCAAATGACTCTGAACACCGCCATTTTTTGGCTTTGAAAAAAATGTGACGAACATTTACCATAAAGACTAAATCTTTCACAAAACATTCCTAAATTGTTTCCTACTATGTGGAATCATTACTTGAGGCTGGATACCAAATATCAACAGCCTACAATGAATAGTAGGGGGCAACATACGATTAATAGTTTCTGAGAAAATTTTTAAAGAAATCTTGATCATGCACTGATGGGCGGAAACACAGATCGAGAAGTGGGGGTATCACTGTAACTTTTTCAAAAAAGTACTGATTATGTTTTATCTCATGTCATATAGCCTAATTAATAGTGTGGGTAGTTCAACTCTGATGAGTCTTAAATATATGAATTTTTTTCATTCTCAAAATGAAAGCTAGATTACTTTTTACAAAAATGTAACATATTAAGGTATTTTGTTTTTGCAAAAGCATGAGAGGCCTGTGCCTTACAACGAGAATACTTCAAAAGTTATAAAGAAACATTTAACAGAATATTTTGTTTTCATTTTATAAAGTTTCGTACTTTCACCATACAGCCAGTTTAGTTCTAGGTGTACTTATTCTGCATGAAAACAGACAAAATGCCCATTTGACGGGGCGATCGGGGTCTAGTTGTATACAGTGGCGGATCAAGAAATCCCGAGAGAGACACACTCGTCCTCACTCGTCTAATAGTGCACTAGCTAGTAACCTCTCTTATTTAAACAATAAAGAGTAAGGGCTGGTCCGGATCTCTTTGAAAAAAAGAGTGGTTATGCTTAAGTGTAAATATTGTGATGAAATGAAATGCAGAAACATTTATCTCTCAATTCAACGGGGCATACGCTCGCTCCTCTGAACCCCTCTGCAAGTGACCCAAATTGCACATGGTTATTAGAAGATCAATTTCGTGATTTTTTTGCATTTTGTGTATCAGGTTCATAGTCGCTTGAAAATTGTTGGCCCATTTCCGTTTAGAAATTAGGGACCCAAAAGGTGCCTAAGATGCCATTTTTGTGTTAGCTGCCACGAGAACTTCGATGTAGTGCAACTGAACTTTTAGGGGACGCCCATTTTGAGGGGGCTGGCAGTTTTTGTAAATAAATATTCTGGCCTGGAAAAGTTGGAAATAAATAATCTGGCCTCTGTTTGCGAGAAAATAAATAATCTGTCCCAAGATCCTTGCTCAATTAAGCTATTGTATGCAGAAAATAAATATTCTTGCCGCGTTGAGGCGAAAAGTAAATATTCTGGCCCACAACATTTTGAAAATAAATAATCTGTCTCGACCGAAACTGCCAGGCCCCCCTCAGAATCAAATGGTCGTCCCCTTAACGGCTTCAACATAAATCCACTTCTATGTTTCTTGAAGGGTTCTTGTCCATTCATGTATGCTTTTTAATCCGGCAATATTAAAAGTTTTGCCGATTTTAACAGATTAAATATATGTGTATTCCAACACAGACAGGTTATCAGCTAGGCTATTTCATCAAAACCATGATTTTGCAGGTCATGGATTGGCCTACTTTTACTTGTAACTAACTGTCATGTGATGGCAGAAATTCAATACATTGTGATTTTCGACGGCATGTCCTGGATTGACCTAATTTATGCACCACGTCCAGCATAGATGTCAATATAGCCGCTTGAATTATAACCGAATGTTGAACAAAATAATGTTTGCAAAGCTTCTTTTATCAAATAGGAGTAATGCAGTCTAACATGCTAAGCGTGTGCACGATCAGAACTGTCCACAATAAAAAAGGTAGTTATGCCATGCTTTTCCGTCCGTTATTAAAATACAGTTTTGTTGATATATACAAACTTTATATGTATTATTTTAACATACGTCAGGGGCAGATCCATAATTTAAGTTTACAGATCCGAAAACCGAAAAATACAGAAACGATACATTTTAGCGTCAAAATAGCTGTAAAACGATTCTTACTGTGCACAATTAAGGTACGAACCGAGAAGAACAATGAAAGCTGCCATATTTGTTTGACGGAACATTTGGGCGATTCCAGAAATAGTCTTTACCCCCCTCTGGAAGATACTTTAATTTCTAAAAAGATTATTGCCCTTCAACCCAGTGAAAGATAATGGATTTCCAGACTTTTAATATCGAGTAATTTGGTTACAGATATAGGTGATATCGGTGGAATTCTAAAGGTATTTTTTTTAATCCATTACTTCCTGGCCCTCTTTCCCCTCCATTCTCGAAGTTTGTCGGAAACTTGGAATTAACCTTACTTTTTAACACAACATACTTTATTACGCACGATCTGCTTTTTCAGTCTTTTAAAAAGAAAATATGATTGTTGAAATGCATGTCTTATTGATTTAAAACCTGGACTGTTTTTAAAATTTTTGACGATCTTTGGCAGAATCAATACTTTTCAACAATTTATGCAAATATTTTACACATGACGGAATATTTACGCTAAACGATCATACACGACCTATTTGACTGCGATATCTATTTATTGTATTATATAGTATGTAAAAAACCATAAACAACGAATTTTTTTGAAGAATTGGAAAAAGCCTAAACTTCGGTACAATACATGTACGATGTATACACTCAAATGGGCGGCACACCAACATTATTTTTTGTTCTTGAAAGAAAAGAATATCTGATGCCACAATCACAACATTAATTTAACAGCAAACAGGATTTGTTCACTATAAAATTACCTTACCCGAGCGGTCAATAATTCCTTCAACATTTTACTCTGTATTTCAAATGATATATATGTTACAGGGAGTGTGTATAATTAGGGTCTACGCGTAATCCCTAGATATTCAGGGATTATGTGTAATCGCTTTATCGCTAGTGGATGTCATGTAATCCCTGTTTTTTCCCGAGGATTATACGAAATCCCTGACTTTTTTCACCATTTTAACACATTTTTCCTGACCCCAAAATGTCTTTAAAAAGAATCCTTTTCAATACCTTTTTGTTGTTCAACAACCTAATTCCGTGAAACAAATGAACATGGCAGTTATTAGTCAGCAAAAAACAAAGACATTGACAGGGCCTATTGAAAAGTTATATTCCAGATTCACAATAAAATCTTTTGTTATATGCATAAAATGTATATATATATCAACCAAAATTTCATAATGAAAAATGATAAACTTTTTTGGGTTGTTTAAATAAATAAATCCAGTAGTTATAAAGTGTTAAACCTTCAGAAACAGCTGTGATACATTTTATTTATGTTCAATTTTACTTTCAGGAATAACGTGTAAAAATCAAAAAGAAATCAGGGATAACGTGTAATCTCTAGAAATTTTAGGAAATACATATATTTCCTGCGGAAATACATGTATTTCCTACAATGGCCATTGATTACATAAAATCCCTATTTTTAAAGGATTACGCGTAATCACTCATTACACACATTCCCTGTAACATATACATACAGTGTGAGTTCATAGAGCATGTTCACATTAAATTGTACAAATTAAAGGTCAGATGATTATCCGGTCAGCTAGGGTCGACTTTTTGTTTGGATTCAAAATTTAAATACTTTTTTCATCAGAAAGAGTTGCTTTTTATATTGTTTGCTTTATTAGCAGTACTTCCATAGAACTAGGATGTTATGATAAAGAATAATCTCATCAACGGAAATGTCATTGAAAGTATTTTAATTTCCTATTTCTTTTCTTCTTTTCATTTTCATGCACATCATTAACGCCATTAATTTTCCATGATCAGGGTTTGACTATAATGGAAAACAAAACTATAATTGATTATAATCAAGATGTTAATTAGGCAGATATAACAAAACAACAAAAATTTAACGTGAATAGGAATAAATCAAGACACATTGAAGGAAACGATTCTACAGATACGTATTCTAACTGCAATCAGCGACGCAACTCTAATAGAACACACGCTGGTTATCTTAGCTGCTTCTCTTTTAAAGGGTCAGCACGTTCAGCATGCTGCAACACATTTTTGATGACAAAATATATTGCATAAAAAAAATAATATTCCCATAGCAATAAGGGTTATAACCTATTTTTTAACATTTAAATGAAGCGTTCACATTTCTTTCACGTTCACATTCTTTGCTTGCTTCATATTGTCTAGCTGCGGTTCCGTACCTCTTAATGGTCCTTTTTTAAAATTTCCTGATGGTCCGCCAAATCAAAAAATTCAATAAGGACCGAATAGAGCAACGAACCGCAGCTACATCTTGTCTTATTTCTATAACAATATAGTTTTCAGATGTCAAACTTTTAGACTTGTACAAATCTGGTATCTCATTTCATTTTGTTTTGCAAAATGTGGTTTTAAATACATAGTACATTCGCTGTCTTATGTTACATATAGTTAAAGGATGTGGTCAATCTTTAACATGTCAATATTTACCAAATATTATAATCAGTTGGGAAACTGCATGGTTTTTAAACCAGGCATTCAATTTCTATAGGTAATAAATGTTTAGAATAAGAAGTCTTATCCTTACAAGGTGAAATTTATGGTTCATCAAATAAGTAAGACGTACAATAATATTGTATACACAGTTACTTCCTGCTTGATGTGAAGTGGTTTTGTTATTCGTGTCAACAGATAAAATAACAGGTAATTAATTCATTAATTCAAATTAACCTTAAAGCTTTGACAAACAAACAAAAATATTATTAGACTTTGCAGCTGTATCTGTAACGTTATTTTGCAATTTAAAATGATATTTTCATTTTATAAAGCACAAGATACTATCTTTTTCAAGTCTTTTTACTTCGGCGTTTTTGGTCTTATGTTGCAATAAATGTATAATCATTTAAGTTAAAAAAAAATGAATGATAGGCGATACAGCAATAACATGTTAATTACTCAAACCCATTCCAATAACTGACATGCTTTAAATGTTACATTTATCTATTATAGTAATAAATTAAACACATTTATATCGTTAAATACAAGCAATTTATATTCAGTTGTCTGCGGTAAGATACTTCCGATTAAACCATTACATTGGAATACAAACATTGGAATAAAGTTTAGTAATTGAGTTTTTTTTCACATGCGATTTTACGGTGTGGTTCCTCATGTTATTGTCTTGTATTTCAAATGATCTTAGCATTTTGGAAGACGTTTCGGACTTTCGACATTTAAATATCATATTGGAAAGTCTGTGCTTCGATTTCTTATATTAGGTACACCTTCCTCTCAAATGTTAATTTTAACAGATAAAACACAATCACAACAGTACCAATGGTTTTTTTTGGAGATTCAGTAGATATTTAGCTTTAAGATTAAAATAATGATTTCTTTACAGCGTAAATGGCAGATAAAAAACTGTATCAGCCTTTTTAGTTTTTTCTCTTTTGTTAAAGTAAACAATATATATATGTAAGTCAATCATCATATATATGTCAATCGTAACAAGTGTAATTTTGAAGTGGGTACGTAAACGTTTCCTTTGACTCTGCTTGTAAGATTTCCATCTTTTATAATGATCAATAAATTCAACGATAGAATTACAACATGAACATTGTAGGAAAAATGAATTATTTCTATCTGGTAGCAGACAATGCTTTACAACATTTATTTTTAAGGCAATAAAGTTCATTATTCGGATGGCTAGATCTAATATCTGTTTCATATTATTATGTTAAAATGTGTATATTTCACTGTTTTTTACAGATACAATACGATGCGGTTATTCTGTCTCTTTATGGTTATGAAATATGGTTTTGCACAAGGTATTGTTGCCAATGTATACATTTATACCTTAAGATTATTTTATGATACCAGTCCTGTAAGCTAACATTTTGAAAAACATTTTGTAAAAAAGTTTATTTTCCTTTATGACTTTTTAACTGCTCTTAATGGCACTTCATATTGAAAAATTATTATTCATGCTTGAAACTTTTGTATATCTTTGTATGCATAAGGTAGCAACCATAATTTTATATTGGGCTATGGTAAAATTGGCAATAAAAGGTAGAATGCCAAAATTGGGAAATAAAGACACAGGACAGTGCTTTTAATTAAAAAGGCAGGATGGATTTTGGCCTGAATCATTTAAAACAAGTTTGAAAATAAAAATGAATTCAGGCTCTGATTTTGCCGATTTAATTAAAAATAAATTTTGTTAACTCTTTTATGATAGCTACTCCGACATGTCTTTCTTCATGTACGTAAATTCACTTTTAAATTCAGTAACTTCATCTGCAGGACCTGATAAACCTGTATCTGCATCAAACTGTATTATGTTATTATTGACTATATCTATCTATATATATATATATGTTTGATCAAATAATAAAAAATCTAAGAGAATAACACAAATGTGTTTACACTAAAAGAATCTTTTTACGGAGGAATTTCGAGCACTTGGGAGGGCGATCAACAAATAGATTTAAATAATATAAATATCTGGTATGTATGATATATTTGCATTTTGTTACACCCATTTACAGCAATAAAATGGAAGTATTTAAAATGGAATTATTTCTATTTCAGTGTTTTATCTTTTTTTCATACTATGATATTAGAAATATTTTTTTTTCTTTTCAAGTTAATCTGTCACCAAATGGTAACGCCACTCAAAGCTCCACGTACACGGATCATGGCGGTACCTGGTCAGCACACTTTGCAATAGACGACAATGGTCCAACCCATGAATGGAAAAGCGGTTCTTGTACCCACACAAATGACGATGGTCGGACAAAAGTTTGGTGGATGGTTTCGTTTCCAGAAGCAGTTTATATTTCGAATGTAGTGATTTATTACAGAAAAGATTGTATGTTTCACCATCTCTTATACATTTGACAACGGAATCCTTAACTTGAAACCACTAAACATATTTGTTTAACTCTTTTTTTTTAAAGTAGATAAGCCTTTTTTAAGAATTAGCTTATGTAAATTTTCCAGTAGTTTTATTATTATTTACATGCATTTACTATAAGACTTTTTTGTCGTCTCTGTAATCGAGTTTGATATTTAAAGTATTTGAGCTATTGTCATCACTTGGCGTCCGTCGACCGTCGTCCGTTAACTCCTCTGACACCATAAGAACAATTGCTACCAAACTTAGTATGGTTGTTTATTAGCATTTGGTGCTTAGAACCGATATGAGGATTTTTTATTTGTTGTAAAACATGGCCGCAATGGCTTAAAATAGAACATTTTTTGACAAATAACTCAAAAACGGCTACATTTATGAAAGGTTTGGCGATAGTTCAAATAATCAGCACATCAAGATCTACCTACCCTGAAATCTAAAATAAAATCCAACAACCCATGTAGAAGTTATTGCCCTTTTTGTGGATTTACAAATGTTGCCCCTGTTTAGCTCAATATTTTGAAAACTATACAAGATATTTGAGAAAGTTAAATTGCATACTGTAAACGTAGTAATTTTCGCGGTGTACTAATTTTCGCTATTTTCGCGGTGGCTTAAGGACCGCGAAAATAAGTACCCGCGAATATCTCTGATAAAAAAATGTAAATGTGTGTATGAAATCAGGTATTAGAATATCGTTGACCTTTTGAGTGTGGTATAGCATAAACATCATTATAAACAATGAATAAAGCATAATTAGTTGTTAACAAAATGAAAAAAAGGGCAATCGGCTTGGTGTGAGCATAAGTTAACTGATTGATAAATAAACATTTAATAGATGAATAAATAAGAACCAAAAAACACTTCACACATACTTTACAGGTCATTAAACACTTAATCCGTTAATTAGTCAAGGTATTGTATATGTCAACAAGTGATCTATTGACAGCTTGGGTTGACAGTTAATTAGAGCAATCTTTTACCGCTTGGGCGATTCTAGTCTTGGACAGCCTTTTCAATAAAAACGTAAATAAATACGATACAAATAATTATTAGCTGCTTCTGAAAACCGCGAAAATTGATACCCGCGAATATGTCCAAGTTCAAGAAACCACGAAAATTAGCAACCGCGAAAATTAATACGTTTACAGTATTGTTAAGCACATAAAGATCTACAAAATATATAATAGGATCATTTCCGTTTAGGAGTAATTGCCCTTAGAACGTCAAAATTGAGGATTTTCACAGCTTTTCCTCATTACATTGACAACTTTAACTCCTCTAACACTTTGAGTCCAAACTTATGGTTATTTATTAGCATTATGTGTATAGGACTGATGTGGGGATTTTTAATTGGTTGTAAAACACGGAAGCTGTGGCTAAAAATAGAACATTGGCGTAAACTGCACTTTTAGCTAATAATTCAAAAAGGGTGACAGATTTTTAAAATCTGATTGAGAACAAAACCTCATAATTGACCAGCCCTGAAATTTTTAAGAAGATCCTGTTATTTTTTCATGAATTTTGCACTTACAAGCTCAATATCTTAAAAATTAAACCTATATGATATATTTAAGAAATCTTAATTGCATATTGTTAAGCACATCATGATCTACAAAATATGAAATAAGGTCAAAATTGTAATACTGATCATTTTAGGGGTTATTCCTCTTAGAATGTTGAAGGAAAGAAAATTATTAAAAGGTTTCAATCGCTAAAATATTATTCTGTACAATCATTACTACATGTACATTAAGTTAAACCGTATTGTCAGATGACCCTCTTATTAAACGTATGACCCTTTCAATGTCAAATAGATTTGCCTAATAACCTATACATGTACTTCAGGCACATATGTCAGGTGAGCGATTCAGGTTCCTGAGAGCCTCTTGTTAATGATTATAGATCCTGGGCGTCTTGCTGGATATTCCTTGTATGTCACCAACACATCGATATCTAATGAAAATATCGACTTTTCGACGGCACATTTGTGTTATCATCATACAGACAGCGTTTACCCAAATATCCTTCAGAATGTTACATGTGACAAGCTTGGAAGCCATGTGATAATCTATAATGAGCGCTTACCAGAAGTTGAATACCCACCAATATATATGGCACCTCCATATTTAGAATTATGTGATGTCCAGGTCATAGGTAAAATGTATACATGTTTCAAATTACTAAGATTTAAAGGTTTGATCAAGCCTTTATAATAGAATCTTAGATTCTATAATTTATCTTTAATAAAAATAATTTTGTTATAGCAATGCTGTAAGAAAAGCTTTCAATTGATGAACTCAAACAAATTGACTAGAAAATTTGAAAACACAAATTTATCATATAGCAATTTGTTGGTGTTTTTCACTAAATGACGTTTTGCATATTGATCAATACCATAAATAAAAGAATATCACAAAACGGAACTTTTCAAAGCATCATTCGTTTACTCTTTTATTTCTGTGGCCAGTTGGAAATCCGGTCCCTTTTATTTACCATTCCTTGTTCTCAGGTAATGCCTCTGCCTTTAACCAGCTTTTGCTCGTATCTATGCACTTCTTTTCCAATTTAACATATAGTTATGACTTGTTTATCAACGTTGGTCTCTGACGATAACATCCAAGAAGTGTGTATATATTCAATTATCTGGTTGTCGTCTTTCGAAACGTTCTTGCAAATCTATCATTGTATTAAAAATGATACATGTAAGTTATTTATTTTTTTAATTCTTTCTCGATTTATGGATCTTTACACGATGTAAGTTGATGTTCACACTTGTATTGGTTTAGGCCAACATAATAAATTCAACAAACCCTTATCATATGTCAGTGATAATGGCTTACAGAATGACTAGTAAATTTCTTAATGGTAGTGTATGTATACCTCTGCAATTTTGTTATAATGACCTTAGACTTCTCAAATGTAGAACTGTATTAAAATCAAATGTACTAGACTTTTAAAGAGTTCTGTAGTGATCCCGGTAGGCGAAACAAATTATTAACCTTCACATTCATTTTTTACAGGTTGTAAGAAAGGTTTTTCTGGAGGAGGTTGTAGATTTCCTTGCCCTGAATACTGTATTGATCGACATTGTAATTCTACTAGTGGAGAGTGTATTTGGGGCTGTATGTCTCAAAAGTGTCTCAACAGTGTTTGTGTAGAGGAAGAAAAATGCATCCATGGGTGTCCAAATGGAAAGGCCGGTTTATTTTGTGATAAAAGTATGAAGCTATTAGATCTTCTTTTAAATACTTAAATGGCGGGGATCATAAGTTAAAAAGAAAAAATCCCAAGGAAAAATACTCTTGATTCTTTAAGCAAATCAATATAAAATAAATTTTCACAAAAATGCCCATCCACCTACTTTAATTTGTTAATTAAAATACTAAACACTCAATTCATTGAAAAATGCGTGTATATACAATGTATCGGCATTCAATGAACAATTTAAACTTTCCCAAAGCCTTCAATGTTTAGCTATTAGGATTTAAAATGCATTTAAAAATGTTAAATATACAATTTTCCCAAAGTGATTTCAAATGAGACAATTTGCTCATATGGCATTTTTTTGTAATTTTGAGCTATCTATTCCTTCTATGTGTTGGTGGTATTAGCGTAATATCATGGAATGGATAAGTAGTAGGCAAGAATCAAACCTTAGATTATGTTTCTTATATAAATCGGTTTTTGTGACATGAAAGTGTTAGAGCTATATATGGTCGTTTTTTTAAAGTTTTCATTATTAATTCATGTTTTTTTGTTGAAAGAGAATATCGCCACGTCTACTGTACTTCTGGTTACTGATGCCGAAGGTCAAAGAAATTCCTTTGTTACTGATGGAGATAAAAGAACATCATCGTGTGTAAGACTAATGGGAGATACCTCTTGGGTACAAGTCGATACTGGCAACCAACATGCTATCAAAGCTGTTTTTGTCACACTTCAAGGTAAGCACAATTTTAGACCCCAAAAATGGTTTCAGCATAGTAAGTGCTGCGCAGACCAAACAACAAACAATTGAAAAACATTATTGATAGCTTGATAGTAACTTTAAAACGTTAAATTTTCACTTTATCCACTGTATTATTTATAAGCACCACAGCGATCAAGTATGTCGGTCCTGTATGGTGATGCAACTCTTAATCATTCATTGTTTTGACGTGGGGTGTCGGATTTAGAACTGATGTATTTGATTCTTATACATCAATCGATAAATGTTTCTTAACTAGTTGTCAGTAACTTCGAGTGTTCTCAAGAGAGTTTCTCCTTGTCTAGTTGTTTTCGTACAGTATTTTGTCTTAGGTTCTCTCTTGTTGAATTGAACTTTTGTCGATTGAGTTTTACAGTGTGTTTTATATGTAGCTTTGTGCAAGCTTATCAATAGGGGGAAGGTTGGATCCAAAAAACTAGTTTAACCCCGCCACATTTTATATGTGCCTGTCCTAAGCCAGGAAACTTTGCCAAAGCCTTTGTTTGTCCTTGTCATTCTATGTTAACTGTTTTATGTCAAGAATTGAGTCTTTCGTTGATGATTTAGGGATTGGTTTTGATACTTTTGTATTGTATTATAAGTCTTGGGCCAATGCAAGACGGTAAGCAGTGACCTATGGTCATGTTGAAGACTGCTTGCTGTTTTCCGTTGCGATTTTTTGAATTGCTGTTTGTTTATGTTTGTTGTGTTGCGTACACTTATTCCACATCTCAATATCGTATATTAATATGATATTTTATAACTCATATATAATTGCTCTTAAATATGAAAAAAAGTCGATTTGCGAAAAAAAGGTAGAGACATTGGAGGCCAAGGGTCTAATGTGCTGGTTTTAATACCACACTATTGATCACACGTCAATTGCAAATGTGGGTTGTTACCGCGGGTCCCGGTTCGTAATTGCAAAAACAGGACTTACCCAGCTGTATGTAAAATGATTCACCAGCTACCTGCCCAAAGTAGGTGGTTTCCTTAGGGTATACCGGTTTCCTACATCATTACAACTAATTGCCCTATATGAATCAGATGCGTCGAAAAGGGCGTTTAACCCAAACACACACATACATACACTGACAAAAAGTAGACGCGCTCATTCAAATAATTCTACACATAAATTGTGACTTCGTTAACATCATTGGTATTAACCTCAAGACTATTCATGATCACTACAACTATCACAATATTTTTCATTTTTGTAATTTATATTTTTATCTAACAACTTATTTATTAAGACTGTCTAACCTAGATCAAAAGAAGCTCAGTCAAAATATAAATAGAATATCTGCTTGGTTTTCTTTTTAGAGGAAACAAGAAACGATACTTTCAGAATCCATGTAACAAATACTTCAGGGGATATATCCCAACCTGTAAATATTACTGCACAAGACTTAACGATTATCATGGATCCATTGAATATATATGAATATAGATTAAGCCCTGTTTTCATTGGACGTTATATCATAGTTGCCTTTTTATCTCACTCTGCGAACAGTTTTGCTGACGTTTGTGAGTTGGAAATTTTTGGTAAGTGCCATCTCTTAAATCAGAAAGGAATCAATTACTATGTCCTGTTTATTTTATTAAATGGGGTCTTCATTGGGGACCTTGTTATTCGATTTAAGTATACATGTAAATCATCTGCAAAGATTATATCAAGTTTGTAACTTTCAAAATGTTATATTATTATTATATTTTATAAACGTTTTCAGTATATACATAGTATTACAAGCCAATATAACAATAAAAAATCTAGAAATTCAAAAATGTAGCTCATAATTAATACTTTATTCTTTTGTTAAGACAACGTTATGGGCTTGTCTTGATATAAATAAACAGATAATGATACCTTCATAAATATTTTTCTGTTAATCTAAATTATTTAAAAGCTTTTTTCTTTGTAGTTGATGCAGAGCAGAGACTGCATTTACTACTTACAAGTAAACAGGAACTAAATATTCTTAAATACTATTTCAATTTTATCAACAAAACGTTCAAATGTTTTTTTTTCAAACTTAATATTGTAGGGTGTTTACCAGGGTTTCATGGATATTCATGTGATGACTCTTGTCCCGAGAGATGCAGCGGTCCTTGTGATCCAGAGTCCGGCAATTGTGTATTTGGGTGCAAAGATGGATATCGTGGAGAAATTTGCAATATTGGTAATATAAACGTACAAAATTTCATTGTTAAAACCCTCTATGAACTCAACTTTTTGATTAATTTAATAATTCATCATATATTTAGTCTTATATGTACGCTGTATCTTGAAAAATAGAGAAATTTGAAATGTCTCGCTTTGAAACATGACAGAGTAGCATAACTTTTTTGAATTTGGTACAACCAAAACCATTTTGTTTTCTTTCAAAACAGTAGAGACTTTTAATGAGTATGTAAAGGAAACATTTCAGTACGCTGAGCATATAAAGAATTTTCTACAAAAAAGCTTTTTTACCATATATGCCTTTAAGATCTAGATCTCATAACATTTTTAGCGCAGGGTTAACACAATATAAAAGTGTCGTCTGAAAATCTTCAACGCCCGAGATAGAAATATTTAGCTCTTTCGTCAGCGGGACTCTTTCCCATTATGGTAAATCTATTGCAGAAACGCCTAAATTTTGAACAGCACTCTTTACTAGCGAGACTATTCGATAATGAATATGCAGACATCACTTTTGCTAGAATATATATGATTTTGATTTTACATTTTCTATTGCATAGAATGTCTTCCTCCAACTTTTGGACCAGATTGTAGCAAAACCTGTTACTGTATGGACACGAACATGCCTTGCAACTTTGTTAATGGAACTTGTCCACCTGGTGGATGTCAAGCAGGATGGGAGGGCACAAGCTGCTCTTCAAGTAACCTTTGAACTCTTTTGAAAAAAAGTCGTTGATCACTGTCGACAAGCAGATCATAGTAACTGGAGTAATCAAATGAGTTCTAGACAAACGTAGAATACTTTTCCTTGTTTGAACAAGTTTTTACTGCAAATTGTAAAATTCTTTAAAGCTGTTGTTTACTTTTTTATCATCCCTATTTTGATTTGTATGGTTATCATTTGATTGTTTTGATAGAGAGAAAATAACCGTTAATATTTTAAGTGGCATGCAAATAAAAACATTTATCTTTATATTTAAAGGATAATTTGTAAATATGTTATCGGGGTACCTATATCTTTTCTTTTTTATGCAAATCATTCCATCACGGAACAATAAACAATCATGAGACTTGGGTGGCTTATTACAAGTGCAAAGATTTATAAACCAATCGATTAATGTTCACTGTTGTAAACAAAAAAGTTTTTTTTTAATATATTTAATTATATATGGCAAAGTTAATATCAAAGTCATTGCATGTCGACAGTGGTATTGTTGTTTTATGTTTAAACTAATTTTAATATATATGTTTTTTTTTAAATAATTCGTTGAAATCTCAGTCACTTATTACAACATACATTTGATAATACTATATGGAATACTTCAAAAATTCAAAGTCCTTATTGATTTTTTGTTTTGTTTAAAAAGATGTTTTAATTTTTTTTTAAAGTGACTGACTTAAAAAGGGTAGACACGTTACGACCCATCGTAATAAAGCTTGGTATCAAAATCAATCCCGCGGACGAAGCTTACAAATTTGTTTCGAAAAATTGTCTTTTGTACCCAAGTACGTTAAAAATCTGTATTTTCATTCAGGATGTGAAAAAGGATTTTTTGGACCGAATTGTGAAGGAAACTGTAAAGGATGTATATCAATCGAATGTGCACCAGACACAGGTGTATGTAAAAATACAACTGGATGTAATCCTGGTTGGAAAAAAGGAAATGAAAAATGTGATGTTGGTAAGTTAATTTTCGTGTCTTTGAACGAGCTTTCTTGTTTGTTTCACATTTTTTAATTATTAGTCATGGTAACAAAGTTATTTAAACACATAATAACTAATGTCATTAATAACAACAAATTTTAGAAATATTTTGCGAGTCTGTATTGCATTAATTTATTCATTTCTTCAAATAATGTTCATGCTTTGAAATATATTGGGTGTCGCATTATATTTTTTGCATCAAGTAAGAATACCATTATCTTATAGCTCTGCTCAAAAAGTCGGTCACGAAGAAATCGGTGTCTGATCAAAAAATCTGTGAAATGTGTGCAAGGTCTGGCATATCGAATAAGTTGTGAAATATAAACACCGTTGTAAGTTAAACCCTTTTGATAAATTATTAGTCATTCACTATTTCAAAAAATCGTGATTTTTCCCATTCTACTAATTATGTTTTATTTAACAGCGTGTGATGATGGATACTTTGATGATTGTACAAAAGAATGCCACTGCTTGGTGGATTTTTGCGACAAACCATCTGGGAGGTGCCAAAATGGACAATGTCAAAGAGGCTGGATGTTGGATACTTGTAGTGAAGGTACATGCATCGCCAATTCTATTGACAAATATTTTTGTTAAGCCAAAGTTTATACATCTTGTTTTATCTATTTATAACTTCAAAGCAAAATTCAAAGATACAGAATAAGAAGTCTCGACACAGTGTGCTTGAATTTATGTCCGCATTTCGTGTTTTAAACTTTATCATTTACTTATACGTATGAATCCAGATTTTTTGCATCAACCGCCTTAAGGATGTTCTAGGGTGACTTTGAAAGTAATTAGGTTTTGAAATTGAGGCCTTAAATTATAAGGGAATATAAAAGAATACAAAATAAGTTCAAAATGTTGATAGGTTACCCTGCTCGCTTTAAAGATATTAAGAGTTCAACATTTTGCGGGAAAAAGGTTTTCTCTGGGTTTTTTTTCATAGCTTTATCTTTAGCATAGTTTAGCTGTTAAACCTGTGAAAAAGTGATTATTATTTGAAAAAGATCGTAAAACATTTATGATGTAATGAGGAACTTACAGAAAACAAAAATAGGTGCTACCGTGCAAACATTTTTTGTCTTATTTTGATGGAAAAAAACCTGAATTATTCTATCAATTTATTAAATGTTTTTTCTTATGGAAAAAAATCAAACATGAAATAAATCAATATGTTTCACTCGGAGGGTCCTTTCAACCCAATTCATTTACACTTAAATAATGTAATTTGAAAATTCCACTTTACACGCAATTGACGTCGTCAAACCAGTTATCAAGTAATTTGAGGTAATATTTCGACAATTACAAAAAAAAACCGAAATTTGAATATCGTCTATTGTTCAAGTTCAATTAAATTGTTCATCTTTAAGGCCGATTCAGAAGTGTTCAGTGTGTAATCTCTTGATTTTACTTCATACGCCCTTGATTTTACTTGATCAACATCCAAAAGTAAAAATGACAACAAAGTTCCAGATGCCTGACGCGCGTTTCGTCTATTCAAGACTAATCAGAAGGGCTATACCAAAATATTGAAAATGCAAAACCCAATATGATTATGAAGAGCATAGAACTTTAGTTTAATGTTTTTCTAGTGTTCTTTACAAAAATATAGTTTTTTTATGTTTATATCAGAATGTATACATGGACAGTATGGCTACGACTGCTCTGAAACGTGTGATACATGTAACAATACATCTTGTGATAGATTTGAAGGAAACTGCACAGATGGGTGTATAGACGATTATTATGGCTCTAAATGTCAGTTTCAAGGTAATTCAGTTCCTTTGAATAAAACAATGAAGTTATACTAGCATAAAAACAGAATTTTAAATTACATTGGCCTTTTTTTGGAATTGCTTGTATCAACATAAAACGTAAAAGGGATTTTACTATAATATCGTGTCAGTTAATAAGAAAAATCTTTATGATAAATTATTCATTGGCAACAAACCTTTTTATCCTAATATCACGATATCACAAATATGAAAAATCAGTGTCCGTTCAAAAATCTAACTTTAATATTCAATGTATCTTCGAGATAGGGAAAGAGACAATTTCTTGAGATAAAAGATAATGAGATGTTGAATAAGTGTACGCGACACAGCCCACAGTGAAGCAGCAATTTAGAAAAACCACAATAGACAACCGCCAGCAGCCTTTAACGAGGCCAATAGGCGCTGCTCACGGTTCTGCAATTGGCCGCTGTTCTAAATAAATTGCATATAATGCAAATTTAGTCCTGAAATAGTCACAGATAGAACCCCTTTTTAAACAAAGAACATAAAACATCAAAAAGACAAGGCCAAACGAAAGCTTTGTCAAAGATTCCTGGCTTATGACAGGCACATATGATATCAGTAATAATTCCGTTTGAAGAAGCATCAAACAAAATTTATATGACTTCTGTAACTTATTATTTAAGACTTCTATATATGGTAAATGTACACAAAGCGTTTTTGCGTTTATCACAGGACTT
Organism: Arcuatula senhousia; assembly: GCA_963971305.1. Classification (NCBI taxonomy): domain Eukaryota; kingdom Metazoa; phylum Mollusca; class Bivalvia; order Mytilida; family Mytilidae; genus Arcuatula; species Arcuatula senhousia. The sequence goes on along the minus strand of OZ020303.1, from coordinate 41,431,614 downwards.
TAAAAAATAAGACTTAAGACTTTATGTATTACCTATAAAAAAAAACTTTAATCTGGTGGCAGAGTTTTATTTTGTCGCCCTATATAAATGATTTTTAAAATCAATGATCAGACAAACTCAACAATTATTAAGAAAATATTCTTATCATGTTTTAAAACAATAAAAAGTCCTTTAATTTTTCTGTTTTTAATTCAGATTTGTCTATATCTCATAAAACTGTTAGTCCTGAATCAAGTGCTGGAGCAATAGGCGGTGGGATAGGAGGTGTGTCAATTACTATCATAGTGGTTTTAGTCATCGTTTTTATTGTAAGGTATGTAGAAAATGACAAAAAGTTTTTTTTCAAGTAAGATAGAATGCTTAGATTATGCAGAAAACGCGCGAAATCTTTCGATTTCTCTAACTGCTGTGCAATATTAACTAGTTCTCGCGAGATGAGACTATTTAGCGTATCACACTCCTCACGATGTGATATTCAATTTCAAGCAATTTGATTGGCTGCCCGCGCGAGACAGCACAGCTAGATATGCATTTCGTGGAAAGTGTGCTTACTTTTGTTTGAACACCTGTTGATCTCGCTTGAATAAATATATCCAAAAATGTACAAAAATGACACTTTATGTTAAAAAATTTATAATAAAAAGATGTACTTTTTTATTTGACAACTTTTTTCACATGTTTGCTAATCAAAATACATATAAAATGAGTTATAATTAAATAAATAATTTTGGGCCTTTACTTTCACGTATGACAGTTAGAGAAAAAGGTTTCACATCTATATGTGATGAGATACGGAATTTCATAACACTCGTTAGATATTTGCCAAAGGAAACTCGGAAATGTTTGTTTCTTATTTGATAAATATCTAACTCGATGTGATAAAAATCCGTATCTCATCACTTATAGTTATGAAATCTGTATATATCATTACACTAAGGTAAGAGATAAGATATTTTGTAGCTAACAAACGATTTCAAAATATCTAAAAAATACTTTATTTTTGCTGAAATTCGTTAATGGCTAAAAGGGATATACATGTATATACACATTGAAAAGGTTCAACACCCTGATAGTTTATGGTTTTCAATAATTAAAGAATGACTTTAATAGTTGGTCATTTTATACGGGTATAAAATGGGTAGGGTCGTTTTATGCTTAATAAAGCGCGAGCGTAAAACGACCCTACCTATTTTATATCCCTATTAAATGACCAACTATTAAAGTCATTCCTTATAATTTAATTTCGTAAGGTTTATATTATTAATTATCGAATATTCAACAAAATAAAATCATAGGGACTATTTCGAAAATGCCGTGGCGGATGAAGATATTAGTGACGTCACAAGACCAAACCATATTATACAAAATAACATGGGTCGGTCCAACCAATCAAATTATATACCAAATTAAATTATTAAAAAATGAATTCAAATTTTCATGATTTTGGTCAGATGTCATTCTTCAATTTATGACACAATGATTTTATTATTCAGTCATGAGCACAATTACGCCCAAAACAGCGGAAGCTTCTGTTGCAACAAAAGGCAACTTGCAAGCAAGGGTTTTGCAGTAATTCGATCTGATATTTAACATTTGACCTTTATTATGAAATAAATTTCAAGTTTGATTTGACAATTTGAAAACAGTTTTGAGCTCCGAGCAATACTGTATTAAAACTATGTGTATGTACATTTTCGAAAGCTATTTGGTTTTCTTTTCCATATCATGTAGGGTAAATATTTTTTTTTTGTTAAAAGTCTGTTTATTTGTGCCTAATTTTGCATGTCTTATAGTTGCTTAACAAATTAATAGGGACTGGCAATCCGATATAGTCTAAATTTGTTTTGAAAATCTATGACTCTAAAAAAAGATTGAATTCTGAACTTTTTTCTATCTGTGTAATTTATGAAACTGTACTTTTGTTTTCTTTTTTGTTCCTTTTACACATTTAATAAGGATTTCATTGTGTTAAATAACTGACATTTACTTTTTTCATTTCAAGGCGAAAATCGACAAAGAAAGATACAAAATACAATAAAAATACGAGTGACCAAAGTAAGTCAAATTACTTATAGAAATCATGCATAGTCAAAAATGTCTCAAAAAGTTAAACCAAAATATAAGAATAGACTTCGCATTCTTTGGGCATATTGGGTAAAAATGTTTTACCACGATGACTTTTATTGTTATGGCGTGATGTATTAAAGAAAATAAACTAATAGAATAAGGTAATTTGACTTCAAGGTTGTTGTCTAATTTCCAAAAATGAACTATCTCGGTCAAAAATATAATGTTGTCAAAATATGTTAATAGTGATAGGCAACACAACATTAAGTAGGAAATGTTTACTTAACTACATTATTGGTGCGATTAACGCGTTATTGCTTTCTATTATAATTTCGTTTATGCGTGTGTTTTTGTTTTGTTTTCTTTGGTGTCATATAGTATTAACATGCATTTTTGATTGATTTTTAAAACTTTTTGTTCCACTGAACATCAAGGAAAATCGGTTAATTATGTATGATTTGTTTATTGTTTCTAGATGGCAGTGAAAGGAAACTCAAACCAGTCGAAAATCGGAACGATTATGCCAATGTTGACCCGATTTCTTTGTCAAATATTCAAGCCTCGATTTCAGATGAGGAATCTGAAGAAGAAGAAAACGCAGCCGATTCCTGTATCTATGGAAACACGGAGGAGAGTAGGCACGAAGTCGCTATTAGTGACATACAAGTGGTAATAGCAGAGAAACGAAAACAAGATCTATTCGAAGAAGAATTTGAGGTAACAGGATTTCTGTTTCAAAAATGACTAATAAAGATTAACCTTGTTTACATAGAATGTGAAAATGTATTTTTGTAACGGATTTAAACATAAGGATTTGAAGCTTTTGTGTGTAATACAAAACATATTTGTTATCCTAATATGAGGAATAGTGTTGAAACCTTAAGCATGCATTTATAAAAACAAAATGTTTTCTTGAATCCTTTGTAGAGTTTTCCGAAGGGTTTACTATTGCCACATGATGCAGGTTCAAAAGAGGAAAACAAAGTCAAAAATCGTTTTTTGACTACCTGGCCATGTAAGACATCTTTATTTTACTTTTGAATAAAAAGCACAGAGATCAAATATTAAATATATGAAAAATATATATTTTTGTATTATATACATGTGTTCTCTTTTACCGTTATTTGTGTTTATGGACAATGCTTCGTGTTTTGTCGGGTCAACTTTGATTATTTTGAGAAAAAAAAACACTGTTAAATACAAAAGGAATTACCATAGTAAGAAACGTGAGCTCACGCAAAACTGCAATAGGAAAGCATTTGTGTTTCAAACGTCCAAAATTAGAAGACGAAACACAAAACATCCAATCCATATATTTAAAACATTACTGTGCAATTTCAGTAGCATGGCCACAAGGTGTAAACACCAGATAACAATTAAAAGCAGTTATAAATGTAGATCAAATTTTGAATTGTGTGCTGGTTTATATGTATGGTGTAACAAAAAACCAACTTATTGACTTAAAAAATATATTAGTTATACATATGTGATTTATGCTTATGGTTTAATTCTTTCTTATCTTATTCATCCACGAAGATGATCACTCAAGAGTCATACTTAAAGAGTCATCAGAGTCTGATTACATTAATGCAAGCTACCTTGATGTAAGTTTATACTTTTAAATACTTGACAAGGATTTTTTTTCTGCCAAACATAAAAAATTGTGATCAAATACACTGAAACAGGTTCTAAACTTTGAATTTTAATTTTAATTTCTCTTTACATAAATATACCAACATCAAAAGGACCAGTACACATATAGGTTATAACAAGATTACTGAACTTAAAGGATCAATCTCAAATATCTAACAAAAAAAACATTGAAGACATACCGGGAAAATTGAAGCTCGCAATGGTTAAAACTTAATTTGCTACGGGGATTTCAAAAGAAATGCTGGGATATACTGGGTTTTATTGCGCCCAAATCCTCCGCCTTACATTGCGATCTTTGGAACATTCATACGGTAGGATAAAGATTCAAAGATTACGTTGTAGGACATGAACAGAACACTTGGAGTAGTAACCTAGTTTTAAGGCCTAAAACCTCACCTTCGTTGATAATTTCTAACACAGCAGAGAATTCCACACAATAAAAATCGAATTTAAAAAAGTTTAATTCAACAAGCAGTAACCTCAGGCATAAAGACAACAAGAACCAACGAGACGTAAAGGAACTCTCCTTAGAACACTCAATGTTAGTGATAACTAGCTGAGAAGCTTCTATTGAGTCATACAAATAAAGAAACATTGTTGTGTAAAAAAAACAACACTTCAAGCAGATAATTATTTTACGTGTGATGAACCATCGCATGGCGCAAACACATTTGATATATATATGTAATACCAAACAATTGAAAAGTGTAAAAAGTCAGTTAATAGTTTTAAGTGTCAAATAATGACTTAAAAATCTTAATTCAAAGACTTTTAACAGTTTCAAATTATGTTATTTTTTCCTTTCTTAATTAAACTGTTTAGCTTGATTTTCATTCCAAAAGTATTTGATCTTTAAATTTGCTTGCTTTATAAACAGCATAACCATAGGCATCATTGCAGCAATATTTTTTCCACAATCAAAAATCAACAGTTAAATGTTTCGATAAGACATCGATATCTATAGAAAAAAATGAAAATAGTTTTACTTTATTTGATCACGACAACCTAGTTCAAGTACAAAAATGTTATGAAATTGTTATATCATTTACTATCAGAAACATCAATGAATACATGTAAATTACAATAATCATTATACATGCCTTAATAAAACTTTTTTTACAGAACTATACGAAAGAAAAGGCATATATTGCAACACAAGGTGAGTATGTTTCCTCAACCTGATATCATTTGAATGCAGAGTTGTCTACATGTCTTGCATCTTAAATTTTATCATTAATAATTGTGAAATATAAGTTTCTGAAAATATGTTAAAAATCTTCCGTCCAATAAGTTAATTGCATTAGCGTTGCAAGTTGATAGTTAAAAAATATGTATTCATTCTCTTGTTTAAAAGCTTTTAATTGGTAGAAATGTGATATTATTGTTTATTGGTTTTCTTTGTGTATAATTGTTCATTCAACCTGTTTTCATTAAGATATTCTTCAACATCACCCTTCTATGAAGCTCTAGATTTCAGCATTTAGTGTTTTATTAATCATTTAAGGTCCTAAACAAGGTACAGTGGAAGACTTTTGGCAGATGATATGGCAAGAAAATGTCGAGATCATCGTGATGGTGACAAAACTTGAGGAAAATGGAAAGGTTCACATTAAATTTAAAATCATTGGAAATTCAATTTAAAAGTATAAAATATATGTATCAAAGTAAATATCTAGAGTAATAATAAATGTTTCTTCAATCAAGAGTGCTGCTGTATAAATAATTTCATTTAAATTTGTTACAAATCTGCCTTGGCTTAATACACTAGAATAACATTTCACTTATGGAACGGACAAAATAAGCGTAACAATTTTTTCAAAGTATCAAGTATGTAAAGAAACTCAGTATACATCCAATATGTTTCCCTTGTATCCAATGCTTTCAATCAAATAATGTTAGGTTCATGTCCAGTAAGATAAAGGGACAACATACTTGACACTACTGAATCGGCGAAGAAAAAAATCAAACTCAAACTCTTACATGTAACAACACTTTACAATAAACAAAGTCCAATGAAAATAAGACTTCTTCACTAATATAATGATAGTTTGAACTTGCTCTTAGGATATACTTCATTTATAGAGATTAGTTTTAAACGAATAGTTATCAACCCGCAAAACAAAGCGGTGTGTCCTCCGTGTGTTTCAGTGTTTGACTTGTCCTAAAGAGTTAACAAGTTATACAATATACATTGTAGGTAAAAACGATTCAACTTTTATTAAATAAGAATTTATACAAGTGTTAAGAACGAGATATTAAATAAAGACCAACGTAGATTGAAAATATGTTCGAGTTTCAACTTTGTATGCAAGTGACCACTTTACAATTTTCATATTACTTATATTTATTCAATTAATTGTCAATAAATAAAACAAATAGGTTAAATTGTATATGAATATTATTATTGTGTTTCTTTTTTCTAGAAAAAATGCTACCATTACTGGCCAAAGTCAAAACGGGAGCCTCTAATTACAGATCATTACAAAGTAACCTTGGTCAAAGAATCGGACCTATCTGTTTATTGCCACAGGACTATAATAATCTGTAAAAGAGATGTAAGTCGCATATTTCATATCATATATTATGTTTTAGATTAACTCTGATAAACCCTTACGGGCACAAATATCAAAATTGTTAGAAAGTAAAAAAAGCATTGTGGATTTGTCCGACTGTTTTAATGTATTTTCAAAAAATGTTTTAAAAGTTCCTCATCTAGTGCCCTCTAGATAGTTACTAATGCAAATAGATAGTAAGCAAATAACTCCAACCAGGTTTTGGGATGAACTATTATTTTTGGGTTTTTTTTATGTTTCTTGGTTCTTGATCTTGCTGTTCTCGTTCATGTTTACTGGTTTTGTCGTTGTCCTCTTTCAGATTTTTGACACTCGAATGCCACATAGGTTATATATGATAGTCTGAAATAACAATGAGATATGCATTATTTCCTGGTATTTCTCAATGTATTTTTTTTCACAAAACTTATTTTGTCTATATGTTGTGTTATTTTTTTTTTCATCAGAGAAAAGCGGAACGAACTATCCACCATTTTAGTTTTCTTGAATGGCCAGACCATGGTGTACCAGATAAAATAAGTCTTATTCATTTCTATAGAAAGGTTAAACATGTAAACAGATGCCTCGGTGGACCTCTTGTCGTTCATTGCAGGTAAAATATAAACTATAATTAACAAAGGCCTTGTCATATTTTAAATCAGAAGTTTTGTTTCTAGTAGGACCGTAAAATTGAACAAATCAATTATCAGACATAACTTTTAAAAGTCATTTCCTGTCAATTTCTAGAGTTTTATTTGCTTGGTGACCGGAGTGTTGGTCAATCTGTCTGCATGTTCGTCACACTTGTTTAAACTTTTAATCCACCCTTAGTGTGATACTATTTGTTATTATTCATGACTGCATGAACTCAATATTTCTGTTACAAAGTTTCTTGTTGTTTAAAGCTATGAGCATACCTTTAATATTTCACATTTTAACATTATCAAGCGCTGGTGTTGGAAGAACAGGGACTTTTTGTGCTATAGACGCTCTTTATGAAAATGGATTGAAGACTGGGAAAATCAATGTATATGAATATGTTGACATGATGAGAAAAGATCGCATGAATATGATCCAAACTAAGGTAAATTTGAGAATTTTATTGTATTGTGGTATGATTAAATGCATTGTATATGTATTCAATTATGTAACGAATTCTTTTTTTACAATTGAGTTTTTTTTTTCTATTTCTTAAAAATGAGAGTAACTAATTATATCTTCACAATGTGAAGTAAGTTACATTTTGGCTGAAATAAGTTTAATTGTTGGAGATATAGGGTAAATATTTACGAATTAACCTTATGGTGCCTGGAAACGCTGGATAAAATTCATACAAATATGTCAATAACACGATCTGCAGAAAATAAATGTTCCTTGTTAAAACATACGTTCGCTTAAAGCAAAGGAAAAACGAATTAAAGATTATTTTTATTTCCCTCATTCAACATTTTTATTGTAAAAAACATGTTTTTTATCTCTTGCATGGTGGCCTATAACTTTTATGATATCACCGATCAAAACATTGTTACCAGATATTCAACGAATGAAACAGTTAGTTAGTTAGTTATTGCTTTACTCCCAATCAGCACGATTTCGGCTATATTCGGGAGATAAAAATGGAAGTTGTAATATAATGAAAATGAAATGATGATGAAGTCGAGGAAATGGGGACACAAGGCCAATCGGTTAGGAGAGTTTTGAATGCCACTTGAAAAAAGAGTGATGAGTAGGGACGGGAAATTTAGCCTCCTGCATGGGGATCCAATGGGTCCTTCTCTTACCGAGACCTGCAGCAGGGTTCTTAACGTGCGAAGAACGTGACATTTTTCCCAACACGGTGCACCACTTTGGTTTGCGGTCAGGTTTTCTGCATTATAGCCTGACCACCCCGCATCTCTCGATGTCAGGGCTGCCCCATTCAACCACCTCGGGCACACATCCCAGTCGCTTTGTGGGCAAAGCGGCTGGACCCGATGTCAGGTTTCTGAGCGCTCTTTAGTGGACTTTTACCGACAAGCTAAGCGCTGCTGTGGGCCTATTCGCCACCCGGAACCCGCACGGGTTACAAAATATGAACCATTGTACAAAAGTTGAATACAAAACACTACATGTTTATCATAATTGAATCACGTTTCTGATTTTTAACCTTTAGATAACGATATACTAGTACTATGAAAGTACGACATAGTGTGTTTTCTTCTAATGGAAACCCATAGATCTTACAGTAGATCTGCATGACTGCCTTTATCACAAAACAACTTAAAATTATTCAAAACTAGTATTATTACTAATCAAACTTTAATTTTAGCCTTAACAGTTATAAAATAAAGTTTTTGTTTTAAAATCAGAGTTATTGAAATATAGTTTGTAGGTGCAAACTTGGTTTACCTTCTCTTCCCAAACTAGAAAACAAGACTCCATCGTGTAAAATACTTAATTTGATCCGATTAATACTAAACATTACACGTCAAATCCCTAGGACCCCTCATAGCGATATAGATGTCTCGGGTTTCTAACCTTGTGGTTAACATTTTAATACTCTACTTTGTTGACCGGGTTGGCCATGGGTCAATTAATTCGGGCCTCACCAAAAACATGACAAATTTTAGCTCCACCTGGCCTTGTGAATAAAATAAGGTAATATCAGATATTAAATTTTTGACGTTATGGGTTGGCAATATATGGTATGCGTTGTCGGGTAGGGGTGCGTAACATGTATTGAAGAAGCAGAGGAACCAATAGAGCATCCGAATGTCAAAGTCCGAAAGGGCAGAGTTAAAATCAGTAAACACAAACAAAGACAAAATCAGACAACATATAAAAGACGGAAACTCAAAAACTACTGAATATCAATTAACAACGCGAACCTTAGTCGTAATGAGAGGTGTTACGGAAGAGTAAGCGGTTCCAGCCTGTCTGCTATAGCACACCGCTGACAATTTCCAATTCAGTGTGTCAATTCCGATAAAACAAGACAAATCAAAAACCTATGACAAACCAACATCTGCAATCATACGAGAGATGGAAATCCCATATTTGTATATGAGTGCATGATGTCTACCGTAAAATTTCTTGATCAAGGAGCAACATAACCTTGTGATAACAATTTTTGTGTCAAACTTGACGCTCTGCCGTGGAAATCGATGTATTAACGCACATTTTCAACATAAAGCGCCTCCGCGTGTCATTAAAATTATGCTTGGGTCCACATTTTTACACACCAATTAAACTACCAAATATTGCATTCAATTGAAAATGTTGAATAGGTGTATGCGACACAGCCCACAATCAAGCGGTAATTCAGAAAAAAACCACAATGGACAACTGTCAGCAGCCTTCAACGAGGCAAGTAGGTGCTGCTTGCGGTTATGCAAGTGGCCCATGGTCTAAATAAAAAGCATATTATTCAAATCCAGTCCCGAAATAGTCACAGATAGACTCCTTTCTTAAACAAGGAACAGAAAACATAAAAAAGACAAGTACAAACGAAAGCTTTGTCAAAGATTCCTGGCTTAGGACAGGCAGATGTAATATGTGGCGTGGTTAAAGTAGTTTTTTGACCCAACCTTCCCACTATCAATATTCCTAGACAAAACACAAAAACTGCCGGTTTTGTCTTTGTCTTTACGGTTTTATGATACTGATTACCCCTTTGGTACACCTTTGCTTCCTTCACACAATAAAAAATTTATAAATGAAAACTTAAATATATAAAATGTTGCTTCATGTTCATGAAGATATAGTTTATCATTTTTGTATATTATACTATGTATATTTAAAAGTAACTGTTGCATATAATTACAAAATAAAAAAGGATATGAATAAGGAGGAAAAACGAAAGTTTAAATCTCATCACAGATTGAAAATCTCATATTGAAATTAAAAAGGATCAGATAAAATCTTTGAAGAATGTTCCAATCTAAGGCATATTGAATATACAGCGGCATGTATTTTCGTATATTTTTTTTAATTACATATTATGCATTTTGTCGTTGAATATTTTGTGATATGGCACGCTTAGCAATGTCATAAAAAGTGATTTTGCGCGCTGGCTATTTTAAGTAACAAGGAATTTCCCATTTCTATTGTCAATAAGATTTAAATGTCCGTTCATCCATTATGACGTCATATTTTTAGCTCACCTGGACCGAAGGTCCATGTGAGGTATTGCCATCACTTTGCGTCCGTCGTCGTCGTCGTCCGTCGTCGTCGTTAACTTTTCTTTGAAAATGTTCTCCTCTGAAACGACTGAAGGCAATGTATGGAAGGTGCGCTGTGTAAAAACGATTGAGAAGTACATACGTCATAGTTGACTTGTGCAACCTAGAAAACCGTCTGCATATTTTTTGGCTTTTTCCATAAAAAAGACTTGTAAGCAGTCATTCCTTTGAATTTAATTGGCACCTTTTTTTACTATACTTTACATTGTCCTATGAAATGACATTCGTTTTTAACTAAAATCAATGGCCGTCAAGTAAGAATAAAAAAGTCGAACATTTTGTTCATTTTTTGAAATAAAGTAGCCGCTGCATGAAAATGGGCTAACAAACAAAATAAAACATGTATATATTGTATACTTTAAACAATTTCCTCAAAAAACATATAATAAAATAGATGAAATAAAGGTATTAAGCAATGCTACAAATCTATCTTTCAAAGCAAGTAAAATATTTCATGTTATAGTTGTGAAGTACAACTTTTTTGAGAGTGCACTAGTTGAATGGTACACAAGCACACGTTGAATAGTACATAAGCTAAAGTTTATCAGTGCAACAGTGTACTATGTTTATACACATTTGAACACGAAAAATACTAAATTTAAATAAAAATCGGCAATCACCTTAAACAAGAAATTTTCTTAAGGATGTATTCTTTAAAAGGGTCATATCCATACTCAATATTTCCCGACCCGACAATACAGAGCGCTGCGAGAACTTTGCATACAACGCGATTGAAAACAGATATTCGATAAGTTATGAATAGAGGAAGCGCGTGTCATGCGTAGCAAGGTCACTTACCTTGTTTTCCCAGTATCAGGTTTCAAAGTGTGCCTAATTTATACAAGAACGGTCAAAATATTTGCATAAAATATGTTCTCAAGAAAAATTCTATCAATATGACCTTTTTTCAACATGTTCTGAATTAAAAGTATAAAAAGTGGGTCACTTGCTTAAAATTTTGCCAACATTATAATCCTTTGAAATTTTTGCCAGTTTTTGTATGAATTATTTCCCTTGAAAAATAAAAAAAATGTATTTACATGTACAACCCGTCCGATTTAACTATGGACTTCCGATTGTAGCGTAAAGTGAAATGTGCAATCACAACAATGAAAATTTACGTCGTCATGAACAAAGCCAATCGTTAACAAAAACCACAAATCGTTACATTTGATTACATAAAAATACATTGATTGAATGAATGGGTCGTGCAAACATTCAATCTTATTGGATAATGACAAATGGGGGATTTTCCTACTGTGACGATTTGCGGTTTTTGTAATCGATTGGCTTGTTCATGACGACGTAAATTTTCATTGTTGTGTTTGCACACTATACGCCACAATCAAAAGTCCATAGTTATATCAGACGGGTTGTATATACGTTTGATTGAAGAGTTTGATAATAATTAAAAAGTATTCCTAAACTTTTAATATAAAAAAAATGTTTAGCCTAAATTTTATTCATATTTAATGACATTTGCACATATTGTTGCACTTTTTGCTTTTCGCGGTCACATGACCAGTGTCAGGCTCCATCTTAAAACATATGAAATCGAAATTTTGTGGAAAATGACAACGATTTTAGATTTAAAAAAAGATAAAGAAAGAATGTATCCGTGGGACGCGGATGTCCCCGTTGGCCCCAAATAAAAAGTTGAAAGTCCTACAGATCTGAGAGTCGATTATGGCTTAGGATGCATTGTTTGTCATACTGAACCCTCCTACCAAGTACCAACTCATTTCCATTTACGGTTTCTTAGAAACGCTTTGCGGAATTATACATATACGTACGGACGTACGAGCATAAGCAAATCCTAGTGCCCCCGACATGGCGTCGCGGCTGGCATAAAATGACATTTTTTTGGCATTTTTGGCACCATAAAAATCACTATATTTTACAAATACATGTAACTTGAAAACCGTATACTAGTATATCGCTACAAAATTTTGTCTTGCAGTTTGCGAGCGTGAACGTTGTAGCCGCACAATTGAGCCTCCTCTAATCGAACTATACAAGAAGACAAGAGAGTAAAATCGTATCATCGCTGCTTTTTAAGATATTGCAAGTAGAACATGTAGAACTCAGGTGTACATTTTACGATTCAATTTCCCGTTTACATCAATGCAAAATGTTTCGTGAAAAACATTAGTCGTGTTCTACCCACAATCTCTTAAAAACCATTGAAGTTAGGATTTTGGTCAAAATTAATCAAACAATCTTTATTTTGTTTTCTTTCTACTGGATTTTATTTCGTGAAAATTGGTTGCAGAACAGCTCGGCAATAATGTTTTGAAATTGTTTCGATTTGCATTAAACCTACGGGGAATTTTCTATCTATGCGTAACGTTTTTCGAAGAGTATATTTTATTTCCAAAATACAATTTTTGCAGCCTTTACAATGTAACTAATGACCTCAACATGCATGACATGTACATGTATTATACGAAATTTGTACCGTAACCAAGAACTTAACCAAGGGAATGGAGAGACAGACTGGCCGACATACAATCAAACAACATACGTTGGCGACCGGGCTATTAAAATGATTATCATTGAAAAAAAGAACAGTTTAATTAAGTTTATAAAATGTTAATGCAAGTCAACCTTGGAAATCAGCGACCATTCAAAAAGGAAAAAAAAACAACGTTTTTAAATAAAACTTTGTTTTATCAATTGAACATTTAATAAATGCTAGTAGCATAATATGATAACCGTAGTGCGACAAAATTATTTCATGTATAATGTTTGGAATTCCATCTTAAAATAAACTTGAGTGGAAACCAATTGTTGGTTGTTTCATCTGTTATCTCCTGAGAAGTAAAATCTCTATGGCAGACATTTTCACAATTCTGCTTTAGTTGGGAATCGAAGGGGAAATCGGTTTTCCTAGGATCAGAACCAAAACTTTTTGTGATGATTTTCGGTAAAATTGGTCTTAAAACTTCCGGCGTCCATAATGGATTTTATGTTGACCCCCTCCTTTTCTTAAATTTCTGCAGTTTATTATACATTTGTATAGTTAATAGATAAGATGTGCTACACAAATTTATATATGTACATTGCACATGTGCCTACATTGTAAGAAATTTCGTCCTTTATAAATCGGTTGCATGCATATGTATCTCATCGGTACATGTATACATATTCCGGCTTCAGGGGGCTGCAATAAAAAAATATTTCACAAGCGCAAATTGCAACCGCTCAATCATTTGATACCTTACTAATATTCATGCTTGTGTTATTAATAAGATTTAATTACTTTAGCAAAGTCACCATCAGGATACTATTTGCTTTGAAGATTTGATTGCAGAACCGGCAATAGAGACCATTCAGTGTGTATTTATTATTTGTTTTATTTGTTTATTTTTGATAACTTTAATTATTTTTATCTCATATGTTTTTTGACAATAAACAAGATTGTGTCCAAAAAGACATAGTGCCCCATCTCGCAACATTTAAGACGGACGGACGAACAAACGGACGGACGGACGGACGGACGGACGAGCGAACAAATGAAAGAAAGAAAAACGAACGAACGAACGGACGAACGGAAGAACAGACACGAACACTAAATGCTGCCCAACTCTCGTATATGGGGCATAAAAAATATTGGTTACATGTTGTACTTTTAAAGAGTAACAAGAATTTAAGGAGTTTATGCATTTTTTTTCTTTTGGTACAATAATCATAGAGCTTATTATGAATAAAATGATCGATGTAAGATAATCGGCACAAATTCCATAAATAAAAGGCATTTTAAAATCTGCATTGGAAGACAGCAAACAATAAAACAAAAACACCGACAAGGTTCGCGATACAACTCGATCGTCGATACAACCTACATATAGCAACGGTATTCTAAAAATCCACAATCGAAAATAATCAGCAAAAATTAAAAGTTAATTCAGTTAGTAAAGATTCGAGTAGACATAACCTGTGTGCCAAGTTTCAAGGAAAAACCCCGCTTTTACTGCCTCTTCTAAGTAAACTCTCATTCGCTTTTTAGATTGCATTTGCCAGACCGCTGACCTGTTTATGAAAAAGCAAACGTGAATCTTATTGTTTTGATAGATATAAAACAATTCATCTGTACATTTTTTTTTTAAGTTATTCGTTGAAAAAAAATATTTAATAAATAATGTTTATCCATTTAAATGATTCTTTTTTATTATAAAAACATTCATTTATTTCTAAAAATATTTTCTATTTACATGATTTACTTTTTCTTAAATCTTAAGTTTTTAAGTAGCAATTTATTTGATAAATAAACAATTCTTGATAGAAGCAGAGGTACCTATGGGGTATCCGAATATCAAAAGTCCGAAAGGGCAGAGACAAAACCAGCAAACACCAACAAGAACGGGACAAAAACAGACAACACGTAAAACATGGAAACACAAAACAACCGAATATCAATCAACAACGCGAACTCCAGTCGAAACCAGAGTGAACTCAGGTGCTCCGGAAGAGCAAGCAGTCCCCGCCTGCTATAGCACACCCGTCGCGTTGCCAATAGTCCATTCAGCGTGTCAAATCCGGTAAAGGAAGACAAAACAACACCCTATGACAAACCAACATCTGCACTCATCTGAGAGATCGGAATCCCATATTTGTCTATAAGTGCATGATGTCTTCCGTAAAATTTCTTGAGTGAAGACAGCAACCGAGGAGCAACATAACCCTGTGTGAGCAATTTTTGCGTCAGACGTGTCGCTCTGCTAAGGAAATCGATGTAAGTCCCGCACGCTCTGGAGTAACGAATCAATTGAGATACGTAAACTCCATAAGCTGGAGCGGACGGAATGTTGCTACACAAGAAGGGGAAGTTGACGATTGGAAAGTTGAAGTCATCACGTTTGTCATAGAGCCTTGTTGAAAGTCTTCCTTGAGAGTCAATTTCGAATTATTATTTATTTATTTTCATAATTTATTTACTTTTTAAACGTATTTATTTCAGAGCTCAGGGGCCGTGTCAACGAAGTTATCTTAGGATTGAGACATGTCTTTGGACCGTCCTTAGATATGGATTAGTCTTAGGACGGGTCAACGAAAGGGTCCTAATTTGAGATGCGTCCTAAAATGTGACAAAAATTTGAGATAACAATTTAGTTGAATTAAGACCATCCTAATTAATTAGGACTATCCTAATGCATTGAAATTAGGAAATAAACAATAGTTATGGCTCTTGTGCATACTTATCTTAGATGAAGAGCGAATTACATCAGACGGAATAGGGTATTCAGAGAAAGAGTTTATTTCTTAGACTGTTACAGTTACAATTCATGGTAGCTTTTCCGTTTTATGCTTTATATGACTCCTTATAGTGGTCCATTTTTGTGAAAATCTTGAATGTAAGAATGTTTGGTGGTCTATTTTGGTACAGTTTGTTATTCCATACTTTTCCTTGCTTTCTTTTTTGCACTATGTGTGGCATGGCTGGAAAGCATTCTTCTACATCTCATAGAAAAAAACAATTAAATTCTGTGTCTAAAAAAAGTTGGTTACTCCTATTTCTGGTCATTGTCTAATTAAAAAGTTCACCAAAGTTTTAGGCAACAAATCCTATAACACCAGACGCGCGTTCTAATTTCACTAATTTCTTCTTCCTTCCTCCCTTCCAATGTTTTGATTTAAATACATTCTGCTTCGTTATAAGCAGTCTAGTTTTCCTAAGAGAATATACAGCTTAAATTATGAATCATAAAAGACCACTCTATTCCCGAGGTAGGTAGAAGTTCAGAGTTTGGTATTTTTGAAAATGTTTTTTTTGACAAAGACAGAAAAATGTTGATGCCGGATTATAAAACAAATTTTAAACTACCTTCAAACTTAAAACGCATGTGCTATTTTTTTAAGCAATCGAGTTTTACTAAGAGAATTAATTTATTTTCATTTCAAAAACCGATTGTCTTTTATTATGAATAAACGGGAACATACTATATGCATTTTGTATGACTCTTAGTATTGAAGTTTGTAAAGTTGTTTACGTTATTCACATTTCAGTTATCAAAACAAAGAAAAAAAAACTAAAAAAAAAAAGATTTAATAAATTGTCCACACATTGTTTTATAAATGAAGAAGTATATGCATTTTGATATGCTATGAAATTGTTTATGAAAATTATTTAAATTTGAATTGAATATAAGTTATTTTAAGACGGTCCTTAGACCATTATATATAGGAATGTCCTAGGACAGCTTCGATGTACATCCTACCCAATTTCTTTAGATGGTTCTTAGATCATCCTAAAGTAACTCCTAAACGATGACTTAGGATATGTGTTAGGATAGTTTCATTGACACGGGCCCTGGGGTGGTGTTCTCGAAGCTGTCCTAAGAAAGGGCATAAGAAGGGTACTTAGGCAAATAGTTAGGAATGACTAAAGAAATACTTAGGGGTGTTCTCGAAGCATTCCCAGTAACTTCTTAACTTAGGCACTCCTAACTATATTTTTATTCTATTTAAACGGCAGATGAAAACACGACCACATGAATAAAGTTCAATTAATAATCGATGATTTCTTGTGTTTGTTTTTGTTTAGCAATTAAAACTGAACATATGAAGAAAAAATAACAAGTTAATGCGCGAAGAAATAATACTTATGTAAGATAATATATTATCATAATTTACGCCGTATACGTCTAACAGTTCTCATATATTTTTTTTTCAATATTATAAATCCTTCAAAATTTATTCCTGTCAACATATTGGTGTTTCTTGCAAATGTATAACATAATTTCAGCTAAATTCGTTATCAGAAATTAATTATTTAAACTATATATAGCATTGGAATACGTTTGGAACGTCTTAAGTCACCTACCTAGGTGTCCTAAAGTTAGGAGAAAAAATACGGAGTATCCCAATTTGAGAGACCTTCGAGAACATGACTTAAGTTTAGGAAGCCTCTAAAGACAGATTTGGGAAGGGCCCTAAAGATAGGAACGCTTCGAGAACACCACCCCTGGTTTATATTTATTAGCATCAGTTAATTTGAAAAAAAAAATCTTTAGATCTTTATTTAAATTCTAAAACTATCATTCCAAATCAGTAAAATATTCGAAAATTTTTTTTTGAAACAGAACAGTAATTTTCATTGCTTTCAACAAAATATTTGTTAACAAATATTTAATTTGTTTTTAATTTATTTTAATCATTAGCCTTTAAGACACTGTCACCTTCCGATAAGCCACGCCTCCGGTTGTCAATTACAATTACATGTACAAGGAAATTACAGGTAATTCAATTTTGATTCTCCAATCAAAGCTCAATCCGCGTGGACACACCCACCAACTCATGCCCCAATTTATTTGATAATTTCTTAAGCAGTACAATAAACAAAATCCGATTAAATAGCATGCGTTATTTCATAGACTTGTATATTGTACACCAGTCCTGTTAATTCGATCCACTATCTTAAAATTGCCAGTCAGCAAATACGAGCAATTGTTTTGGTAAAGCCAAAATTTGAAATATTTCATGTCCTCAAAATTTGATTTGAATTCAGCATTTAAATACCTAGCTGAAAAATTCCCAAAATGAATATATGCTTATAATAATATATATGCGTATGCAGCTTATTTTTACAAACCTTTGGTAATAACCAGAGAACGGTTAAAGGTCGACCATACATTTAGTATTTGCAAGAAAAAACATATTTTTTATTAAACCTTTTTTTTATGTTTTTATTTCTAATGAGGCTGGAATAAAGTTACTTTCTACTATTGCAATAGCCGTTACTCGGCGTCCACACCCGTCCGTCATCTTTTGTCCGTCGGCCTTTTGTTCAACTTTAAAAAATCTCATCTGAAATCGTTTTGCAAAGCTTTTTTTTTTCTACAACTTAAAAAAGGTCAATTATAAAATACGCAGCTTGCATATAATTCGGTCACTGTTTATTCTCATAGTACTGATATATTTCATTGTTCTTCAAAAGCCAATAGCAAGAAAAAAATATGTATACAAAACTTTCTGTAGTTAAATTCTAAACTGCTTGAAACTGAAGCTACCTAGGCTAAAAACAAAATGTCAAAAAAATCTACAGGGGTATAACCGGCTTAGGTTAACACTGGAAAACTAACAACAGGAAAAAAATAACGGCATATGGTCTCAAAATGTTTAATTGTATTTCACAGTTTCATATATGTAAGTGCATTCTTGCCGGGTGTGATATGCAACCAAACAAAAGTGGTAATTTTTACAAATTCAATAAAAAGCGATGAAGCAGGCATATTAAATTCATGCTTAATTCAACGTTCACTTTTGTAATAAAAAGTTTACGGACGACGGACGGTTGACGGACGCCAAGTGGCACCATCACTAAAATAAACTACCTAAGCTTCCAAAAAAGACCGAAGTTCACAGAGTCATTGGAACCTGACATGGGGTCAGGGTCACACGGCATGGTGACAGTTGTGTAGACCATAACCTGAACTGTCTGTATATCCATTATCAGATGCATATCTACTATTCTTTACAAGCAATTCATTGTCCACAAAAGTCTTTAAAAAAAGTTTACGCTGCCTGCGTCGCCGTCGCCGGATAGTAGTTACCTATATGTTCCGTTCCGCCTTCCGCGACTATTCGTCGTAGGCGAGACAAAAATGACAGATAACTTCAGATTTTCAGCTTTAAGGATTGCCAGTATTATCCAGTAAATGGTATATTCCACCATGAGACAAAATGCGAAATATTGGTTTCTAAATCTGTTTTTATTTATATTAGTCGAATGGGTATACAATTTGTCATTATGCTATACGATCCCGGGTATACGACCCTCTCAAACAAACTATGCTCATGTAACGTTTCCGATAAAGCGCGGGCAAATGGTTGGACTAGGGTTAAAATTACTGCCAAAACATATCGCCGCGGCGGCATAGAACAGGAAA
Source organism: Arcuatula senhousia (assembly GCA_963971305.1). Classification (NCBI taxonomy): domain Eukaryota; kingdom Metazoa; phylum Mollusca; class Bivalvia; order Mytilida; family Mytilidae; genus Arcuatula; species Arcuatula senhousia. Next base: position 41,412,234 of record OZ020303.1, on the reverse strand, counting down.
TGCACGGATAGCATCGCCGCGGCGGCATAGAACAGGAAACGCACGGATACCCATGCAGGTCTTTTTCTTTTCTAATTTTCGGTAATGGGAAGGAAAGTAAAAAAATGGATTGTATTTAAGTTCGCAATGAACTTTAGCTACAAAAATGTAGCTATAAAATAAATGAACTTGCATGTAGTGTTATAGTTATCTGTAAACTAGGGCGTGGAAACAGTAAATGTAATTTAACTTATATGTTTGAAAGCTGAGTCTTTCGGGCATGGGATAGTATAATTTTTAAACAGCTTAACCTTTTATTTTTATTTTAATTAAACAAAAACTAAACAGTGGAGAAGGACGAAAAATGCAAATTCCCGCAATCTGATTAAAATTGGTCACAATAAACAAATTTTCTTGTCGGCAATTATCGACAGCTTGTGTCAAATTTTAACAGGATATTGCGTAACCTTTAACAGGTAATTACTCCTCTCAAATTCACCTAATTATCGTACAAAATCGGTTGTTTCTTCTGCTATTTCTCTGCTATTTAGTCGACAGATCCAATATATAGATCAACAGATCCTTCACGACATTTATTTCCTTCAGACACCACCTTCATCCCCTGTCATAGCCACACCTGACCTACCTTCTCCTGTCCGCTGTCATGGCTGTATTAAATATACTAATTTAGTTTAATTATCTCAGAATAAATGTAGTCTTGGTGACAGTCTTTAAGGGACATAAAAGATCATAAAAGACAATAGATCATTTATGCTAACATGAAAAAAAAAAGATCAGTACACGCGCACATTTAAATATTCAGTCTGGACTGTCGTCTTTTAAATAATATTGTCAATATTATACTAGACCCCAGGTTTTGATGTTGTAAAAAATGAGTGAATATTTGTAACTTTATATTTAGACATAGAACCCTGTATTTAACATGTATAGATGTGACAATGCTTCAACCAGTTTTTCAAGAATAAGTGGAGTTATAGGCAGTCTATTGTCTGGCTTTGCTTTTAATTTCCTTAACCCTTCCAATGCTTTTTTAACTACAAAACTCTTAGATATATCTGAAAAGTTTGACATTTTTTGAAAATAGTTAAGCATGGAAATATAAGTGGAAATGGTATTAAATGATAGATTTTTCAATTTGCAATATGCAATGAATAAAACAATTGATTCCACTGTTAACGGTAGCACTGAACTTGATGGAAAATACTGACTTAGAAACATTTTGTAAACGTCAACTGCTTTTTGTAGCCTCTTTTCGATGTTTCTGTGAAAGCACCTGCTAATATTTCATGAGCTGTGCTTACTAAAGTGGTTAAACTAGGTGAGTTATATCTGTTTGCACCTGGTCCATCTCTAGAGCCGTTCTGAAAAAGTCTGTCATCTGAAATCGAGATAAACAGTCGGCTAAATAGTTAGATACTCCAGGAATATGAACTGCCTCAAACTGAATATTACATCTCAGACATTGCACAACTAATCGTCTGATTAAAATCATAATATTCTTATCCTTGGAAGATTGCTTATTGATACAATACACCACTGATAGGTTGTCACAATGAAAAAATATGTGCTTATGTTTGAGCTGTTCCCCCCAAATTTCCAATGCTATCACAATAGGATATAACTCCCTTATTGCAATATGATACAATAACCAATTTTCTGGCCATCTATGGGCAAACCAATGGGAACCTAGAATTCCCCCAAACCCTATGTTACTGGCATCTGTGTACATGTGAAGAGTATTGGACGATTCAACTTGAAACTCCTTTACGAGGCCTTTGCCATTGAAATGTTCCAAAAAAATTGACCATGCTTGTAAGTCTGACTTTGCCTCGTTGTTTAGCTTTCTTTTATAATGTGGTTTTTGTATTCCTTTTGTCAAATCAATTATTCGACGTAAAAAAGGTCTCCCCGGTGAAACAACAGCACATGCAAAATTTAATAAACCTATTAAAGATTGTAATTCCAACAGAGTTGCCTTCTTCTTCCTTAAAAATAATTTTAATAAATCTCTAAACTTTTGTAATTTATCTTGAGGCTATCTAATTTCCATTTTATCTGAATCTAATTCAAGTCCTAAGAACACCAAACATGTTGTTGGGTGTTCTGTTTTACTTTCTTTAATAGGCATACCCAATGCGTTTGCCATGTTTAAAAACTTTTCCAAATTTTCATTTCCCACACCTACAGGAGGTGGAGCCAAAAACAAAAAATCATCTAAAACATGAACACAGCCATGAATCCCTAATTTCTTTTCAACAATCCAATGTATGGCTGTGCTAAATTGTTCAAACAGATTACATGAATAACTTAATCCCATTGGTAAAGTTTTATCAAAATAAAATTGATTGTCCATAGTAAAACCTAACAAATAAAAACTATCAGGATGGATTGGAATTAACTTGTATGCATGTTCAATATCAATTTTAGATAAATAACATTTAGAACCAAACTTTAACATAAGTTTGCAAGCATCCTGAACTGACTGATATTGTACTGTGGAACATTCAGGACTTATACCATCATTGACTGACAAACCTGGAGGATACGATAAGTGATGAATAACCCTGAATTCATTTGGTACTTTCTTTGGTACTAAACCCAAAGGTGAAGACTTAAAATTTTTGAATGGAGGATTAACAAAAGGGCCCTCTACTCGCCCAGCCTCGATTTCTTTTTGGATTTTCTGTTTTAATATGAAGTTATTATCCCTTGCTTATTTCAAATTATCACAAACTTTTGTTTCAATATCCCCTTCAAACGGTATTTGAAATCCAAATCTAAAACCTTCTACCAAAAATTTTTTCTTATCTTCCTCATATCCATCTAAAAGTTCATCTAACTTTTCCCATTTTATAGGTGTACATATCTCAAAGCTTTTTTGACAAATTTGGTTTTGGTCCATTTTTTGTTCCCGCTGGCCCTTGTTGTTGTCCACTTGTACTTGCATCTCTTTTTGTGCTTGTACTGACAACTGGGCTCCCTCCTGTAATATTGGGACAATTTTTTCTCCCATGGTTTGTATTTTTGCATTCTTGACAAAAATGTCCATATGGGCACCTGACATTTTGGCAGATTCATGTATTGTTAAGGTTGTAGCAATGTTTGAAGGCCAGATTTTTTGGTGGGTTAAAGGATTTTGATTGAAATTTCCCTTTGGGACGAAAAGAACTATTCCTTCCGTTGTTGGAAGTTCCCCCTTTTTTCATTAACCCTAAAGCCAACGCTTCATTAAAAAGCTCCCCATTAACTTCATCCCAAGGCAAGTTTATTGGGTCTTGCCCTCTCCAGCGTCGAAAATTTTCGTTATAAGACATAGCCCCATCAAAACCAGCTTTATCAGCTAAATTTGAAATAGTATTACCATATTTCATGAGTTTAGGTGCCTCTGTTGGGTATCTTTCACAATAAATTGAGACAAAAATATGAAAAGTTGATAGCCATTGTGTTAAAGAACTGATCTTCATTCTATTATCATGCTTTACAAATGATATTGTGTCATCATTTTGTTGTGGAACAAATGAATAATTACATTTATGACCTTTTGGTTTGATTAAGTCTTCAAAGTCAACAAATTTATTGGCCCAAATGTTACTCTTAATTTTAGGGTCTATACCTATATCAAGTGGCCGAGCTATCCCCACATTATTTCTTCTCTGATTGTCTGTCTTCTCAATTCCATTTGCTTGTCCCAACATGTCATTAATGACTCCATCCTGGATTTGTGGTGCCTGAACCTGTACATTATTGGAGTCCGGCAATATATTGTCATCTGTTGAGGAGGGACCTGGTACAGGCTCGACCTGTGTTGGCTGTCGACTTGTGTTAACCATTGAACTTGTTTGGTTAATAGCTTTAACGACAGCTTCCGCTATCATTGGCATAGCTTCTGTCATCATTGACATAAACTGTTCTCTAAAACTATTTTCAACACCAGTACCCCGTTCTGTGTTATTCTGCCTATTGACCGTGGTATTTTGAGTATTGGTCACGGTAGGCTGAGCATTTTCCTCCTCAATAAAACGAGACGGCCTGGCCCTCTGCCGCTCACGTCTTGTTTTCTTACGAGGTGGACCTTCTTTGTGAGACATGACTGAAAAATATTTACAGATGTATTATACAATTTTATTTGAAATTAGATCGACTCGTCTTGACTCCATCAAATACATGCATGTGTATTACATGTACATGTATGTACATGTATGTACATGTATGTACCATTTGTACATACATAATGTATTTATAATACACTTAACTTGATTATTATTTTAATAAATGTACCATTTGTACATAACTATCAACTTGCATCGTACCATTTGTACTTAATAAATTACATCCATAATGTACCATTTGTACATCATATATAAATTACATATACATGTAACGTACCATTTGTACATAACTATCAACTTGATCGTACCATTTGTACTGAATAAATTACCTCCCTAATGTACCATTTGTACATAATAAATTACATATAACGTACCATTTGTACATGATAAATTACATATAACGTACCATTTGTACATAATCAACTACTTATAATGTACCATGTGTACATGTACATATCATATCTCATGTATTATACATGTATCCTTTGAACCGTAAATAATGTACACAAAGTACCTGAAGTACCCTTGTACAACATTAAATTTGAAATACTAATTCCTATTATACCATTTGTATATGCATTGTTTTGTTGTCATTAATATATGTATTCACAAGCCTCATAATCATATCATGATTTTTGAACTTTGATTGGTTTGCTTGCGTAAAACATAATTGAACCCATGTATGCCCTTTTTCATACATGTACATGTGTACATGTAAAATGTACCGGTATAAACAGATCAAACTTATATGTAAAAAGTAACTTTATATAGTGTATAACTTTTATTACTTTTTACGATCTGTAAATACCAACAACATGTAACAATACCTACTTACCTAATGTTATCCTGAAAAGACTATAAGAATTAAGACTGCATAGCTGCCATGGTCATGGCACCTCTCATGTTTCTGTAATATTTCACTAATCCAGTTCTATTAAAATGTACACCATCTACAAATATGTTGTGTTGTGGATTCTTTACACCCGAGATGTTCCAATATTTAATGTTCGTGTATCTTTTAAGTTCGTCTTTTAACAATTTATTAGCTGTAATGACATTTGCATTGTAGATTTGGTGGTTCAACTCTGATCTGACGTTATATCTTGGTAATAGTTGTAGAACACTGCATGTAACGTTTTTATGTGTAAACTTTGAGATGCAAATGTTTGCAAAAAGTACAATTTTCTTTATCAACACATCTAAATCCTGAATTACGGTTCCTCTCTGGTCCAAGTCGTTTCCACCAATATGTAATATTATATGGTCTGGATTTTGAGCAAGAACAAAGTCTAACAGTCTTGTAGTATGCGAGTTATTCAATATTTTTTCACCCGAAATGCCAAAAAGTTCGATTTGATTATTTCCGTATAATTCAAAGTCAGTAATGTTGTACTCTTGGACTTACTGTTTTAGGCGATTCACGTCTGAACTTCCAATCACAACAAATTTCATTGTTTACCTAATGATGTCAAGGTCAATCGTGTCGTCATCCCTTTATGAATATTCATAATGGAAAATCCCCAATTAATCCTGATGAAAATTGAATGAAATAAAATTCTCAACCAAGTTTTAAAATGTTGCTAACTATGTGATAACGTCTTTTATGTTAAGCACATCGTAATTTGTTAAAAGTATAACGTTAATTACATTATCTACTATAAATCCTGTTTAATCCAAGTTCTTTTCCATGGGCGAAATTAGGTCAATTCAAGAACAGTTCATAACTTTGTATTTTCTCCGTCGTGAAACTCACAAAAACCTCCGAAGTTTTGATAAACAATCGTTACTTCTTTTCCTGACCGTAACTGTCTCTGTATCTCCGATATTAAATTCCAAACAAATAGCACAAATCGAAATTTTTGGAACTTCTAACAAACTTGTACAACTTCAATAATTGATTAATAAGACATGAATATGGAAATTAGCAATGTTGCATTATGGGTAAATGCATAAACCTAAAAATTCTTGATTTATCTCCCTTTGAGCAGTTTGCCAAAAAATCATTTATTATTAAAGATAATAAATTTACATATACAGGTCTATAAATTGATTTAAATGAGTATAAGCTGCTAGGAAATAATGAAAGATCAAAATAAAACCGGACAAAAAAATCTATTTGGTTAGCTTTTGAAAATTAAAAGCACTCCTGTTGCATATAAAACGTGTCGTATTTTTTTTTTAATATTGTCTCCCTTAGTATTTTTTATTTTCTAATTCTTCTAATGAAATTATGAAATTATTAAATTTTAAAAAGTTTTCTCACAATGTTTAGAGGTATTATTTGCAAGAGAATATTTTTTTATATAAATTGGTAAATAAAAGGTTTTTTTTGCAATAGTAAAAACACATTGACACCTTAAATTTTTCATACTCATTTATGAAACTGACACAAGGCCGGCTCTTTCATATGCAATACACATTCTACATGTAATCATCAGCTGGAAAGGTCAGATGTACTTTAGCAAGATTGCAATGCTACCCTCATCAAACATAACAACAGTCCAATTTATCTACCTGAACATTACTTGAAAGAAAGCGACAATAAATGGAAGTGGTAGACAGCAGTCTAATTCTAGTATATTGTGTGTCTATTTCTCTTATCTTTTCAAAATCATACAACGGTCGTTTTATTCTTAAATATCATCAGTTTGCCAGCAATGAAGCACAGACAGTTATACCCCGTGTTGTTGAGAACATGATCATTTTAAGCAACTCTTTACTCTCTGAAACAGCCTTAAAAAATCCAGCATGTATTTTATTAAATGCCCGAAGTGCAGTATGTTGCATTTTTCCCATTATTATAAATACTACAAAATTTAATGCTGCGTTTTTGTTCAACATATTAAAACCTTTATAACACAACATTCATTTTCAGTTTTCGTAGGTGAATAAAAAATGGAAGATAATTTCTCTCGAGGGAAAATATGATTAATCAGTGGAAGTTACATGTATGATCGCATGTCCTCCCGGATATTTTTTTTTTCGCGGAAGCCCCACCCTCTCCAGGAGTATACTCGGCGGAAAGACATACCGCCTGTTTCTGTAAAAAATGTTTAAAAAATGGATTTATTACCTCTAATATCATGGATTCTTGCAGGAGTGGATCCAGGATTTAGTCTATGGGTTGCTAAAAATTGTTTCGTGAATATTATTAAAGTTTTTTTTCGGGCATTTTGAACAATAAACCTTTTTTCAGTCTTGGGTTACAGGGAAGGGGGCGTATGCCTGGTACGCCTTGCCCTGGATCGGCGGCTTTTCTTGTATGGAATGAAAATAAATTGTGATTTTTGATATTAAACTAGCATGCTTACATCGTGTACATGCAGATGTAATCTGTAAAAAAATAGGTTTTTCAGACTAACCATAATTATAAAAACGAAAGAATATGGAATATGTACCAGAAAGACACGATCCACATATTGACATGATTTTGATAAATGGTGTAAATCGATAACTTATTGATACCGAGTTTATTCCTTGAGAAACACCATTAACGTTTCCCAAACAGGAAATAGATGATCAACAGGTATTAGATTCCTACATACCAGCACTAAATGGTGCATATATATCAAATAGATTGAGGGAATATCACTTTTCTGTAATATGTACAAAATATTTAACCAAGAAAAATAAAAAGTGAAGACATTAAGTTATAGGGGTTTGAATCCGTCCGCCCGTTACACCTTAAGTGATACCATTTGTAACAGTTATTGAAAACTAATAGATCTAGATCACACATTAAATTTCCCTAAAACTTTCAATAATGAAACGGACCTTCTATATCAAACTTTTGGAGGGGGCGGTTCTAATAGTATAAAAATGACATTTTTGACAAAACCTAACGAATAGGTAAGGTTTGTACATGCTTCAAAGACTTTATAATTTTTATAACTGGTTCATTTTTCGCTTAAAATGTCTAAATTGGTGATTTTCTAAAATTGTGAAATCCCTTGAGTGTAAACTGTCTCAGGTACACGTTTGGCTACTAAGACAGACGTGCAGGTATTAGGTAATATACATGTAGTTCACAATTAACATCCTGTCTAGGGTGTTGATAACTCAGTAGGATAACCATCATTTCATTCACAGCAGTTTTTATTGACCTTACAATTTGTCTAGATATGGCTACTTTAATTATATAGATTGGGCTTAGTGACGGATATTTTAATTTGAGAAAGGGAGGATTGTTACAGTGTAAAGGAGTTGTAATTGTACTTTTAAAGTAATAATTTCGAAGGTTACATGTACACACATCTTGGGGCGAGACTATTAAGGAAACAATTCCATTTTTGACCTTCATGTACCTGAACCAATAAAATGGTGCAACTTCTTTTTAATAAAAACTTGAAAAGGAACCTTTTCATCAGTCTCTTTTGACCCAATTAGGATTTATTACATGAACACCCCTAGTAAGGTGAATTCGCGACGATCAGGAAAGTCCAGTGAAGGATTCACGTAATGTTGTATTTGGTGGGTTAAATTCGTCCCTTTTTCGATCAATATTGTTTACAAAACACACATACAATGCACACCTGAGCATTGTTAATAAACATAAACCTATGTATTATTTATATTTCTTTATAATTTCCATTTTTTTATTGATTTCAATAAAATGTGAAAGTTTGGTTAATCTATGAATAATGGTTTAAAAGTTATGACTAAAAAGGTTATACATTTTATAACTCTAAATTAAAAGTAAACAACACATTTCAAACTTATGATAAAGCATGCAATGTGTACCCACGTTCTTTTTAAATCATTCTAAATTAAAACATGCAAGGAGAGTACTGCCAACTGTTTAAGAAAATCAAATTAGTAAACCCATCAAACCGGTAATTTGTCTCACCATTTTAGAGGATTCAGTTTTGTTCAGTTATAGACTTCGGTTTTGGTAAATTGTGGATACTGTTTTGTCGGGTTATATCATACATTTTTATGGTTATTTACATAAGATTGCGTAATTATAAGTAGCATAATTGACCAATTTTACTGTAACTCATTTCGTGTTATCCAGGAACTAATAGAATTCGTTAATTCGGATATCATGCATGCTTACATTCCAAACTTTGTACTTGTTATATGCTTACAACCTTTTGGGTAAAATTTGCATTAATAAAGCTATAATAGATTAATTTCTTCATTCATATGAAGCAGACTTCTTACAATCACTTCTAGACAAAAAAGGATCGTAGACTAGCTCTCTCTTTTAACTTCACTTTCCGTTACATTGATGATGTCCTTTCACTGAACGATTCTCAATGCTCATTTATCGTCAGAAATTTGAGATAAAGGACACAACGGATTCTAAAATCTCGAAATAAACTCCAATGGAAAACTTTTAACAAAACTCTTTAAAAAACGTGATGACTTCAATAAATATTCAAATCGTCAACTTTTATACTCCTTGTGTAGCAAAATTCCATTTACTCCAGCAAATGGAGTTTAAGTTCCACAATTGATTCATTACTCGAGAGCTTGCGGTAATATTACATCGATTTCCTTGGCAGAGCGTCACACATATGACACAAAAAGTGCTAACACAGGGTTATGTTGCTCCTTGATTGCTGTCTTGACTCAAGAAATTTACGGAAGACATCATGAGCTCAAAAACAAAAATGGGATTTCTTTCAGATGAGTACAGATGTTGGTTTGTCATAGGGTTTTGTTAAATCTTCCTTTACCGGAATCGACACGCTGAATTTGAAATTGACAGTGCGACGAATGTTAAATAGCATGCATACAGGAACTGCTTACTTTTCCGGAGCGCACGAGTTCACTTTCGTTCGACTTGAGTTTGCGTCGTTGATAACTGTTTTGTTGATTTTGTGTTTGTTTTATGTTTTGTGTTTCTTCGTGCTGTTCACGTTCATGTTTTCTGATTTTGTCGTTGCCCTTTTTGACTTTTAACACTTGAATGCCCTACTTGATTTTTTGTCAAAATACTTGGAGTTTTTGCAAATACTTATAAGTAAGAATTAAATTAATATGACCCTAAAATATCTTAAAATGCTCCTAAAACGTATCTTAATTTAATGTTTGAATCAAATGGAATTAAATGCCTCATCTCAGATTTTTCTAGGGTGCATCTACATGCAGTCTCATTTTTGAAACGAACCTGCATTACCAATAACTGTGAATTGGTTGCCCTTATATTCCTGCAAACAGACACATTTCATTTCGTTACAGTATTTACTATTTTCGAATTGCAAAACCTCCGTGCGGGTCCCGGGTGGCAAATAAGCCCGTAGCAGCGCTTTAGCTTATCGGTAAACGTCCACTTAAAATCGCTCAGAAACCCTTCGTCGCGTCAGGCCGCTTTGCCCAAATAGCGACTGGGATGTGTTGAAAGACATTTATCCTCAAAACAAAACAAAGAAAGATTCTTTCTGTCCGTTCGACTAGTTGACAGGGACATTTAGGACCGTCCATAAACTACAAAAGCGCTTATGAAACAATTTTTTAAAAACTTACAAAACCTTAAGGTTTCCAGATTTGTATCTCATTTCTCGTCAGGCGTAGCAAAATCTATTTTCTGGAACTTTGCTGTAATTTCTATTTCAGATGGATATGAGTAAGAGAAAACTCAAAAGAGATGACAAATGTATCAAAAATCATTTTCCATTCGCTTGTAAGACAATAAATTTTAAGATGAAATGGTAGAATTTCTAAAATTTTCTATAACCGTTCGTTAAGGGATAATAAACTCTTAATGATCTTTTTCGAATTTCGAGCATATCTAGAAATTCAACCAAATATGCAAAGCCTTGATTGATGTACATATTGATTGTATTATTTTCGCTAATAATAAGCATCTTATGTTTAGTTCACAAACCTTTGATTGGTCTTGTCTTATTCAATTTTGTCACACTATATTTTGTCACTAATGAGTCTTTTAACAATATTTTAGTTTCTTAATGTGGATATTTAACTTAACATTTTAAGTATGACTATGATTATCTTAAGTTATACAGCATTTGCCCACAGATATTATAATACATATAAATTTAAATGTTTTTTTAAACCGATACTGAACCGAACTCCGTGCATTACCAGAACAGAATCCTCTTGTTACCAGAACATTATCCGCCAATTTTTATATCTATTTTTTAAGGTATACTAATTTTTTTCAATACAAATTTTCAACTTGTCTCTAGTACGTATAATAGTCTTGCTTTGATGAAAAATATAGACACTTTATGCAAATAAAAACACAACTATCTGATGTTATAGTTTTCGTCATGAACATAATTCTACCTTGACGTTTTTCGTGAACTGTAACTTTATTTCAAAACAGATTTGTATATGCTTTTACGACTTTTTAGTTTTTTGTGGTACAAATAAAGAGACGGGGTTAAATTGATCATTTACCTTTCGAAAGACATAAATTTTGCAACAAAACAAAGTTGTTTACTTTTTTATTTAACCCGACAAAACTGAATCGTCTTACCAAATACAACTTTACGTGAATCCTTTACTGGACTTTCCTGATCGTCGTGAATCCACCTTACTAGGGGTGATGAACAGATGCAGTCAGTATCAGTCATTGTAAATTAAATTAAATCCAGTATTCACTGAAAGGGAATGACACAGTCAGCATCAGTCATTCTAAATCAAGGTAAATCCAGTACTCACTGAAAGGGAATGACCCGGTCAGTATCAGACTTTTTAAATCAAGGTAAAATCGGATTTGGACAGATATGAACAGATGTAGTCTGTATAAAATCGGATTTGGACAGATATGAACAGATGTAGTCTGTATCAGTCATTCTAAATCAAGGTAAAATCTAATGTTCACTGATGTGAACGGATGCAGTTGGCATCAGTCATTTTAAATCAAGGTAATTATTTAAAAGTTCTGAAATGATCTGATACAGTGAATAAAAGACCAAGACAGTGACACAAAGTAACTTTATTTGACTGATATTTACTGATTAAGTTCAAAACAAAGAAAAACAGTAGAAAGACCAATATTATAATTTACTGGAAAGACCCGTATCAGTCCGGAACAGAAAAAGATAGATCATTAACAGTAAATTTACAGACATCATCAGATTCTAAAAATCAAATATGAACTGTATATGGTAATATCAGTCATTTATTTGGTTCATAGTGGGACTTTAAAGTTTTAAAGAACTTTTAAAGCGAACATAAGATATTCCTCTCACCATATTAAAAAAGGACATCGTTTTGCCCATTTCGAAGGACTGGGCATCGTTCCTCGAAACCACTCTCACAAATGGTGTTGAGAAGAGAGTCGGAAAATTGGTTCATGAAATTTTCACCTCAGACGAGGATGGAACCACGAGACTCAGTGTTAGTAGCCCGACACGTTAAGAACTTTACCACCGACTTCCTTTTATTTGATCAATGATCACAAACATGAAAAAGGTAATGATTTTTTTTTAAATTGACTATTTCATTTCGATTCGTCTGGAAATATTATTGTAGATGTAAAAATGGGTAACTCAGAAAGATCAAAGACGAATCTAGCAAACATAATGGGATACTAGTAACAGAAAACAAAACACACTTACAAAACTGAACCGTGAGAAATTGAAAATCCACCAATGTGCCTTAAATCGTAACTAGGTAAAGCAAAAAATAATATCTACCTATTGGTACTTTCAAGTCTTTGTTGTACTTCTCAACTAAAGCAGTTGTACATCTCAACTGTCGCATTTGCACATCTCAACTTTCGCCAATCGTTAAAAGATGTACAATTCAACTTGTGCGGATGTACTAAAAAAAACTTTCGCATATGTACTTCACAACTTGTGCACCGATGTCGTGTTTAATCATTAAAGGGCACAATAAAACGACTCTCTACCCTTCAATATATTGTTATTTAGGTAGCTTATCTTTAGGATAAAAAAATAATGTTTTAAATACTTATGATGTTTTATATACCTGATTTTCGGAATATTTATGTATAAAAGTATTTAATTTGTATTTTTAAGAACTAAATTAAAGTCAATGTTAAGTCATTAGTAACATAAATGCCTTAATAATAGTTTCCAGTTAAAAACATTATTATTAGGCATATTTCTGGCTTTTTAGATGTAAATTCCCAATTTCGGGTGTCTTTTTCGTCTGATTTACCCACAAGCCACTATAAAACCACTAATCAATTATAGCGGGTGTACTTCTCAATCGTTTTTACGCAGCGCACCTTCCATACATTGGAAGGGATTGCTTTGAAACTTTGCACACTTCATCTATGGGATGTCCTCTACCAAGATTGCACAAATGGTGACCGCCTTATAAACAGCATGGCCGCCGTTACTAAAAATAGACCAGGGGGGGTCAGACTACTGTTTTTTGCTTGTAAATCAAAAAGTATAAGAGATAGATGAAATCTGATGCCACGCTACTGCTTCAGCATCAAAAGCTCTACAATAGTCTCCATTGAGTCGAAATTGTCAGATGACCCCTTATAGGAGTTACGGCCCCTTAAAGGTGAAAAATAGCATTTTTTTCATGTTTTTGGCTTAAAGAATGAAAACTATGACAGATACAGAAAAGTTGTTGCTTGCTTAAATGTTCAGCTCATTTAGCTCTACAAAAGTCTCCATAGGGTCCAAGTTGTCAGATGACCCCTTATAGGGGTTACAGCCCCTAAAATAACGTTTTTTCATGTTTTTGGCCTATGGAATGAAAACTATTGCAGATAGAGAGAAGCTATTGCTTGCTTAAATGTTCAGCTCATTTAGCTCTACAAAAGTTTTCATAGGGTCAGAGTTGTCAGATGACGCCTTATAGGGGCTATGGCCCTTGAAATAACGTTTTTTCATGATTTGGGCCTACGGCTACAGAGTGGAAACTATAGTAGATAGAGAAAATCTGTTACTTGCTTAAATGTTCAGCTCATTTAGCTCTAGAAAAGTCTTTTTAGGGTCGACATCGAGACCAGGTGAGCGATTCAGGCTCCTGGGAGCCTCTTGTTTTGTAAACATATTGGGTGACATAAAGGACGACCATAGTTGTTTCGAAAATGACATCATGAAGATGTTAGAAAGAAAAGATCATGACAAAACATTAGCTCAATCGAATCTCTTAATAAGAAAAGACAAAAAGACAAAGGTATTTCTCTCCCTATAAAAGACTACCATCGTTGCTTGAAACCATCCTTGAAAATGGTGTCAAGAGAGAGAGAGAGTTATTTTGTATATGTTATGTATAATATAGGGAATAATAATGATTTTATATAACATAGGACCAGTATGCAACAGTTTTTGAAGCATTGTTGGAGGCATTCACAGTTCCTGATTTTTCAATGCAAGTGGAAAATCTGAGTTCTTTTATGAATGATCAGAATACAAAAAGAACACCAAGGAACCAGAGATCCATTCAAGTACAATTTAAGGTAACTCCTTCTGTTTGTTATGGTGCTCAAGAATTAGATGTTTAATGAAATAACAATATAGAATAGTATGTTTTAAAGTAAATAAAAATTGATAGGGAAAAGTGTTTATGATTCATTAATCTGTGTGTATCTTTCTTCATTTCTGTCTTCGAGCTCAAATGTATACTATTGTATCATTCTTTCTGTCTCAGACTTTCATTAGTGATAGATATGACTATATCAATTATTTCATCTTTAGTTATTTTAATAGTGTACACAGTGTCTATAATGAAAATTAAGTAAAGCATAGAATTGGATTTACGTGGTAAAATAATTTAAACTACTTAAATTTAAAATATGATAAACTTTTTATAACCACTATGATTTCATGTTTTCAAATAATTAATTATTCGTTGTTTGTAACTATTTTCGTTTTACTTAACAGAAAATAAAAGATCTAAAGCCAAATTATTCAAAAGATGTGTTTAAGGCTGGGAAAAACACAGATAACATTAGCAAAAATAGAAATCAGCAAATCCTTCCACGTACGTATGGACTTTTTGATAGTATCAAGTATATAAATAAAGTAAATCAAGTCATGGTTTGATTGAAATGGGGAGGTTTTGTGCTACTACATGTAAACCTGTTTGAACCATCCATTTCTTTTGAAATGCTGTACAAAGTCATGACTATTTGGTTTTTCAATTAATCTAATATGTCCTTTTTTGCCTTGTTTTTGTCTTTTCTTCATGGATATATGAAATTGATCATCCAAGTTTGGTTACCTTTATCTAATACCAATAACTAAAAAAATACAAGAAAGAACTTTTAAAGCTACCATAAAGTAACCATGTAGTTCATAATTTTAAAATCAAAGCCATATATTTCTTAACGTTTTGTCTAACATTGTTTTGATATTCCAGATGACAAATATCGTCCTTATCTCATGTCCTATGAAAAGTCCAGTAATGATTACATAAATGCTGTCATTATTCCGGTGAGTAATTTTGTTTTTAATGTTTTTATACCCCGCCACACGAAGTGGCAGGGTATTATGTTATACCCTCAGTTTTTTTCGGTGTCTGTCCGTCCGTCCGTCTGTCCGTCTGTCCGTCCCCCGAAGGTTTCCGACAAATAACTTGAAAACGCGTCAAAGGATTTGAATGATATTTTGCACAGCTGTTTAGTACAATAAAATACAGGTCAAGTTCGATTTCCAGCATGATCCAAAAAATAGTTTTCGAGATAGGCCACTTTGAAAAATCAAATTTCATGAAATTTTGAGTTTCCGACCAATAACTTGAAAACGCGTCAAAGGATTTGAATGATATTTTGCACAGCTGTTTAGTACAATAAAATACAGGTCAAGTTTGATTTCCAGCATGATCCAATAAATAGTTTTTGAGATAGACCACTTTGAAAAATCAAATTTCATGAAATTTTGAGTTTCCGACCAATAACTTTAAAACGCTTCATGGGATTCAAATGATATTTTGTACAGCTATTGAGTACAATAATATACAGGTCAAGTTAAATTTCCAGCTTGATATGAAAAATAGTTTTCGAGAAAGGCCACTTTGAAATCAAATTTTATGAACTTTTGATATTATAACGTGGCGGGGTATCATTTAATGTCCCATTACATGCCCTATTTTTCATGAATAAAATACAAATTTTCCCCCTAATCGATCCTTTTCAGATATATATGAAATATTCGTATTTGAGGTTATTTTCTGTATTATTTTTGTCACAAAACATGTTTTAAATCAAACTTAAGTCCAGCACCATGCACATTTGCTCCTAAAACAATGAATAAAAATCGTTTAATTGCAAAATATCATTCCATACTAGGGATGGGAAGTGCGTGGCACATTGATATCTTCCACCTTATGTGTTGTTTTTTTTTGTCTCGGTGCATTTAGTAGACCACAAAAACAAATAAAAACGTAGATTGTTTTAATTTGAACATGTTATTACTGCCTAGATAATTTTGACTGGAAAACAAAATAAAAAAACAGAAGAAATATATGTTTACAAATTTCTCCGTAATTAGAAACCCGCGGACGCCCTTTAGTTTTCACTTTGTCCGTCTGTCTGTCCGTCTGTCGGTCCGTCAACAATTCTTGTGATCACTAAAACTCACCAACTGTTAACACCACAGTTCTGAAATTTTGTACAGCTACTTAGTAGCATGTCATGATTTGCATATTAAAATTTCATGCAAAAATGAGAAATATTTTTGGAACAAACTTCATTTTTTATCGAAAATCACAGATTTTGAGAATTGGACTTTGTGAACACAAAAACTCAAAAACTATTAATAAAACAGTTTTGAAACTTTGTACAGCTGCTAAGTATCATGTCATGATTGTCATAGTAAAATTTCGTGCAAATCTGTTCAATATTTTTGTAAAAATCTTCAATTTTATGGAAAATCATAGATTTTGAGAATTGGACTTTGTAAACACTAGAACTCAAAGGCTATTAACATTTAAGCTCTGAAGTTTCATACACATTCCATGGAACATGCCTTAGAGGTATAATCAAAGTTCGTATGATTTTGATAACATTTTGATTTTTTGCTGCGGGGCCCTTTCTGACTTTGTCAGTATTCTAGTTTTAACTGTAGAACATAACTTTTAATTATTTTTAAGACCAAGATTGTCCAAAATATATTATATTTGCTTGATTCTTAAAAAAAATTATCACTTAACAATAAAAAGTGATTCTCTCATACCTTAATTGTACCTTCTCATTTGTTACTCTGTGTCGGTGATGATTGAAAACATTGATTAAAATGTTTTGGTTTTTTTGTAAGTTTTCCAAATCTGTTTCATTATAAACGTTACTGTTTTGATTTTGATTCTTTTTTTTGCATAAAGAGTTTTCCAAAGCCGGCAAAGATTCTAGCTACACAGTTTCCTCTTAAGTCGACTGTTGTAGATTTCTGGACACTGGTCTATGATAACGATTTAGCAACAGTGGTTATTCTAGAAGAAGTAGATGAACAGGTAAGTTACAAAACAGAGCAATTGAGTCCGAACAGATCATGGTCATTGCAAAATTATTTTTTTTTGCTTCAAAAAAGTGGTGGATGTACTGTTGTACATTTGCTCTTACTATCATAATATGATAACATACAAGTGAACAAAAAACTATTTCATGTGTACTCATTTTGTACATATTTCATGTTGTAACACAGAATGTTCATTGCTTCTTGTTTTGGCTTTATACAATGTAACAGGAGTTACAATGCATTTTCTTCACAATAATAAAATCAACGAATTTTATTATACATAATTTACATAATAGACTTATACTACGATAACTCAATTGTAGGATGTAAAGATTTTACCAGAAGTAGAAAGACCGTTAAACTTCAAGTTATTTACCATTGAGAAAACTGGCGAAAATTCGAATTATATAAACGTGCGAATAATCCATAAGGTATATTTTATCTATATATACTCATTTCTGGAACAGACTAACCTTGCAGTAAGCACTTTTACCAAATCATCAGAAAAGTTATTTTTTTCGCTTTTTATTCTAAAACGTTCTTTAACAGGAGTTGTTTCTTTGTAGTCCAATTAAACTTTGAATAGAAATGTGCATCTGCTTGTCATTTCTCAACATACAGAATAATACAATGTATTCACCAACCTACCTTGGACTTAATTTTACTAATACACGTATTTTTATTTACAATGAAGGTTGTATCTTTATTAATTTTACATTTGTACAAATGTTTAAAATTCATTTTCGTCACGCATAATGCA
Organism: Arcuatula senhousia; assembly: GCA_963971305.1. Taxonomy (NCBI): domain Eukaryota; kingdom Metazoa; phylum Mollusca; class Bivalvia; order Mytilida; family Mytilidae; genus Arcuatula; species Arcuatula senhousia. Next base: position 41,394,007 of record OZ020303.1, on the reverse strand, counting down.
ATTCATTAAAAAGTTTTTATAAGTAATTATAAGATTAAATGTACTTCAATCTTTTAACTATTATAGGACACAAAAACTTCCAAAAATGTGAAAGTTGTTATCACAGACAACTGGCCGGCAGAAGATCAACTTCCACCGTCGGAAGATAAATTGTTAGACTTACATCAGCTGATTTCAAACCAAGATGCATCAGAATCATTGGCTGTTGTTTGCAGGTATTACTAACCTATGTACTAGTACTTTATGATCATTCATGTCATAGCAGGATTTGAATCTTCACTTACAAATTTTCAAAGAAAGTGTCTTCTTGTTTAACAATTTAGAAGACAGTAGTCAGGTGACCAGCCGACTTCCAAAGAATGTGAAAAATATTAAATCGTTTCTTAAGTAAAAATGTATGCACAAACTAAGGTTTTTCATCTTTAAGCATTTGAACAATATTGTTTTGAGGGTAACGTGTTATAGAAATTAATATTTAAAAAACCCTGTATTTTACAATTTTGCAAATAGGGGGGGGGATAATTTTGTCAAAATATTCAGTTTTTAGCTCACCTTGACCGAAGGTCCAGGTGAGCTATTGCCATCACTTGGCGTCGTCTGTCGTCGTTGACATTTTTTCAAACATTAACTTCTCTAACACCATAAATCCAGTGGCTTTTAAATTTGGCTCAGTTGTTTATTAGCATAGGTAGTATAAAACAATCGTGGGGAATTTTGATTCGCCGAAAAACATGGCCGCCATGGCTGAAAATAGAACATTTCCAAATAACTCAAAAAATGTTACAGATATCAAAATTCTGGCAAAGTAAAAGTGCTTAACACCTCAAGATCTACCTTCCCTGAAACTTTCAAGAAGATCGAACAACCCATGTAGGAGTTATTGCCCTTTTTCCGGATTTTTTGCAAATTTTGCAGTTATTAAGCTCAATATCTTAAACATTATTCAAGATATTTCAGAAATTTAAATTGCATGTTGTTAACCATATCAAGATCTACAAAATTTGTAATTAGGTAATTGACCATTCCTTTTACGAGTTATTCCCCTTAGAACGTCGAATTTATCCATTTTGACAACATTTTCGTGTTACATTTAAACATTCAATTCTCTGACAACTTAATTTCAATTGGAACCAAACTTGGTACAAATGTTTATTGGCATTACATGTATGTCTATATAACTGATGTGGGGATTTTAGATTGGTTGTAAAACATGGCCACGAGGGCAAAACTAGATCATAGGGGGAAAATGTAGTTTTTTGCAAATAACTCTAAAACATTGACAGATTTTTTAATTATGATAGAAAAAAAAGTATGCACCTTAAGATCTACCTGCCCTGAAATTTTGGAGCAGATCAAACAACCCATGTAGGAGTTATTGCCCTTTTCCTTGATTTTTTATAGATTTTGCACTTATTAATCTTAATATCTTGAAAACTATATAAGATAATTAAAAAAATAAAATTGCATATTGTTAAGCACATCATGATCTGCAAAATGTGTAATAGGATTGATGTTGTAGGGCCATTCCTTTTACGAGTTATTCCCCTAAGAACGTTGAATTTGACCATTTTTACAGCTTTTACTCATTATATTTAAAATGTTAACTTCTATGACACCTGAAGTTCAAGTTGAACCAAACTTAATATAGTTGTTTATTCGCATAAAATGTTCAGAACTGGTGTAGGGAGTTTTGATTGGTTGAAAAACATGGCCGTCATGGTTAAAAATTGCTGTTTTGTTGCTAATAAGTTATTCAGCTTAGAAAATGATAAATGTTAAATAGTATTTGCCTAATAGCCTATAGTTAAGGCACATAAGTCAGGTTAGCGATTCAGGCTCCTTGGAGGCTCTTGTTCTATTTTGGTATACTTTTTTCTTTATCTGAAAAAAAACTGACTGAAAAGCATCCTCTCTTTTTATTTTTATTTATATGAAAGTCCAGTTTAAAAGAAAACATTGATAAAATTTGCATGACAAACTTTTTATACTAACATTGCTTTGAAATTTGTCATTTTCTCTAACATCTCAATGAATATCAACGAACTTTAGTATTCATTTATTTTAAATACCAAGTCTGATGCATGTCTTTTTTAAGTATATTTTCAAAATGAACGACCTATCCTATGACAATATGTTGACGAAAATTGTGAAATAGTTCGTCTAAGCATGCACCAGACTCTTGATATTTGTTTCTGTTTTATTTTTTTAATGGAATTTTAGTTGAAACGATTGCCCCTCCCAATCTTTTTTGTGTAATATGGGTAGTGACGCTACATGGCATCATGAAAGTACTCCTCCACAATTGAAAAAGCAAATACATGAAGTGCCTCTTTGATTACCTTCCGCAAAGACACATTTCAAATTTTTTGTCGTAAAATTTAAAGTAAACAATGAAAGTGCTTCAGATCTGAAATTGTGCTTCTTATCAGGAGCTGAAAGTTAATTGTAATCGTAATTTAGAATAATGTTAATTTTGGTACACAACCATGTTTTATTAGATATCTGTCTTATTTCAAACGTCTTGCCTTTTTTCTCTTTTTTTCACAACTTAAGTGATGGGTGTAGTAGAAGCGGGATTTTTATTGCTGTTCATTTGACCCTGAAGAAACTACAAATGGATAATGAAGTTGATTTGTTTCATATGGTTAGAACTCTGCAGATAAGGCGACCAGAGTTCATTGCAGATTCGGTAAGATATTGTTGGACTAATATTAGTGCTCTTAAAATTTGTAAGCTTAATATCATAGTATCACATGCAATATAATACAAAACCACAAGTAGGGAACATGAAAGCAGTAGCTTGCGTTAGGCGTGCTACATGTATGTCGTTACCATTTAGTACAGATATGGTTGTTAATAAATTACAGAGCTGTACGCAACACCATTTATCATATATATACTTATATTACTATACCAGTTGCGACCAATTCTCTACCTTTCTCTCCCTACCCACCTAATGTTCATCGTGTACTGTGTTACAACCTTAGATTGTCTACGAGGAGGCTTAACTAGGCAACCGAAAGCTAGATTTTTTATCTAGCCTAGGTGGTCTAGTGGTCTAGGGCGCTGGACACAGTGCAGGCGAAGTTGCCATAGATGACAGAGTATGGGTTCGATTCCAGCTAAACCCCATGCTGGATTTTCCGGTGTCAACGGCTTTAAAAAGATGATTTTCATCACTGTTGGCATACGGACACACCTTTCTAACTTTGCAGCTCACCATATCCATTCTATATTATATCAACATCCTAACGTATATGTTGTAAAGCAAATATTGTCGAATATTTGGATAGATGACCGAACTCTTGATTTTTAATTTAACAAGATACAAATAAGACATGTTTAATTCAATGAGATATACATACTTAGGTACTAGTTACCGTTAACATATATATAAGAAAGCCAATACTCACGGCCGTCATTCGGTATCGTGAGTTTTTGACTCGTGAAGGAATCGACAACGGCGGCAAAGTATAGAAAGCTGCTCGTGGAGGGAGGAGGCGACGGTTCGTGGTGGAGCATAAACTATAATTTTTCTGAAAGTTGATTTATTTCACTCAATATCAAAGTTATTAGAAAAAAATGAAGAAAATAAAACTGTCTCACAAAATGATTGTTTTTACTCTGTAGAATGGGAAAAAAAGTACACGAAAAAGCTTTACCAATTTCGAGAATTAATTAAAGGCGTTACTGCACCCTATATTTTTGGGGGTTATAAAAAGGACATTTGTTATACAAATATGTATTAAACTGCACAAAAATGACGTTTTAAGCATATCATTATATCCAAAACAATTTTTGCCACATCTTGACAGCTAATATGAAACGAAAAGTTATTAAAATGTAATAAAATTTCATTATTTCAACAAAAGATGCTGTTATTGCTCGTGAAGAATGCGGCGACGATTTATCGCTCGTGAAGTAGCAAGCGTGACCAGTAAAAAATGGCCTCAAAATAGTTAGATCAAACAATAAATCGGCCATTAAGTAGGCACAAAAAGTAAATCCAAATTAAAAAAAATATATATAGATACGGTTATTCCGGTAATCTACAGATCATAAGTGGTCAATCTCTAATAATTTAGATACAATACGGACCAAAACTTGGAGAAAGATTATAGACAAATATATAAATATGTTGAAAAAATTAAAATAAAATTCATAAATGAACATTTTCTTCAATATGTACAGCCAAACATTCATTTATATATCGCCGTTTGTAAAAGTGCTTACTATTGTAGTTATCATTACATGTATGTTCTTCATTGTATATTCAGTGAAATGTCAAGGCAAAAGATCTACTTTGCGGAAATGATTGACTAGACCTTTTTACTGTCTAATCGCTCATCACAATTTAATATTGGATCAGTTTAAGTTAATAGTACATGATTGGGCCCGACGCGAGTTTTGCCAATGAAAAACTTATCAACACAACATACCCATATCAGAAAGGTGAGTTAGATGGTACATCACATCGATTTTTTATTGTGAATCTCTATGGTTATTTATACATGTTTTAAAACAATTAATGGGAATTAAAATGTTAAAACAATTATTGGGTAGAGTTGAACATTCTTGTTAAAATTCAATTTAGTATTCTTTGGCAGCATTGGTCCATCATAGACTAGTGTTATTGTCTCATCTTCGAATAGTGTGGATGTTTCATCTTCTACTGGTGTTACTGTTTCATCTTCGACTTGCGTGGCTGTTTCATCTTCAACTGGTGTTACTGTCACGTCTTCGACTGGTGTTGTGGTCGTCGTCCCATTTTCTTCTGGTGTTGTTGTTTGTACCTTTCTTCTCTTCATTGCCCAATGTCTCTTTCTGTTGTCATAATTATTGCTCTTTTTTCTTTTCATGATCTACAGTTATAAAAATATGACAATAAATACCCAAGCGAATTTGTTAAAAAAATATAAAGTATTATATGCAATATCATTTAGGTTATGATTGATTCTAGTGCCGGTACAAAGTTTTGATAATTGATAAATTCCTCCATCACGAGCATAATTCACGAGCAAAAAAATACGGTACACCATTCATCACGAGTCGATTTTTCGGTACCGAGCATATTTTTCTTAGCTTATTAATACATTTTTTCTTTAAATCATTATAATGGTGTGGAATATGTAAAAACAAAAGATGCTGCACACGCACATACCAAATTTGTAACGTTTTATGCAAAAGGCAACCTGCAATTCGTAGAATAAAATGTTTGTTTACAGAAAAAAAATGAGGAAATATTCGCCTTGAATGAGTTTGAAGAAAGTAATGCATTTTTATTTTTATTTTTTGTTGGCTTTTGTTCATAATGTTCATTAATTTTGTGAGACATATTTGTTTTTTGAATATTTTGTATATAAATATAAGAAAATTATAATAAAAGACTGACCTTCTATTTGAAATGTCCGAATTCCTCCACCACGAACCGTCGCCTCCTCCCTCCACGAGCAGCTTTCTATACTTTGCCGCCGTTGTCGATTCCTTCACGAGTCAAAAACTCACGATACCGAATGACGGCCGTGATACTTGTGTTGTTGGTCTTGTATATTCGTCACTTGATATGGTAGAATCCTTTGGCACTTAATTATTCAACACACAATTACCCAGGATGGAGTTAATTGTAGTCCTGAGCACTATTCAATGCACATTATATACCTCTTTAATAGTAGAGTTTGAGGAGGCTAAATAGTATTCTAAACAAAGGCCAGTTCAAACTGGACGGATTCACATATTAAGCGGACAGCTTGTTTCCCAAATTCAGGGGTCAGGTTTCCGGAAAATTCTAATGATCGAGACATTATTTGTCGATTTAAATTGTACTTTGTTAGGATGTCATGGATTGTAACGCTAAGTTATGTCAAAAATCATAACACAGGGAGGAATGATATGTACAACATCTAAAATGTAATTAAAGTCATGTTTTACTCAATGATTATCAAAGCTTTAAATTATCCGTCTAAATTTTAAAATTGTCTAAACCCTAAGGTTCTTCCTACCCCAGACATAGGTTGATTAACTTAGTAATAATTTGGTTCCACAGTTTGGTATTTTTGGTTTTATTGTTCTATGCTCTTCATATTCATATAATGTTTGGCATTTTCAATATTTTTGGTAGAGCGCCTCTGATGAGTCTTGAATAGACGAAACGCGCGTCAGGCGTAGCAAAATTTATTGTCTGGAACTTTGTTGTCATTTGTATTTCGAACACACGTGAAGGTTAGCACTGCTGGTGGAGTTTTAATTCCCCGAGGTTAGCCCGCTCCGGCACCAACACTTTTGAGTTGGAGAAAACATCAAAGCTTTAAATTATCCGTCTAAATTTTAAAATTGTCTAAACCCTAAGGTTCTTCCTACCCCAGACATAGGTTGATAAACTTAGTAATAATTTGGTTCCACAGTTTGGTATTTTTGGTTTTATTGTTCTATGCTCTTCATATTCATATAATGTTTGGCATTTTCAATATTTTTGGTAGAGCGCCTTTGATGAGTCTTGAATAGACGAAACGCGCGTCAGGCGTAGCAAAATTTATTGTCTGGAACTTTGTTGTCATTTGTATTTCGAACACACGTGAAGGTTAGCACTGCTGGTGGAGTTTTAATTCCCCGAGGTTAGCCCGCTCCGGCACCAACATTTTTGAGTTGGAGAAAACATCAAAGCTTTAAATTATCCGTCTAAATTTTAAAATTGTCTAAACCCTAAGGTTCTTCCTACCCCAGACATAGGTTGATTAACTTAGTAATAATTTGGTTCCACAGTTTGGTATTTTTGGTTTTATTGTTCTATGCTCTTCATATTCATATAATGTTTGGCATTTTCAATATTTTTGGTAGAGCGCCTCTGATGAGTCTTGAATAGACGAAACGCGCGTCAGGCGTAGCAAAATTTATTGTCTGGAACTTTGTTGTCATTTGTATTTTTTCTTTTTTAAGTAATATCTTTTGATGCACTACTGAACAAATAAATGATAACATTTAGAGGGTAAATGTTTTGTTTACTTACAGGATCAGTTTGAATTTTGTTATAATTGTATAAGGAAGCACCTTGACACAGACTCGCTATATGCAAATGTGTGAAGACCTACTGGTACAGTTGATTGACAGTTAAATCTACAGTACAAGAAGCGTTGAAATGCAAAAAAATACGACCAGCCTTTCAATTCAATGTGTTTATATATATAAATTCATAATCAGATACAGAGTTATTTGCTTAACTTTTATATGGTATTGTATACCAGTATAATATAACTCATATCACAACATCGGAGTTTACCTGTAACATCATTGTTAATACTTTCCTTTTCATCGAATTCATTGATATGTTGCTGATAAACGAACTTGGGTTTACTTCGTTTGAAATGAATTGCTGTTGCTTCTTAAAGTCATTTACAAATCATTTCGATCACGTCATTGCAATTAATACAATGTACTTCATATAAGGTTAGCAGTCCACCTAAAAATCATGCAAAATTGAAGAAAAGTGATTCATCGATGAAAAGGCTACAGTGGTTTATTTTTAACGAAAGATAGTTCAAAGTATATGAAATAATAAATAAATTACAATTTGCTCACAACTGCCTGGTCCTGTGAGAAATCTTGCCATTTTGTTACAATGGTTTCTATTGAAATTATTGACAATCTTAAGAGTTATCTCCCTTTCTTTCATTTTTCCAATGCATTCTATATATATTTTTTTCACTCAGGACCAGGGCTAGTTTGGAAAAAGAGCACAAAAGATCAAAGCAGGGTGCTAGTAGGAGTAACACATCAAAAATAAATTGGTGAAGGCTTTCTACCCATGAATTGTTCTTTGCATGATTCTTTGAAAAAGTGGTACTTAAGTAGAAACTGGCCGATATAATTAAACATATTTTGACAATCGCATATCCAGGAAACGTGACATGTAACTGAATATGAGTTACTCTATTAATATGATTAAAATATGACATACAAGAAAATATGTTTAAAAAAATTTAATTTTTGCTTCTGATTCATTCACACGTGAACAAAATCATTAAATCAGCTTTTTTACCTATCATATTTTTTTTCCAAAGTTGATTTAACGAAGTAATCTAAGAATAGTGAAATTATGATAAAGATATATTCTGTAAACATGGATTTTCATTGTAATATTTGGAGCCTCATGCTTTTATCGTTTTTTGCAATATGTAAGTTATGTATATTTTGTTAGATATTACTGTTGAATCATTTATTTTCGGGGTTACCAATTTTCTTGTGTTAGTAAAAAGGATCAGTTCGTTGGTTATTAAATTTGTGGTTCTAAAGTCTGCAACAAACAAATCAATGTTCAATTTCCTTTTCGTGAGGTACCAAATTTCATGTGACAAAGCCAGCAAAGAAAAACACAAAAATTGATAATCCTTTGATAATTATGGAATTACATTACATCATATTATATTTTTTTATTCTTTTTTAGTCATTATTCATGCTTACCAGTGAGAAAAACCTAATAAAGAACTTTGAACTTATTGTATAAACATATTTATTGTTGTTGTTGTTATATCTTTTTATCATTCAATAACTACAAAATCAGGGTTTAGTTACCAGGTACAATATTTTTACACAAATGTTGTCTGATCCTAAGATATATATTTTGTATATAAATTTGCCATTCAAAGGGAATCGAAGGAGATTCCTCTTTTTAGCAAGATTGAAGTAAGCCTGTTAAATATATATGCTTTAAATACCCAAAACATTCTTGGTCTGAACCATTGAAATTAGTTTTCTCGAAATGCAAAACGCCCCTACGCAAAATGTACACGAAAAAAGTTGTTTAGACCCCGGGTTGCACCTAAGATAGCGGAATAATCTAATAATTAAGTAAATAATATGGCACTATAGACCTGTTATGAATATCGGAATTAGGGATACAGTTTTTAGCTCACCTGACCCGAAGGGTCATGTGAGCTATTGTCATCACTTGGCGTCCGTCGTCCGTCCGTCGTCCGTCGTCTGTCGTCCGTCGTCCGTCGTCCGTAAACTTTTTAAAACGTTAACTCCTCTGACACCATAAGTCCAATTGCAACCAAACTTGGTATGGTTGTTCATTAGCATTCGGTGCTTAGAACTGATGTGGGGATTTTTGATTCGTCGTAAAACATGGCCGCCATGGCTAAAAATAGAACATAGGGGTAAAATGCAGTTTTTTGCAAATATCTCAAAAACGGCTACAGATATCAAAATTCTGGCAAGGGTAAAAGTGATCAGCACCTCAAGATCTACCTACCCTGAAATTTTGAAGAAAATCCAACGACCCATGAAGGAGTAATTGCCCTTTTTGTGGATTTTTTGCAAATTTTGCACCTGTTTAGCTCAATATCTTGAAAACTATACGAGATATTTGAGAAATTTAAATTGCATATTGTTAAGCACATCAAGATCTACAAAATATGTAACAGGGTCAACGTTGTAGGACCTTTCCTTTTAGGAGTTATTGCCCTTAGAACGTCAAAATTTAGCATTTTAACAGCATTTCCTCATTACATTGAAAACGTTAACTCCTCTGACACTTTAAGTCCAAATGGAACTAAACTTGGTATAGTTGTTTATTAGCAATAGGTGTATAGAACTGATGTGGGGATTTTTGATTGGTTCTAAAACATGGCCGCTGTGGCTAAAAATAGAACATAGAGGTAAATGGCAGTTTTTTGCAAATAACTCTAAAACAGTGACAGATTTCAAAATTTTGATTGGGAACAAAAGTGATCAGCACCTCAAGATCTACCAGCTCTGAAATTTTGAAGAAAATCCAACAACCCATGTAGGAGTTATTGCCCTTTTTGTGGATTTTTTGCAAATTTTGCACCTGTTCAGCTCAATATCTTGAAAACTATACAAGATATTTGAGAAATTTAAATTGCATATTGTTAAGCACATCAAGATCTACAAAATTTGTAACAGGGTCAACGTTGTAGGACCTTTCCTTTGGGGAGTTATTGCCCTTAGAACGTCAAAATTTAGCATTTTAACTGCATTTCCTTATATTGGAAATGTTAACTCCTCTGACACTTTAAGTCCAAATGGAACCAAACTTGGTATTATTGTTTATTATTATTAGGTGTATAGAACTGTTGTGGGGATTTTTGATTGGTTGTAAAACATGGCCGCTGTGGCTAAAAATAGAACATTAGGTTAAACTGCATTTTTTTGCAAATAACTCAAAAAGGGTGACAGATTTTTAGATTTTGATTGAGAACAAAAGTGATCAGCACCTTTAGATCCACCATATTGTCAGATGACCCCCTTATTAATCTTATGACCTTTTCAACGTTAAATAGATTTTGCCTTATAACCTTTACTTCATGCACATATGTCAGGTGAGCGATTCAGGCTCCTGGGAGCCTCTTGTTATTCTTATAACAAAATGAATTTGAAAAAAGCCAATAAAATCTAAATGTATAATTATGTTTTAAAAATTAGTTAAGTTTAGAATGTTAACGTGAAAATGGCTGAGTATAATCTTCATCAAGGCCAACTATGAAATGATTTTCTTTCTTAACTCGCAGTGTGGCATACACTTACTAGCTGGGGTATCCCTGCTGGTTACTTTGTATGAAGGAATTGGATACCGTACTTTAGCTGGTAATTTGAAACCAAGCATCTCTTCATTACTGTTTACCTGGTAAACCACCATTTAAACATTTAATTGGGCTAACTAAAAGTCAACTAGTTCACCTTAGAAACATTCGTTGTTGAGTTGAAGCCATTACTAGTGTAGATAACGCTTTAAATAATTGCTCCATAACAGAAACAGAAATTCAATGTAGAGTTTTTTGCCCTATATTATTGCTCGGGCCCTTGTTAAAAGTTGATGCAGATCTATTTAGAACGTACAAATTACATGTAGCATCGTAAGTATCAAAGGATTTCAATATAGGGTCAGACATGACATTTTTTTTCAGATTTGCTGCAGACAGTCTTAGCTATAATTTATGTGTCAGTTCGGTATATTTTGGTTTTATTGTTCTATGCTCTTCATAATCATATATTTTTTGGCTTTTTCAATATTTGTGGCAGAGCGCCTCTGGTGAGTCTTGAATAGACGAAACGCGCGTCAGGCGTAGCAAAATTTAGTGTCTGGAACTTTGTTGTCATTCTAATTTTGAACACCCGTGAAGGTAAGCGCTGTTGGTGGAGTTTTAATTCCCCGAGGTTAGCCCGCTCCGACACCAACACTTTTGTCTTGGAGAACACATCAAGGCTTTAGATTATCCGTTTAAATTTCAAAATTGACTAAACCTTAGGGTTCTTCATACAATGTACCCCAGACATAGGTTGATCATTTTAGTTATAATTTGGATGTCAGTTTGGTATATTTTGGTTTTACTGTTCTTTGCTCTTCATAATCATATATTTTTTGGCTTTTTCAATAGTTTTGGAAGAGCGCCTCTGATGAGTATTGAAAAGACGAAATGCGCGTCAGGCGAAGCAAAATTTATTGTCTGGAATTTTGATGTCATTCTAATTGATGAGTTAAGATTGACCATTGAATCACAAAAATAATCAATGTTTGTTATCATTGAATTTGGTTGTCATGGTAACCAAGGCGGCCATTTTGGGTCGATTCAATTCTGCTGAAAAGGGAAATTTTTAAACCCAAATTTAATAGGTAAGGCAACTTTCATATTCAATATTACTTTTTTATTTGCCTATTTCAATACCGTATTGACAATATTCAAAACAGTTTCAACATTTTAAGTTTTTGTGTAGCCAGAACGAAGCTTTTGAACATGTCAAGAAACAGTGTATTATTCTCTATAATTTTTGGACAAAATATTACAACTTTTGCCACTTTTCTGGTTCCATTTTCAGAAAATGCACCAATCGCTAATATTAATCATCAATGTAATTATGTTAATTGATGATTGATGTTAAAAAATTATAAAAATCTTAATGGTATATGTATGACAGTAATTATTTTCGTGATTCAATAGTCAATTTTAACTTATAAAATGAAAATCAGCAAAATCTAAACATGTCATTTCTCAGTTATTTTAATGCTTAGGGATAATTGGTCTGAAATGCGCTTGTAATTCAGTAATGGAAGTCATTTTCAAAAATATTGTAGTGCTCAATACTCTTAGCGCGTATTTTTTATTTCTAAATCTACTATATATTTAAGCCAAAAATACACCCTGCCTTTTTAGCTCACCTGACCCGAAGGGTCATGTGAGCTAATGCCATCACTTTGCGTCCGTCGTCCGTCGTCCGTTAGCTTTTTTCAAACATCTTCTTCTCTGAAACTGCTCGGTCAAATGCAGCCAAACTTGATATGGTTGTTCCTGAGGGTATTGTACAAAAAGTGTGCGTTCGGATTTTTGATACGTCAAAAAACATGGCCGCTGTTTCTAAAAATAGAACAGGGGGGTCAAAACAGTTTTTTGCAAATAACTCAAAAACGGTGACAGATATCAAAATTCTGGCAAGGGTAAAAGTGATCAGCACCTCAAGATCTACCTGCCCTGAAATTTTCAAGAAGATCCAACAACAGGTGCAGGAGTTATTGCCCTTTTTCTGGATTTTTTTCAAAATTTTGCACTTATTTAGCCCTATATCTTAACAAGAGGCTCCCAAGAGCCTGAATCCCTCACCTGAACTACACAGATACATATATTTGTAGATGTTATTGGGCTTAACCATATGCGATTTAAATTTATGAAAAATCTTGGTTATTTTTCAAGATATTGGGCTTAATAAGTGCAAATTTTGCAAAAAATAGGAAAAAGAACAATAACTCCCACATCAGCAGTCAGATCTTTTCCGAAATTTCAGGACAGGTAGATCTTAATATGCTGATAACTTTTGATTCTTGCACAATTTTGATATCTGAAACCAGTTTTGAGTTATTAGCAAAAAAATGAAATGTGCCCCTATGTTCTATTTTAAGCCATGGTGGCCATGTTTTTTTTACGAATCAAAAATTTGAAAGATAGAGTTGTAGCATATAAGCTATCAAACAGTGTACCATGTTAAGATGCAGTTGGTCTTACTGTTTCAGACAAGTCAGGGGAAAAGTAATGAACAATGGTAAATATTGACGCTTTAAGGGCCATAACTCCTAAAAGAAATGGTTCTACAGCTTTGAACTATTTACATGAATTGTAGATCTTGATGTGCTCAATCATATGCAATTTGAATTTTTGAAATATCTTGTATAGTTTTCAAGATATAGGGCTAAATAAGTGCAAAATTTTGAAAAAATCCAGAAAAAGGGCAATAACTCCTATGTCATTTGTTGGATCTTCTTGAAAATTTCAGAGCAGGTAGATCTTGAGATGCTGGTCACTTTTGTTCTCATCAGAATTTTGATATCTGTTACCATTTTTGAGTTATTTGCAAAAAAATTTAATTTGACCCCTGTTCTATTCTAAGCCATTGAGGCCATATTTTTTGACGAATCAAATATCCGAACAATAGAATTGTAGCATTAATGCTATTAAACAACTGTGCCAAGTTTGGTTGAAGTTGGACTTATGGTGTCAGACAAGTTAATCTTTGAAATTCAGGGTAAAAGTAATGAAAAATGGTAAATTTTGACGCTTTAAGGGCCATAACTCCTAAAAGACATGATTTTACAGCTTTGACTTAATTACATGAAATGTAGATCTTGATGTGTTAAATCATATGCAATTTGAATTTTTAAAATATCTTGTATAGTTTTCAAGATATAGGGCTAAATAAGTGCAAAATTTTGAAAAAATCCAGAAAAGGGGCAATAACTCCTACATCGGTTGTTGGATCTTCTTGAAAATTTCTGGGCAGGTAGATCTTGAGGTGCTGATCACTTTTACTCAAGCCAAAATTTTGATATCTGTTACCGTTTTTGAGTTATTTGCAAAAAACTGTAATTTGACCCCTATGTTCTATTTTTAGCCATGGCGGCCATGTTTTTTTACGAATCAAAAATCCGAACGATAGTTTTGTACACATAATGCCACTAAACAACTTTACCAAGTTTGGTTGCAATTGGACTTATGGTGTCGGACAAGTTAACGTTTGAAAAATTGTTTACAGACGACCGACAGACGACGACGACGACGACGGACGCCAAGTGATGGTAAAAGCTCACATGGACCTTCGGTCCAGGTGAGCTAAAAACTATACAAGATATTTTAAAAATTCAAATTGCATATGATTAAGCACATTAAGATCTACATTTCATGTAATTAGGTCAAAGCTGTGGAACCATTTCTTTTAGGAGTTATGGCCCTTAATGTGTCAAAATTTACCATATTTCATTACTTTTTCCCTGAATTTCAAAGATTAACTCGTCTGACACCATACATCCAACTTCAACCAAACTTGGCACAGTTGTTTAATGGCATAAATGCTACAAGTGTATCGTTCAGATTTTTGATTTGTCAAAAAATATGGCCGCCATGGCTAAAAATAGAACATAGGGGTAATTTGCAGTTTTTTGCAAATAACTCAAAAATGGTTACAGATATCAAAATTCTGATTGGTAACAAAAGTAATCAGCATCTGAAGATCTACCTGCTCTGAAAGTTTCAAGAAGATCCAACAATTGATGTAGGAGTTATTGCCCTTTTTCTGGATTTTTTCAAAATTTTTCACTTATTTAGCCATATATCTTAAAAACTATACAAGATATTTCAAAAATTTAAGTTGCATATGATCAAGCACATCAAGATCTACATTTCATATATTTAGGTCAAAGCTGTAGGACCATTTCTATTAGGAGTTATTGTCCTTAAAACAACAAAGTTTACCATTTTTCATTATTTTTCCCCTGAATTTCAAAGATTAAATTGTCTGACACCATAAGACCAACTGCATCTTAACTTGGCACACTTGTTAAATAGCTTATATGCTACAACTCTATCGTTCATATTTTTGATTTGTTAAAAAACATGGCTGTCGTGGCTAAAAATAGAACATAGGGCGTAAATTTCATTTTTTTTGCTAACAACTCAAAAATGGTTTCAGATATCAAAATTGTGCAAAAATCGAAAGTTATCAGCATATTAAGTACCTGTCCTGAAATTTAGGAAAAGATCTGACTGCTGATGTGGGAGTTATTGCCCTTTTTTCAATTCTTTTCTAAATTTTGCACTTATTAAGCCCAATAACTTGAAAACTAACCAAGTTATTTCAGAAATTTAAATTGCATATTGTTAAGCACAATAATATCTACAAAATATATGTATCTGTGTAGTTCAGGTGAGCGATTCAGGCTCCTGGGAGCCTCTTGTTTCAATTCAAAGCACCGTCCTGCCTTTTTAAGTCTTTTGCCGTTCTGCTCTTTTATTTTAAATTTCAACTAAGCCCCTGTCCCAGCATAGAAATCAAATGGTCGTTCCTAAGTTTTTTATTTTTCATTTTTGCAAGATTCTTTAACTGAAAAAGAATTAACTTTAATAGAATTGAAAACACACAGAAAAGATGACCTCTAAAATAAGATATCCAATTGATTGTTGCATGAAAAACATACTACGAATTTAACATTTAGTAAATTGTAACATAATTTATGTAAAGTACTAGTATACCCTTTTCTATTTTTGTGAGAAGATTGACTCTACTCGTATATTTGCAGAGTCCTATTAATATCTCTCAGTATAAACCTATATAAGTTTTCTACTAGTACTAAAACTTTTCAGGAAGTTTAAAAGGAATATAAATGCATCGTTAATTTGACCCAAATCAAGAGGAGAAAAGGGTGAAAGATACATGCAGTAAACTTTTTTTGACAGAATTATAACCCTTTTATATTTAGCTCCTTATTTGTTAAAGTCAATCTTAGCGTCAATAGATATTTACACAAACCGAATACATTATGATTGTAGATAACGTAAAAACATTAAAGCTGTTACATTTAACCGATGCAATACTGATTTCACTGCTTTGAAGAACATCTAAGCACTCAAAACTGGAAGTCGAACGGATCAAAATATGCACCTTGGAAAACTCTGGTTTCAACTTCGTAGAATTCATATTGCTAATGACATTTAAGTTGTTTTGTGTGTATTATTCGTAAAAGTTGTGAGTTTTCTTTTTTTTTATCAGTCTTGTCTTTTATGGCTCCTGACATTGGTCTTGGCCTTTTTAAACTTAAATATATTCGACCTCCTTATTAGTACCCCTTTCATCTGCTTCTTTATAAGCGATCTGCACATTGTAGAGTATCACTAATTGTCATTGCCGACGTACATGTATCATCAGTTTATATATTCACAGAAATCATATGCAAATGTAAGAAATTAAACAGTCAGAATTTGATACATCTTGTCCATAACGAGACCGGTATCTTCTTATTTATTGTTCGGTGAATTCGTCTTCTATGTAGCTGAAATTACCGCCTTTATGTTGTGTCCAGTAACTTGTATTGTAAATAAACATCCTCGTTGAAATACTGGTAAGTTCTTTAAGTTCAGCGGACACCTGGGAGTTGTTTCTTTTATCCCAGACCAACAATCAAAACATATATAGCAAACATTCACATCCAAAGTGTTGCAAATAGGTACACTTTAGAGTGTAACAATTATTGTATTTTAACATTTATTAAAATCAAATCAACACCGGTACTGAATAGCTGATAAAATCTGACCTTCCAATAGACCCTTACTACGCATCTCACCATTACTATAGTATATTGTTATTGAGACAGACTGTTTTCGGGAACTCTTACAGGTAGGTAGATGAGCCATGGTCTTTTAATTTTGTTTTCAGGAATTTTATGTTTGTGTGTTTTCTCTTGTATTTTTATACGTTTTTGAGTTTGTTTGTTTGTGTCTTTGTTTTTCCTATTGTATTTAATGTATTTTTTTATGTTAATAAGGCTTGTGATGTTGTATCTTTCCAGGAAATTAAACATGGAAGACATCATATACTCGTACACAAATTTTTGATTTCTGTCTCTTATTCTGATTAGTCATATTATTTTGCTATCTCATCTTTTACCGTATTTGACACATGGAATTTACCGGTTGCATTATGTGTTGCAGAGATTTATTACCTCCTCCCTTTCGGGGCACTTGAGTTCATATTTGATACGACTGAATTGTGCGTTTGCTTTTTTCTAGTCTGTTTTTGTATTGTATGTTTCTTAGTGCCCGATTGTGTTAACTAGTTAGGTCTTTGGTGTTTTTTTACTTTTAACATTTGATTTCCCTATTGGTACTTCCCCTCTTCTTGATTATTTATTCATCAAAGTTACAGATTAAAACAACTAATTAAGATGGCAATACGCAATAATTGTCAAATTATCGCTATCAAAAGCCTGCATGATTACAAAATAAGCGGTTCCCAAGAGCCTGAATCGCACACATGGTGATTAAGCGATATGGGTCTTTTCTATAAGCGATAACTCTTATAAGGGAACATCTGACAACTCCAACAAAGTAGGACTTTTGTAGAGCTTAATGAGGTGAAAGTTAGCGATAACTCTTAAAAGGGAACATCTGACAACTCCAACAAAGTAGGACTTTTGTAGAGCTTAATGAGGTGAAAGTTAGCGATAACTCTTAAAAGGGAACATCTGACAACTCCAACAAAGTAGGACTTTTGTAGAGCTTATGAGGTGAAAGTTAGCGATAACTCTTAAAAGGGAACATCTGACAACTCCAACAAAGTAGGACTTTTGTAGAGCTTAATGAGGTGAAAGTTAGCGATAACTCTTAAAAGGGAACATCTGACAACTCCAACAAAGTAGGACTTTTGTAGAGCTTAATGAGGTGAAAGTTTCAAATAAATAAACAGTTTTTCTCTACCTGCAATATATTTCAGATTCTACAGGGCAAACGCTTGCAATTTTGCCACATCTAAAGGGCTATAACTCCTCTAAATTGTAATATTATTCATTGGAGATTTTTCGTACAGCTTAATGAGCTGATTTTTTAACAAACTAACAGCTCATCTTTATCTGTAACTGTTTCGAGTCTATAGAACAAAAACGTGGAAAATTTTTTTTTTACCTTTACATCTACTTCCTGTTTGGGGCTGGATCACTACCAAAATTGACATGAAAATTTCCGTCAAGCTTTTCTCAGAAACTGTACATGGGAATGACTTGAAACTTGATAGGATGGTTTAGTATGACAAACTATATGTCCTAAGCGAATTTTAGACCTGTCGGACATCTACTTCCTGTTTGGGGCTGGATCGATACCAAAATTGACATGAAAATTTCCGTCAAGCTTTTCTCAGAAACTGTACATGGGAATGACTTGAAACTTGGTAGGATGGTTCAGTATGACAATCTATATGTCCTAAGCGAATTTAAGACCTGTCGGACATCTACTTCCTATTTGGGGCTGGACCGATACCAAAATCGTTATGAAA
Organism: Arcuatula senhousia; assembly: GCA_963971305.1. Classification (NCBI taxonomy): domain Eukaryota; kingdom Metazoa; phylum Mollusca; class Bivalvia; order Mytilida; family Mytilidae; genus Arcuatula; species Arcuatula senhousia. Next base: position 41,375,689 of record OZ020303.1, on the reverse strand, counting down.
ATTTCCGTCAAGCTTTTCTCAGAAATCGTACATGGGAATGATTTGAAACTTGGTAGGATGGTTAAGTATGATTAACTATGGGTCCTAAGCGACTTTCAGACCTTTCGGACTTCAACTTTTAAAGGGCAATAACCTATAAAGTGTCATCTTACAACTTCAACACAATGGAGACTTTCGTGATGGTAGAGATTCTGATGAAATTAAGATCCTAAAGACTTTCGTTTTTATTACAAGACATTTTAAGTGTTTTTTTTCCTATGATCTATTTTGTTGCCAACATGCCATACATTATTCTTGCTAAGATTCAGTCACTTTGGTTTAGTGTTTTCAGAGTTAAAGCTTTTAAGAATTGTTTGCAGCCAATGGACGACAGACGACGAACACACGGTAACGGAATATGAATTTGTTAAAGTTGGTTATTTTGATAAAACTATCACGTTTGTTTCCAACGGAAACTGTTGACCATTTTTTAACATGTAAAGATGTAAAGAATTTTTGTGTATCGATTTTGTCTCTGCCAATTCAGATTTACGACATTTGATTGCCCCATTGTCAACCTTTACTTTTTCCTCAAATAATGCAACTTAAGAGGGGTTTAAAAGAAGCAAAGAGGCACCAATAGAACATTCGATTCTAAAAAGTTCGAAAGGACAACGACAAAACCGGTAAACATGCGAACTGAAGTAACAAGAGTGAACTCAGTGAACATGAAATCACCAAAATCACAATGCACACGTCAAAGCTATTGCATGTCTGAACATAAATAATGATAAAAAAATAGCTTAATGATCATGAAGGGGAAAAAACGTCAAATGTGTACATGCATTTAGCAATTTTTGTGTTGATTTTCAGCACAACCGATATAATATTAACTGTACCCCGCCCCTTTTAAAATATTTCTGCATTCCCTTTTAAGCCTAAGGAAAATTAAGTAGTAATGGCTTATCATTACTTATAAGGAAAGACAGATATAAATAATCTCAGATATTTTTAATTTTTTTTCAAGTCAAGATTGTAATTTAAAGTGAAATATAAAATAAAATCAGTCAAGATATCTTGTGGATAGATTAATTATGTATAAATAATTTTATTCTCATGTAAAAATTTAACACAGTGATCAATAATTTGGAAAAAAGGCATAGTAAATAGTTTTTGGAATGTAAATATTTTTAAAAAATACATGGGCCCTTTCTTCTGAATGCTCTTGAGGAAAAATCGATTCCTGTCTGCTATTGCACACCTGTCGCAATGCTAATTTCTAATTCAGTATGTCAAATTCGGTAAAGGAAGACAAAACAAAACTCTACGACAAACCAACATCTGCACTCATCTGAGCGATAGAGATCCATATTTATCTACGAATGCATGGTTAAACTTTTTGAGTGAAGACAGCAACCGGGGAGCAACATAACGGACGGAATGTACTACACAAGAAGGAAAGTTGATGATTGGAAAGTTGAAGTCATCACGTTTGTCATAGAGCTTGAAAAGTTGAACGTTTTCCTTGAGAATCTATTTCGATATGTAGATCTAAATATGAAGCAGACTTCCTAGAATCCGTTGTGTTCCTTGGGATATATGAGATGAAGAAAGTCACCAAATCGAGAATTTTTCAGTGAAAGGACATCATCAATAAACGGAATGTGAGGTTAAAAGAGAGAGCTAGTCTTCGATCTCTTTTGTCTTGAAGAGATCGTAAGAAATTTGTTTAATATGAATGAAAAAAAAAACAAATTAGCAAGCAAAAGTTCACAATTATTGCCCATTTAAATCTCTTGTTATGCTGAAAATCACGTCCACTAGCCTGGAAAAATATGTGGTCTATAAGAAAATTAAGCATGTCAATCATCTGATCTTCTGTAAATTCGAACTTTTCTTAGACACATTGATGACAAAATAAGAAGTGTCAAGTTGGTTACTTATTCCCTATTCCTTATTCCTTATTTGAATAAGGAATAAGTAACTGGTTACTTATTCCTTATTCTCAGAACACCAAATAGGGAATAAGTAACTGGTTACTTATTCCCTATTCCTTATTTACTTTTTTTTATAATTTTTTGCCCGAATTGTAAAATAGTAAATAAGTAACTGGTTCCTTTATAGGGAATAAGTAACTGGTTACGTATTCCCTATTCCTTATTTAATTTTTATACATATTTTCCCGAAATGTAAAATAGTAAATAAGTAACTGGTTACTTTATAGGGAATAAGGAACTGGTTACTTATTCCCTATACCTTATTTATTTTTTTATAACTATTTTCCCGAAATGTAAAACAGTAAATAAGTAACTGGTTACTTATTCCCTATTCATTATTTATTTTTTTATAATTTTTCCCGAAATGTTTTTGAAATAGTAAATTAGTAACTGGTTACTTTTTCCTTATTTTTTCAACTGGATTTTAATATGGTAATTATTTTACTCCATCTCGCCATTCCTTATTTTCCAGAACACTTAATAGGGAATAAGTAACTGGTTTGCGTCTGTCGTTTGTTAACTTTTTCCAACTTTAATACCTCTGACGTCATAGTCCATTTGCAACCAAACTTAGTACGGTTGTTAATTGGCACATGTGCTTCAAAACGTCTGTCTGTTTGTCGGGTTGTTATAGTTATTGAACTTTTTGCTTCAATTAGGGGCTTTATTTTTTTTTAGAGTTTTTAATTAGGGGTTATATGTTAAAATCATACTGACAATTGTACTACGGCATTTCCAACAGAGTTTTAAATCAAACAAATTAAAAGATATAACTGACACGGTACATAAAGTAGTTAAAACTTTAACTCAATTGATGGATACTCGAGTTATTATCTAATATAATGCAAGATTTTATTCAGATAATGTATGAAACTGAAAGCCAAACTACAAAATATTAAAATAGAGTAACAAAAAATTAAACTACTATTTTGTGTGATCTGAAAAGGGAAGTAATTTAAGCAGCATATATCTAAATTTTAACTTTAAATTTCGAAGAAATACTTCCGGTTCGGCATCCTGAAAAAAATTGTGAAAAACTTTCTCAATCAGGAAAGGTCAGCTTATGATTTTTTACATATATACTGACCTTGTTTCAAGGGGTTGCACTTAATAAAGGCACATGTCTACATTTTCGATATTTATAATAGACTTTAAAGAATTATTTTTTTTTTACAATTTTTTACTACGCGACAAAAAACAAAAATATTAAATTTGGAAAAAAGGGGGAGGTGTGTAAAATTCCCCAAGCTGATCCACAACCTTTGGAAGAATCCCCACGCTTTCAATCCCAATGGGACTGGGATGGTTAAGGAGTAGGGTCCATGGGGTCCACAACCTGTATAGTCCATATCCCTACCAATTTCCGGTTTGTCCGGAATATGGGTCAGAAAAAAATGTAAATTAAACCTAAGGGTATAGGTTGTCCCCCTGTGGAAGAATCCCCACGCTTTCAAAACATATATGACTGGGATGGTTAACGAATAGGGTCCATGGGGTCTACAACCTGTATAGTCCATATCAATACCAATTACCGGTTTGTACGGAATATGGGTCAGAAAAAAGTGTAAATTAAGCCTTATGGTATAGGTTGTCCCCCTGTAGAACAATCCCCACGCTTTCAATCCCAATGGGACTGAGGTGGTTAGGGAGTAGGGTCCATGGGGTCCACAACCTATATAGTCCATATCCCTACAAATTTCCGGTTTGTACGGAATATGGGTCAGAAAAAAGTGTAAATTAAGCCTAAGGGTATTGGCCGTCCCCTGTGTGGAAGAATCCCCACGCTTTCAATCCCAATGGGACTGGGATGGTTAAGGAGTAAGGTTCATGGAATTTACAACCTATATGGTCCATATCCCTACCAATTTTCGGTTTGTACGGAATATGGGTCAGAAAAAAGTGTAAATTAAGCCTTAGGGTATAGGTTGTTCCCCCTGTAGAAAAATCCCCACGCTTTCAATCCCAATGGGACTGAGGTGGTAAGGGAGTAGGGTCCATGGGGTCAACAACCTATATAGTCCATATCCCTACCAATTTCTGGTTTGTACGGAATATGGGTCAGAAAAAAGTGTAAATTAAGCCTAAGGGTATAGGCTGTCTCCCCTGTGGATGAATCCCCACGCTTTCAATCCCAATGGGACTGGGATGGTTAAGGAGTACGGTCCATGGGGTCCACAACCTATATAGTCCATATCCCTACCAATTTCCGGTTTGTCCGGAATATGGGTCAGAAAAAAATGTAAATTAAGCCTAAGGGTATAGGTTGTCCCCCTGTAGAAAAATCCCCACGCTTTCAATCCCAATGAGACTGGGATGGTTAAGGAGTAGGGTTCATGGGGTACTGCCTATATAGTCCATATCCCTACAATTTTCCGGTTTGTACGGAATATGGGTCAGAAAAAAGTGTAAATTTAGCCTAAGGGTATTGGCCGTACCTTGTGTGGAAGAATCCCCACGCTTTCAATCCAAACGGGACTGGGATGGTTAAAGAGTAGGGTTCATGGGGTCCACAACCTATATAGTCCATATCCCTACCAATTTCCGGTTTGTCCGGAAAATGAGACAGAAAAAAGTGTTAATTAAGCATAAGGGTATAGGTTGTCGCCTTGTTGAAAAATCCCCACGCTTTCAATCCCAATGGGACTGGGATAGTTAAGGAGTAGGGTTCATAGGGTCTACAACCTATATGGTCCATATCCCTACCAATTTCCGGATTGTACGGAATATGGGTCAGAAAAAAGTGTTAATTAAGCCTAAGGGTATACGCTGTCACCCCTGTGTAAGAATCCCCACGCTTTCAATCCCTATGGGACTGGGATGGTTAACGAATAGGGTCCATGGGGTCTACAACCTATATAGTCCATATCAATACCAACTACCGGTTTGTCCGGAATATGGATCAGAAAAAAGTGTTAATTAAGCCAAAGGGTATAAGTTGTCCCCATGTAGAAAAATCCCCACGCTTTCAATCCCAATGGGACTGAGGTGGTTAGGGAGTAGGGTCCATGGGGTCCACAACCTATATAGTCCATATCCCTACCAATATCTGGTTTGTACGGAATATGGGTCAGAAAAAAGTGTAAATTAAGCCTAAGGGCATAGGCTGTCTCCCCTGTGGATGAATCCCCAGGCTTTCAATCCCAATGGGACTGGGATGGTTAAGGAGTAGAGCCCATGGGGTCCACAACCTATATAGTCCATATCCCTACCAATTTCTGGTTTGTCCGGAATATGGGTAAGAAAAAAATGTAAATTAAGCCTAAGGGTATTTGCTGTCCCCCCTGTGGAAGAATCCCCACGCTTTCAATCCCTATAGGTCTGGGACGGTTAACGAATAGGGTCCATGGGGTCTACAACCTATATAGTCCATATCAATACCAATTACCAGTTTGTACGAAATATGTGTCAGAAAAAAGTGTAAATTAAGCCTAAGGGTATAGGTTGTCCCCCTGTAGAAAAATCCCCACGCTTTCAATCCCAATGAGACTGGGATGGTTATGGAGTAGGGTTCATGGGGTCTACAGCCTATATAGTCCATATCCCTACAATTTTCCGGTTTGTACGGAATATGGGCCAGAAAAAAGTGTAAATTAAGCCTAAGGGTATTTGCCGTACCCTGTGTGGAAGAATGCCCACGCTTTCAATCCAAATGCATGGGACTGGGATGGTTAAAGAGTAGGGTTCATTGGGTCCACAACCAATTTCCGGTTTGTCTGTAAAATGAGAGAGAAAAAGTGTAAATTAAGCATAAGGGTATAGGTTGTCGCCCTGTTGAAAAATCCCCACGCTGTCAATCCCAATGGGACTGGGATATTTAAAGAGTAGGGTTCATAGGCCTACAACCTATATGGTCCATATCCCTACCAATTTCCGGATAGTACGGAATATGGGTCAGAAAAAAGTGTAAATTAAGCCTAAGGGTATAGGCTGTCTCCCCTGTGGATGAATCCCCACGCTTTCAATCCCAATGGGACTGGGATGGTTAAGGAGTACGGTCCATGGGGTCCACAACCTATATAGTCCATATTCCTACCAATTTCCGGTTTGTCCGGAATATGGGTCAGAAAAAAATGTAAATTAAGCCTAAGGGTATAGGTTGTCCCCCTGTAGAAAAATCCCCACGCTTTCAATCCCAATGAGACTGGGATGGTTAAGGAGTAGGGTTCATGGGGTACTGCCTATATAGTCCATATCCCTACAATTTTCCGGTTTGTACGGAATATGGGTCAGAAAAAAGTGTAAATTTAGCCTAAGGGTATAGGCCGTACCTTGTGTGGAAGAATCCCCACGCTTTCAATCCAAACGGGACTGGGATGGTTAAAGAGTAGGGTTCATGGGGTCCACAACCTATATAGTCCATATCCCTACCAATTTCCGGTTTGTCCGGAAAATGAGACAGAAAAAAGTGTTAATTAAGCATAAGGGTATAGGTTGTCGCCTTGTTGAAAAATCCCCACGCTTTCAATCCCAATGGGACTGGGATAGTTAAGGAGTAGGGTTCATAGGGTCTACAACCTATATGGTCCATATCCCTACCAATTTCCGGATTGTACGGAATATGGGTCAGAAAAAAGTGTTAATTAAGCCTAAGGGTATACGCTGTCACCCCTGTGTAAGAATCCCCACGCTTTCAATCCCTATGGGACTGGGATGGTTAACGAATAGGGTCCATGGGGTCTACAACCTATATAGTCCATATCAATACCAACTACCGGTTTGTCCGGAATATGGATCAGAAAAAAGTGTTAATTAAGCCAAAGGGTATAAGTTGTCCCCATGTAGAAAAATCCCCACGCTTTCAATCCCAATGGGACTGAGGTGGTTAGGGAGTAGGGTCCATGGGGTCCACAACCTATATAGTCCATATCCCTACCAATATCTGGTTTGTACGGAATATGGGTCAGAAAAAAGTGTAAATTAAGCCTAAGGGCATACGCTGTCTCCCCTGTGGATGAATCCCCAGGCTTTCAATCCCAATGGGACTGGGATGGTTAAGGAGTAGAGCCCATGGGGTCCACAACCTATATAGTCCATATCCCTACCAATTTCTGGTTTGTCCGGAATATGGGTAAGAAAAAAATGTAAATTAAGCCTAAGGGTATTTGCTGTCCCCCCTGTGGAAGAATCCCCACGCTTTCAATCCCTATAGGTCTGGGACGGTTAACGAATAGGGTCCATGGGGTCTACAACCTATATAGTCCATATCAATACCAATTACCAGTTTGTACGAAATATGTGTCAGAAAAAAGTGTAAATTAAGCCTAAGGGTATAGGTTGTCCCCCTGTAGAAAAATCCCCACGCTTTCAATCCCAATGAGACTGGGATGGTTATGGAGTAGGGTTCATGGGGTCTACAGCCTATATAGTCCATATCCCTACAATTTTCCGGTTTGTACGGAATATGGGCCAGAAAAAAGTGTAAATTAAGCCTAAGGGTATTTGCCGTACCCTGTGTGGAAGAATGCCCACGCTTTCAATCCAAATGCATGGGACTGGGATGGTTAAAGAGTAGGGTTCATTGGGTCCACAACCAATTTCCGGTTTGTCTGTAAAATGAGAGAGAAAAAGTGTAAATTAAGCATAAGGGTATAGGTTGTCGCCCTGTTGAAAAATCCCCACGCTGTCAATCCCAATGGGACTGGGATATTTAAAGAGTAGGGTTCATAGGCCTACAACCTATATGGTCCATATCCCTACCAATTTCCGGATTGTACGGAATATGGGTCAGAAAAAAGTGTTAATTAAGCCTAAGGGTATACGCTGTCACCCCTGTGTAAGAATCCCCACGCTTTCAATCCCTATGGGACTGGGATGGTTAACGAATAGGGTCCATGGGGTCTACAACCTATATAGTCCATATCAATACCAACTACCGGTTTGTCCGGAATATGGATCAGAAAAAAGTGTTAATTAAGCCAAAGGGTATAAGTTGTCCCCATGTAGAAAAATCCCCACGCTTTCAATCCCAATGGGACTGAGGTGGTTAGGGAGTAGGGTCCATGGGGTCCACAACCTATATAGTCCATATCCCTACCAATATCTGGTTTGTACGGAATATGGGTCAGAAAAAAGTGTAAATTAAGCCTAAGGGCATAGGCTGTCTCCCCTGTGGATGAATCCCCAGGCTTTCAATCCCAATGGGACTGGGATGGTTAAGGAGTAGAGCCCATGGGGTCTACAACCTATATAGTCCATATCCCTACCAATTTCTGGTTTGTCCGGAATATGGGTAAGAAAAAAATGTAAATTAAGCCTAAGGGTATTTGCTGTCCCCCCTGTGGAAGAATCCCCACGCTTTCAATCCCTATAGGTCTGGGACGGTTAACGAATAGGGTCCATGGGGTCTACAACCTATATAGTCCATATCAATACCAATTACCAGTTTGTACGAAATATGTGTCAGAAAAAAGTGTAAATTAAGCCTAAGGGTATAGGTTGTCCCCCTGTAGAAAAATCCCCACGCTTTCAATCCCAATGAGACTGGGATGGTTATGGAGTAGGGTTCATGGGGTCTACAGCCTATATAGTCCATATCCCTACAATTTTCCGGTTTGTACGGAATATGGGCCAGAAAAAAGTGTAAATTAAGCCTAAGGGTATTTGCCGTACCCTGTGTGGAAGAATGCCCACGCTTTCAATCCAAATGCATGGGACTGGGATGGTTAAAGAGTAGGGTTCATTGGGTCCACAACCAATTTCCGGTTTGTCTGTAAAATGAGAGAGAAAAAGTGTAAATTAAGCATAAGGGTATAGGTTGTCGCCCTGTTGAAAAATCCCCACGCTGTCAATCCCAATGGGACTGGGATATTTAAAGAGTAGGGTTCATAGGCCTACAACCTATATGGTCCATATCCCTACCAATTTCCGGTTTGTACGGAATATGGGTAAGAAAAAAAGTGTTAATTAAGCCTAAGGGTATACGCTCATGCTTAAGAATCCCCACGCTTTCAATCCCTATGGGACTGGGATGGTTAACGAATAGGGTCCATGGGGTCTACAACCTATATAGTCCATATCAATACCAATTACCGGTTTGTACGGAATATGGGTCAGAAAAAAGTGTAAATTAAGCCTAAGGGTATAGGTTGTCCCCCTATAGAAAAATCCCCACGCTTTCAATCCCAATGGGACTGAGGTGGTTAGGGAGTAGGGTCCATGGGGTCCACAACCTATATAGTCCATATCCCTACCAATTTCTGGTTTGTACGGAATATGGGTCAGAAAAAAGTGTAAATTAAGCCTAAGGGTATAGGCTGTCTCCCCTGTGGATGAATGCCCACGCTTTCAATCCCAATGGGACTGGGATTGTTAAGGAGTAGGGTCCATGGGGTCCACAACCTATATAGTCCATATCCCTACCAATTTCTGGTTTGTCCGGAAAATGAGACAGAAAAAAGTGTAAATTAAGCATTATGGTATAGGTTTTCGCCCTGTAGAAAAATCGTAGGGATTTTTCCACAGGGGGGGGCAACCTATACCCTAAGGCTTAATTTACACTTTTTTTTTACCCATATTCCGGACAAACCGGAAATTGGTAGGCATATGGACTATATAGGTTGTGGACCCCATGGACCCTACTCCCTAACCAACTCAGTCCCATTGGGATTGAAAGCGTGGGGATTTTTCCACAGGGGGGACAACCTATACCCTTAGGCTTAATTTACACTTTTTTCTGACCCATATTCCGGACAAACCGGAAATTGGTAGGGATATGGACTATATAGGTTGTGGACCCCATGGACCCTACTCCCTAACCAACTCAGTCCCATTGGGATTGAAAGCGTGGGGATTTTTCCACAGGGGGGACAACCTATACCCTTAGGCTTAATTTACACTTTTTTCTGACCCATATTCCGGACAAACCGGAAATTGGTAGGGATATGCACTATATAGGTTGTGTACCAGCTTGAGGATTTTTCTATAGCTCCCCCCTTTTTCTGAGGTTTTATTTTTTTGTTTTTGTTCGCGTAGTAAAAAAAAATTGTAAAAAAATAATTCTGGAGAGTCTATTATAAATATCGAAAATGTAGACATGTGCCTTTATTAAGAGCATTCCCTTGAAACAAGTTAAGTATATCCATCTTATTTATATGTACAAAATCATAACATAAGCTGACTTTCCTGATTGAAAAAGTTTTTTACAAATTTTTTCAGGATGCCGAACCGGAAGTATTTCTTTTTTAAAGTTCAACTTTAGATCTTTGCTGCATAAATTACTTCCCTTTTTAGATCGCACAAAATAGTTGTATAACTTTTTGTTTCTTTATTTTAATATTGTGTAGTTTGGCATTCAGTTTTATACAATATCTGAATACAATCTTGCGTTATATTAGATAATACTCGAGTATCTATCAATTGAAGTAAAGTTTTAACTACTTTAAGTACCGTGTCAGTTAATTCTTTTAATTTGTTTGATATAAAACTCTTCTGTTTGAAAAGCCAAAGTGCAATTTTCAGTATGATTTTAACATATATTAATAAAGCCCTCAATTGAATAAATAAGTTAAATAACTATTACAACCCGACAAACAGACAGACGTTGTGAAGCACATATGCCAATTAACAACATTACTAAGTTTGGTTGCAAATGAACTATGACGTCAGAGGAATTAACGTTTGAAAAAGTTACCAGTTAGTTATTCCCTATTTAGTGTTCTGGAAAATAAGTAATGGCGAGATGGATTAAAATAATAGCCACATTGAAAAAATATTGTGCTTCGAAAATCCAGTTGTAAAAATAAGGAAAAAGTAACTAGTTACTAATTTATACTATAATTTACATTTCGGTAAAAAAAAAATTAAAAAATAAATAAGGAATAGGGAATAAGTAACCAGTTACTTATTCCCTATTTGGTGTTCTGAGAATAAGGAATAAGTAACCAGTTACTTATTCCTTATTCAAATAAGGAATAAGGAATAGAGAATAAGTAACCAACTTGACGCTTCTGACAAAATAAGTCATAGAATAATCAACTACCAGATATTTTTACCTTCGTTTTCCATTATCTTTTTTAAAAGCTGTGTTGAATGCGTTGGCCGAGCGTGATTTGAGTTGTTCATGCCGAACAGAAGTGTAAACAGTGGAGAAATTGAAAGTGTTGATGCTGTTGAAAGATTAGATTGATTTAGAGTAAGGAATCTCCAACAGTTCTTTCTAATTCTTCAGGATCCACATTAAATCCACACCGTTTCTAAAATAACAACAATTGTAATATTTCTAGATCTAGAGGCCGGATGTTATTGCCGTAAGTATTGAAGCCAACATAACTGAAAGAGGTTAAGTGGTTTATTTTGATGACCCTTCAATGAAGCGTGCTGTTTGAATGGATTCTTATGTAATTAATGAATTGAATACAGGAATGGAATGTCATAATTGTCAGCACCAACAGAGAACCCGAAATAGGAAATGACAGATTGTTATTGTCAATAATGTCTTTGTTCGACAGTGTTGTAGATGCGTATGTGGTGCTATTGCCGATAAAACCAACCAATAATTCAGCTGTCAAACATTCAATAGAGTGTTTCTTGCACACAAAAATTATGTTATTTGGTGCTTTGTCTGCAGGTACAACAGCATTTTTGTCATGTAAGGGTGACAGTCTTGTTTTTATTTGCAACATTAGCATTGTTAAAATTAATGTTGCTTTAGTGCTCATGGAGTCATTCAAACAATTGATTCTTTTCAAAATAAATGATCTCACAGCCTTAACAGACTGACAAAATGTCATTGTCTTGCTTCTGTTCTTTCTTGGTCCATTTTCTAGCATAGTCTAGATCATTTATTTTCATGCGTATCAAAACTCGTGGTTTAATGCAAATAGACAAGTTCGTGAATTCTTAAATTTGTGGTTCTAAAATCTTCAGTATACAGACCAATGTAAAACTCCTTTTTCGTTTGGTATTTATTTTTGTGAATCAAGGACACCCACAAAAACCACGAAAATTGATACCCCACGAATAATTATGAAACCACAGTAAGTCATTTTCCACGATGTTTAAGTCACCAGTGATAACGTGGCCAGGGGGATTGTTATTGAATGGGGATCTTGCACAAGAGCGACCTGGAGATTTTACTTTGTGGTCATTGAAATCCCACCACACTTGTTTGTAACTGAAGACCTTGGGTGCAATAGTGAACATAAAGGCATAAGAAATTTTAGGTTAAACATATAAGTAAAACGTATTGTAAATAATTATTTCCTGCTTGATGTGATGAGGTTGTCAGCTTATATGATAATCAGGTAATTAATTCTTTTATTTACCATTAAAACCTTTTGCCTTAAAAATTAAACTTTTTTTCTCACTTTTCCTATGTCATGCTTTGTTATTAAGTATTTTTGTCTGCTGCAACATGTATATATATTTTTTTGTAACATGCACTTTGGTTCTCAACGTTAATACAATGTTCACGCACCATATGTGGCGCCATATTGACACTCCTGCAAGGCAGAAAAGAATAGACTCTGAGTGATGAGATACGCATTTTTATCACATAGAGTTAAAATTTTGTCAAATTATGAAACGAGCATGTTAACCCATTATTCCGACAGCCCATTTCTCCGACGAACAATTGCTCCGACAGCCAATTATTCCGACAATCCATTACTCCGACAAAGGCGGAAATAAATTATTGTAAATTTTGTCAAGTGATTTTTAACTTTTGTTCATTCGTATATCTATCGAATATATAAATCAGTCGTAAAATGTAATGGTTTTAAAACATATAATGTATGAATAGAGAGCATCATTTTTCTAAAGGTGAAATTTTAGGTTAAACAAATAAGTAAAACGTATTGTAAATAATTATTTCCTGCTTGATGTGATGAGGTTGTCAGCTTATATGATAATCAGGTAATTAATTCTTTTATTTACCATTAAAACCTTTTGCCTTTTGTCTACAAATTAAGTATAAAAATTAAACTTTTTTTTCACTTTTCCTATGTCATGCTTTGTTATTAAGTATTTTTGTCTGCTGCAACATGTATATATATTTTTTTGTAACATGCACTTTGGTTCGCAACGTTAATACAATGTTCACGCACCATATGTGGCGCCATATTGACACTCCTGCAAGGCAGAAAAGAATAGACTCTGATTGATGAGATACACATTTTTATCACATCGAGTTAAAATTTTGTCAAATTATGAAACGAGCATGTCAACCCATTATTCCGACAGCCCATTTCTCTGACGAACAATTGCTCCGACAGCCAATTATTCCGACAATCCATTACTCCGACAAAGGCGGAAATAAATTATTGTAAATTTTGTCAACTTTGTCAAGCTTTATCTACAATGAATTCTAATCTTGGGTTTTTGTCACAGAGAATGAGTTTTGTTTTCATTAATCCACGAACCACACTTATAGTTATGGTGTCTTGTCTCGACTCTGTAGTGGTAATCCCGTGCCGGTTCCGGATGTCAAATAGACCTATAGCCGCACTAAGTTTGTCGGTAAAAGTTCCCTGAAGAGCGCTTACAAGTTTAACATCAGGTCAGGCCGCTTTTCCCACAAATCGACTATCATGTGTATCCCAGATGCTTGAATGTGGCAACCCTGTCATGGTGAATCCTTGCGTCGTCAGTCTATAATGCGAAGATCCTGACCGCAAACCATAATGGTGGACCATGTTGAGAAAAATCACGTTCCACGCTCGTTAAAGAATTATGCTGCAGGTCTCGTTAAGAGTAGGACCCGTAGGATCCCCATGCAGGAGACCAAACTGTTCGACCCTACACATCACTCCTTTTACCAGTTACATCCCCGATTCGTCTTGTGTCCCCATATCCTCCACTACATCATTTCATGTTCATAAGTCATATCACCATATTCATGTTCATCTCCCTGGTATAGCCGTATTCGTTCTGCTTGGGGGTAAAGATGAGCTGCAAACCGGCCTGACCCGGTTTCGAGTTTGTGGACACTCTTTAGTGGATTTTTACGGACAAACAACCTTACTGCGGACCGGTTTGCTATCCACAGCCTGCAAGGTCGAAAACCAAAAGTATTGAAGGGGAGGTACATGTACTCAATTCCAAAACCTTTGAACAATGAAACCAAGTTCAGCACAAAGGATGTTAACCATGTGCAGTTCAAGGTATAAAGCAAAGAAAAATACAGCTGTGTCCCCTATTTCTTGACCTTGACTCCCCAGTTGAGTAACCATTTTTACTACAAACAACGACCAACAACCTGTTTGCCAGTAATATTAAACTTATATGAGCATCTAAGCTTTAACGAAACCTAAGATCTAGGTAAGTTTTTTGCTTTATATCTTATTAGAAAAAAAAGTTCTAGACTAATCAGACCAATTTAGTTGCATCCTAATGTGTAATTGTCGCCTGTGATTTCGGATCACCAGTTGAGGTATGCTGAAAGTTTTCAGCGATACTTTCAGCAATATTATATAAAGTTCAGGTGTATTTCCTTCCCTGAATGTTTATAATCTTACTTATGAATATATAAATTAACCAGGGATTTATAATTCTGATCGTGCTGACAGGCGATACATTCTTTGGCTCCTGTTTCCTGTGATATAATTAAAAGGTCCATGTACACCCTGACCTATCTTGTTTCAGAAAATGAAGGTACTTACTTGGTTCCCTGTTTTTACCACGCCTTCTGTTGATATATCTTTGGTTTTATTTTTACTTTCTTTAGAATTAAGGTTTAAAAAATTCGACAATAACGACAATATAAAGAATATTGTAAGATAAATGCTTAAAAAACAGATTATTTGCAAATTTAAACAGAAGGCATTTATATAAGAAATTAGGCCAAAATTAACAGTGATTAAGTTGTACTCACTTTGACTTTATCAGAACTGAATGAGCAGTTCCATAAATCTTTAGGCAAAAAAACTTTCTGTCGTCTTAGTTGTTGTTCTGTTAGGGTTTAGTTCACACATGTATCGCCTTATGAACATGCTTCCAGGAATTCAAAATATTAAATAGTTGAAATATAACTTATGGAAACTTATAAGGTTTTAAGTTTTTGTAAAACTTTTCTTATCTTTAGCGTTTTGGTTGATAAAGGCAAAAAACTAAAGCCATTCGATGATTTTTATTTTAGTTCTATAAAACTAATATTAACTAATTTTGCTTTACAATTGAAATATATCCATAAAAAGTAAGTGTCCAACTTTATACAAGGAAATATCGGTTATCCATCCATTGCGTGTCCATCACTCCTCGGCGATTTTTGAATAAAATTTGTAATTATGTCTGCTACTCTATTATATTATAATTTTGTTATTCAATAATTTTATTGCAGATGTTCGACGATGTGGTTATTCTGTCTTTTTATATCTATCAAATATGGTTTTGCACAAGGTAAATAATCAGTAATAAACAACTTTATATTCTTGTTTATCTTAAGAATTATCAGGTGAACTGGTGTCAAAGGATATGAATCGTTGTGCTTATACCACCATCTAATGCACTTCTTACTCTGTTAAAGGAAATTCAATCTGCCATGAAAAGGTGACTAAAATAATATAGTAGTCTTACAAAAAATGTAAAGATCCTCAATTGCAATGTGCACCTTGTCTAAATAGTTTTTACGCCAAATTTGCAACGTCATATGACAATAAGGATCATACAAGTTTTAAGAGATTTTTTCGAGTTCTAAAATTGCACGTGTCATTACATTATATTGAAATTACTCACCTTTTACTTATCTCTAGGTGAATTGTGCGTTTTAACGTAGAATTTCATATTGTTGTCATCTACCAAATTTTACAAACAAAATTGATCAGAATAAGTATTTTTATGGCTAGATTATGATTATAAGTTGTTGATTTTTCTTCAAGTTAATTTGTCATCAAATGGTACAGCAACTCAGAGTTCCACGTACACCAATCCTGGAGGTACATGGTCAGCTTATTTTGCAATAGATGATGGCGGTCCAACCCACGAATGGACAAGCTATTCCTGTACCCACACGGACACCAAAAGCACAATAACTCAAGTGTGGTGGATGGTTTCGTTTACAGAAACTGTATTCATTTCGAATGTTGTGATTTATTATAGAAAGGATCGTATGTATTGTGTAAAAATTCTTATAATAAAGTTTACAGTATTTGTATATACATGTAAATATGTCAAACAAAATGTGATCGTTATATATTTTTTTTCAATTTCAATTTTTCTAACATTTATGACATTGTAAATTTTAGTTTTCTCTAGAGTGTTTATATGCAATGCATATAAACTTGTTTAAAGATTTGAAATTAATATAGGTTTTACATTTGCAACTATGAGTGACGAGATACAGATTTTAAGGCGTTTAATTGGGGAACGAGCATCGGCGAGCTTCCATTTAAAAAAATCTTATGAGTGTCAATAACCTGTATAACGCCAATTTTTTAGATGAATTCTTATGTGTATGACTGAGTTTTCATCAATCCATCAATAAAATATAGTTATCTAAAAGTATTTATTTTTTTTATATATTGCGTACTTTCAGACCCTGGGCGTTTTGCTGGATATTCACTGTATGTCTCCAACAAGACCATATCAAATGCAGATATTGATTTGTCGACTGCATACTTGTGTTACAATCATTTAGGCAGCGCTGTACCAAATATATTACAGAATGTTACATGTAACAAGCTCGGGACCAATGTAATAATATATAACGAGCGTTTAATCGGGGTGACCTATCCAAGCACCTATAATAAACCTCCGATTCTAGAATTATGTGATGTCCAAGTCATAGGTATTAATCCTAACCTAATTTATTTAGGCTACCCAGGCTGTTATTCTACAAATAAATCTGTTTCTAGCCACTTATATAATTAATGATTTTAACTTTCACAGTAATAAAATACTTTGTCAACTGAAGACGCTTTTATGATTTTCTTTAATTTCATTATTTTTTTAATTCTATGACTATAAAGTTAAAAGATTTTTATAAGAAACTTCATTTGATCATGCCATTTTCTTATTTGTATAAGTCTATCAAAACAATATCAAAGCATTTTCTTCATTGTTAAAACGGTGAATATCTGGCTTAAATTTCGATTACTTTAACATGTTTTAGGTTGTAAGAAAGGCTTTTCTGGAGGTGCTTGTAGATTTCCTTGTCCTGAATACTGTATAGACCATCATTGCAATCCAACCAATAGAGAATGTATCTGGGGATGTAGGTCCTCAAATTGTCTCGACAGTGTTTGTGTGGAGGACGGCATATGTACAAATGGTTGTCAAAATGGAACTGCGGGCCAATCTTGTGATAAAAGTAAGACCTTTCGATACAATTCTTTGACAGTCCATTCACCGTAAACATTATTTTAATTAATAATGGAATTCTTTACCATTACTTTTGTATTTCAATTTACGAATGCTAATAATCATCATAGAATTTTAGGAACAGGAACGTTTTACTATAGCTCTTTTACATTGCGTCGATTCAGATTCATATAGGCGAGTGTTTCAAAATCAGTTTCGAATATTCAAATTAACAAAGAGCATAATACATGTAATTACATGATGGCAGGTTGGATCTGTCATTGTGTTACGACGCAAAGTAAACACACCCGGCTTCAGTCGAAAAGCATTGTTAAATATATTTTCTTATAATTTTAACATCATCCATTTTACATAATACAAATACCAAAATGGGTAAAAAACAGTATTTTGGTGTGCTGTATAAGCATATTTCAAAGAGTAACTTCTTATCAGCAGCATTTGAATCGAAACATTGGAAGGTAAAAAAACAAAAGCATTTAACACAAAGTACTCTAAATCTAAAAAAAGTTTGAACAGGGAAGCCAAATTCAGCATTAAGGATATTGACCATGTGCACAGCAAGTGTAGGAAAGGTATTTTAACAAGCGGAAATTTTGATGACAAAATAATATTAAAAGTGTTGACAAATTCGTGTGCTACAAGTCTGATGGCCTAGCTTGTGAATACCCTCGGAGGCCTCTCGTCTACAAGCAGCAGTTATCAATCAAGTGGTTTCAGAATACAAATACTAAAACGGGTATAAAAGTAATTTAGTTAATCTGGATATGTGTATATGATGCACATTTCAAGGAGTAACCTCTCATCAGCAGTATTTGAATCAAACAATCGTTTAATATACAATAACGAACAATAAAATATTTAAAACTGCAAAGTGATATTTAATACAAATAACAGCTAATAATTAATAAGACTTTCTCCTTTTTCCTAATACTAGAAAATATCGCTTCATCTGGGGCTTCTGTAATTCTTATATCGGAAGCTGAAAATCAAAAGAAAGCTTACATTACCGACGGAGATAAAAGGAAAACATCATGCATTCGACTGATGGGACAGGATGCTCTGATACAAATTGAAACTGAAAATCTACATGCTATCAAATATATTTATATAGTACTTGAAGGTAAGATGGGGCGAAAAAAAATCAATCTTGAAGTTTAAAAGTAAGTAGGTTATTATAGTCATGACAAAACAATTTCAGGTTTTTTATTGTACTTAACAAGCGAGATTCATATAGCATTTGAATACAAAATAAACATTGACAAATATTGACACATACTAGCGAAACCACTAACAAGACTTAACAGTATGTTTTTCAAATATTATGATTCAAAATAAACCTGAAAGAAAAAGGAATTACAATACTTTAAATCTGCCATTAATTGTTAAGAAAAAAATATCCTTCTTTATGAACTTTAGTGATCTTGTTGAATATATACTTGCATTTGTATTTTTCAGGAAGCGCAAGAATTGATAGTTTCGGAATCCATGTAACAAACACTTCCGTGGACATATCCAAAACTGTCAACATTACTGAACAAGACTTAAAGATTATAATGGAACCAATGAATATATATGAATATAGATTAAATCCTTTTCTTATTGGACGTTATGTCATAGTTTCATTTAAACCTCATATTGCAAACAATTTTGTGTCCGTTTGTGAATTGGAAAGTTTTGGTAAGTGGCAACTTTTTCAAATACATAGGAAATAATTATGTGATTTTTGTTTTGTTTTAAGGTGGTTCGGGAGTATAACACGGAGCATCTTTTTCAGACATCTTGCAAATTTTTAGTCTGCATATAAATTAAAATGGCTAAAAATACCTCAAGAGATGTAAAAATTAATTCTTTATTTTATTTTATGAATGAAATAAATTTAACATAAATATTTAAAAAGAAATTAAGATTTTTCTGAAAAGTTCTATTATCAGGGGAGATAATTGGCAGGAAACTGTGTGACAAATTCTTATATAGAAATGTGTAGGAAAAAATAGTTTTTCTTAAATATCTAAAAAAGAAGGTCCGTGACCCCAAGTTTTTATTATGTTTTTCAGAAGATAGTTTATGTGGCTTGTCATTTGTGAAATATAACTAAAATCTGATGGGTTTTCAGCTCACAGTGATGCTAGATAACTCTTTTCCCTTTACAATCTATTGAAAAACACAACTCTAGGCCACCAAATTCGCAAGGTCATAAATCTGTAGAAAGGTCCGTGACCCCCAATTATTTTTGCATTTTTTAAATGTGAGTTTATCAAAGTATAATTCTGCAAAATTTAACCAAAATCTGATGGATTTTTCTTATACCCCCGAACCACCTTAAGATATTTAAATATTCTCTTTGTTGTCATTTTTTTTTGTTTTGCATATTTCAATTTGAAAAGCTTCGTTTATTCACATGATTCATAAGTGACTTAAGTATTATTTTTTTACATGTGTCTATTTATAACTTTAGAAAGAATACTGCTGTTTTGTAATACATGTATCAAATCAAGATCAATAACGATAATAACATTCCGGTCATGTAAATTATTAAGGAGACCCCTCTGAGCTCAATCATAAGCGATTTGAACACAAAATCAGATTACTAAACAAGTTTTGATCAATTAATCATAAAATGCATAAATCACATCTCCATGAAAAGAGCAAAACACTGCTAATTAGATAGGAGGAAATACTAGAAATAAAAGGATGCTCAATTTTTTTACATTAATAAAGTCAAGCTGGAGATGCTTTTCCTACAATGAAGGTGTGTCATGCAGCCGAGTTTCTCTGTCGAGGAAATAAATATTATCAAAACTTTTAGGATGTTTACCAGGATTTTATGGTTATTTTTGTGAATCCAAATGCCCTGAGAAATGTACTGGTCCTTGTGATCCAGAGTCTGGCAAATGTGTGTTTGGATGCAAAGATGGATATCGTGGAAACTTTTGTGAAATCGGTAAAATCTTTAGACCGTATATGATATCTTAGCTGTAACATTTATGATTCTGCATTCATCTACAATGTGTAACTGGATAGGGCGACAATAGTTGTTTCTCCTCAAACTTTCTTGTAAAAATTTCTTAGAAAAGTCACAATATTATAACAATCATTTCCTCGGTCTAACATGAAAAAAAAATAATTTAAGTTTATGGACACTTTTTCATATTGTATATTTAGACTATGTTGAATATGGACTGTGATTAGAAATGAACATTTATTCGAGTTTTAGTCATATTCTTTTTATATATCGTAGAATGTCAGCCTCCACATTTCGGACCAGATTGTAGCAAAACCTGTTATTGTATTGACATGAAAAATAACTGCAACTTTATTTACGGGACTTGTCCTTCTGGTGGATGTCAGGCTGGATGGGAAGGCAGTAGTTGCTCTACAAGTAAACATTTAATTCTTCAATAAGCTTTTATAGATTTTCATATCGCTTCATCACTTATGTTAATTTATATTAACTTGGATATTATCTTATATTGATTTTTTTTTCAATAAAATGCCTTTGGAAAATAAAATTGCATGACCAGAAACTATGCTGTGATGCCTCTTTTATTGGCATAAACTGTTAACACCTATATATATTTTTTAGGATGCAAACAAGGATATTTTGGGAGGAATTGTGAAGGGAAATGTGACGGATGTATATCAATCGAGTGTGAACCAGACACAGGTGTATGTAAAAATACATCTGGGTGTAATCCTGGGTGGAAGAAAGGAAATGAAAAATGTGAAATCTGTAAGTTTTTATTCATATTATCAATTTCTCTTCGGTATGTTTTTTGGCCTCTTTTAATTTTCTTTTGTTTTTATAAAACATTGATACGTGTCGCTTGACTGTGATGGTTGTGTTGCGTACACTTATTTTACTTCTCCTTAGTTCTATGTAGTCAAATCAGTAATTTTTACTCTGAGAGATCCTTTAAGTATTGCTTAAAACGCAATAAGGATTTAATAGTATTTTCGTAATAATTGATTCTGGAAACTGTGTTGCGATTGTTTGTTATTTGCTAGCTTATTATTCGGTAGCTGTCTTTACTCAAGCAATTTAACGGTAGACACCGTGCACTCCCAGACAAATATGGGATTTCTATCTCTCATATGAGTGCAGATGTTGTTTTGTCGTAGAAATTTATTTTGTCTCTCTTTACCGGACTTGACACACTGAATTTGAAATTAGCAACACGATGGGTGTGCTATAGCAGGCAGGAACCGCACCTGAGTTCACTCTTGTTACGACTTGAGTTCGCGTTGATGACTTCCACTAGGTTGATTTTGTGTTTTGTGTTTCTTCATTCTTTTTGTAAATTTAATTACCGGTTTCGTCGTTGCTCTTTCGGACATTTGACACTCGAATGTCCCATTAGTGCCGCTTTGCTTCTTTAAATAACAAAGAAAACAAGAATTAGCAGTAATTTGCATATTTGATGCATGTAACTTGTACCTATCATATAACATGTTGCAGTTGGAATATGATATTTTTAAAGCGTAACAATTGTAAGATTAATCACTCTTAAATTAAATGTTATCTTTATGAAGTTTCATTTTTACTACATGTACATATATTATCAAAATTCAGATTGTCTTAATTCAAACTTAATTATAACATCAGGTTTCTGTCCTTGTTTTGCATATGGTCGATATTTTAGCTCTCTGAATGTTTTGGATATGATTACTTTCCCTCCAATGCTTTCAGTTTTCAATGGTTTGATTCAAATGCTAATGGTGACAGATTACTCCTTGATATATTGACCAAGTGTGTACCCTAGGTGGCTGAATAGGATGGCCCTTGTCTGCAGGGGGTGTAAGATCTATAATACGGAAACCTTGACCGCTGACCATAGTAGGCCAACGTGTGTAGAGAGTGACACGCTTTATGCACGTAAAAGACCCCTTCGTGGACCGCCAAGAAGTGCACCTTATTTATAGACTAACTATATTTTCCACCCCTACCCACCTCTCCCCTTTTCCTGTGGTTATTCAAAATTTACTGTTCCTTTGTTTCCCAACCCACCCCCAGATTTCATTTATCTTTCATCATTTCATGTTCATTTTATCATCCTTTTCCTGCTCATCGCTTTTAAATACCATATTTAGCGTTGCAAGGGCGTAAACCACCAACTCGCTTACTCACTCACCGATGTTATTATATATACAAATTATTCTTTATTTGACAGCATGTGATGATGGGTACTTTTATGATTGTACAAAAAGATGTCACTGCCTAGTTGACTTTTGTGACAAGCCATCCGGGATTTGCCCAAATAAACAATGTAAAAGTGGTTGGATGTTAGATAGTTGTAGCCAAGGTATACGAGTCTATTACTACTTTTGCTTGACAGAAATAAAAATGACAAACCATTACAATTTTGCAATGAGTTGGTATCACCATCTAATGGACATTTTACTTTAGCTAAATATGCATTCAAGAGGTTCGTACTGCAATGAAAAGAAAAAACAGCCACCGTCACACTTTTTTTTTACATTTGGTACTTGTTATGATTAAATACACATTTCTTTACATATTGAAAAGAAAATATTAAAAATCAAGTTTAAATAGAATATTGTCGGATCCGTATTACCATACGCAAGTGCCAGCAAAGGAAAGTTTTGTGGAGCAAATTAAATACTTAAAGAAAAAGAAGCAATAAAACTAAATCGAAAAAATCCTACAAAAATCAGATTTTATCTGAGTCACTCGTAATAATCTTAGATCAGAAAAAAGACCAAAGAGAAAAAAATGAATGAATAAGTTTCTCGAACTTTTTGGTTATATACAGTTAGGCCAAGAATTAAGTAGATAAGTACAACGCAAGATAAAAGATGCTGCGCTGTGGTTTAATTTGCAAGCAAATACTAGAATTATTTTATCCTATAAAATACTATTTGAAAGTTCAACGAAAAAGATATTAACAGCAGTAAAATGTTTAGAATTAATCAATCATTTAATCCATTTTTCTTAATTCATTCCTTAATATATTAAGTTTATCAAGGCAAAGAAAACCTCGTATGTTTTTACCAAGATAAAAATTTTCTACTGAAATTTTATTATTTTTCATTTTTCAAAATCTAAATAGAATACTTCAAAATTGTAAATTGATAAGAATTATGTAAACTATCAAACCCAATTTATTGTGTATCTGTTGTTGGTTTAATTTGTAATACTTATGGATTGGTTTGTAATAATTGACATTAACTATGTTTGAAATAGATTGACTGGGATAACCATCGCATTTTCACAGGGCTGTCTGTGAGATTGATTTGGATTGACTGCCTGCAAGGTGCATATCCCAAATTACATTCATTAAGATCACATAGAGATTGATTTGGATTGAAGAAATACATTGAAATAGAGAGACAGTATAAATCAATGAAATTCAGGTTGTGTAATCTTTTTCAAATAGATTTAATGCCAAAATGGCATATACAATCCCACATGACTTTACTAGCGCTGGTAGCTCAGCCTCTTTTTCCACAGTTTTCCTAGATTTTGAAAATGTATTTTATGTTTTTTTAAATTAAACAAAAAATATATGTATGAATTGTTTTGATACCAGAATGTTTACATGGACAATATGGCTATGATTGTGCTGAAACGTGCGATACATGTAACAATACATCTTGTGATAGATTTAATGGAAACTGTACAGATGGATGCATAGAAGGCTATGGTGGCTTCAGATGCCAGTTTCGAGGTTATTAAGTTTCTTTAGAATCATTTCGGTGATCAAAACAAACCAGAAAACTGAACAATATCGACACTGTGGAAATGCTTGCATATAAACTACAAATAAATGAAAGCAGAGGTACCAATGAGGTGTCCGAATGTCAAAAGTCCCAAAGGGCAGAGACAAAACCAGTAAACACCAACAAGAACGGGACAAAACAGACAACATGTAAAACATGGAAACACAAAATAACTGAATGTCAATCAACAACGAGAACTCCAGGCGAAACGAGAGTGAACTCAGGTGCCCCGGAAGAGTAAGCAGTTCCTGCTTGCTAAAGCACACCCGTCGCGTTGCCAAAAGTCAGTTCAGTGTGTCAAATGCGGTAAAGGAAACCAAAACAAAACCCTATGACAAACCAACATCTGCACTCATCTGAGAGATCGAAATTCCATATTTGTCTATAAGTGCATGATGTCTTCCGTAAAATTTCTTGAGTGAAGACAGCAACCGAGGAGCAACATAACCTTTTGTGAGCAATTTTTTCGTCAGACATGCCGCTCAGCTAAGGAAATCAATGCAAGTCCCGCACGCTCTGGAGTAACGAATCAATTGAGATACGTAATTGTAACCCATCAGCTGGAGCGGACGGAATGTTGCTACACAAGAAGGGAAAGTTGACGATTCAAAAGTTGAAGTCATCACGTTTGTCATAGAGCTTTGTTGAATGTTTTCCTTGAGGGTCAATTTCAAGATGTAGATCTAAATATGAATCCGTAGTGTCCTTAATCTCAAGTTCCTGAGGATATATAAGATCGATTAAGTCACAAAATCGAGAATTGTTCAGTGAAAGGACAAAGTGAAAGGTTGAATGAAATATGGTTTTACTCAAAAATCCTGATTTTTCATTAAAGCGAGAGAAAAAATCAGTAAATATTGATAATTAGTTTATTGGCAACAAACCTTTCTATCCATATATCACAATCTGAAATATAAAGTCATTCACTGTAGATGCGAAAATTGTCTGCTTGACCACTATCACTATTCACTTGTATTTTGACATTACCGGTATATTCAGATGAGAGCAATTGTTGGTTTGTCATGAAGATTTATGTTCTACTGTCTGTAAAGGGTAGTCTAGAGAATGGAAAAATGAAATATAAGTTTTTTCATAAATACTTCAGAATTAATATATTTACATTTGTACATAACCTTATAAGTATAAAAAAAGAAGTAACTTTTCAACAACTCTCATTGTGGATATCCTAATATTCTACCCTGTAATGCTTCGAAATAACAAATATGTTACCTTTTGACTATTGTATTGTTTTTAAGCATTACAGCGATCAAATATGTCGGTTATGTGTGATGATATTACATTAAATCATTAGTTGTTTGAAGTGTTATGTTGGATTTAGAATCGATATGTTTGATTTTTTTACATCAGTCGATAAATGCTTCTTAGCTAGATGTCAGTAACTGCGAGTGTTCTCAGAAGAGTCCCTTTACTTCTCGTTGTTATTGTATAGTACTCTTGTCTCAGGTTCTTTCTTGTTGAATTGAACTTTTATCGATTTGATTTTTAAAGTGTGTTATTTTTTGTACTTTGTACAAAATTAACAATAGGGGAAAGGTTGGGCCCAAAAAACTAGTTTTACTAGTTTTACCCTTCCACATTTTATAAGTGCCTGTTCTAAGCCAGGAATCTTTGACAAAGCGTTCGTTTGTACTTTTCTGTTCCTTGTTTAAGAAGGGGTTTATCTGAGACTATTTTAAGACTGGATTTGAATTATATGCATTTTATTTAGACCATGGGGCAATTGCAGAACCGCAAGCAGCGCCTATTGGCCTCGTTAAAAGCTACTGGCAGTTGTCCATTGTGTTTTTTCATTAATACCGGCTGTGTCGCGTACACTTATTCCAAATCTCATTATTTTCAACATGTATTATACATACATGTATTACATCTTCACAAAATATTTAATACATTTCCTAAAAATTAAGATATTTGCGTATTTGAATTCCCATTGTAGAAATGGCGGGAAAATGTCATTTTCTATTGTGATGTCGTATGACATCAACATTCACTCTCATATAGAAACAAAAAACAATTTGATCACAAAATACGTCTGTGGTCCAAAGGATAATCCCAAATTCTACAATAAAGTGATTTTATAAAATTTGACATCTTCAAAATGGCTGCATTCTACAATGGAGAAATGAGGTAAGTTACTTTCTTCATCCTTTTTTAAAATGGCAAATATTTCAAAGGTCATAGCAGGTATGTAAAGAAATCTTTAAAGAATTTCTTTTCTCTAGAGTTCCCTTAGAGACAGTAAATTGACTTTTACCAACGCGACGTATGTGTTGCAGCAAACAAAATTAAAGTGCTTATCCTTTTGGAGCGACTGAGTTCACTATTTTGTTAACGCGTTTACATGTGAACTTACTGACATACTGCTATTCTTATAATATGAGAATTTAGCATAAAGTAAAGTGTTGCTTAAGTCACATAAACGGGTATGTTTGATAACATCTTACATATTATGACTGTACTTGATATGTAAAGAAAATATTGTCTAGTCATGAAATACTGAATGTATTTAAAACTATAACAGTTTTGCAAAATGTTTTATTAATCCATTCATACATTTGATAAAATTAAATCATGATTTCATTTTAATGTTGTTTTCATTATTTATTTAGGTTCTGTATATTTATATCTTTATATATTTTTTACTTGCTTGCAGCTTAGAAAGCAGAGGGTTCATTAAGGCATTTTTATTGCATAAGAAGTCTAATTCAGTTATATTATTTATGCAATTAGTTCTTTTTCTATTTGATCTAAAACAACTATACAATAGTAACTTAAAAGCGAAATGACATAAAAATGGCGATTTAGTTTATTACTTATGCAAACACAAGCTAAAACCATGTAATTATTCAGATTGGTTATTTTGAAAATACAGAATATAGAAAAACATCAATGTGAAAAACAGTCATGTCAGTTTTCTTTGTCAAACCTTGTGTTCTCTAAATGCCATTGGCATTTCCTTTTTTTCTTATGCAAGAAGGTCTCCAATAAGAAACTGCTGGTAGTTTAAAATCAACCTTGGAGAACAAGAGCATGATAAAGTTTTTCAAATTTTTGCTTACTTGCTTTTTGAGACCTAAAATGTGTTAATTAACCAACTGTTTAGCTTAGCATTATAAATATGCTCCAATTTATACCATTTATATAAGGCTTGTTGCTTTAATTTTTCTTGCTTTTATTAAGTTATAACGATATTATTGCTTGTTTTTAGCAATTTGATATGATTTGTGCTGATGATTTTTTTAAGAATGTATTTATATTGTATAATCCGATACTAATTCGTGTCTTTAATTGCAGTTTTAATATTTGATTTGAAGAAACACACAATTCAATTTTATATAATATTTGTATCTTTAAGTTTGTGCAAATGGGCATGTCTAGTAAAATTTCTTGTTTTCTTGTTTAAATGATTATTTTTGCCCCAAAAAATCATTATTTACAAACTCCTTATGACTTGTTCTTATTATGTTAAGTACTGCTAAGGTATGTTTTGAATGTATATGCCATTTGAAAAGGTGGTAGAAAATAAGATGAACAGAAAACACACAATCACAATTGTTTTGCGTGAAGTTTTTGTAATGAGATAGTAGACTTATCAACATGTTTTTATCACTTATATTTACGTTTCAATTCAGTACTTATAATGTTGGTAAATTTTCTATTATTGTATTATTTTGTTTTCAATTTAATACTTTTTTATCATTTTTTTTTTTAAAAAGACGGCCGTTTCTACTGATGTATACATTGGAGATATTTACCTTTGGCTCAAGAGAGTATCATTGTCTGATTGATTTTTATGACAAACCATCTGGAAATTGCCAAATAGACGATGCAAAAGGGGAGGGGTGAGAGATAATTGGATTAAAGGTATATCAATAAATGATTGTATCGTCGTTTTTACAACATAAGTTCTCGAATATTTACCATTCAAAGAGTAGGATAGTGTAAGAGTCAGCTCTTTTGTCCCATGCCCAAAAAAATTAAACCCTTTTGTTTTTCAATAACAACGTTATTATTTATATGCTAATATACAAACATAAACTTATTGTACCATAAAATAAATATTTTGCCACACGTTTCTTTATTATTACGATGTCTTTTCACTGAACAATTTTCGATTTAGTACATTTATCCGTCTCATATATCCACAGGAACATGATATAAAGGATAAAAACTCTGGATTTCAGTTTCAAAGTAATTCTATATTTACTTAAAACCAGTGGCATATAAATTATGAAAACAAAATGTAAATCCAAATGTTATCGATTCTTTTTAAAATCAAAGGATTTGAAAAAATTAAAAATTAATAACACAAAAGCAAATTTCCGGTTAATCTTGATGTCAGAGTTCATCAGACATTCCTATTCAATGACAATAAAGGAGTTAAATCTTAAATGTTAATTATAAAAGGCAACCTAATATTACTATGAAGTTGAATAATCGAATAATTCAGCAGTCCTGTAAATTAATAGTGAATTTTAATTCGTTATCAAGAAAAAAATGCATAATTTTTAAAGTAACAATCAAAATGTCTATAATTATTTTTATTAAGGCGTCAATGATACTAAACGGATATTTAAGTTTTATGTGGAATAAATGCATGCGTTATTAAATTTTAGACCACAAGATTTTTACATGAGTCGCCTAAAAAGTTATTATTGTATACATTAGATGATGTTTTTCATTTACAGTTTACGGAAGCGACGACATGCCTACCGAAAAGCAAAATTAAAAGCCAGCTAATAAAACAATGATCACGAAGCTAACAGGCATACGACCAATTTTAGTGAATAAAACGAACTACCAGTTACTACTGACATCTAACTGATATATTATGAAACACCTACTAAGATGTACAGTTTTAGATAGATTAAAGAAGATCAGAAAACATTGCCTATACCAATGACATGTTAATATTAAAAAAAACGTTTGTTATTAATCTAAACGAATAAAAATTCATTAAAATTATGATTGATATGGGATTTATCTCTCTCCGAGAGAACATACAGATGTCGGTTTGTCATAAGGTTTTGTTTTGTCTTTCTTAATTGGCTTAATTTGACACGCTTAAGGAACAATTGGGAGCACTCTCAACGGTTGTGCTTTATCTTACTCTTCTGGAGCACCTGAGTTCAATGTCGTTAAGACTTGAGTTTGCGTTGTTGATTGTTATTCAAAAGTTTTGTATTTTTGTGTTTTGTGTTGTCGGTTCCTGCATGCTGTTCTCATTCGTTTTAACTGATTTTGTCTTTGCCCTTTCCGACTTTTGGCATTCGAATGGTTCTCTGCTTATTTCTATTTAACCAAATTATTTGTTATCCCTTTATATATACATGTATGTAAAATATATGTTCTAAATAGATACAAAAGAGGTGGCTCCACTTCATTCCATCCATGTTTGGATTCTTTAATTAGATAAAAAATCCATACAAACATTGCTTCATTGTAGGGTCATCCAAATGAGCCACTAAACCTCTTTCAGTTCTGATGACTTCAATACTAACGACAATAGAATCCGGCATCCAGAAATACACGATGGTTGTAAGTCTGGAAATGGGTTCAATAAAATGTGGATCCTGAAGAATTCAAACAAACTGATGGAGGTTCTTAACTCTAAATCAGTCTCTTCTTGTAACAGCATCGAAACTTTTCATTTCTCTACACTTTACATTTTTATTCCACATGAACAACAACAACAAATAATCGATATTGCTCAACATTCTCATTGACAACATATTTGT
Organism: Arcuatula senhousia; assembly: GCA_963971305.1. Taxonomy (NCBI): domain Eukaryota; kingdom Metazoa; phylum Mollusca; class Bivalvia; order Mytilida; family Mytilidae; genus Arcuatula; species Arcuatula senhousia. The sequence goes on along the minus strand of OZ020303.1, from coordinate 41,345,967 downwards.
TTATTATGGTAGACGTGTTTTTAAGCAAAAATAGGGATTCCAATATGGTAACTAACTGTGCACCTTTGCTGGCTGATTAAGTTCTTCATTCATATGAAGCAGACTGCTTACAATTACTTCTACACAAACAAATATCGTAGAGTTGCTTTCTCTTTCAATTTCAATTTTCGTTATATTGGTGATGTCCTTTCGCTGAGTTTACTCTCGTTACGACTAGAGTTGGGTTGTTAATTGATATTCAGTATTTTTTTTGTTTCCGTGTTTTACACGTTGTCTGTCTTTTTGTCCTGTTCTCGTAGGTGTTAACTTGTTTTAACTATGGCCTTTCCTACTTTTGACATTTGGATATCCCATTGGTACTTTTGCTTCCCTCAAGCATCAAACCAATACCATTTTTAGGAATTTACATTTTTCATAATTATTAGTTTATATATAACACATATTTTTTTTCAAAATTAAAAGAAGAATTGTAAACAGATGACGGAAGACAGAAGATGGACACATGGAGACGGAATACTCATTTGTTTAATTTGTTTATTTAAATAAAACTATCACGTTTATTTCCAAAAGTTGACCTTTTTTGAACATGTAGAGATGAATCAATGTCTATCGATTTTTGGGTCTGCCCATTTCGATTTACGACATTTGATAGCCCGATTGGTACATCTTTGCTTCTTCCAGAAAAAGTTTGCAGCTAAAGAGGGGTATCCCTTACTTAAAGAGGATCAGTTTTTAACAATTGTAGATTTGAGTAAAAATTTTCAAAATTTACCCTTCATGTTTTTTTACAAATTGTGAAAAATTAAAACCCCTTTATTTTCCGCTTAAACATTTAATTTAGTTAAAGCAATCAAAGCATCAGTCTTTTGTTACAATTGCTTTTTTATTTTATGTTCAAAAGCACGCTTTGGTTATCGTTGTGAATTTAACTGAGCCCTTTGTTTATTTTATTCAGTAGATTTAGTTTATATGTATTTATTGGTTAGCATGCGATCGTTAAATCGGTTAGTTATCGTGAAATCAGTTAGGCAAAATGTAAACAAACGGGAAAAGGCCAAAGGGAAAAGAGAAGCTTTAACTATTTTGGGACTTTTTGGAGGTACAACATGGATTTGTGCTAACAAATGAATGATGTTTAGAGGGTTTTCATTTCATTTAATTTTGTTCATTAATTAAAGAAATAGTTTCGAGTAAAAGTGAATGTTTGACAAATATGTCAAATTTTGTCTTGCATTTGCAAAGATTTCGTGTGAACCCGGTCAGAATCATGCAAAATGAATATCAAGAATTCTTTATCTATCATCCGTATAAGCCACTCTTCAAATTTCATTCATCAGATCTCTTTGGCTTGACGGTATGTTAATTTTTTGAAGCACAATGCATCATAAAAATGTAGTCGTTAACGCGTTAAATGTTATCATTCAAACCGGTTGGTTCCTTTTTACTGCTTTCGTTAACTGCGAATTTAAAAATGTTATTTATTACAATATTGTTTAATTCAGAAACTGTCATTGGTCAAATTAGGTCACCTGATTAAACTGTTAATAGTGGTAGCATAAGACTTTCTAAAAATACGGACTATTTTTTTTTCTAAAACTAGAATGTTGACAGACTTTATAAGCAATTCTACATATAAAAAGGTGCTCTCAAATGAAAAAAAAGAAGCAGAGGTACCAATGGGGTATCCGAATGTCAAAAGTCCGAAAGAGCAGAGACAAAACCAGTAAACACCAACAAGAACAGGACAAACACAGACAACATGTAAAACATGGAAACACAAAACAACTGAATATCAATCAGCAAAGCGAACTCTAGTCGAAACAAGAGTGAACTCAGGTGCTCCGGAAGAGTAAGCAGTTCCTGCTTGCTATAGCACACCCGTCGCGTTGCCAATAGTCCATTCAGTGTGTCAAATCCGGTAAAGGAAGACAAATCAACACCCTATGACAAACCAACATCTGCACTCATCTGAGAGATCGAAATCCCATATTTGTCTACAAGTGCTTGATGTCTTCCGTAAAATTTCTTGAGTGAAGACAGCAATCGAGGAGCAACATAACCCTGTGTGAGCAATTTTTGTGTCAGACGTGTCGCTCTGCTAAGGAAATCGATGTAAGTCCCGCACGCTCTGGAGTAACGTATCAATTGAGATACGTAAACTCCATAAGCTGGAGCTGACGGAATGTTGCTACACAAGAAGGGGAAGTTGACGATTGGAAAGTTGAAGTCATCACGTTTTTCATAGAGCCTTGTTGAAAGTCTTCCTTGAGAGTCAATTTCGAGATGTAAATCTAAATATGAAGCAGACTTCCTAGAATCCGTTGTGTCCTTTATCTCAAGCTCCTGTGGATATATGAGATGGAGAACGTCACCAAATCGAGAATTGTTTAGTGAAAGGACATCATCAATATAACGGAACGTGAGGTTGAAAGAGAGAGCTAGTCTACGGTCTTTTTTGTCTAGAAGACATTGCAAGAAGTCTGCTTCATATGAATAAAGAAACAAATCAGCAAGCAAAGGTGCACAATTAGTGCCCATTGGAATCCCTATTGTTTGCTGAAAAACACGTCCACCAAACTGAACAAATATGTTGTCAATAAGAAAGTTGAGCATGTCGATTATTTGGGCTTCTGTAAATTTGTTCTTTTTCTTAGACTCATTAATGACAAAGTAAGTCTTGGTATAATCGACTACAAGAAATTTGTACCTGCGTTTTCCATTCTTTTTGAAAAAGCTGCGTTTAATCAGCTGTGCCAATCGCGTTTTCAGTTGTTCGTGTGGAGTAGAAGTGTAAAGTGTGGAGAAATCGAATGTTTTGATGCTGTTACAAGATGAAACTGATTTAGAGTTAAGAATCTCCATGAGTTCTTTAGAATTCTTCAGGATCCACATTTGATTGACACCATTTCTAGAATAACAACAATCGTAATATTTCTGGAGGCTGGATTTTACTGCCGTAAGTATTGAAGTCAACAAAACTGAAAGAGGTTTAGTTGACCATTTGGATGACCCTGGAATAAAGCGCTGTTTGTATGGATTTTTATGTAATTTGGGAATCCAATACAGGGATGGAATGTCATCATTACTGCCACCAACAGAAAGGCCGAAGGAGGAAATGACAGATTTGTGATTGTCAATGATTTCTTCCTTAGACAGTGTTGTAGCCTTGTAAGTGGTGCTGTTGCTGGTACAACCAACCCCCAGTTCAGCAGTCAAACAGTCAATATAGTGTCTCTTGCACACAAAAATGATGTTATTTGGTGCTTTGTCTGCAGGTACAACAACATATTTGTCATGTAAGGTGGACAATGTTTGGCAACATCAGCGTTGCTGAAAATGGATGTTGCCTTAGTGCTCATTGAGCATTTCAAAGAATTGATTCTTTTCAAAACCAATGACCTCACAGCTTTTACCCATTCTGACAAAACGTCACATTCTTTCTCCTGTTCTTTTTTGGCCCATTTTCTTGCATAGTCCTCAACTGACTCCATAATTTTTTTGAAATTATAGCTCCAGTTGATTCGTCTTGGCTCACGATATTTAGGTCCTTTAGCCAAAACATCGCGAAGTAAGTCATTTTCCAAGATGTTGAGGTCACCAGTGGTAACGTGGCCAGAGGGACCATATTTGAATGGGGACTTTTCACAGGTACAGTCTGGAGGTTTTGCTTTGAGGTCATTGATTTGGAAATCCCGCAACACTTGTTTATAGTTGAAAACCTTAGGTGTAATGGTGGAAGTGTAGGAATAAGAGATAATGGGAATGCTTTTATCTTTGAAGTAAGGAGGAATATGTTCCGTAACAGATTTGTGGTGTAAAATATTTCCTAAATTAATAGCATCCAACCCCTTGTTTAAAAATGGAAGTGAAAGAAAGGAACGATTGTCTACTGTTTTCGTGTGGAACTCCAACAGGTTTGAAAAAGCGGTTGTAACCGATATCAAGAACGATAGCAGTGAGTCTATAAAAGTTAGACTTAGGGTCAGTGACCGGATTTTCTAGACATTCCTTGTACAAAGTATTGAGTTTAGAAAGGGGAATAGAATACAGTTTAGTTCGAATGTGATGAATCCCTAGTGGTTTTTGGACTAACGGAAGCAATCCACTAATTGATACATCGCAAAGCTTTGGTGCGTTGTATTTTCGATGTCCATGACTGCGTTTCTGTCTCTCCATTTTTTCAAAGAGATTCATCACATTAACATCACTGCATCTAGGGCTAGATAAATTTCCTACACTTCCGATGTTGTCGTTGCAGCCATAAGGTAGTGCGGTTCCCAGTCGTCGAATCCAGAATTCTTCTCTCTCTTTACGGAAAGGTGTACTAAAAGTGGGATTATTTGTAGGATGGTAGATTTTTTTCAAAATTCTGACTTTTAAAGACGAAATGGAATGATCAGGTTGGTTAAAATGCTGGTAAACGAAAGGAAAACTGTCGTTGTTGATTCCGGATCTGTGGCCACATAAACTTTATTTAAATGAATTTTAAAACTTGTTAGGTTATACACAAATAAGAACGTACAGTATGACTGTGCTATGATTAAGTGTAAGAGTTGAAATTGATACATTTAAAGTAGAAAAGCAATAGTTTTTACAATATATTGAAAATCTCAAGCACAGTCTCGAAAAATCGAAAAATATCATAATGAAACCGTTAAAGCTTTTTACAGTTCAGTCAATACATGTTTTTATAAACTCAGAAAAAAACAATATATTGACCTCGGACTTCGTTCTCAGACAATATATCTTTTCTTGAGTCGATAAAAGATTGTATTGACCTCACAAAAACGCTATTATTGTATAATGTACCCAAAGCTTCTTTCACCTATCAAATAGCGTTAGTTCAGATGTTTTAAACCTTTGTTAGTAGAACAAATAAACTTTTTTTGGTTCTTTGTAATTCAGAGTTTCTCATTAAGGAAAGAAACCAGAAAGGGTAAATAAAGTAATAAAAAAATTACCGGACTAGAATAATAGTAAAGTTAATAAACATATTCTATTTTACTACTCCCTTATTAAGTACAGCTGGGGTTTCACAGGTAGTAATGTGTAATATCGTATAATGTTTGGTAAAGGGAATTTGTCATGGTATGGTAAAGGGAGGTCATGGTTTGTACAAGGGATTTTTTTCTAAAATATGTAAAAATACCTTTAGTTTAGTATCAAATCGTGTAAAGAGATGGAAGGAATTGAACATGACGATAAAGGTTTACTGTGTTAACTTTAAATCTGCTTAGTTGTGCTTTTTAACCAAATTTAAATTTTGTCATGGTTTGATAAAGGGAGCAGAAAAGTGTCATGGTTTATACCATTATGTCATGGTTTATCACATTTTCTAAATTTAGGAGATCGGGCAAAATATTAGGGTTTTTTGGCTGTTTTATTGTGTTTGACGACATACTCTGTTTCCGTGTTTCTTAATACGCATCTTTAACCGCCAAATAAATCATTGGCTCGTTTCTTGGAATTTATTAATCGTCACCTTCAGTAATAACATATGAAAGATATATTTTTAATTTTATATATCATTTTAACTTCTGCTCTAGACCGTCATTAAGCCAACAACATATCCTAACCATCAGGATTTCCATTGAACAATTAATATATAAAAATATTAATTAAAATTAAATATGAATATGGTTAATGTATAGGCTTTTAAAATGAGTGAGTGAGTGAGTTGGTCAACTTGGTGTTTTACGCCCGTGCAACCGTTGAACGCTAAATAGGTCATTTACAGGCGATTACCATGAAAAGGATAAAATGAACATGAAATGATGATGATAAATGAAATATGGGAGTGGGATCGAAAACGAAGGAACGGTAATTTTGAAGAACCACAGGAAAAGGGGAGAGGTGGGTTAGAGCGGAAAATTTAGCCTATGTGGTGCACTACTATACCACAAAGGGGTATTTTACGTGCATCTCCACACACGTTGATCCATTATGGTAAGCGGTCAGAGTTTCTGTATTATAGACCTGACAACCCCTGCGGACGAGGACCACCCTATTCAGCCACCTAGGGTACACACTTGGTCGCTCTGTGGGCTGAGCACTGACCCGACGTCAGAATCACAAGAACTTTAGTCGCCTCTTACGACAGGCTAGGCTCTGCTGCGGGCCTATTCGCCACCCGGGCCCCGCATGGAACAAAAAACAGTACAAGCTAAACCTGTATGATAATATAAAAAAAAGCTATGGATGAAGCAAACGTTTCTGTAGTTGTTGCACTGAATAATATTATTATGGATGAAGCAACATATTCCCTGAGATATGTCCATTGCAATAGTTCAGTTGGTAGTGAATATCATTTAAATTATGGATACTGAAAAGTTTCATTGATAGGGAGTTATTAGTATATATATTAGCGGCAATTAGCAAAATCATGATATTGCATTGACGCTTAGAATGCGGGTCAAATTCATCAGCAAAAAAAGTTAATAAAAATCCCAAGACGGACAGACAGACGGACAGGAATAGAAATCTTTATAAACCCGCCTCTTATTCAATATTGACACTATATAGTGCAAATCAACGATCAATTATCTTTGTTTATAAAGAAATAAACAAAATGACCGGCTTTTTCTTATACAGGAAGAAGATCGAGAGTGACAGACCTAAAACCAATTCCAACATTCTGGGAAATGTATACTAATGTTGCATACCTAATACCAAAAGGCTGCGGTAAGTAGTTGATAATAAAACTGTTACGATTTTTCCCCCTGTTTATTTATAAACGAGATTTTGTACTTCGTTGAATCCAGCGAAAGAGGGATATTTGCGATCCTTAATCATATTATTGACCTTTATAATTAATTCTCAATCTTATGACGGTCGATATATGTACAGAATATTTATCTTGAAAGAGGGCTTCACTTGGTTCCTGACCCATGCAGTACCCGGGAGGCAATTCAAATGTTCAAAGGGAAAAAAAAGATGTGGAATAAGCTTACGCGAGACAACCAACATTAAAGAAAAGTCAATTGAAAAAATCACAATTGAAAACAGCCAGCAATTTTCAACATGATCAAAGGTCACTGCTCGCTGTCTTGTGTTGGCCCAAGACTAAAAATACAATACATAAGATTCAAACAAATCCCTAGATTATCAACGAAAGACCCATTTCTGGACATAGAATTAAAAACAGATTGTTGACAGGAACAAACAAAAGCTTTGACAAAGATTATTTCACAGAGTAGCAGTCCTTTGAAAGGAAACATATCCAGCTTATAAGTATCATAGAATACAAGGTGAGCGATTCAGGCTCCTGGGAGCCTCTAGTTTTTCGCCAAGTTTGTGTACGTTCAACCAGGATTCAGTATTGTATTTTCGACAGATAAGGGTTGCCTATGTGAACATGGGTAAGAGTTGGCTATATCCCACACAGGTAAGTGTTCTAACTAGTATGAACTAATTTCAGGTAAGGATTCTTCATTGTCAGTCAACATAGGTAAGGGTTCCAGATTATCCCAATTTTTTGCGATGGGTCTCGTTATTTTCTGGGTACATTGGCCTATAGTGCATTGAGGGTACATAAGCCTGTCTTGTGAGTTGGTTCGTTTCCTTCTGGTTTGTGGTCGTACATATGACGGTTCACATTTGCCCTTTTTGCATGGCATACATGGGGCTGTGCTATGGATGCTGTGCCTTAAGTCACAATTCAATTCGTTTTTCTAATTACCTCTTGTCCTGATTATGATTAAAATATTGTTGACTGGACATTAAACAAACAACAAACACTCCTTGGCTCCGTGCGAAATAAAACAAAATACAGGCATACATGACAAACTATTTGTATTGGCAGCCTTATGTTTTATATACCAGAAATCCCTTTCAATTTTTTTTTCTAAACATGCGCTGTCAAAACATATTTTTGATAAAAAATAAGATTTGTCATGGTTTTTTTTTCGGAAATTGTCGGTCACTTAAAATATTGTGCCAAAGTATGCTGTTAAAATCGTATACAAATACTTTAAATGCATAGATCTATGATAATAATTTGCCGACAGCGCAATAATACACAAACTAAAAGTGTTTAGGAAAAATTAGTTTTATGATGATACAATACAAAATCATAAGTTGTTTGAAGTGTCATGTTGGATATAGAATCGATATGTTTGATTTTTTTCACATCAGTCGATAAATGCTTTTTAGATAGCTGTCAGTAACTGCGAGTATTCTCAAGAGAGTTCCTTCATGTCTCTTTGTCCTTGTATAGTACTCTTGTCTCAGCTTCTCTCTTGGTAAATTTAACTTTGATCGATTTGATTTTTAAAGTGTGTTATATTTTGTGCTTTGTACAAGGTTAACAATGGGGGGGGAAGGTTTGGCTTAAAAAAATTGTTTAACCCCGCTACATTTTATATGTGCCTGTCCTAAGCCAGGAGTCTTTGTCAAAGCTTTTGTTTGTCCCTGTCAACTATCTGTTCTTTATTCTTTTTCCAGAAATGGGTCTTTCGTTGATAATCTAGGCATTTGTTCGAATCTTATGTATTGTATTTTAGTCTTGAGCCAACACAAGACAGCGAGCAGTGACCTGTGTTGAAGACTGCTGGCTGTTTTTCATTGTGATTTTTTCAATTGCCTTTTCTTTAATGTTGGTTGTCTCGCGTACACTTATTCCACATCTTTTAATCTTTTATTTAGTTTGTCGTTTAAATAAAGTTCGTTTGACTCAAAAAGGCAAGATGTATAAGCTGTGCACGTTTTTTTGGTTTTTTGCGATTTTAAATTCTTTTTTTTGTCACAACAATTTTGTATATTGCATGAATGTGCACTCTCAGTTTATTATTTTATGGTTTTATGGGGTGTTTACAACTATTAAGAAAAAATACCATTTTTTTTAAATTGGTTTAATGACCAAGGGGAAAATGCTTCATAAAAAGCCGAGAACTCCATTACAAAACATTCATTGTAAACCTTTTGGTTAAGTTTTTCCCAACAGAATTGTGTCATAAAACATGTACAGTCTGTTTTAAAGTAAGGAGATACTGTTGAAGGCAGGTAACCATGTTTTGTTGACGATACTTTAAACCGCGTTAACGACTAAATTTTAGTCATGATATCTCTTTTCCCATTGGCTTATTCTCGTTTGTTTACATTTTGCCTAACCGATTTCACGATAACGCGTTAACCTGGATGACAATTTCAAGTGATTTTTTAACTTTTGTTCAATCGTATGTCTATTAAATATATAATTCAGTTGTAAAATGTAATGGTTTTTAAATCTTTAATTTATGAATACTGAGTATCATTTTCTGAAGGTGAAATTTCAGGTTCAATAAATAAGTAAAACGTATTGTAAACAGTTACTTCCTGCTTGATGTGAAGAGTTTGTCAGCTAATATGATAATCAGGTAATTAATTCATTTATTAAGTAGAACATTAAAGGTTTTATTCACAAATTAATTTGATAATAAATTTTATCACTTTTCTTGCACTATGTATTGTAATACATATTTATAAGGATTCTTCTCAACTTGGTTATGATTTTCATTTAAACATTTCAACATATATGTAACTATATATGTTTTAACATGGTTGGTTGTTTTTCAGCATTTTAGCAATGTTTGTTCGAGACTCTGTATCGCACCTTATTTTCCTTCCAGCAAGTCAGACATATACGTTTAGCATCGATGATTTGTTTTTTCAATGACAGTCGACAGACATCCGTGTATTAACGTGCACCCTTTGAACTAACAACTGCATCTCCCAACGTACTTTGTAATGTTTTAATAACGCATGTTTGTTACAAATAATTTGTACAAGATTGATTAAAAGAACCACTTCACATTTTCATTGCAGATGTTCTCCTATGCGGTTCTTCTGTCTGTTTATGGTTATGAAATATGGTTTTGCACAAGGTAACAATAACACATTATGTCCCATTGAAGCAAACTCGCGTTCTGTCATTTCTAAAGATTTGTTAAGTACATCGCTGTCTTAGTATATAAATCGTTATGCATTGGCAATGTTTGATGTTGTGTTTATTCTGTTAAATATTCTCCTGGACAGCTGTGACAAAAATCAAAAAGCGACCACAGATGTTCTAAAAGTTTTTTTGTCAAAACGACTAAATGTATTGTTGTTTATTAACATTTTAAGTATCTGTCTGTCTTAGAATCATGCAGGGTTTATGATAATGGTGATTTGTTGTAAAACATAACACATGTGTTTCTTTACATTTTCGGAATCAAGATATAGTGCTATTGTTTAAAATCAAGTCTGTTTTTCCACAAAAGTCTTGGTCATTGGAGAAATCAGTGCTTTGAATTTTAATGAAATGTTTAGCAAGAAAAAAGTTATCTCCCTTGTTTACAGTATTTATGCAATAAAGGTAAATTTTATCTCTCATGACCAACAACAAAGAAACAAATGGCTGTTGTTTTTGTTAATTGGCGACCATTCTGTATAAGAAACCATGTTCAAGCTTATGGAGTTTACGTATCTCAATTGATTCGTTACTCCAGAGCGTGCGGGACTTACATCGATGTCCTTAGCAGAGCGACACGTCTGACGCAAAAATTGCTCACACATGGTTGTGTTGCTCCTCGGTTGCTGTCTTCACTCAAGAAATTTTACGGAAGACATCATGCACTTATAGACAAATATGGGATTTCGATCTCTCAGATGAGTGCAGATGTTGGTTTGTCATAGGATGTTGTTTTGTCTTCCTTTACCGGATTTGAGACGCTGAATGGACTATTGGCAACGCGACGGGTGTGCTATAGCAAGCAGGAACTGCTTACTCTTCCGAATCACCTGAGTTCACTCTTGTTTCGACTGGAGTTCGCGTTGTTGATTGATATTCGGTTAATTTGTGTTTCCATGTTTTACATGTCTGTTTTTGTCCCGTTCCTGTTGGTGTTTACTGGTTTTGTCTCTGCCCTTTCGGACTTTTGATATTCGGATACCCCATTGGTACCTCTGCTTCTTTCAAACACATGATTGTGTTATTGTGTGTGTGGGGGGTGGGTGGGTGTGGGGGGGACAGGGTGTGTGTGTGTATTGGTGTGGGTGTGGGTGTGTGTATGTTGGTGTTTAACGCCCTTTTATGGACACACCTTGAGGTCAGTTTAAATGATGAAGGAAACAGGAGTACCCGGAGGAAACCACCGACTTTGGACAGGTAACTGACAAACCTAATCATATCCAGTTGGGGAAGTCCCTTTTTTGTTAAATACAAACGTGACTCGAACACCAGCTGAGAGGTAATCGGCTAGTGATCAATAGTGTGGTATTTAAACCAGCGCCTTCGACCACTCGACCACCAAGGCCCCAAGTTTTTTTTAACATTCATCACCATCTGCATGATTTTTAGAAAGACCAAAAAAAACATTGACGAAAACCATTATGTTATATCTAGAACTTTCTCAGAACCAACATTCAAATTTCGTTAAAGTCCGAAAAGGCCAAGATAATGCTAAAAATGAAACACATAACATAAAGCATAAATGTTTAAAGTATATACATTATATTTGTATCAAATAACCTTAGGTTTAAATCTTATGTTCTGTATTCTGCTTTAATTACTTATGCTGGCGTCACACTATCCCGATATAGAACCCGATGGAAACACGATTATGGATATTTTCAAAATCGGGACTGATCGTAACCAGATCGCGCTATTCGTGTTGCCATCTTTTTCCATCGTATTGCCTTCTGTGGAAATTTTCTGACTTAGGGGTAAACTTCGTAGTGCCTCCGATTTTTTTTAACATGTTAAAAAACTGCAGAAGGTTCGTGTGAAGGTCTTTGTTCGTGTCGTGTTCGTTACTCCATCCTTTCTATCGTAATGCCTTCGTGGAGGCATCTTCTGATTCCGTGTTGCCTTCTAAGTGCCGTCGGTTTCATTTAACTTACGATGGAGGCACGAATGAAACGAGAAGATATCCAAAGGTGGTGCGATGGAAACACGGTGTCGCGAAGACCTCGCTTTGTATTCGTATATCCGTTGTAACTAGTGTAATGGCATAGAGTAATGGCACGGAGATGGAAACACGGCCCTACTCAAAGCAGAACGATTTCTGAAGTCAAAAATATCAAACGTGTCAAAAGTGCCTTATATAGACATTTATTGATCAATTTCAGTTAGGCTGTAGTTCAGGCGTGGCGTGTTACAGTGAATCGTAAAGAAAAAAAATACATGTAGCTCAGCTTTTTTCTTTTAATAAACACGCAGCAGAAAGCAGCTTATGATACAAGTACCCTCATTACTTCTCTATTCTTAATTTTCTTGTTTCTAAAAATTAATAAATAACAAAACTTCGAAACTTGAATGATCATTCTCAAATATACAAAAAGAAAAGACAAAACATAGCAAAGACAGTCTGAATCTAGAATCTTCTTATGCTTTCCTTTTCGTCCTGTTTTTCCATCCACTCGCCGCAGGCGCTTTCGTATTCCGCGTCCTCGCCCAGGCTTTAATTGGTGGCTTCTTTTTATAATTAAATTTCAATATCAGAAATAAAGGTTTAAACATTTAAAACTCACTTCAGTTTTTATCAGTCCCTTACCAAAATAGCCGAAGGGGACTTTAGGTTTGCACTCCGTATGCCCGTTTGTGTGTCTGTCCGACCCCGTCGTCTAGCTGTCACAATAAGTTTTCCGCACTTTTTTAAAACCTTATGCATAGATATTTGATATGTGAGTCTATCATGATGAGTAATAATGAGCAACGTGTCGTTCTAGTCCGCAATTTTTTACAGGAGTTAGGACCCTTTGAACTTTAAAAGATCACTGAAATTTCAGTTTACCACACTTTTTTCTAAACCCTTATATAGTTATTAATCTGCCTTTTTGTATGTATTGTAAGCGAGTCCACAATTCCACAATTACGGGTTACAGATCAAGTTCTCGTTCCGTTTCGGTCAGCAAATGTTTTCCGGACCTTTGGACTTTTTGATATAGGACCGGTAAGGAACTATATTATGTATTTTGAGGTGAACACGCTTTGGTCAAGAATGGTTCGCAGCAGCTAAAATTGTTGAACCTTATGCCAAAAAATACGAAAGCCCCTTTGGCTCAATTTGGTAATCTAAAAATCAATTTTCGCTTTATAATGTGCTTTTATCAATTTTCCCGTAATAACACGCTACTATTTCATAATAATGCGTTACTTTCGCGTTATAACGGGTTACTATCGCAAAATTTTCTTAGACTTTGGCAGAACCTCACAAATAAAGTAAAAAATCCAAACAAAAATCGCGTTATTACATTTCATACTTCGTATACCCATCGGGATGCATCGTAGACCCATCGTATGCTTAACACAACGTCGTACAAATGTACAGCCATTGTATAATTTTGTTTCTCCTTCGGATCTAATTCTCGACTAATCTTTATAACATCGTAACACCTTCGTAATAGGTTCGCAGCTATTCGTATGTGCATCTTTTATAATCGTTTATCCATCGGTTCTAATCGTATACCCTTCGGTTTTGATTTGGATTTTTAGCAAGTTCGGGACTTACTTCGCACGAAGTTGAAATTTTCACATTCGTGTGTCCATCGTATGTCAAAATCGGGACAGTGTGACGCCAGCATTAAGGAGGTACATGCAACATTTTCCTGGCAAGGACATGTTTCCGACGTGGTATTTTAAATAAATGACTCTAAAGTCGGGTTGATTTTCATTGAAATGTTTAAAAAAAAAGTTACCAATTTTAAAGGAATATCGTGTTTGTATAAAAATTTTGTCAATGATTATTTGATTTTTTTTATCTTATATAGGGCTTGTATAATGCATTATAAAATTGAAAAAAAGGTGCCTCCCATTTCGTTTTTCTGATAAAGAGAAGATTATGCCAAAAAGTGACCCAAATGGCATATTTTTACACAAATTATCTCCCTTTGCAAAAATGCAGAAAACACGATTTAACCTGGTTTTATGTGCTTATTATCAACATAAAACCAAAATTTACTAGAACAAATCATATTAAAATAATTTTCAAATCACACTAAAAGTTTCAAGCATGTAGTTTAGAAAATGTTTGATAATATTTTAAGTTTAAGTAATCTTGTAAAACAAAGTAATACAGTAAATTGAATTTAAGTTCTGGTTGGTCATGTGATCAATGTCATGCACCCCCTTAAATGTTTATAAGATGTTCACATATATATTGTTCAGATAATGTTCCCTCATCCAAGCATATCTTGGATGTGAAGAATGAGGATAATTTGTAGAATATGAGCCTAAGGCTCAAGGAAATATTAAGACAGCTTTACCTTCACTGAGCGCTGAAGCGTGACCAAATTTATCTCTATTTAAAGAAAAGAAAATTACGACATATAGTAATTTACAGCTAACTGGTCAGTATGACCTTGACCTCAGTATATAAACAGGTGCTACCGTGAATCTTGTCAATCTTCAAAGAAAAGTTTGTTGTCAACTTTAAAATCAATGGGCTGGGTGCCAAGAAAAAGGGTGGGAGATTAATATCTCCTTGAGCCTCATGCTCATATTCTAAAAATGACCCTCATCCTGCACATCCAAGATATGCTTGGATGAGGGAACATTTTTATTCATAATTCGCCTTTCGGCTCTACGTCAATATTAAGACAGCTTGTTCAAAGTGTTGACACAAACTTTAGTCCATTCCTCATTGTCTCATGAACATTTATTCCAAAAATTAACCCAATTATTTGAATAAAATGCAAACAGAAAAATCATTTCTTAAAGTTTAACTATTTACCACATGACAAAACTAAATTGGTAAAACTGTTTTCATTAACAGTTTGTTTATGATAATATTTTTGAAAAGTTCCAGCTGAACTCCAGTTTGCTGTGGAAAGAATATCCTTCATTGAACAACCAGCTGCCAAAGCTGCGGAAGTAGACGCACCTCTAAACGAGTGGGCCTTGAAAGTCGATATATCCACACCTGATAAAACTAAAACATTCTTAAGCCATCGGGCTAAAGTACTTGTTGTCACTTTAGTGTAATTCACATATGATATAAACAAATAAGTTGATTTTCTCAGCTTGTTAGTGCAAGCAACGTATCTACGTAAAGTTCGAATTACACATAAATCAGGCTTTTCATACTGTTTTAAAACCAAATTAGGAAGACTATTGCCAGGTCGTGTAGTTTTCAAAATATCCCTGATATGAAAAACATAAACAGATTTATCTGAATTGCAACTCAAGTGGTTTACATCCAAAGCAGACAGAGTCTGTGCTCTTGATGCAGTAATAAGAGCTACGAGTGTTATTAACTTAAATGTCAAAAACTTTAAAGATAATCCTCCAAAGGATACAAAGAACTCAAATATTTCAATACTAAACTAACATCCCAAGTAAACGAATAATGCACTCTCGGCAGGTTTACATTAAAGCATCCTGTCATCATTCTAGATAACAAAATATATTGTTTAAAATCAATCCCAAAAAATATCAATGTCTGTGATAACATAGATCTGGCTGTGTTCAACACGGAATAAGAATCTCCATCTAAACGTAAACAGTTTATATAATCAATAATTAAAGCCTTAGACGGGTGAAATGGATCTGCATTCCTTTTAAAACACCAAACAACGTACTTTTTCCATGACAATTGGTACTGTTTATTGGTTCCAGTTCGCCATGATTTCGCGATAATGTCTGAAGATTCTACTGAAACTCCGAGATATGAGAGTCTCTTCCGGATACAAGACATCCTATCAAATGCATCTTGGTATTCAACAGGTGCAATTCTCCTGAATGAGGCATCTCTAAAAAATTCCTGTGTCGAGGCAGTCTAGCTGGGAAAGAAATTAATATTGACATTAAAGATGGTAACCAATTCTGTGTTGGCCAAAAATGCACAACCAATAATGCTTTTTCTACCTTGTCAAGTGATATTTTCTGTACTATCTTCCCAATCAAATTAAAAGGGGAGAAAATATAAGGCTTGTATAAAGACCAAGATATAGTAAAAGCATCTGTACCAGTGGCTTGCGGGTCAGAAGACCATGACACAAACAAAGGTAATTGATAGTTTAACCGCGAAGCAAACAAATTAATATTAGGTTCAACACAAAAATGCCTACAGATCCTACTGAAAATATCAGATTTTAACTTCCATTCCTTAGAATCAGAAAATTTTCTAGACATTTCATCAGCGGAGAAATTTTCAATTCCTGGTTTATATTGGGCAGTTAAGTACAATTTTCTTTCAAAGCACCAATCCCATATTTGAACAGCCAAATTATTTAAGATTGCAGATGACATACCGCCCATTTCATTGATATAGGCAACAGCAGTTATATTGTCAGACTTAAGACATATATTGGCCCCCTTGTAAAAAAGGATTTAAGTGAAAACCATATAGCTAAAAGCTCTAAATAGTTTATATGATTTAAGGCTTCTTCACGAGACCATCTGCCACCTGTACATTTGTCTCCAAATTTAGTACCCCAACCAAGTAGAGAGGCATCAGTTTCAATACTATAATCAATTGGTCTAGGTCTTATAGGCTTTCCATTTACAAGTTTTAAGTTTTGAATCCACCATTCTACCTCTAATTTAGATTTTTCTGACCAAAACTACCTCCACATCAAAATCATTAAAATTAAACTTTAAAGCAGAAACTTTTTCTCTTTCTAAAGTTTTCCAACGGCTACCGCATAACATGCATGTACTTTCAAGCCAATAAAAGATGATAAACATCGAATTGTCACTTTTTCTTTTCCTAGAAGTGTCAAACCAAAAGAAATTATTTTTTCTATTTTCTCTGGTGTTAGGAAAACCATAAACAACTCGGAGTCAATTATAAGCCCGAAAAATATAATTCTTCTTGATGGGATTAAAACTGATTTCTTGTAAATTATACTATAACCTAAGTCATCAAGCAAATTAACCATATCTGTTGTATTCATTAAACAAACATCATAATATTGATTCATATTCAAAGAATCATCAATGTAGTACATGCATCTTATGCCATGCTGCCTGAGAAAAGCATAAACTGGTTTTAAGACTTTAGTAAAAATTCTTGGTGCAGATGCTAATCCAAAACTTAAAACTTGAAATTCATACAATTCACCTTTCCAGGTAAATCTTAAGAAATGTCTACAGGACTCATGAATTGCTATACTAAAATAAACATCTGTCAGATCAATAGAGCATAAATGGTCATTTTTCTGAATAAGATCAAAGACAAAAGATAGGTTTTCTTGCTTAAAATAAAAATATTTGACATATTCATTTAACTGTTTAAGATTTATAACAGGACTCTTTGAATTGTCTCGTTTTGGAACTAAAAATATATTTGAAACAAATTGATCATTTTTGGCTTTAACCTTTTTTAATTGCGCCTAGCTTTCTCTAACAACTTCTCTACTTCTAAAGAGACAATATATGACTTCTCCTTTGAAAAGGATATTTCTTTCATAGTATACTTTTGAACTGGCATTGTATAAAACTCAATTTTATAACCAAATTCCACTGTATATAAAATCCATTGATCTGACGTGGTTTTACTCCAAGCTAAAGGATTTAATTTTCTCACCTTTTTTTCTGAGGAATCCACTTTCTGTAATTACCTCTTCCTCCCGTCTGACGTTGGTAACCTCTGTTCTGGCCTCTGCCTCGTCCTCGGTTGCCCTGCCTGTACACAGGGCCTCTGGAGTTTAAATCATTCGAATCACCATTTTGACTACCATAACTTCCAGAACCAGAGTTACCATAAGAACCAGACCTGTACCCATAATTTCCTGGGGAACCATTTTTGCTAAACCTAGGATTTCCAATAGGTACTTTAAGAGAGTCACCTAACTCTTTTAGTTTTTTCATACCTTCAGCTCCAAAAAGTAGCGAGTCAAACTCTACATCGGCATTACATATAGGTATATACCTTTCATTCATATAAGGGCGTAAACAAGCCCTTCCCTATGTCCAAGCATACTAAAAGAATCAGACAATACTAGTGTCAAAAGCCTCAATAGACGTGCACATATCTGCTAGTTGAACTGAAGGAATAATACCAGACACATTTGTTTTGAATTTCCTGTAGCTTGACATCATTTTCTTGGGCAGTTTTGTAAAGGGCAGACCATATTTCCTTATTAACCATGGGCACACTTAGATATTTGCAATTGTCAGGTCTAAGATATTTGTCTGAAATTGCCTTAATGCTTTCTTTCTTTGACATGAAAGCAGCATCAACAGCCGCCGCTAGCCCAACCGAAATATTCGGTCCCGTCTTCTCATCGGACTTTAATTGGGGAATATTCCACTCATCGTTTTCCTCCTTTCCTACTTCCTGACCCTCCTTAGACTGCTGATCTACACTATTACTGTTCGACGTGACATTAAAAGCATCAGAAAATCCTTGAACAGGATCAAAAGTGCAGTTTACACTGAAAGTTTCTACCTGTGGAGAAAGGCCAAAGTTCTCATTCTCATCATATTTTATATCATCGAAGTTAGGCGTCAAAGGCAAAATAAGCCTACTCTGATTAACAACACTTCCCTGACAAGCAGGTCTGGACAAAACAGAGCCTGACTCTGAGATCTCATTACTAGGACATGTCTCTTTGGACAAAGTTGCCGTACATGTAGGACCAGGCTTTACAGATGGTTCAGAAGGCTGAATAGTACCCCTTTGCATGGGTGCACATACCACATTAGACTGATTATCAGTTCCGAAAGTAGTCACAACAGACTAGAGCAAAGTAGTGAGGCCTGCAATATTCTGACTCATCAGTGAAATGCCGATCTGATCCTTCAAGTCTTCAATTCCTTCACTAGAAAATCTAGGAGTTTTAGCCGTAACAGTACTACCCTTGGTAGAGCTTTCCTTTTAACACATTTGGGGCTGGATTTACCACCCCTATTGGAAACTAAAGATTTCTCACCAGTGGCATTATATTTTAACACAGTATCTGTCCTCTGAGCCCTTGTTTTACCTTTAATTTTATCAAACTTATCATCAGATATTAACTTTTCAGACTTGTCAACCTCGCCAGTATCGGACTCATCGTCATTCAATAATAAAATATCGTCATTAACATCAGCCATGACTCGGAAAAATTCCACGCCACGTGGTAAGAAAGGTAAAATAAAGTGTCCAACAAATAACGTTGTAACACAATCAGCAAAACTAAAATGTCCAACAAATACGTTGTAACATCAATAAATAAGATAATAAAACTCACCAAAAGTTTTAATGACTACAATTCACTTTAATATTAAAAGTATAAAGAAATTAACCTACGTGCATCGCCAGAGGCCTGCACGCCTCATCACTCTAAAAGTAATAATGACAAGATTCACGGTAGCACCTGTTTATTTACTGAGGTCATGGTCATACTGACCAGTTACCTGTAAATTACTATATGTCGTAACTTTCTTTTCTTTAAATAGAGATAAATTTGGTCACGCTTCAGCGCTCAGTGAAGGTAAAGCTGTCTTAGTATTGACGTAGAGCCAAAAGGCGAATTATGAATAAAAATTCTAGGTTCATGCTATTAATGTTAACCAAATAAAAAGCCAATTACATGAAACATCATATAACATGGCTATTAAAACAAATACAACTTCAAAATGTTTGATACTTTTATCTATAGTAAATTTATCACCGAATGGTACAGCAAATCAAAGTTCCACGTACACAAATCATGATGGTACATGGTCAGCGGGTTTCGCTATAGACGATGGCGGTCCTACCCACGAATGGAAAAGCCATTCCTGTATTCACACAGGACTCAATAAAAAGACAGTTTGGTGGATGGTTTCTTTTAAAGAAGCAGTATACATTTCGAACGTAGTGATTTACTACAGAAAAGACAGTATGTATCATTAATTGACGTATGATGTTTTTTAATATGTCATAGATTTCTTTTTTAATTCTCTTCTAGAGATAATCTATAGTAATATTTCCGGATTAAGCATGAACGTTGGTGTTTTTATTGATTTTGTTTACATGAAAGTAGCCAGTGGTAACCCAAATATTTTTATTTCTAGTATTTTTAATGTTTTTGAGATCGTTATATATATATACACTTCACATAAAACTTAATACGCATACATATATTTGTTGATCCAAATTGTTGCACACATACATATAACACTTGTCAGCTTTATAAAACATTAAGATAAAATTCAGGATGTGATATACCTTTCACTGTCAGTGACGTGTACAATTAATTTTTTAACAAGAAATCGATATTTGTGGAAGAATTTAGAAAAAGATTCTACTAATTGTGGTATCGATTACCTTGTTTAAGTAATTTTTCAGTAATAGAAAGGTCATAAGTCTGAATAAACCTGTTACGTGTTTAATAAGCTGACCTGCATATCCCCTATAAAAGACAATGAAGTCATTAAATAGCTGAGAGGTTCAAAATTGTAGAAACTCCGAAAGAGGAAATAAGTTAACACAAACTAGGACAACACAAAGAAACAGACAAAATACAAGAACAGCATTTAGCAACACGTACTCAAGACATAATGACAAAAAGAACAAATTTGACATATAATGCCAGACACAATATCCATGTAGAATTCAAATCTAATTCATTGTTTTGAAAGCTATTTTTAAAGGTTTATACGAGTTTTATATTGAATAATACTAGGATGAATAAAAACTGAATCATTTCCCAAACATTAAGCGACCAGGTCAGAGTCATATATAATTGTTTTATGAGCCTAGGGAGTTGCAATAGGGATTATAAAAAGTTCGATTTATGGTATTTTACTTATCAACATGATATCAGATCGTATAAAAATTATATAATCGGAACCAGCTGACTTGTTAAAATTCGAACTAACTTCGTAAATAAAGGTAATAACAAAACTATCGAACTTGAAAGATCAATCTCATAGTCGCAATGGTCCTGACTTGGTACAGGCATTTCAAACGAAATGGTGGGTTAAACCAGGTTTTGTGGCGCCAAACCTCCCTCTTCCATTGCAATCTTAGGATCCAGTAATGACCATAGAACACAACAAAGTTGTTAGACACAATAGGGATATTGAGGCGATCATCTCATTACATCGTATGAGACGAATTTTCTTATAGCCCTGCTCCAAAAGTCGGTCACGAAGAAATCGATGTCTGATGAAAAAATCTGTGAAATGTGTGCAATCTCTGGCATATCGAATAAGTTGTGAAATATAAACACCGTATGCAGGGGAAGTAGGTATATTGCTCTGTAGATTAGGAAAATTAATAATTTGAAAATTAAAATCGTCTCTTTTATCGTTAATTTTTGTTTTTAGAACTCTTAACAAAATAAGAATATCGTTGAGAGTTCTAAAGTATGATCAAGAAAAACAACATATGACATATTTCTTTTGTGTAAAAATCAGAAATTAGATGTAGTTTATATTAGACAAAAAACGAAGACTAGCTTCATGTTTAAATATCATCTGCCGTTATGTTGACTCTATCCTTTCCTGAACACCTCGATTTGGTGAATTTTCCACCCAATATATTCCTAAGGACTTGAGATAAATGACACTTTAGTGTCTGCTTCATATTTGATCTACACCTCAAAATAGAACAATGTTCAAAATGTCACACGAATTTGAACAAAATTACTTTTTTTAAAATGCCAAATACATAATAAAAATACATGTAAATGCAGAATAAAATTCAGATTCATTAGAATATTTTTTAAAGTTTTATTCCTTTTATTTTCATACAGAATAACAAGCAATTGTGAGGGAAAAAATAAAAATGTCGTTTTTTGTGTTGTAGACGTGTAACATAATCTAACTAAAAACTTCCGATATGAACTACTTTTTATTTTTTAGTTAAACAGATGGGTCAAGTTCTAATCTGTACATAAGTGAACTTAAAGCAGACTTAAGATCCGCTTTTCTGATCAGCTATAGCTGTCCAAAGAGTGAACTTTAGTCAGCTCAAAACAGACTGTCGTCCGCTTTCTTGGTCAATTCTGCTTTGAAAAGTGGACCTTAGCGGACCTGACCACAAGTCAATACAGCTCACAGCCGACATGTCCTCAGATATGGTCAGCTAGAGGCAGACCGAGAGCTGTCTAGACCTGACCTGACCAGAGGACAGGTCCGCTCAAGACAGCTTTTTATACAGTGGAGAGGACTGCAAAATAATTAATCGGTTGTCCATTCAAATTAAATTTAGCAATTTGCACATTCATTACAAATAAAATAATTTGCACGTAAAATATTACTTTTATTAATTGATTGATTTATGATTCTAAATTGATTAATATAGATAAATAATTTATTAATTTGTTTATTAGTTTCTTTAATTTATTCATTGTTAATTAGTAAACATAATGTTGGACGATTTTTGTTACTTTAATAAGAACTCTTATTATTTAATTTTACATGTTAACATATCGTGGATTTTCAGTTTTTGCTAACACTTGTCAATGTATAAATATTATTTTCCATAAACTGGACATGACCACTGGTTTCACCTGCATTAATTAAAAGCTGTCCAAAGCGGACCTGGAGCTGACCAGACCAGTGGTCAGGTCTGCACCGAGTGAACATGGCCAGAGTGTTGGTTCACTAAAAGCGGACCAGACCTGTCCTGTCAAAGCGGACCTAGGACGTGGTCCGATTTGAAAGTTAACTTTGAGGCGAATTGGTCCATTTAAAGCAGACCAGAAAGCTGACCAGAGTGACCTGTTGAGCTCTTATAGTTCACTATGCATACAGGTTCGGACTGGACCCATCTGTACTTGTACATATCATATACTTTGAACAAATGTTTGTCTAAAAATTAAAAATGTTTATGCTGGAGTATAATCAAAATTCAACTTCTCTTTCATGTGTAGCAACATTCTGTCCGCTCCAAATTATTGATTTTTCGTACCACAATTGATTGGTTATTCCAAAGCTTGTGGGACTTGCAGAGCGTCACGTTTGACACAACAAATGCTAACACAAGGAAAAGTTGCTGCTTGGTTGTTGTCTTAAAACTCAAGAAAATTTAAAACATACAAGATGCGCGTATAGACAAAATGGGTAACCGTATTCAATCTCTCGGATGCAGATGTTTGATTGTCATTAGGTTTTGATCTGTGTTCCTTTACCGGATTTGATACACTGAATTGAACATTGGTAGTGCAACGGGTGTGCTATAGCTAGCATAAACTGCTTAGTCTTCCGGAGAAACTGAGCTCACTCTCGCTACGATTTGAGTTGGGGTTGATGCTTTCTATTCAATGGGTTTTTGTGTTTTTATGTTTTGTGTGTCTTTGGATTGTTCTCGTTCGTGTTTCCTGGTTTTGTCCTTGCCCTTTTCAGACTTTTGACACTCGAATGCCCAATGAGTGCCTCATTTCTTCTGTTTCCTCCTTTGTCTCACGACGTAAAAATGGAAGTCGCATTATTTTTTTGTAAATCTTGTCATAACTCAAATAAGAAGACCAATATACTTAAATAAATTTTGGTTTATATTTTTCGACTGGCATTAGTTCAAGTAAATTGTGTTCTGTTAAGACAAATTTGTATTTTCTATCTTTCAGATGAGCGCAGATGTTGGTTTGACATTGATATTGTTAATGGAATCCTTTCCGGGTTGGCCAACACTTAATCGATCTTTGACACGTGACGGGTGTGCTATAGCAAGCAGGAACTGCTTACTCTTTCAGAGCAGCAGAGAAACTCTCGTTTCTACTTGAGTTCATGTTGCTAATTCTGGTTAGGTGTTATGTGTGTTTTTGTTAGTATTTTGGTTTGTTTCGTTGTGATGATTTTTGTGTACCGATTTTGTCTTTGTCTTTTCGGAATAATAATGTTGGATTACTTCTTTGGTACACCTTTGCTTCTTTGCAGACGTTACAGAAAATGGTACCAATATCAACTTCAACAGATTCGTTATAATAAATCTAGCTAAATTTACATTAATTTTTCTGGATATACATGCTGCTTAATGTCTGGCAAAAACATCGCTAGCACAGGATTATTTTGCTTCTATAGATTGTTTTATGACAGATATCATGAGCTCATAGACAAATATTTAATTTCTAGCTCTATGTTGGTTTGCCGTTTGATTTTGTTTCTTTCTACCTACGTGGCATGATTGCACACGCTATATTGACCATTAGCATAGCGACGGGATGTGTGCAGCAAATAGGAACTGCTAACCATTTCGGAGCGAATGCATTTGCTAATTTTGCTTCTGATATGACTGCTTTCGGTTGTTTTTGTGTTGCCCGTGTGCTGATTTCGTTTGTGTTTTGTAATTCTTTCTCTCCCCTTTTGGATTTTGACATTTGAATGCCCCTTGGTATCTTGGTATCTTGGCATATCTGTGTTTCTTATATGTCCGCAAACTATTTATAAAACAATGTTGACCAGTTCATGCTACATACATTGTATCAGTACTGTTTATATTTTTGTTTGTATTTTCAGACCCAAATCGACTAGCAGGATATTATCTGTATATCTCAAACGAAAGTATATCTAATGAAAATATAGATTTTTCAACATCTCAGTTGTGTTATCAACATACAGGCAACGTTTTACCAGATATTTTGCAAAATGTTACATGTAACAAACTTGGAAGCCATGTGATAATCTATAACGAGCGAATAAAAGGAAATTTTCCGAACACCTATAGTTCAGTAGCAATTCTTGAAATGTGTGATGTTCAAGTCATAGGTATTTAGTCATAATCCATTTATATACATTGTAAACTTTAAATGGTTCTGGGTTTCAATTGTGTACATAATTATGCCCCCCCTCAATTGTTTTGAGGGCATTATGTTTTTGTCAGATCCGTCCGTACGCATATCTGTCCGTCCGTCTGTCCATCACAAAATTTGTCAGCGCAACTCCTCTGAAACTACTGAACCGAATGCAATAAAACTTGATTAATAGGAAGGACACCATATGCAGTTGTGCAAATCACAAGGAAATTTTGATACACAATTTTCTGTAGCAGTTATGGCCCTTTGAAATTAAAAATTTGCTGAAAATACAAATTTTTTATCTTGTCAGTGCAACTCCTCTATAACTACTGAACCGAATTCATTGAGACTTGGTATATAGGAAGTGACAAAGAGGCACCAATGAAGCAGTCGAGTTTCAAAAGTCCAAAAGGGCAACGACGAAGCCGCTAAACACGAACAAGAACAGCACGAAGAAACACAAATCACAAAATCAACCGAAAGGAAATCAACATGTGTGACCTCAGGTGCTCCGGAAGAGTAAGCGAAGGACATGATATGTTGTTATGCATATCACCAAGAAATTTTGATTCTCTAATTTTTGTTGGGGTTATGACAGAAGCAGAGGTACCAATGCGGTATCCGAATGTCAAAAGTCCGAAAGGGCAGAGACTAAACCAGTAAACACAAACAAGAACGGGACAAAAACAGACAACACGTAAAACATGGAAACACAAAACAACTTAATATCAATCAACAACGCGAACTCCAGTCGAAACAAGAGTGAACTCAGGTGCTCCGGAAGAGTAAGCAGTTCCTGCTTGCTATAGCACACCCGTCGCGTTGCCAATAGTCCATTCAGCGTGTCAAATCCAGTAAAGGAAGACAAAACAACACCCTATGACAAACCAACATCTGCACTCATCTGAGAGATCGAAATCCCATATTTGTCTATAAGTGCATGATGTCTTCCGTAAAATTTCTTGAGTGAAGACAGCAACCGAGGAGCAACATAACCCTGTGTGAGCAATTTTTGCGTCAGACTTGTCGCTCTGCTAAGGAAATCGATGTAAGTCCCGCACGCTCTGGAGTAACGAATCAATTGAGATACGTAAACTCCATAAGCTGGAGCTGACGGAATATTGCTACATGTACACAAGAAGGGGAAGTTGACGATTGAAAAGTTGAAGTCATCACGTTTATCATAGAGCCTTGTTGAAAGTCTTCCTTGAGAGTCAATTTCGAGATGTAGATCTAAATATGAAGCAGACTTCCTAGAATCCGTTGTGTCCTTTATCTCAAGCTCCTGTGGATATATGAGATGGAGAAAGTCACCAAATCGAGAATTGTTTAGTGAAAGGACATCATCAATATAACGGAACGTGAGGTTGAAAGAGAAAGCTAGTCTACGGTCTTTTTTGTCTAGAAGAGATTGCAAGAAGTCTGCTTCATATGAATGAAGAAACAAATCAGCAAGCAAAGGTGCACAATTAGTGCCCATTGGAATCCCTATTGTTTGCTGAAAAACACGTCCACCAAACTGACCCTTTGAATTTAGAAATTTTCCCTGAAAATCCTTATTTATCATATTGTCAGCACAATTCCTGAAATTACTAAACGGAATTTAACGAAACTTGGAAAGACATCATATGTAGTTGTGCATATTACCAGAATTATATTGTTCCAACATTGTGTGGGTGTACTGGCCTTTTGAACTTAGAACTATTTTGGGGAAACGGAAAGGATAGACATCGTTTTTGCCTGCAAACTTTAATTTTAAAGGTCGTATTATATTTGTTTATTAAATTCTGTAATTACATAATTTATTAAGATGATTATAAAGTTGAAGGGAAGAAAACAAGAATCTTGAACTTACTTTCATCCCTTTCATTATCTAAGTTATCTAGCAACCGTGCTTGTGCTGCTAAGATAAAAAACATTTTCCTCATTTTCATAGCAAATGTTTTTCATTTTGCCTATGATTACCTATAGGTTGTAAGAAAGGTTTTTCCGGAGGCGGCTGTAGATTTCCTTGTCCCGAATACTGTATAGACCGCCATTGTAACCCTACAACTAGAGAATGTATTTGGGGATGTTTGTCTACAAATTGTCTCGACAGTGTTTGTGTGGAGGACGGTACATGTACAAATGGATGTAAAAATGGAACTGCGGGTCCGTCTTGTGATAAAAGTAAGACCTGCAGATACACTTCTTTGAAAGAAACAGAGGTATCAATATTGCTTCCGAATGCCAAAAGTCCGAAAGGGCAGAGACAAAACCAGTATAAACCAAATAGAAAGTGACAAAACACGGACAGCATGCATAACTCGGAAACATATAAATCAGAATCGGTCTGACTATTACCAACTCAAGTTTATGGTCTTATGATGAGATCTTGGATCAAAATATATTGCTACATATTCATATATCACTTTAATTTACTATGTACACAATAGTGTGTTCAAATACATTTCTAGACATTATTTATTATAAATTGTGTAATAGTATCTTTTTTTAAAACAGATTAAAACTTGATTAGTTTAAATGTTTGTGCTATTTAAAAAACGGTTATAATTTTATATAGTTGGATATACATTCTAATAATTCAATGTCTAAAACAGTAGAGTAGCATTTATAAGAAGTAATTATTTATTATTTATAATACTTTCTTTCTTCTGATTTTTTTTTTCATTTATAATTTTTTTTCTTTATACTAGAAAATATCGCCTCATCTGGAACTTCTGTGATTCTTATTTCGGAGGCTGAAAGTCAGAAGAAAGTCTACATCACCGACGGAGATAAACGGAAAACATCATGTGTTCGACTAATGGGACAGGATGCCCTAATACAAATTGAAACTGGAAATCTGCATGCTATTAAATATATTTACATAGTTCTTGAAGGTAAGGTAGAGCAAAAGCAATTCTTCGATTTTGAAGTGTAAAAGTAAGTATGTTGTTTTACTCACGACAAAAAATTACAAGTTTTTATAGCACTTAACAAACGATACACTTATACATGTAGCATTATTTTGAAGACAAACAAGCGATGACGAGTTTGTACACATACTGACGGAACGACTAACATGACTTAACTGAATGCTTGTTTTCCAATTCTAAATAAACTTGAAAGAAAAAAGAATTTCTGCAGACATTATAAATCAGTCATAAAATGTAAAGAAATATCCTTCTTTATGTGCTTTAGTGATCTTGTTGAATATATATTTGTATTTGTTTTTCTTCAGGTAACACAAGAAATGATACTTTCAGAATCCATGTTACAAATACTTCTGTCGACATATCTCAACCTGTCAACATTACTGTACAAGACTTAAAGATTATAACGGAGCCATTGAATATCTATGAATATAGATTAAGTCCTTTTCTCATTGGACGTTATATCATAGTTTCATTTGAGAGTCCTAATGCAAACAGTTTTGTTGATGTTTGTGAATTAGAAATTTTCGGTAAGTGGCAACTTATCCAAATATAATGGTAACTAGGCAGTGATTTATTTGTTAAGGAGATTCAAATATCTACATTACGGATTTCAATTTGAAAAGTTTCGTATATTCAAAAGTGATTGTAGTATAAAACATTATTGACTAATAACTAAAGAATAAAATATTGCTGTTTTGTAGTATCAAATCAAAATTAACCAGTGGAAGCAGCCACGCTACACATCCCCGCGCTACTCTGGTGTTTGATAATATAAGGGCAAATAATTAAAAGAAATAAAACTATGACTATAATGAGCATTGCTAGTACAATCAAATGTTAATGTATTGATATGAGACTTTTCCCTGGTAGTTGGATTAATATTAATGTAAAAAATTATGCGTGACAAATAATGTGCCCTTAGGCTACCTACATGTATGCAGCCAAGTCCCTAGGGGCATTACCAAAATTCCGAAATCTTCGGCAGAATCTACATCCAAAGTTCAACTCTTTAGACAATTTTCAGTTCCGTATTTCAAATAACCTGTGATAAGTTGCGTGGCCAAGGAATGTGCCCTTAAGCTACCTATGCAGCCCAGCCCCTAGGGACATTATCAAATTGCCGAAACCTTCGTCAGAATTTACATCAGTATTGCAACTTTTGGGTCAAGTTTCAGTTCTGTATTCCAAATAACCTGGGAGGAGTTGCATGACGAAGAAATCATGTGCCTTTAGGATAACTATGCAGCCCAGCCCTTAAGGGCATTATCAAAAATCCGAAACCTGCAGCAGAATTTACATCTATTGTGCAACTATTGAACCAAGTTTCAGTTCCGTATTTCAAATAACCTAGGAGGAGTTGCGTGACGAAGGAATAATGTGCCCTTAGGCTACCTATTCAGTCCAGACCCTAGAGGCATTATCAAAACTACGAAACCTTCGGCAGAATCTACATTCATAGTGCAACTACTGAACCAAGTTTCAGTTCTGTATTCCTAATAACCTCGGAGGACTTGTGTTACGAAGGAATAATGTGCCTTTATGCTACATATGCAGTCAAGTCCCTAAGGGCATTATCAAAATTCCGAAACCTTCGGCAGAATCTACATCCATAGTGCAACTACTGAGTCAAGTTTCAGTTCTATATTACCAAATAACCTAAGGAGTTGCGTGACGAAGGAATTTGACCTTAGGCTACCTATGCCGCCCAGCCCCTAGTGACATTATCAAAATTCCGAAACCTTCGGCACAGTCCCCACCCACAATGCAATCAATTACCCATGTTTCATATATCTACTCCGAGTGGTTACAGAGATTATCCTTGACATTCGTACATCAAAGGGCAAAACATTATCCCCGCACTTTTGCTAGCGCTGGGATAATAACGATGATAACGTTGCGGTAATAAAAATTATGTTGGGAGACTCCCAGGCTCTGAACTCAATTGTTTGTGATATTTTTCCAAGCACATCACTGAACACAATTATATCAGATTACCAAACAGGTTTTAATCAATTAATCATATGATGGATGTCAAAAAGGTAAACACAACTGATCGTATCGCAAGAAATACTAAAAACAAAAAGATGTCAAACTTTTTAAACTAATGAAGTCCTGCTGTATTTCCTACAATAAAAGTTTGTCATGCAGCCAGGTTACTCAGTCGAGGAAATAAATGCTATTTGAACAAAACTTTTTAGGGTGTTTACCAGGATTTTATGGATATTTATGTGAATCCAACTGCCCAGAGAAATGCAATGGTCCTTGTGATCCAGAGTCTGGAAAATGTACATTTGGATGCAAAGATGGATATCATGGAAAATTTTGTGAAATTGGTAAAATCTTAAGTTCGTTGATGACAAAAATACTTGATTATAGAACTTCGTTGTATTTATTTTTTTGAAAAGTCACAATAATTTAATATCGCTTTCATCAGTTTAATAACGACAAACCGATATTGAAGGTTTATGTACATTTTTGATATATTGACATATATTGTATTAATATTGTATGATTAAAGGTAATAACAAAATTACCAAATTTGGAGGATCAATCTCAATGTCCAAGAGAAAAGACAAAAAAAATGGAAGACATACATATACCGAAAAAATTGAAGATCGCAATGGTCCTGTCTTGTTACATACATTTCAAAATAAATGGTGGCAATACCAACTATAAAATTAATAATTCATATGTAGAATGTCAGCCTCCACAGTTTGGACCAAATTGTAGCAAAACCTGTTATTGTATGGAAAATCAGGAAGATTGTAACTTTATTGACGGAACATGTCCTCCTGGTGGATGTCAAGCTGGATGGGAGGGAACAAGTTGTTCTTCAAGTTAGTATTAAATAATTCAAATAAATTATAGTCCAATATTACATTTTGTAGATGTTCATTTCGCTTTAAACTTAATTTCAACTACATTTTCAACCTTTATTTTCATATGTTATTCTGTTAATAAGAAAACAAATACATGTACCATGCAGCATTATATGACCAAAATCATGCTTTTATGTATTTTATTTACCTGTTTTATTGACAAAGAATAACAAAAGTGTTACTATTTATATACATGTATATACTTTAAGGATGCAAAACGGGATATTTTGGAACAAATTGTAAAGAAAGATGTGACGGATGTATATCAAACGAATGTGATCCAGAGAAGGGAGTGTGTACAAATACAACTGGATGTAGTCCTGGTTGGAAGCAAGAAAATGAAAAATGTGACATTGGTAATTTTATTCAAATTTCTCTTCGATATTTCTCTGCCTTTTTTAAACTATTAGTTTTATGCTTTATGCCACAGCAGACAGTGTCACGTATACATTTGTACTTATTCCACATCTCATTACCTTCTATGTAGTCAATTAAGTCAATATTTACTCTCAGAGATCCTAAAAGTACTTAATTTATATAACACGCATTGAGGCTTTGATAGGAACACTCTAGTATATGGAAGATTTTGTTGCATCAATTTGTTATTTTTTATGATAAAGAAAACAAGAATTATTAGTAATTTGCATATTTGGTGCCTGTAACTAGTAGTTTTTAGTAAGAAATGATACTTTTTATGAGTACAAATATTGTAGATTTTATCTTTATGCATGATATCGATTGTTATCCCATGTGTTGTATTTGGCTCTTAGGGTATCAGTGTTGTATAAATTAAATCGCAAAATCTGACCCGAGTTGATACAAGCACATCCATTTAAAATAAATTACAATATATGCATGTGTAAAAACCATACTATTTTATTTTTTAAGTTTAATATTTGGAGTTTTGACCTCTATTTTATAACCGCCAGGTGGTCTCGTCAGTGGTCAGCGTTACATATTATTAAAATTGACGGACCATACACCAGTTGTTTGCACTTGCATATTTTTTAAAATCAAGTTTTATTTCATTTTCTTTTACAGTGAAAGTTGGGTTGAATAATTAGAGTTTCTATAGACTCTAAGAAATGTACTGTTTACATTTAAAACATTTTTGTTTGAAAGTTTTCTTTTAACTTTAAATTGTTCATTTAATAAGTATATATCTCAAATGCAATTACGTGTACGCTGCTTTCCTGTTCGAACTTTTTGGATATGAGTACTTCTCCTTCGACTCTTATGTTTTTTAACTTTCCATTGTTTTGATTCAAAAGCTGCTGATGAGAGATTACTCCTTGAAATATATTAATACAACATAACCAATAATTGTTTTTATGCCGCTTTAGTACCTTGATTTTGCTACCATTATAACAATACCTACAAATTAGACTTTGACTTTCAGCTTGTGATGACGGATTCTTTGATGATTGTACAAAAGTATGCAATTGTTTGGTGGACTTTTGTGACAAACCATCTGGGATTTGCCAAAATGGACAATGCAAAGAAGGCTGGATGTCAGATACTTGTAGTCAAGGTATACCATTCAACTCATACATTTGCTTAATATGCCAAGAACTTCAAAACCCGTATAATCGTTTCAAAGATCGAAAGTCAAAATAACCATCGTATAAATCTTTTGTCTTTTCTATCGCATTCAGAGGGTTTTAATCATAAATTGAAAATTATCCAATATTAAGCATTATTCTCTTTACTTGGTAGTTATATGTTTTCTGAAAATGAAATTCAAAATATAACGTTTAGAATTTTATTACTTTCGTTTTGCAACACTCAAATGCAAGCCCAAAAAAATGTGTGAATCAAACCACAAACTTTTTTATATATCATGTATATAAATATGATAAAAGTACAAAAGCAATACCAAAAGATATCAAAAGAAACTAATTCAAAGAAAACATAATAGAATATGTTTCACATTTTTGAATAGATTGCGTTTTCGACATGAAAGAAAAGTATCCTATGTTGTTTTTTTTAAATAATTATAAGTTGTTTTGTAACCAGAATGTTTACATGGACAATATGGCATTAACTGTGCAAAATCATGTGATACTTGTAACAATACATCTTGTGAACGATTAGAAGGAAACTGTACAGATGGATGCATAGAGGGTTATGATGGCATCAGATGTCAATTTCAAGGTAATATCAGGCCCAGGCGCCACAAAATAATAAAAAAAAACAACATTTAAGTCAGAGAATATTCTCAAATCAGTGTATTTACTTTTGGAGTTGAGAATATTCTCAGACTTAAGAAATTTTTTTTGTGGCGCCGAGGCCAGATGTAACGATTTTTATAACATGCATTTCTAACAAACTATAAAGTTGCGTAGAAACACAGTCATGGAAGTATGCAATAAACGTGGTTTTGGTATTTTTGATGTTGGAATTCTTTTCAACAGACGGCTTTTTTAAAATAGCACAATCTCAAGTTAATAGTTTGATATTTATTCAAAACCTTTTTTTATTTACCCCAGCATGATTACAGGTTTTTGTTATCATACTTTTTCATAAAATCTACTAAATGACCTTTTCGCAGTACTTATTTATCAATTCCCTTTTCCTAACAGCCCAAAACATGTTTTTGTTAAAAGGGTTGAGTATATTTCTACCATCTTTGTCCTAATTATGACTAAAATATTAAGAGTGGATAGACTTTGAAAACTTTAAAAACATTGCAATTAAAATTGTCTTTTTTTTATCAATGGAATTCTATTTTGTGTTTTTGATTTTCAGATTTGTCACTATCGAAAAAAACGGCTAGTCCTAAATCTCCAAATCCTGGAGCGATTGGAGGTGGAATAGGAGGCGCATCAATCACAATTATAGTTGTTATAGTAATTGTTTTCATTATAAGGTAAATATACGTGCTTTCTGACACTAAAGTTACTGAATTAGTTAAACACTTCCATATTCCAAGCAAAACATCACTTTAACTCTCATATATCATTAAACATTATTATGACATCATGACGATTATTAAATGGGGATATCAACGAATGTGCTTGCTCAACTATTTGCTTCTTGTGATTATTTGAATTGACATTTGTTCTCTAATATAATTGTAGAAAAAATAATCAGTTGATAAACACATAAAATTATTTGGAAAAGCCATTTCTTAAGAAAAAGGTGCAAAATTCTTACTCTTATGTGTCGTTTAAAGTTATATTCTGTGTTCAATGAATGGCATCGGTTTTTGTCAAGAAGCAGAGGTACCAATGGGAGGTTCGATTGTCAAAAGTCCGATAAGGTAGAGACAAAACAATAAACACCAACAAGAACGGGACAAAAACAGACAACATGTAAAACACGGAAACAAAAAAATAGCTGAATATCAATCAACAACGCGAACTCAAGTCGAAACGAGAGTGAACTCATGTGCTCCGAAAGAGTAAGCAGTTCTTGCTTGCTATAGCACACCCGTCGCGTTGCCAACAGTCAAATCAGCGTGTCAAATCCGGTAAAGGAAGACAAAACAAAATCCTATGACAAACCAACATCTGCACTCATCTGAGAGATCGAAATCCAATATTTGTCTCTTAGTGCATGATATCTTCCGTAAAATTTCTTGAGGGAAGACAGCAACCGAGGAGCAATATAACCCGAGCAATTTTTGCGTTAGACGTGACGCTCTGCTAAGGAAATCGATGTAAGTCCCGCACGTATTAAAATAATGAATCAATTGAGATACGTAAACTCCATAAGCTGGAGCGGACGGAATGTTGCTACACAAGGAGAGAAAGTTAACGATTGGAAAGTTGAAGTTATCACATTTGTCATGTAGTTTTGTTGAAAGTTTTCCTTGATTGAGAGTCAATTTCAAGATGTTGATCTTAATATGAAGCAGACTTCCTAGAATCCGTAGTGTCCTTAGTGTAATTGTAATTTAATGCTTATAAAAAATATGATTTACTTTTGTTTTTAGAACCTTAAGTGAAAGTGCATTGAGACATATATGTTCGAGACAAATTATGAACGTTCATTTAGAATTTACAAAGTTTATTTGTTCTACTTTGCAATGAGAAGTATGACTCCTTCGGCCGATTTTACCTGGAGTTGCTTTATTCGCACAGTGAACAGTATAACTTTCTCGGCCTATTTTACCGGGGGTTCAAATTTATTGTAGATTTCCGCATTGACAACATATTTGTCACCTTCGGAGGAGAGATTTTTCAACAACAAATCGGCATTCCAATGGGCACAAACTGTGCTCCTCTCCTCGCCGATTTGTTTTTATACTCTTACGAGACTGAATTTCTTCAGGGACTCGTAAAGAACAAGAAGATGAAAGAGGCAAGGTCATTTAATCTTACATTCAGATATATTGATGATGTCCTTTCTGTCAATAACACTTCATTTGGTAGATGGATTCCTTCAATATATCCTCCAGAATTGGAGATTAAAGAGACCACCGAATCAAATTGCTTCACGTCTTTCTTGGATTTGCACCTCGAATTTGACCCAGGTGGTCATCTCAGTACAAAAATTTACGATAAACGAGACGATTTTAATTTTCAAATTATTAATTTTCCTAATCTACAGAACAATATACCTACCTGCATACGGTGTTTATATTTCACAACTTATTCGATATGCCAGAGCTTGCACACATTTCACAGATTTTTTGACCAGACACCGATTTCTTCGTGACCGACTTTTGGAGCAGGGTTATAAGAAAATACGTCTCATACGACCCCTAAAAAAATTCTTTCTTCGTTATCAGCCACTAGTAGAAAAGTTCAAAATTGACTTAAAAGATATGATACTTAATTGTTTTAATTAGTGTTTGACTGGTCTGCTGTACTGAGATGATCACCTCAATATCCCTATTGTGTCTCACAACTATGTTGTGTTCTATGGTCATTACCGGATCCTAAGATCGCAATGGAAGAGGGAGGTTTGGCGCCATAAAACCTGGTTTAACCCACCATTTCGTTTGAAATGCCTGTACCAAGTCAGGACCATTGCGATCCACCAATTCTCCGGTATGACTGATTCGTTCTTGTCATTTTCTCAGGACTATGAGATTGATCATTCAAGTTCGGTAGTTTTGTTATTACCTTTATTCACTTATGGTCCGATTTATTATGTTTTCAATGAAATACTTGTTAAACATCCTACATGCGTTCTTATTCAGATTTGTAATATCCCGCACCGTTTTCGTGCACGAACATGTAGGGACTCTATACGCCAAAATTATTACATGGTTTGTGTTGCGTTTTATATAGATTCAATTTTATTTCAGACGAAAATCGGCAAGAAAAGAATCAAAATACAGAGAAAATACAAATGATAAAAGTAAGTTTCAAAGTTTGCATTGATGGTTTCTGTTACAAGTAATGTATCCTTGTGTGTGCTTTACCTCCATGATGCGTAGTGTGATCTGGTTGTGTGGCTTCAAAATGCATTGCTTTATTTTCCTTGACTTTAGTGATGCTTCTTCAAGACCTAAATTCAGAATAAAAGGATATTTTACGTTTGTTTTTTTTTCTTGTCTTTAGATGGCAGTGAAAAAAAGCTCAAACCAGTCGAAGGTCGGAATGATTATGCCAATGTTGACCCAGTTTCTCTATCAAACATTCAAGCCTCAATTTCAGATGAGGATTCTGATGAAGGAAACGCAGATGAATCCTGTATCTATGGAAACACGAAGGAAAGTGGACACGATATCGCTATTAGTGACATACAATCAGTTATAGACGAGAAAAGGAAAAGAGATCTATTCGAAAAAGAATTTGAAGTAAGTTGTTTTCTGATTTAAAATTCCTAATATGGAAGTTTCATTATCTTAGTGTAAAAGGGATTTGTCTTAAACTTGGTTTATTTGTTTTTGCAAGTTGATTTATTATGTGTTTACCGTCGTTACAAAAGATATATTTTTGATGATTTTTATACGGCCACAACTGGGATCTCTAATGTTTTGTTTTCGAAGTCATTGATATAGTGGCAATTCAAAACAAACAATGTTAACTATTCTAATTATTTTCATTACTTAAGTGTAATAATTGTCCTTTTGTCTTAAAGTAGATTCATTTACGAGCTTAAACCTCTCACGTTTATATATACAAAATTGAATATAATGCGCATGCTTAAGGTGGGACTAGAGCTCATGAATATGAATTTATGAAAAAGATATATAAAAATTCATACAGTTGAAATTGTTATTCCATTATTGAAAGGGTACCTAAACTCTATCTCTAATGTTGAAGTGTTTAACAATAGACAAACCAAACCGTCTGTTGACAATTGTTCTGTTTTTATCTAATTTTACTTTTCGTAGACATTTTGCTTTAACATATTTCTGATTATTTTAATTATTTTTAGAGTTTACCAAAGGGTTTACTCCTACCACATGCTGAAGGCTCGAAAGAAGAAAACAAAATAAAAAACAGGTTTTTAACAACATGGCCATGTATGTACTGTTCGGGCAATTATTAAAAGTGTATAGAAATGACTTTTCATATTTAGCAGATTGAAACAGTAAAAGCTTTGATATTGTTAAAGACTAATTGACAGTTTGATACCATGAGTACAAGGAACGAACCAAGACCTCAAATACTAAACAAATTAATTTAAACCCAAACTGATGTAACAAAGTGTTGAACAAAAGCTTATTTTTTAACATAAAAAGTTTAAGATGCGTTGATTTGTCAATAAAAACAGATTAAAGATGAAAGTTGCGAGTATCATTTTTGTATATTGTTGTATCAAGGTAACCTCAATGAACAGTTTGACTTCAGACATTTGATTGCTACATTGGTACTTCTTTGTTTAATTTCTGGTTTTTTTTCTTCGTTGACTAGATGACCACTCGAGAGTAATACTTAAAAAGCCGTCAGATTCAGATTATATTAACGCAAGCTACCTTGATGTAAGTTGTTATTTACTTATAATGATTGTTCTTGAAAGCTCAAAATAAGATGTATAGTTCAAAATAAAGTAAATTGAAGCCAGCTTATAAGATTTTTTTTAAACTTAATAAACTATAAAAAATATTGTTTTAGGGAGAACCGGGATATTGTATAATTCGAATCAGAATTTGAATGATTGAAAACCTATTAGTATGATTGTTTTTTCTCGTGTTTGAATTATCTACTAAATATTAGATAACTTCATACGTGTATACATCAAAAAAAAGTTTTTGAATAGTTTTGATAACTTGTGTTTTAGAATGTATTAAAATACTTTAAAAATGTTTTCGTTTTTCTTACAGAGCTGCACAAAAGAGAAAGCATATATTGCGACTCAAGGTACATCCAGGGTTTTACAAAACTAATAGATATGTGTCTGATTGCTTAGCTTGTATTTTAACCCTTCCTTTTCTATGAAAAACCAAAATTTCTTGAACAAAAGATAGGGTCTGTGACATCTATAATAACCTATTGAGTAAACAAATTGCGATACTTTAAAAACAGATTCCCAATTCATTAAAGAATATAAATCTTCTTTACTTTACCTCGCGTTTTAGACTTCACGTTTTGGTAATGACAACATCATATATTAAACAATATAAAAAGGTACCCTTTTCCATTTTTTATCTACTACAAAATTTAATAAAAAATAGACGTATTTCATTAAAACATTGTCAGAATCAACTGATATTTTTCACAGTATACTATGGGTCAATAACACCAATCTAAATAAATGAAATAAAAAATTGATTTTTTAGAAGACTTTAAATTTAGATAAAAAAAACAACTTCCCAAGCTTCTTTATTATTTCCTATCAAACATTTTAGGTCCTAAACAAGGTACAGTAAAGGACTTTTGGCAGATGATATGGCAAGAAAATGTTGATATCATAGTGATGGTAACAAAACTTGAGGAAAATGGAAAGGTATACACAGAATATATAGCCTTTTCTATCCATTGCAATATTTTCTTAATATTTAGCAGCCAGGGAATGACATTAGAGGTAAAAAAAAATATGTTCTTTCAATCAAATGCTTAATTCTAATAATAATCAAATAATAATTATAATCTTTTTACAGTTCTATCGTGGCTTCTTTGCTTTCTTTTTTAATCACTGTTCGGTTGAATGTCCTTTAAAATTCTGTCGATATACAAAACAAAAAGATGAATCAAAAAGCAAGTTTAATCGTGTATAGTTATTGTTAAGTTATTTTTTTTCAAGAAAAAGTGCTACCAGTACTGGCCAAAATCAATGGAGGAACCTCTGGTAACAGATCATTACAAAGTAACATTGGTTACAGAATCAGACCTTTCTGTTTATTGCCACAGGACTATAAATATCTGCAAGAAAGGAGTAAGTTATACTTTCATTTTATAACTTTATCTTACCTAAAAATAGTAAATTGTGTTTTGAGATTTGTATTTGTTTTATTTTGAATTTTCATTAGTGAAATACGGGATCTGTCTCCAGCATAGTTAACCTAAGTCAATGCTGTACGTTAATTTCTTGGTACTTTTATTGAAAAGTGTCATCATTTGACTGATTTACTTAACAATAAAATAAATTAAAATCTTTTTTAGAGTACA
This sequence comes from Arcuatula senhousia, assembly GCA_963971305.1. NCBI lineage: Eukaryota > Metazoa > Mollusca > Bivalvia > Mytilida > Mytilidae > Arcuatula > Arcuatula senhousia. Next base: position 41,307,051 of record OZ020303.1, on the reverse strand, counting down.
AATGACAGAACTATCCACCATTTTAGTTTTCTTGATTGGCCAGACCATGGTGTACCAGATAAAATAAATCTTATTCATTTCTACAGAAAAGTTAAACATGTTGATCGAATCCTTGGTGGACCTTTAGTTGTCCATTGCAGGTACAACTTTACTGATGCAAATCAATGAACATGTAGTTTCATATTCATGGCAGAAGTATGGTATTTTATAAGAACATTGAAGAACATTATCTAAACAAAATATTTACCGATCAAAACTTTTGAAATTTTATTTAATCGTTTTATTATTCTATAAATCAATTTTGTTTCAATACCAATTAGATGCTTAAGATAAAAGTATGGAATAAAACATACCGCTTTCAATTTCCTTGGCAGAGCGTCATATTTGACACAAAAATGTAAACACAGGGTTATGTTGCTCCACGGTTGCTGTCTTCACTCAAGAAATTTTACAGTAGACAAATATGAATTTTTTCATCACTCGAATGAGTGCAAATGTTGGTTTAATTTGTCATCGGGTTTTGTCTTCTTTGATCGGATTTGACACGCTGAATTGAAAATTAGCAGTGCAAAGGGTGTGCAATAGCAGGCAGGAACCGTTTACTCTTCCAGACACCTGAGCTCACTCTCGAACAACTGAGTTCGTGCTGTTAATTGATCTTCAGTTGTTTTTGTGATTCTGTGGGTTTTTTCCCGTCTTTGTTTGCGTTTGCTGATTTTGTCTATGCCCTTTCGGACTTTGACATTCAGATTGCTTTTTTCATTCTTTTTTCAATGGATTGTGTATTCCTCGGGTTGGGCTCAAATTTGGGAATTTAATTTAACTAATTAAAAATCATATTCCTCTTATCATATGATTATTTATGAAAAAACATGTAAACGAAAAAAAATTAAGAAATGACACCAATTTTTGTTGTCTTTTTGAAATATATTAAAAGAATGTGGCACAATTTTTGTAACCTGTGAAGACATCTGGAACCACATTTTTAAAGGTTATTTCTTTATAGACAAAAAGAAATATTTAGATTAATCCTTCATAGGTAGTTTCCTCATTATTGATTTAAACCAATCAATGTTAAACATTAATCATAATTTTCAAACTATATTATTTTTTTTTTTTATTTCGGGGGTTTTCTACAGCCTTTCTTTAATTTTATTAAAAATCAGTTCGTTTATATAAACAATATGCATATTGCATAATTATTGATCTTTTTGTTGTTGTCCATCTCACTTAATTTCACATAATGTTAATTCAGTTAGATTTTTAAAACCCTGAAAAGAATCAATTTTGTAAACTTTCTTTTATAAGTGCCGGCGTCGGTAGAACGGGGACTTTTGTTGCCATAGATGCTCTTTATGAAAATGGGTTGAAGACTGGGAAAGTCAATGTATTTGAATATGTTGATATGATGAGAAAAGATCGCATGAATATGATCCAAACTAAGGTAAATTTAAGAATTTGATACTAAAGGCTTTGAATTAATTTTGACTTTGATACTTATATCAATTTTATCAGTATGAATTCTGGGCTTGCTAGAGATATTATTTAAAGTACATTCTTATTAATCAAATTATAATCAAAAAAATTATAAGATAAAGTTCCCCTATCTTATTTCCTAGAAAAAATTAAGCATTTTTTATTTTTTGTTTGTGTTTAAGCTACAAATACGTGTATGGCTGTTGCTTGTTTCACTGGACTTGACATGAAATGTTTATGGACATAAGCCTCCTATAAAACTAATTCGTAAAACTAGCAAAGGGTAATGAATATGTACAAAACATGAACATTTTTGAAATATTACGATAATGATATGAAAATTCTGCATTTTCTTTGTAAAATATTTACCTTGAAAAATGCTCACACATCAGAGTAAGTTGAACTTTTGCGTGTGTGAAAATTTTAAACACCCTAGGTCTTCGATTAGAGTTGCAGCACTATCTTTTTTTCATATACAGTACTCGTATAGTAAAAGCTTCCCTCTCTCCCAATTTACCATTGTACCATATACCATCGCCATACACCATATACTATCCCCATCCCTATCCCCATACAATATTTACCATCCCCATCCCCATTTATCAATCCATTCCTAATACATCATGTATTATCCCCATACCAACAATGCAATTGTTTATTATCGACAATCATATCTATTTTACTTATTAACTTAGTTATATATATATTTATAAAACAATTAATAAAGAAATATTCAAATATAAATATTTATTTTTGTTTATTTATTTATTTAATATTTAATTTAAAGAGTTGTATTTCATTTATTCTAAAATTATTAATAGTACATAAATATAATGTAAGCAATTTTCATTGAGATCTTGAGCCGTAATTTTTTAAAAACAACATACAGGTACGTCATTTAATTTAATCCTGAATTTTCCGGTAACTTGTGCACATTCTATTTATATTTTATCAGCCAGTGTCTTCTTATGATTTCCTTCAATAAATAACAAAAATCAAATGAAAATCTTTAAATAGCATTAAAATGAACATATTTTTTATCAGATAAAAAACTGTTTAAAAGTATGTTTAACAAGTTTTTTCATTATTACTGTTTAAAATTAACATTATTTATATTTTCATATAAATACAAAAGGCTACTGTCTTATGGACTGAATTAAAAGATAAAATAGTATAACGTTTTGTTGAAAATGTTGAAAGTTTAAATTAAAACTTATATTCTCATTAACAATCTAAATTTACTATTTAAAAATATGGAGTCATCAAATTCGAAATTCCATTTACCATCCCTATTCCCCATTTCAAATTCGAGATACCATTTACCATCCCCATTGCCCATTTAACGTTCATATTATACAACCCCATACACGATGCCATTCCCCATATACCATATACTATTCACCATTCCCATCCCCATCCCCATTCCCTATCCCCCATATACCATAGATTGGGAAGCTTTTACCATGCAGGGACTGTAAAAACGTTAACGTAGTTCATAATAACTTATAGACACAAAGAGATGGTTTTGGGTTTTTTTCTAGAATTTACAGTATAGAATAAAGACTTAACCTATATAAAATATTCAGTCACGTTTCTCATGTCCTTGTTTCGACTGGTCAGGAGTTCGCGTTGTTGATTGATGTTCAGTTGTTTTGTGTTTCCATGTTTTACATGTTGTCTGGTTTTGTCCCGTTCTTGTTGGTGTATACTGGTTTTGTCTCTGCACTTTCGGACTTTTGACATTCGGATACCCCATTGGTACCTCTGCTTCTTTGTCAAATGAAAAATACCAACAAACTTTTTTTTATTTGTTACACCTGGTATTTAAAAAAAATATATTCAAAGGTTCTCTTGCCAAAAAAGTGGGAAATGCAAATTAAAAATATGAATTTTTAGAGAATTTACCAAGAAAACTATCAGTTGTCAAATTGAACACAAACTATGACTTGGATGAAAAGGTAACCTCATATCAAGGCAAATAATGTTAAACAGTCATTCAAAACTTTTGGGAGGTCATTTATTTTTATTAAACCACATATTCACCAGCAAGACTTTGCCCTCGAATATTTTTTCACTTAATGTCTCGATTAATGTTAATTTTGTTTGTTATATGTTTTTGTGCTGATTTTATGTCTACCGATTTTTTTTTCTTGTCGTTTCGGATTTAAAATATTGATACATCTTTGCTTCCTTCTTAAAGAAGAATTTAAGATTTAACCAAATCTGAGCACACTGACAAAGCCGTACTGAAGCGTGAACTAAAAAAAACGAATCATGTTTTCAATATCTGGTACTTTATCAAAGTTTTGATAGTAAAGATATGTCGTATTTTAAATTTTCTGATCAATTCTGAAACATAGCCATAGTTATTAATTGGTGAAAGCAAGTAGCTGGCATCTTTTAGCCAAATTTTCAAGTTTATTATCTTACTTTACATGCTGATACATAGTAGAAAAATTAAAAATCATATGATATTATATAAATATGCATTCATTTAAATTCAAGGACCAGTACGCTACAGTTTTTGAAGCATTGCTGGAGTCTTTTACTGTTCCTGATTTCTCCATTCAAGCAGATGATCTGAATTCCTTTATGAATAATAAGAATACAAAAAGAACCCCGAAGAACCAAAGGTCTATTCAGGTCCAATTTAAGGTAATCAATGTATGCTTGTGATCTCAGCAATAGGAATGTACACTTAAAATCAGATTGAGTGGGTACATACAAACTTTAACTTAAACCGCGAGCAGCGCGAAATGGCCTCGTTGAAGGCTGCTGGCGGTTGTCCATTGTGATTTATTGCCTCTTAATTGTGGGCTGTGTCGCGTACAATTATTCCACATCCCTTTATTTTCTATTAAAATTTGCAAGATCCAGAATTTCAATTTAAAGTGTAAGTTTTCGATTTTTGAGTTAATAGTTTATTTGATTTATTATAATGAGAGTAGGCATCATGCCAAGTTTGGGCACTGAAAACGATGTATTAAGAAAGATATTCGTAATTTTATTCCAATACACAAGACCATATGGACGCGGCCATGCAATGTATTCTGGGATCGATCAATTGGAGATGTGACGTCAGGTATAATTGACAGGTAGGTCAATTAAGGTGCTCCTCCAATCTAAGATTTCCATGCAGCATTCAACCTGCTTTAGACACACCCACCACAGCTCATTTTAAAGGATATTATCCGGCACATCATTTAGTAATTTCTTAAAACGATATAATTAATCATCAGGTGACAATATCACCTTAACCCCTACAATTACCCCAATCAGCCAAAGCATGCTGCTACATCGTGTTAGTGAATGGTTTGTGTAATATCCATATTAAAAATGTTTTTAAAGAATGGTAAAATAAAATGTTTTAGTTCCGACTCTTTCCGTTTTTATGCTGGAAAACCGTTTATTAGCTAGCTAAAAGATTGAAAATGCCAAATTACCCTGTGCATTTTCGAAAGAAAACTCTGTGGTAATTAATATCATCATGATAGGATTTCAACATTTCATTTATTCTTTACAAAAGGTTTTTACAAGTCATAGCGAAAATCGACCAATACTATCCACCACCGGACGTAGGTAGTAGGGCTTTTATTAAGCCCCAGACTGTTTTTTGTTTAACATATAGAAATATTTTTAATGATTACAACAATGCATATCCATAAAGGGTTTTTACTTTACAGAAATTAAAAGATTTAAAGCCAAACTATTCCAAAGATTCATTTAAGGCTGGAAAGCAAACAGACAACATAAGCAAAAACAGAAATCAGCATATTCTACCACGTATGTCTAAGATATTTTTATGTTTTGAGTTTGACTAAAAATAAGTCGGTATATAGTGTCTTTTAATGTATGCAATACTCCCTATCTTTACAATACATGCATGTATACAGTTTCAGATTTTTATATAAATATCAATCATTTCCCAATAGAAGTAAATCCAAATACCAAATAATAATTTAATTTTCGTCAAAGCTGTGTACCAGTGGGAGTGGTTTCGTTTGTAATTTATGACACTTATAATTATATAAATCTTACATGAAATCTTGCATCGTATAGTTACTTTACATGTATTATTATCTAAGTGCAAAATATGATGTAAATGAAGACTGTTAGGAAAAAACATCACAATCGAAAAATAAATCTATCGTAACGTGTTTCTATTCTGGTTTTATTAAGACTGTCTTTATTTCAAGATGACAAATATCGTCCATATCTTATGTCCTACCAAAGGTCAAGCAATGATTACATCAATGCAGTCATAATTCCGGTGAGTAATTTCTATGACTAACCAAAATGTCAGTACAAATATATATTTTGTGTTTTTTTGATTTTATGTAAAATATTATGATTCATTCCCACATTGTTTTCTATAAAATCTTTAAAATCTAGTCTAGTTGTTAATAAAATAACTGAAACGGTCAATTTATATTGAATATGTTTTACAAAAAGACTATTCAGAATTGTTTAGACTTTCAGTGTTTGTTCAGTCAGAATGCATCGCAATCAATTCTGCCTTGCTAAGATCATCATGTTTGAACAAATTTTAACCACTGCTATGCTTTCAGTCTTGAAAGAACATCATATCTTGGCAATTCTCAACAAGATATTTGTTGATGATCAGATTTATCAAGTTTTTCATCTTTAATGACCAATTTCAGGGTACGAGTGCTCTCACAATGCATTTTCATTTGCTTCATAAGACTGAAAACTAAGAGTAAAACTTACTGTGTTCACAATGTCCAAACGTTTGTAATAATGTTGCCGATTTTTATCATTGATGTTGCTGTGTTTAAAGACATTTCCAAAAAGTTATTTGTTATTATTTTTTATTTCCTTCGATTTTTTTAGAGTTTCCCCGATCCAGCGAAGATTCTAGCTACACAGTTTCCTCTTAAATCAACAGTTGTTGATTTCTGGACATTGGTTTATGACAACGATTTGTCAACAGTGTTAATTTTAGAAGAAATAAGTGAACATGTAAGTAAGAAATTAAAATCTAATAAGTGCGAATCTGTATTGTTATAACTTATCTTCTTAAACTTACGTCAATCTCCCTGTTATAGCAAGATGTGTTTGTTTAGGATTAAACCAATAACTTACTAAGAATACAAAAATCATCATAAGCAATGTAAATATTAGATGCATACACTCTGACCAACTACTAATGTTTTAAATACTAACATTAGATTCTGAACCTGTTGGTGGTTTTTGTTTGGCTGTCGCTTCAAATATCATCTGTTAGTTAATGTGTTGCATTCACTTTCGTTATGTCCACTTTAGTGGTTTTTGGAAAGCGCTAGAGCCTACACCCTTGCTCTGCTAAATACTTAAATGACACACCCTTGTGCATGGTTGGGTTACTGTCTTCAACAATAGACAAGACGTCGCTATAACACGTATTCCTGTCTAAATTACATTTTACAAAAGCGCTTTATCTTTTTTTTTAATTTTACCAGAGAAAGTAATGAGACTAATTGCATTTTGAAAGACATATAATTGGCGAATATATTAGAAACGCGCCTCTTTTAAGCTTGTTTTATTTACAAAAGATCTTGTTCACTTGTTTGTAGGATGTAGATATCATACCCAAAAAAGAAAGGCCTTTTAACTTCCAGTTATTAACTGTAGAAAAAGCAGGAGATCATTCGAATTGTATAGACGTGCGGTTACTCCACAAGGTAAATGAATCCAACATAAGAACAAAAAAGGTAGTATTATGAAACTGCATATTATGGAGAAACGTAGCGCATTAATCGCCTGACTCCAATTTTGTTATTTTTACATGAAGTATTTCTGTGAAGCATGATTAGAGTGTCTTTATCCCATATCGAACAAACTACTAAGTATCTGATTGTTTCTCCTAAACAACATATACATGTAGCCGTGGTTTTGTAGAAATGTTAAAGAAAAACTTTTTAAATCATTTTTTTAATGCTATATAATTGTTCAATTAAGAAATGCCATAGTATGTGCAATAATATAATTTTTATCAACCCTTAAAGTTGTAAAATGTTACAGGATACAAAAACTTCAAAAAATGTGAAAGTTGTAATCACAGACGATTGGCAACCTGAGGATTATCTTCCGCCGTCGGAAGATTCAATTTTAGATCTGCATCATACGATATCAACCCAAGCCAAATCAGAATCGATGGCTGTTTTTTGCAGGTAACAAAAATAGAAGTGTATTTTATACAAGTATTAAGTAGTCATGTTTGCAGATCTGCTTTATTTTTTGAATTAACAAAATTTAATACACAATTATTTGCATGCGCTTTAGATAAGTTTCAATTGCTATGTTTGGCGTCAATCAAATGTGGATTCTCAAAAATTCTAAAGAACTGATGGAAAATCTCCATTCTAAGTCATTTTCATCATGTAATAGCATTAAAACGTTTGATTTCTCTACATTATATACTTCAATTCCACATTCACAATTAAAATCTCGTTTGGCACAGCTGATTAAACGTAGCTTTATCAAAAAGAATGGAAAACGCAGGTACAAGTATTTGGTAGTCGGTTATAAAAAGACTTACTTTGTCATCCAAGAGTCTAGCAAGAAAAACAAATTTACAGAAGATCAAATAATAGAAATGCTCAACTTTCTAATCGACAACATATTTGTACAGTTTGGTGGACGTGTTTTTCAGCAAACAATAGGTATCCCAATGGGCACAAATTGTGCACCATTGCTTGCCGATTTGTTTCTTCATTCATATGAAGCAGACTTCTTACAATCACTTCTAGACAAAAAGGACCGCAAACTTGCTTTATCCTTCAATCTCACATTTCGTTATATTGATGATGTCCTTTCGCTAAACAATTCTCGATTTGGTGACTATTTACATCTCATATATCCGAAGGAACTTGAGGTAAAGGACACTACAGATTCTAGGAGGTCTGCTTCATATTTGGATCTATTTCTCGAAATTGACACACAAGGAAGGCTTTGTACAAAGCTCTATGACAAACGTGATGACTTCAACTTTCCAATAGTTAACTTTCCCTTTCTGTGTAGCAACATTCCGTCCGCTCCAGCATATGGAGTTTACGTATCACAATTGATTCGTTATTCCAGAGCATGTGGGGAGTACAACGACTTCCTTGATAGAGCTACACGGCTGACAAGCAAATTGTTAACACAGGGGTACGTTGCTCCCAGGTTGTTGTCATCACTCAAGAAATTTTACGGACGACATCATGTGCTTGTATGCAAACACGGGATTTCTATCTCTCAGATGAGCACAGATGTTGGTTTGACATAGAGTTTTGTAATGTCATCCTTTCCGGATTTGACCAACACTTAATCGATCTTTGGCAACGTGACGGGTGTGCTATAGCAAGCAGGAACTGCTTACTCTTCCGGAGCACCTGAGTTCACTCTCGTTTCGACTTGAGTTCGCGTTGCTGAATGCGGTTTTGTTGTTATGTGTGTGTGTTTTATGTTGTTATGTGGTTTGTTTTGTTGTGATGATTTTTGTCTGCCGGTTTTGTCTTTGTCTTCACGGTTTTATGATACTGATTACCGCTTTGGTACACCTTTGCTTCTTTGAACGCATTTCAGTAGTAGTGATTTAAAAATATAGATATTTAATAATATATATCTATGTTGCAGTTCTCGTGGTTATACTAAAACTAAATAATATTGATTTTTCACTTTTTGAACGACTTTGTGACATTTTCTACTGAATAAGCATTACTTTGTTTAAGTTCCATGATTAGAAAAGCACTAAATCATTCTTTGTAAAAAGTGATGGAAAATATTAAATTGTTTATTGATTTTTCTATAATTAAAATTTGGTCATTGAATAAATGCATATATATAAATGTGTGTAGATGTCGTGAATCTGGTCTATCATTCTGTTATACCGAATGCACCAAGATTTTAAAAACTCGAACTATTTAGAAATATAAACACACATAAAGCGAAATTTACTTGGCGCAAAAATGAACTTGCTGAAAAATAAGGTATGTTAGATTTCTGTATAAGACTTTTACTTTTAAACTTGCCAAAGGGTAATTCTGTAACCTTCTTTGCTGGATTTGACACGATACATAGAACGTAAGAAAGGCAACACGAGTGTTGAAACAAGCAGAACCTGCTTGTTCTTTCGAAGCACTCTCATAACGACATGAGTTCACGTTGCTGATTTCTGTTCGTTGCTTGTTTTTTTACATGTGTTTTTGTCGTTTTGTTGCCTGGCTTTGTCTTTTTCTTCAAGACCTTTGCCATTCGAATGCACTTTTGGTACCTCTTAGCTTCTTCAATCTCATCACTTCATTTTAGTCTGTGATTTATAATTGTAGAGACGGATGTAGTAGAAGTGGGATTTTTATTGCTGTGCATTTGACACTTAAGAAAATGCAAGTAGATAATGAGATTGATCTGTTTCATGTTGTAAGAACAATGCAGATTAGGCGACCAGAGTTCATCGCAGATTCGGTAAGAGATAGTATTTAAGTTAAAATCATGTTTTTTTTAACATAATAGGGAATATTAATGGATAAAACGCTTAACATCGTATGTTACACAATACCTCCTTTTCATCGATTACAATTTACAAGTTCTTTTATTTCATTTCATGTTGGTGTTTTATCATCCAACATTTTTTATGAAAGTACCGTTAGGAAATGTAATTCTTGAGCTATGCATATATATACTGCATAACCAAATTATCCATTCTATTAATACCCACTTTGCAACTATTTTGCACCTCAATGAAATAGGCGTATAGGGTAACATTAAAGTAGCATAATAATAAATAACACAAAAAAAACTTTACAGTGTCTAAAACAGTAATATCTGCTGTTACAAAGACATTGATAAAGACGATAGAAAAACTCAAGGGCACATGACTACTCAACACAGAATTACAGTTTTGCTAATTTCCATCCAATAAGTCAATGAAACAAAAATCAAAAACAAAACAAAAAGTAGCACAACGATTGCTTACTTATATTTTGTTGTTGTTTTTTTTATTGTTTGTATGTGTTTTTTTATTTTATTTTGTATGATACATAAACAAATATAATAATAAATGCTTACAACTTTTTTTGAATATTTTAGGACCAGTTTGAATTTTGTTATAAGTGTGTAAGAAAGTACCTTGAAACAGACTCGGTATATGCAAATATGTGATAAGCCTCACAAGGACAGTCATCTAGTTGAAGCGTTGGGACAATACGCAAGATAATTGATGCGCAACTTAATAATGTCTTTATTTATATTATTCTGATATTTGCTTTATTGACAGATTATAATTTATGCATTAGTCTAGATCACTAACAAAATATAGTATATTCCAGATTTTACCTTTTAAAATATGTGTTCGCAATACTATTTAAAAATGAATAATGATGAATCTTAATATTTTTTTCTTTGTACATTGAATTTTATTATGGTTTTTTAATTGTATATCTAATTTGATTTAATGAAATTACTACTCAGATGTATATGAAATCCGGATTCAATTGATTAAAAATCCAAAGTAAAGTGTAAAAAAATTTTGATTAAATCAGTGGCAGCTATTCGAGATATACTACATATACTTTGATATTGTTGTTTAAAATTTTTCTTGTTTTATAATTGAATATGCTGTGTTTTGATATATAAAAAAGTGGAAAAATCTGCTATTATATCATATCAATATTGGCATGTAATGCGCAAAGACGTATGCACTTGGAGAAATAAAGTACAATGTAGGAAAGTTGAGAATTCTGAAAAACAAACTATTATTGTATGTCAAAGAAAGACCGACTATTCATTCTAGTCGTGTCGAACCAATTTGCAGATACGTCTCATTCGCTTATATTTCACAAAATATAAACATTTGAGTTAAATCCATTTGGAAAATTGCTTCTGTCAGCAATTTAACGTAGAATGCATTTAAGATGAATTATACTTTTGTTATTTATTAACCCTCTGCAGTCTTAAACATATATGTATTTGGTTATTGAAGGAAGAAGGGTGATAAGGCCTTAATTTAGCCAAAAAAATGAACGTTATGCAAAAGTAGAAGAAAATGAGATGTGGAATAAGTGTACGCGACACAACCTACATTATAAACGTAGTGTCCATTTCTGGCCAGAATATAGTGTTTTCTCTGCCTAAAAAGAAAACATGTCCAAATATTTAAAAATTTAATATTGAAGCGTCATGATGACGTCATATTCCTATTGATTTTAGCAAAAATTGAGAAATTTTGGTCGTTTTTAATGTATGTTTTGGACCAAAAAAACATCGCCCGCACGCGAGAAACAAATTTATACTTTTAGAAAAGGTTTATATAAGCCATATTAACAATCTGTAAAAATATTTAGATGTAAATTGGAGATTTTCTAAATAAAGTCAGTTTCATTTCATATTTCCCGCGAAAACAATCATTTATAACTTCAAAAATACATTTAAAACTAGTTTCTCATTTTTGGACATCTAATAAATGTTTTATTAGCATCTGACAACAGTATTGTAAGGTTGAGATTTCGGTAAAATTTTAGGCCAAAAACAGGCCTTTTCGCCCCTACTCCTTTTACTATATGTGATAATAATTCTGATATGGTTATTTTCAATATATTTTTATTTTTCTAGCCATGATCCATGCTTAATTAACAAGTGTTTACAAATAAAGAACTACAGGTCTATTTGTGTTGTTGCTGTTTTATTTTTGTATATATTGTTTAAGTCATTACCAGACCTAACACTGGATTAAAGAAAAGTGTCCAAACAAACAAAACACAATTCATTGCAACATAATTATAGAAGCAAAGAGGCACCCATGGGGCATTCTAGTGTCAAAGGGGCAAAAGAACAACGACAAACTTGTAAACACGAACAAGAACAGCGCGAGGACACACAAAACTCAAAATCAACCGGACAGAAATAAACAACGTGAATTCAAGTCGTAACAAGTTTACCAATTGTTTTGGGAAAGAAAATTTTACAGTAGATAAGAGATTAAAGGAGCTTTTACTTCTTAAAACTCTATAGATAGTTAAGTTTTATAGTATTGTGAGTTGAATTCTAGATATATGTTTCTGGAAATGTTTTGCATATTGTAAATCTACCCATCTTTTGCGTTTCGGCAAAGGTAATCGCCTCTGAGTGATATGTTTAGATGGAGAGAAAGAGAACATCTCTAGTATGCATAAAAGGACATACATGTAAAAGAAAGAAGCAAAGAGGTATCATTGGGCATTCGAATGTCAAAAGTTCAGACAAAACCAGCAAACACAACATAAAAAACATATAGATAACTAAATAGCAATCATAAAATTGAACTCAAATCCTAACGACAGTGAACTCAGCTGATCTGAATAGGCATGGTTTTTTTTTTTTGTATTTATACAATATAATTTATGCATGATGTACCTAAATATAACTTTAATAAGCTATATTATGTAGATGGTTTTGTAATTAACTGCACCAGTTTAACGCAGAATGATATCAAGCAAAGTACAATCTAAAAGGGGTTCAAAACGCATTTAGTAGAGAAATATTTCCCTTTTCAAACCGACAAAAACTATTATTATACAACTACTGAAATTAATGAAAGCATTTTTATTTTCAAAAGTGATGTGGACATTCAGCATTTTTTCTTCCAGTCAGTAAGTTAAAATTATGACCGTGTCCAGCTAGCATGATTAAGTGATTGGGATGCTTGATAAATACAGTAAACCAAGAGACCATTCGAAAATGGGGAACGACTATGTTAATGCTCAGCAGGAAAGAATCATGTAATCCTGTGAAAAATCTTAAGATTTATTTAAATATGAAAAACAAAAAACAATTCTTACTATTTGCTAAAATAATTTATGTACATATGAGCCGTTTGTTCAATTTCATTCACATCACTATCAGTTTTCCATGAAATCCGAATTAATCAATGTCATGAAGGTCATTGGCGTATTTGGGTTCAATTTATTAGGCAAGTACAAGATTTGATTTTTCCTTTAAATGATGGGAAAATCTTTTTAATTTTTTTATCTGTATTTCATATGTTATGAAATATATGTCATCTATCAATTATTAACAATTCATTAATCAAAATGTATACATGTATATTGATTGGAAAATGTCAATACCTTATCAATATTGCTGCATTTGTTTTAGCGGTTGTTTGTTGGGAGGTGTAGTACGGGTAGGAATAGAAAACATAAATTAGACTGACCCTTTTCAAGCAGAAATAAATAATACTGTCAACCCTTTTTAACGGGTAATCCTTAAAACAACCAAATATTAAACAAGAGAGGAAAATATAAACGGTTATGTCTATCTTAACGTAGAAATAATGTATTTGTTTTAAGGAGGGTTAAGTATATCGATTATTCGCTCCTCTGGTTTTTTAATTGTTAAAATGTCGTAAGAAATATTGTAACATTGCCTGCACCTGCACTTAAAAATTCACACTTTTACTGACTCCTTTTTTTTCAGAACAGGGTATTATTTTTTTGACGTTTATTTTGCTTATTTAATCTGACATTACATATTTGAGGTATATAGCGTCTTGGTTAAACTTGTTTCTACCTGACATGCTTCAGACTCAATATGAAAGTTGTCGTCTTGGACTTTAATGTTTTTTTGCTATTACATGGGTACCATGAATTGGCATTTGACACTCTGTACAATAATTTCCCTCATTTGCCTAATTTATATTCACGTTTGCAAATGAAATACAAGTTACGTGACATTTTAAATCCCCCTCGCCCTGCATTGCTTGGTTACAGCATGTATTAAAAGTACGGAAAATATTCGGTTCTCATCCGTCACAGATATAAATTAGAACCTTTTATATACTTCCTAATATAAAGTTTCCTGGCTGGCGGTTAAAAACAAACTTGATTAAAATTCTTTGAATCTTTTGAACTCAAAGTCAGTAATAAGGCAATCCTTGTACGCACGGGGAACCTACAGTTAATAGATTGGGCTTGTATGCCTTATTGTGTCTTGTTTACCTTAATTTATCTCTACAGACCAATGTGCGAATCTTGTTTACATGCGAGTCAACTTGAACTATTTCAACATAAATGTTGGACTTTCTACAATATCATTCATTTTTCCAAAGACTTTATCATGTTTATACTGCTTTATGAAGAGTGCTACGCTCCGAAATTTTAAATGAACAGGAAATTTTAGCCGACATTGTTAGGAGGGGTCTCAAATTGTTGAAACTTATGTGTTGATACAAATTCAACATGCGAATCTTGTCTGTAAACACATATTTATTGATAATTTTTCAAAATTTCATATGTTGATATTGTTCCTCTATAAAATATGTTGGACTGGAACCGTTCCTGATATTAAAATATGCAAATTTAAAAAATGCATCAAATCTAAATTTCTTGATATGGAATGAAAATAATTGTAAAAAAATACCATGGATCGAATAACTAATTAAAAATATCGAATTATATGTGCAAGTTAGAAAATTTATATTATTCTGGAAAAGGGTCGAAACATTTTTGGACAACGTTCTACGGTTACGAAAAACCTCTTTTGGGTTTACCCACTTATTCCGTGACGACATTTCCCAATCGGAGGACTTAATTTGCGCTTCAGCAGACAGTAAACAAAGTGACCAACTTTTTGCTTCCCAGGTTTTGGAAGACAAGGCCGTAAATTACATAGAGGCAGAGGAGGCAGCTGCCTCCTCAGTTTTCAAAAAAAAAAAAAAAAAAAAAAAAAAAACCTAAAAAAAAAGGTTAAGGGAAGTTTGCTTCATATCTCCACTTTATGTTTGAATCTGTCTCCAAACATCATTTTGATTGTTCCATTCAAAACTTTAAAAGTTTTCATACTAAAATAACTAAGGTGTTATTAAATCTTATTAAATAGTAATAGCAAATATTTAAAAGCATCATACAGATGATTGCTATTGAGAATATTCTTTTAAGCTATCGTGAAACCGTTCATAGGTTATATGATTTTAGGCTCTGATGCATTTTAAATAATGAAATTGATAACTCCGTAAAAGTTCTGCAAACAGTCTGCGGCTCAAGTTACATCAGTTAATAAAGGAACGACTGCATAGTTTTAAAGTGACCACTACATTTTTATATATATTTGCAAATAACTTCATAATATGATAAATATCTTTTTTCTAGATTTTCTAACAATGTGTTGTCGTTTCAAATACTGCATTTAACTTGCACATGTCTGTCAATTTGTCAGTCTATCTTTTTACTGACTGTTGGAAGATTCAGTTTCCGTTTTTGTTCAATTCGATCTAATATCATTACATGTACTACATGTCTTTCTGAATTTTTGCAATGTTGTTACCGGTCTTAATATCTAACTTAAGGATGTTAAAATAGGCAATGAAAACCAAACAATATGTCCAATACATGTATGTATCCTTATGGTCCTTATCTGAGAAAGAAGTTAACACATTCACCATGGGATGCACCATGGAGTTATGATATATCATAACTCTATGGGTGCACCATACAAACAGAATCACTATCCTTTTCTTCGTGTTTTTTGCTCCCTTAACATCTATGTCTTATTATAGATAAGCATATTATTGGCCTTAGTACCACCCGATGGCGGGTCCTGTTAAAACAATCTTAGTTTCTAGTTTAAAGTCAATAAAGTTCGATGTTAAAGATTTTTGTAATTTAAACTTAGGAATGTAGATTGCATTAAGCATCTCGTTGATTTTTTATTATGACAACTACCTTTAATTAATAATAAAAATGGTATAAGGATTTGCAAGAAAGCTGGATTTGTTTTCTTGAAAAATCCAAAGCTTCTGGGGGCCTGGGCCCCCAGACCCCCACCTTTTGGTACTGCCTCCTCTTTCATCGGAGGCAATTTACGGCCTTGGAAGATTTTCTTTATACCAATATATCTTATTCGAAGTATTGGCTGAAGGAGATTGATATTAAACCCTGGCAGAAAAAGGACGACTTGTTTCATAAACACTGAACACATGAATAGGATTAATTTATCACCATGATCAGCTCATGTATGACTATTTTTACTATTCAGTATTGTTAAGCATAATTGTCAATTAATTATACGTCGTCATACATGGTTTAAAATTACTAGATCACGAACATTGACAGTGCACCTGTTCACGGCCGTCATTCGGTATCGTGAGTTTTTGACTCGTGAAGGAATCGACAACGGCGGCAAAGTATAGAAAGCTGCTCGTGGAGGGAGGAGGCGACGGTTCGTGGTGGAGGAATTCGGACATTTTAAGTAGAAGGTCAGTCTTTTATTCTAATTTTCTTATATTTATATACAAAATATTCAAAAAACAAATATGTCTCACAAAATTAATGAACATTATGAACAAAAGCCAACAAAAAATAAAAATAAAAATACATTACTTTCTTCAAACTCATTCAAGGCGAATATTTCGTCATCATTTTTTCTGTAAAAAAACATGTTATTCTACGAATTGCGGGTTGCCTTTTGCATAAAACGTTACAAATTTGGTATGTGCGTGTGTAGCATCTTTTGTTTTTACATATTCCACACCATTATAATGATTTAAAGAAAAAATATAGTAATAAGCTAAGAAAAATATGCTCGGTACCGAAAAATCGACTCGTGATGAATGGTGTACCGTATTTTTTTGCTCGTGAATTATGCTCGTGATGGAGGAATTTATCAATTATCAAAGAAGCAGAGGTACCAATGGGGTATCCGAATATCAAAAGTCAGAAAGGGCAGAGACAAAACCAGTAAACACCAACAGGAACGGGACAAAAAACAGACAACATGTAAAACATGCAAACACAAAATAACTGAATATCAATCAACAACGCGAACTCCAGTCGAAACAAGAGTGAACTCAGGTGCTCCGGAAGAGTAAGCAGTTCCTGCTTTCTATAGCACACCCGTCGCGTTGCCAATAGTCCATTCAGCGTGTCAAATCCGGTAAAGGAAGACAAAACAACACCTTATGACAAACAAACATCTGCACTCATCTGAGAGATCGAAATCCCATATTTGTCTATAAGTGCATGATGTCTTCCGTAAAATATCTTGAGTGAAGACAGCAACCGAGGAGCAACATAACCCTGTGTGAGCAATTTTCGCGTCAGACGTGTCGCTCTGCTAAGGAAATCGATGTAAGTCCCGCACGCTCTGGAGTAACGAATCAATTGAGATACGTAAACTCCATAAGCTGGAGCGGACGGAATGTTGCTACACAAGAAGGGAAAGTTGACGATTGGAAAGTTGAAGTTATCACGTTTGTCATAGAGCCTTGTTGAAAGTCTTCCTTGTGAGTCAATTTCTAGATGTAGATCTAAATATGAAGCAGACTTCCTAGAATCCGTTGTGTCCTTTATCTCAAGCTCCTGGGGATATATGAGATGGAGAAAGTCACCAAATCGAGAATTGTTTAGTGAAAGGACATCATCAATATAACGGAACGTGAGGTTGAAAGAGAGAGCTAGTCTACGGTCTTTTTTGTCTAGAAGAGATTGTAAGAAGTCTGCTTCATATGAATGAAGAAACAAATCAGCAAGCAAAGGTGCACAATTATTGCCCATTGGAATCCCTATTGTTTGCTGAAAAACACGTCCACCAAACTGAACAAATATGTTGTCAACAAGAAAGTTGAGCATGTCGATTATTTGGTCTTCTGTAAATTTGTTCTTTTTCTTAGACTCATTGATGACAAAGTAAGTCTTGGTATAATCGACTACAAGAAATTTGTACCTGCGTTTTCCATTCTTTTTGAAAAAGCTGCGTTTAATCAGCTGTGCCAATCGTGATTTCAGTTGTTCATGTGGAATAGAAGTGTAAAGTGTGGAGAAATCGAATGTTTTGATGCTGTTACAAGATGAAACTGATTTAGAGTTAAGAATCTCCATCAGTTCTTTCGAATTCTTCAGGATCCACATTTGATTGACACCATTTCTAGAATAACAACAATCGTAATATTTCTGGAGGCCGGATTTTATTGCCGTAAGTATTGAAGTTAACAGAACTGAGAGAGGCTTAGTTGTACATTTGGATGACCCTACAATGAAGCGCTGTTTGTATGGATTTTTATGTAATTTCGGAATCCAATACAGGGATGGAAAAAACTTTGTACCGGCACTAGATTCAATCATAACCTAAATGATAATGCATATAATACTTATATATTTTTTTAACAAATTCACTTGGGTATTTATTGTCATATTTTTATAACTGTAGATCATGAAAAGAAGAAAAAGCAATAATTATGACAACAGAAAGAGACATTGGGCAATAAAGAGAAGAAAGGTACAAACAACAATACCAGGAGAAAATGGGACAACGACCACAACACCAGTCGAAGACGAGACAGTAACACCAGTTAAAGATGAAACAGCCACGCAAGTCGAAGATGAAACAGTAACACCAGTAGAAGATGAAATATCCACACTAGTCGAAGATGAGACAATAACACTAGTCGACATTTTTACAAACGGCGATATGTAAATGAATGTTTGGCTGCACATATTGATGAAAATGTTCATTTATGAATTTTATTTTAATTTTTTCAACATATTTATATATTTGTCTATAATCTTTCTCCATGTTTTGGTCCGTATTGTATCTAAATTATTAGAGATTGACCACTCAGGTAGTAAGACACAGTTCGGTTTTGTTTACAACTTAGTTTCGGAGAGTGACATCCTAGAATTTTTAAAGTGAAGTACAAAGGTCGAATTTAAGTAGCAATAAATTAAGAATGCCTTATAATTTAGTAACGAAAGTGTGCTCAACTGATAGGGAATCTTTCAGAGATAATATTTTTTACAAAATATAAAAATATTTGAAAAAATGGAAGTTTAGCGTCCCTTTTCCGGCATGGTGTCATTTTTATTTTACCGATCTTTTGAACGTTTTTATATGCTTGTTTTTAAGGTAAAAAATAAGCCGGTCGATGTATAGGTTTTTTACTTTTAATAAACAGCCAGGTTTATGTACTTTCAGAGCATGTATGGCACTATAGAGGATTTAGTGCAGGTTTGAGTCTGATCTAGGCTTGACTTATGGTAAAAATGTGTAAATTTTAATGTTTTTTCATGTTTAATTTGTTTTCGGAGTAATCGGATTGTAATGAAAAGATCTTATTTTTGCAAGTAACAACTAACTGGAAGATAATCTATGGTATGTAAGGATTTCAACGATGTATGATAAGTGTTTATAAGGTTAAACATAGTTTTAGAATAGTTATTGGTAGAAGCATATGTGCTGCAAAGCTATGTACGTTTCTTACGTTTTACCTAGAACTGTGTTTTACTACCTTATGATCTGTAGATTACCGGAATAACCGTATCTATATATTTTTTTTAATTTGGATTTACTTTTTGTGCCTACTTAATGGCCGATTTATTGTTTGATCTATCTATTTTGAGGCCATTTTTTACTGGTCACGCTTGCTACTTCACGAGCGATAAATCGTCGCCGCATTCTTCACGAGCAATAACAGTATCTTTTTTGGAAAAAATGAAATTTTATTACATTTTAATAACTTTTCGTTTCATATTAGCTGTCAAGATGTGGCAAAAATTGTTTTGGATATAATGATATGCTTAAAACGTCATTTTTGTGCAGTTTAATACATATTTGTATAAAAAATGTCCGTTTTATAACCCCCAAAAATATAGGGTGCAGTAACGCCTTTAATTAATTCTCGAAATTGGTAAAGCTTTTTCGTGTACTTTTTTTCCCATTCTACAGAGTAAAAACAATCATTTTGTGAGACAGTTTTATTTTCTTTATTTTTCTTCAAATACCTTTGATATTGAGTGAAATAAATCAACTTTCAGAAAAATTATAGTTTATGCTCCACCACGAACCGTCGCCTCCTCCCTCCACGAGCAGCTTTCTATACTTTGCCGCCGTTGTCGATTCCTTCACGAGTCAAAAACTCACGATACCGAATGACGGCCGTGCTGTTGACAAGGCGTGCCACAGGGCAGTGTAATTGGTGCACTCATGTTCCCGTTATTTATCAATGATTTGCCAGAATACGTTACATCCTCAATTGTACGACTTTTCGCCGGCGATTGTGTTCTCTGCCACCAGATTAAAAACGTAGAAGATTCTCAAGTCCTCCAGAAAGACCTTGAGGAACTCCAACAATGGAAGGCAGACTGGCAGATGCAATGCCACCCACAAGAATGTCAGATGATTAGAGAAATCACAAAAAAAAATCCCTTAAAACTACCATACAACATCCACGGCCACATACTGAAAGAAATTGACTCCGCAAAATATCTTACAATAAGATAAGTTAAGTTACCTTATCTTATAAGTTACCATACAAAACACCTTAAGTTGGAACCAGCACATCAACATCACTAAGAAGGTAAATTCCACCAGAGCACTCTTACAGCGAAACATCAAAAGCTGTCCTAAAAATACCAAGAAACTATATGGTATCAAACACTGGTCCGGCCAATTGTGGAATACTCAAGCACGGAATGGGACCCAACATCTAAAGAAAACATAAACAAACTAGAAGCTTTACAACGTAGCTCTGTCAGATTCGTGATGAATGACTTCAGAAGAACCAGTAGCGTTTCATTCATGCTACAAGACCTCAACTGGACCACCCTACACGAAAGAAGAGAAAAGAACAAAGCCATCATGCTCTTCCGCATAGTACATAGCCTAATCGAAAGTCCTACAGTGCATCTCCATCCCAACAGTAACAACAGCAAGAGGCCATTGTCAGAGGTTCTTAGTACCATTCGCCAGAACCCAAGTATATCGCCACTCATATTTCCCAGCTAGACACCATCAGGAAATGGAATGGACTTCCATCGCCACTAGTTAGCTGCACCACTCTGAAAGCATTCCGTTAGGGTGTACGGGAGGTCCAGCTTCGATAGATGTGTTCAGATGTTTTTATTCAGTTTTAAAAGAATCACAGCACTATATATTTTAGGTCTGATGTGTTTTCTCGCACCAAGTCTGAAAATACTCTATACGAGGACTGGTCTTTAACGGAACAAGAAGAAGACTGTTATCGCAAGAACTTGACGAGATATTTTCATCTTTTTTACAGAGAGAGTTTCTTTGAAAAGTAAATTGAGAGAATTGAGTTTTGACTTATCATTCGTATTATCCTGTTAATTTTAGAAAGACACAAAAACGACTGAATATCAATTAACAGCGTGAACTCGAGTCGTAATGAGCTCCGGAAAAGTAAGGGGTTCCTGCCTGCCTGATATTCAAAATCCTAATTAACTTCATTGTACGTTTATTTTGTTATCATATTTTTCGCTGAAATTTCCGATTTTTTAATTCAAAATTGTTTAAAACACCAGGTTTCCATGGTTTCTTTCCTCGTAATGCACATGGTCGATATCCTCGGTGCTGGTTTGAACGTTTTGGTTTTGAGTACTTTTCGTTTTCAACAGTTTTGGAATTTGACTTTCTAATGTTTTGATTCAAATGCTACTGATGAGAGGTTACTCCTTGAAATATCGATATATAGCATATCCAAATTAACCGGTTATACCCGCGATTTGATATTTGTAATTTTCAAAGGTTTCACTATACCGTCCCTGGTGAGTTCTTATTAGAAGGAACGCGATCAATATATAATATAAATTTCATATGAAATTTTACACGACCAAACATAACATATATGCTATGGAAGCCCCGACGTGCCACGAACAAAATATTAACTCGTCCTTACGAGTTTCAAACTTGTACGCACGAGTTTCAAACTTGTGCGCACGAGTTTTCTTTCTTGTGCTCACTAGTTTCCAACTTGAATTCTTGACTTTGAAACTCGTGCGCACAATTTTTTATTTTTAATCTTTTTTGTTGGTGGCATGTCGGGGCCTTTATAGTATGAGTGAATTGAGAATAGAAAATAATGTTAAATAAGTGACAATTTAAAAAATGCACAACAGAAAACAGCCATGGCAGCAACCTTCAATATGAACACCGGTCGCTGCTCGCTGTTTTGCAATCGGCCCTTGATTGAAAAATAACCACATATGATTCAAGCCAAATCCTAGAGTGCAAATAAAGGTAAAAACAAAATTACCAAACTTGGAGAATCAATCTCAAATGTCCATAAGACTAGACAGAACAAGGAAGACATACCGGAAAAATTGAAGACCGCAATGGTCATGACTTGGCACAGGCATTTCAAAAGAAATGGTGAGTTAAACCAGGTTTTAAGGCGCGCCAAACCTTCCTCTTCCATTGCGGTCTTTGGGTCCGACAAAACACAACAGGTTTGTGATGACATATCAGGGACCCTAAGGTGATCATCTCAGTACATCAACCAGCCAAACACTAATCAAGGCAAGAACCATTTCGTCTAACATGATATTGAATTTTTCTACCAGTGGCTGATAACGAAGAAAGAATTTTTTAAGAGATCGTATGAGACGTATTTTCTTATAACCTTGGTCTAATAACGGAGAAAGCGGTGTCGGATCAAAAAATCTGAAAAATGTGTAGAAGCCCTGGCATATCGAAATATATACATCGTATGCAAGCTAAAGACCCTCTTCCAATTGACAAAAAAATAAGTAACATAAATTCGACGAATACAAACACCATGCAGCTTCTTAAACTGCTTTTAGCATTTTGAAAATAGCATCAAATAAAAATTACCTAGAGTTAGTTTTGGTTTTGTAGTGGCCTTAAGTTTCCTATATGATTTCTGCTCTGACCTTAAGTAAATATTGGCCCGCTAGCAGCATAAAATTCCCATATATTAACTTTGGATTGCTTTGATCTAAGGTTAACTATGGACATCAAACAGTCCAGAGCTGTCGAACCCGTGGCTGTTCTGCCCAGGCTTAACTTAAGTTAACTTTTACTTCAGTTGAAAAAAAAATAATACCGGTATACCTTGCTTAACGCAAGATAACTAGAAAAAGAAACCTACATGGATGCCTTAAATTAACTTTTATACAGGTTATTTCTGAACCCACCTATTTGTATTTTAGAAAATCTATCATCATAACTTACATGTAATAAATTTAAATATCGGTGATCCTTAAGTCCTTTAGTATTTTTTAAAATCTTAATATTTGGAGCTTTGAATCAAATTTTAACTGTGTATGTTTAGTATACAAGAAAAATAACAAAACGAACTTTAAAGGGCTCATGATCAGTTTAAACGAAAACTCGCATGCATTCGTTTAATGTATATTTTGTCGCATTACTTAATTACATGACAATTTAGTATATAGTCCCTTCTAATTTCACCTTGCATCGCCCCACGAACTGCAACTCCAGCACATGTTTGACAGCATAAATCTCGTACATCCTGGAAAATACAGAAGTATTTCAGACTGGCACAAGCTTTGGGATTAGGCTCACAATCTGAAACTTAGATATATGAAAAAATCATAAATGTTGATAAATGTCCATGACAAAATTACACATGTTCAATTGCAACATGTGCTAAACATATTTGCAAAAACATAATTTCATCATTGCGTTTAACACCTTACGTTTAGAACCAAAATATGGTGCCCTAGCAAATTTGAGATTTGTTTGTGAGTTCGGTTTTATGACGTAAATCAATGGTTCTTTGTCACTCAATGCTTAGCCTATAACTTTCTTGTAACCTAACCTTAAGTTATGGCCAAATGGTAAAGCGGGACGGAAGTAAGGTGTGTCAGCAAAATTCAAATTTTCGGTTAACAAGAAATAGATATCGTATTGATCTCAAAACATATCCCACTATGCACGATGTCCATATAAAGCTTATCACCAAATATGAACAACGTAGGACTAATAGTAGATAAGTTATGAGTAAACAAAAAGCGGGACAGAACTATGAACGGACACAGGAAAAATGATATACCCCCTCTTCTTCAAAGCGAAATGGGGATATAAAAATTATTAAAATCATTTAAGCCTAATTAACAAACATAAACAAAAATTGTGACATTGTTCATGAATCAAAGAAATATTTTATTTTTTAACTCATCTCATCAAGAGCTTAAAATACTTGTAAGTAGAAAATGCGTACCAAAATATTCTAAGATTCAAAAAAAGAAGTTTTTTTATTTTAATTAAATTGGTTATTTCAAAACCACTTACCTCCAGGCCTTACTACGGGTGCTGATTCCCATTTAAATGAAGCACTTCATACAGACACAAAAACCGATAATAAGAAGAGGTTCATTTTCTTCTAAGACTTTGAAGAAATTTTACGTATTTCGTGCGGAATATTTTGACAGACGCATAAATATGGTGATGGAAGGGTATTTGTAATGGTAACGCCAACCAAAAGAATCATTATGTTCACTGCGGATTCACGGGAGAGGTCAATTTGGGTTTCATTTTTAACAATGAATGAATGACCATTAGTTAAATTGCGTACGTGACAGTCAAACTAACAGCGGGACCGGAATTAACGGGCACTGCTTAAGGATGATGAAAAGAAATAAATGAAGGAACACAAAGACGTGATAAGTCCCACCGATTCTAACTGTGTTGTTGATCATATTTAATTACTGTGGTTTTATTATTATTCGTGGGGTATCAATTTTCGTGGGTTTCGTGGGTGGCGTTGACCCACAAAATTTGTTACCCCACAAAAGGACATTTTACACTGAATTGTATATTGCAGACTTTTAGAACCACGAGTTTAGGAATCCACGAACTTGTCAATTTCTATCGAACCATGAAAATCGGTACCCACGAAACTAAATGAATTCACAGTAAATGGGAAGAAACTTTTTAAACCGTTTCTTTTGGCAGAATAATTGCAACCACTACGTTGAATTTATAAATTTTTATTGGGTTTTCATTCGCAATGAACTTATTTATAAACAATGATGTTATACCCCAACTCGCAAGAGAGGGGGCTATATTGCATTCACATCTGATCGCCCGTCTGTTCGTCCGTTACAATCTTTCGTAAAAGATTTCTCGGCTTCTATTCAAAATGAAAATTACAACAAAGTTCCAAACAATAAATTTTCTACGCCTGACGCACGCGCGTTTGAGGGATTGATTTCAAATTTGGTAAACAGCTTGAGAAAAACAAGTTGTACCGTGTTTCCTCTTTCCAAGTCAGTGGCGTATCTAATTCCTGTTTTCTAAGCCAGCTTAGACATTTTAAGGGTAAAAAATAGACAACATTTTCGCAAAAGATTTAACGACTTCTACTGAAGGGATCGATTTCAAATTTTGTATGCAGCTTTAGCATGATGGGTTATACCGTGCCTCCACTTTCTATGTCAGCTGCACATCTACCTCCTGTTTTATGAGCTGACTAAGACTTTTTAAGGGTCATAAATAGACAATTGATTGTAACAGACTTTTCGGCTTTTACTGACGGGATTGATTTAAAATTTTGTACATAGCTTTATAATGATGTACGTGCCTCCCCTTTTCATGTCAGCTTAATAATGTGAATTTCTTAAAAATTCCCGTAATTTCAGGAAACTACTGGAAAAAATCTTTTTCTCACATTTTCTGACCCATGTATTCAAATATATAATTATGCCATTATTTTTTTATGAGAAAATTCAGGAAAAATTATTGAAAGTTCTTCTAGATTGGTCAACAAAATCGGGTTTCCCCAATTTTTTACTCTCAGGCACTTAATTCAATTAAGGAAGGTACAGCTTCTTGTACAATGGACAAAACAACAAAATGTCATTATCTGTTTTGTTATTGAAGATTCTACTCCTTTAATTGGTGACAGCTGTTCTGTATGTGCAAGGCCATATCACGAATAAATTCAGTCTCGTGCGGGGCCCGGGTGGCGAATAGGCCCACAGCAGAGCCTAGAGGCGACGAAGGGTCTTGGGATTCTGACGTTGGGTCAGTGCTCAGCCCACAGAGTGACCAAGTGTGTACCCTAGTTGGCTGAATAAGGTGGTCCTCGTCGGCGGGGGCTGTCAGGTCTATATTACGGAAACCCTGACCGCTGACCATAGTGGGCCAACGTGTGTGGAGAGTGCCACGCTTCATGCACGCAAAAGACCCCTTTGTGGACTGCGAAGTAGTGCACCACATAGGCTTAATTTTTCGCCCTTACCCACCTCTCCACTTTTTCTGTGGTTCTTCAAAATTTACCGTTCCTTTGTTTCCCATTCCATACCCATATTTCATTTATCATCATCATTTCATGTTTATTTTATCATCCTTTTCATGTGCATCGCCTGTAAATAACCTATGTAGCGTAGCACGGGCGTAAACCACCAACTCAATCACTCACTCGCGAATAAATTCAGAGCAATATTGTTTTCAAATGAAAGATAAGTAGAGTCTCATGATTGGGGATGTCGAAGGGCATTTCTAGTACTTGATGGTGTTCCAAGAAATTTGTATTACTATGCGGATTTTAAATTGCTGCTGATTTCATAGGTTGTATCACGTACACTAAGCTTATTCTATATCTCAATATCTTCAATCTAAAAGCACATTTTAAAAAAGTGTTTAGTTGATAGGGGTAATAACGAAAAATCTTGAAATTGAACTCTTTAATATAATTCAACTGGCTGACGTGACTTCTGTTACAGTTCAACAAAAAGCCCA
The DNA here is from genome assembly GCA_963971305.1 of Arcuatula senhousia. Classification (NCBI taxonomy): domain Eukaryota; kingdom Metazoa; phylum Mollusca; class Bivalvia; order Mytilida; family Mytilidae; genus Arcuatula; species Arcuatula senhousia. The sequence continues at coordinate 41,280,105 of OZ020303.1, read as the reverse complement.
CGATCAGTTATAAGCTTTATAACAAAATTCGATCACAAGTTTTAAAGTACCATTCCACATAAGGATCAGGCAGGGGGTGGCACATTGATAATTTCAATTTTCGGATTATGGGATATAGCGCTTATATAGATGCATTCATTTTACCATAAAAACAAACCAAAAGCAGTTTTTACATTTAAAAATGTAGTTAGTGCCTAGATATTTTTTGACTGGTTATATAGGTAAAAATTATGGCGGGAAATTTTCCCGGACTTTTCACTGTACAATGTAACTAAATTTTGACTGGTTATATCTCCTAAACCCAAGACTGACCAGAAAATTTAGTGTTCAAAATTAAGTTTACTGGAGTTGCTTTACCTAATTTTATTGAAATTTTTTGTGTATTTATTATCGATGTGCCGCCCTATTTATGGTATCTGACTGATTCTTAGAAAAAGTAGCAGTTAAATCATTAACTATTTCCTATCTTTCTCTATTTAGTAGGAAGTAAATGAGTTTGCTGAACACAAGATGAAGCTGTTAATATGTAATTTTCCAGAAAAATGAATAAACAATTTTACTTGAAATAAGTGTAGGTAAATTTTAATGAGTGTAGGTTTTTGCACAGGTATTATATTAAAATATGCAAGGAATATCAATATTTTATCGTTTCTGTCAAATTTGATACTGGTATTTACGTAAAACAACCGATAAAATACTTATTTTCACTGAATTATTAATAAGATTGCTATAGTGTTTGTAATAAGTTCAAGTACAATTTTAAGGAAAAATCATTTGCGTAGTAAAAAGGTAATAACAAAATTACCAAACTTGGAGGATCGATCTCAATGTCCAACATATGTCCAAGAGAAAAGACAAAATGTGGAAGACATACTGTAAAAATATAGATCGCAATGGTCCTGACTCTCCCGAGAGCTATTTTACATAAGGCGTTCCTGGTTCGAAACAAAACACCCCCGTTATTGAACACAACTAAAGGATAATAGATAGCATGCGTACAAAATGTAAAGCTTTGTGATGTTTTACGGGATACCGGAGTCGGGCTTTTTCTTTCTTTCAAGGCACCTCTAGCTCTACGCAAGCAATTGAATTTGTTCTATTTAAAAACAATCATAAGTAATTACAATATTTCGAGTAATACCCTTTACTGCCAAATAGTGTTAAAACTCCTCTTAGATGGGAGACATAAACATGATATAAATAAATGATTTTTCCTTAAGGACTAATGGATTGACAGTCACAGAATGATAAACTCACACTGCCTCCTTATTCTTAAAAATCTTATAAATGGAAAATGAGATTTCCCCATACTACGATTCGCAAAAAGGCCTAATTGGTAATTTTATCATGTAAAGTCAACATCACAATAATTACTCATCAGATGAAATAGAAAGAAGAGGCTCCCAGAAGCCTGAATCGCTCACCTGGTCTTGATGTCAACTCTTTGAAGACTTTTGTCGAGCTTAATGAGCTTTCTGTTTAAGCAAGGAAAGCTTTTCTCTATCTGCAATACTTTTCACCTTTAAGGGACCATAACCCCTATAAGGGGTTTTAACCTTTAAGGTGTAACCCCTACAAGGGGTCATCTCACAACTTTCACCCAATTGAAACTTTTGAATACCTCAATAAGCTGAACATTTAAGCCAGCAACAGCTATTTTCTTTCAGCAATAGTTTCATTCCGTAAAATAAAGCATGTTAAATGTTATTTTAAGGGCTGTAATTCCCAGAAGGGGTCATCTGACAACTTCGACCTTATGACCTCCCAGAAGCCGGAATCGCTCACATGGTCTTGATGTCAACTCTATGAAGACTTTTGTCATGCTTAATGAGCTTTCTGTTTAAGCAAGGAAAGCTTTTCTCTATCTGCAATACTTTTCATTGTATTAGTAAAAAACACTATTTTTCACCTTTAAGGGACCATAACCCCTATAAGGGGTTTTAACCTTTTAAGATGTAACTCCTATAAGGGGTCATCTCACAACTTTCATCCAATTGAAACTTTTGAATACCTTAATAAGCTGAACATTTAAGCCAGCAACAGCTTTTCTCTTTCAGCAATAGTTTCATTCCGTAAGCAAAAGCATGTAAAATGTTATTTTAAGGGCTGTAATTACCAGAAGGGGTCATCTGACAACATCGACCTTATGAAGACTTTTGTACAGCTTAATGAGCTGAACATTTAACCAAGCAACAGGTTTTCTCTATCTGCAAAAAAAATCTTTCTTCTATTGGCCAAAAACCTGGAAAAACCTTGTTTAGGGGCTGTAACCCCTATCAGGGGTCATCTAATAGCTTCCATCCTATTAACGCTTCTGTAGAGCTAAATGAGCTGAACATTAAAAGCAAAGTTAACCGGCTTTTCTCTATCTGCAATAGATTTCATTTTATAGGACTAAAACATTATTTATCACCTTTTAGGGGCCATCTGACAACTTCCAACTTATGAAGACTTTTGTAGAGCTTAATCAGCTGAACATTAAACTAAGGAACAGTTTTTTTTCTATCTGCAATATTTTTTCTTCTATTGGCCAAAAACATGAAACCTTATTTTATGGGCTGTAACCCCTATAAGGGGTCATCTGACAACTTCAACCAAGGGGAGACTTTTATAGATTTAGATGAGCTGAACATTTAAGCAAGCAACAGCTTTTCTTTTTCTTCAATAGTTTTCTTTCTATAAGCCAAAACATAAAAAAATGCTATTTTCACCATTAAGAGGATGTAACCCTGTAAGAGATCATCTAACAACTTCGACCAAGTGGAGAATTTTGTAGAACTTTTAATGCTAAAGCAGTAGGGTGGCATCATATTTCATCTATCTCTTATACTTTTTTTATTTACAAGCCAAAAACAGTGGTCTGACCTCCTTGGTATACATGTACTTTTAGTAACGGCGGCCATGTTTTTTGACGGATCAAAATTCGAAACGCAATTTTTTTGCAGAACACCCTAAGGATCATTCATACAAAGTGGCATTAAATTCTGTAGAAGTTTCAGGGATTTTTGAAAAATTGGGACAGACGACGACGACGGATGCAAGTGGTGACAATGGCTCACCAGGTGAGCTAAAACGGGCGACGAAATACCAGCATTATGACTAATTATTATAATTGACTTAAATTGTATAAGTAAAAAGGGTGGTATAATAACTTGACCTTCACAAGAAGCTGAAAAGAGGATGAATCATGTTCAGCGTCTGCAGCCGTGACCTTTACCTATTTTAAATGGATTGTTTCAAATGGAATATCTCATTATTTGTCTGTGCAGGGAATATGAATAACAAAAAAGTTCCGGACAATAAATTTTGCTACGCCTGACGCGCGTTTCGTCTATTCTAGACTCATCAGAGGCGCTCTACCAAAAGTTGAAAATGCCAAACACTATATGACTATGAAGAGCAAAGAATAATAACAAAAAAATGTCGAACTAGAAACCAAATAATGACTAAGACCAATCTATGTCTGGGATAGAAAAAGAGATAAGATTTGTGCATATCTATGTGCTACACCACTTATATGGACAAAATATTATGTCGTGTTTTGCTTTGCTGTACACAGACATACATTTTTGTCAAAAAGAAGACCCTAAAGTGTATAGTTTTCCGTTTTTTAAGGACATAAAAATTAAAAAACAGAATGAAATACACGTACACGAAACTGAACATTCTTGAATCGTCAAATATCTGCATCTTTATTTAAAAAATTGTCATCAATCTTTAACGTTACATTATTGTTGTCCACACAAAAATTCACATGACCATATAAACTAGACACATCTCAGTCATGCCTAAGTTGTTTGTTGTTTGGGCAACGAAATAAACAGAACGTTGAATGGAATAGTGATGACTCATTTTAATATGCCTGTCCTAAGCCAAGAATCTTTATCAAAGCTTATGTTTGTATTAAGTCGAATTAATGCTAATTGTTTTTTTTTGTCAAGAAGAGGGTCTTTCATTGCACTTTAGGATTGGGCTTGAATCATACGTTGTTTATTTTCAATCCAGGGGCCAATTGAAAAACTGCGAGCAGCGACCGCTTATCCCATTGAAGGCTGATGGCTGTTTTCCATTGTGAATGTTTTAAATTAATATTTTACGTTTATATTGTAGGTTGTGTCGAGTACATTTATTCCACATCTCATTTTCTTCTATCAGCCAAGGTGAGTTTTTTTTATCAGACAAAACCTGTTTGGGGTTCAATTAACGTTTCTAATTTATTAAAAGAGTATGGTTATGTCAATTCAAATAATAAATATGAAAGTAAACATTTTTGTGTACTTTAAGTAGACTAATCAATCGAATTCTATGACATCAAACTATTTTACGACAACCCTTTATTCAGGACACAGGTTAGATCAGCTCTTTCCAAGTAAACAATATTGACGTCTATCCATGAAGCCACGGGGAAAAATAGAAAATGGACAGTTTCTACGTAATGCAATTTACGGGTTTTCAAAAGTGAATAATGAGACTCATTCAGATAGTACATGTATCCATGAAATCTACCATACCTCTATACGGAATTTAGAAAATGATAATAACAAACCTGATTTATTATGCGAGATTAAACCACCTGATCCAACTAACACCAGAAAGCTACATATATATAATAAGTTTCAACTTCATTTTTTGTGCAGTGTTTTACATTTATATTCTTCAAAGAAATGTGAATTTCGCTACTTTCACTTTTAAACTGACCAAATGATGGGCTCTAAGTCTTTAATTTCGAGTTATAAATTTTGTGTACAAATTCTTTTTTGTTGTCGTTGAGCTTCATTTTTTAGCTTTTGTGATTTTTTTTCATTCGGCCCTTTTTCGTACAATATAATATGCAGAACATTTGAACTTCATAGATGACAGTATCATAATCTAGTTCATCAATAATTTGTAAGGTGTGTAATCGAAGACTGTTTTTGATCATATATATGACTGATATATCAGTATTTCCATTGCTTTTCCTGGCCATGGGTGTCTACATGCAACTGAGCTGACAAAATGGATTTACAAAAATTCGCAAAATTAGATATTTTTCTCTTTTTTATGTTATCTGTTATAGAAATTAGCTCAGAGCAAATACCTTTCATAAAACCAGGACGTATAATAATAACCAGTCGCCAGACAGGAAACATTTTGATGCGGTTACCGAGTATCAATATCATAGAGTGTGTTGCTCACTGTATGGCCACTTCTCAATGTGTTTCAATCAGCTATAGACCAGAGTGGAGAATGTGTGACTTAAATGGAGATTTTATGGACGAAAATTTAAGCCCTTTGGAAAAAGAAGTGATGTACTCTGAAATCCGTGATTGGTCAAACTTTAAAAAGGTAAATACATTATTTTTAAGGTAAACAGATTTTTTTTTAATAGAGATCATGATATTTAAGATAAAGAGAAAAAGCCAAAGATATACCAATGGAGAAAAAGAATGTCTTGAGCCCGAAAAGACCAAGACAAAGTCGGTAAAAAAATCAAATAATACTGTACCTCAGTCAGCAACGTTAACTAAAGTCGCTCAGGTGCTCCGAAAAAGTAAGCAGTTACTGTTTGCTATATTATATCTCTAACATTGATAATAACCGATTAAGTGTAGGTGAAATCCTGCGAAGAATGACAGATACATGTACATGTACTTACATTTTATGTCAATCCTGTATGCAAAACTGATAGAAATCCCTTATTCTTTTCTTTCGAGCCCATGATGTTTTTGTATTTTTCTTGAACAAACGAAAAGCAAAATGTTCTTGTTCCTGATGCCTTATCACGGGAATAACAATATTCTCCGCAAGTTTTTATATAACAAATCGGTTGAGATACGTAACACGTTACCTCCGTAGGCTGGAGCGAGAGCAATGTTGCTATACAAAAAGAGGAAGTTGGTGACAGGCAATTTTGTCATAGCATGTCGATGTCGAGATATATATCTCCAAATTAAAAGTTGAACTCCTAAATTTGGAAGTGTCCTGAGTCTCAAGTTCTAAGGGATTCATGAGATGTAACAACTTTCAGTGTTCCCAAAATCGAGGAATGTTAGGTGAAAGAACATTATAAATATAACGAAATGAGAGATTATAAGATGTCTGTGAATCTCTTTGTCAAAAGGAGATTCATAGGAACCAATAAAGAAACAAAGCGGTCAGCAATGAAGCCAATTTCGTACCTTTTTTGTATATTTTGTTGTCAATAATCGGTTGAACTTTGAAAATTGAAATAAGGAGATACGATCTTGGGCACAACGACTAGTTACATATAGGTACAAGCTTGTCTATCATCACTCAAATAATTTTGGTTGTTTGTCTTCAGCTTTGCATTATTTGTGTATGGTTTTTTGTCTTAATCATTTATAATATGAATTAAATATTGAGTCATCGATTTTCGTTGTCAGATTGGAAATAAAAGATGCATTATTTTGTTGATTCATGAATTCGGGGGTTGAGCAAATTTCTTATGTAAATCAATGTTTAATTTATAATGCGTTGGATCGAATTTCATTGTTTACTTGGATCACACAAAAAAACAAAAATTGGAATCGCACAAAAACAAAATATACTAAGGTCAAACTTATATTTGTAGGTTATCATTGGACACTGTGAAGGGCATAATTGCCCTATTGGATTCATGTGTATTATTGATAGAAATGAAGTTGAAAATTTACAGAAATGCCAGGAAGTCTGTAAGTTCTTAGAAAAAAACGGATGGTAGTTAATGGTTAATTTTGTTATATGCTGTATTTCAAAAAAGAAGCATTTCATCAGCAGCATTTGAATCAAGGATCTTGAAATTACTTTGATTATTAATTGTTTTTTTCAAAACGAGAAGTAATATTATATCTTATATTAAATATAGGTATTACTTAAAATTAACCCAGCGACATGCTTTCCATTTTCGCAGATTTTCAAAACAGTGACATTTTCATTTATTTTTTCAAAATACAAATGTAGTTATATATCATAACAGCGTCAGAACTGCATCAAAACAGCGACAATTTGAATAGTCGAAACAGCGACATTCACCTGTTAATGTTTTAAATAAAGACATATTGAGACCCTCCCCACTAGAGACAATAAACTAAACGTACGAAATCTATCGTGTCTAGCCCAAAATTCTTTTTTTTTTCAGTGGTATGTTAGTCATGAAAGGTCGTATTGCCGATTATCCTTGTGTCCCCATTTTCCTCCACGTTATCATAATCCTTTCATGCTCATTTTATCACTTCATTCATGTTCATGTCTCTGATAAAACCGAAATCGTGGTGTTTTGTTGTCAAGGAATTCTAATCTGGCAGAGCACCTTCGGTTCTAAAGTATATTTCAAGTTGACCGAAAATATTACTTGTCTGCAAAATGTTTCAAAATCAAAATACATGAGTACAATATGAAAGCTTAAATACTCTAAACCTTTACTGCATCAAGGTCATATTTTTGTAAAAATAGATCATCATAATAAAAGAAAATCAATTAGTAGATTTGGAATGAACCAGATTTAACACAGGTTCTTGTCAGAGACTTTTCATAGGATATGTCCGTCAAACAGAGACGTCTTTTCACAAGATAGGTCTGCCAAACCGAGAAATTTGAATAAAGGTACTAACAAAACTACCGAACTTGAATAATCAATCTCATAGTACAGAGAAAACGACAAAAATGAATCAGTCATACCGGAGAATTGGTGGATCACTATGGTCCTTACTTGGTACAGGCATTTCAAACGAAATGGTGGGTTAAACCAGGTTTTATGGCGCCAAACCTCCATCTTCCATTGCGATCTTAGGATACGGTAATTTCAACCTATAAATCTTGGAATTGTCGGAGAAGTCTTTTGGTTGTTCTCAGCCTTTGTTTCCTTTAACAGCGTTGGCTAGTATTTATATTTTATTTACCACCAATCCCATTTTATTTCCATATAACTTGAAAATAAACCTTTTTCTGTCTTTTTCTGTATATATATATGTTCTTTATTAATTGTCTGTCAATCTAATGTCGTTGTTTTGATGCAGGATTTCAAGAAAATCCAATTAAATATGTCGCTGTTTTCGACTACAGAAAATGTCGCTGTTTCGATTGTCGCTATTTTGAAGATTCGCTGTTTTGATAAAGCCCCCTCTATTTTATTATTCTAGACTGTCCCAATTTTCCAGTCATTCCTCATGCGATTATTATTGAGGCATTCGGAGGTTGTCGAAATCTTAACCTTTCGATTGAATATGCTTGCACAGATCAGCATGAGATGGAAGGGCTCCCTGTAGCCACGTGTTTGCCTGGTGGAATATGGGAAATAGAATTTAGTTGTGGTAAAATAACACATTTAAGAATAAAAATACAGTTAAGCGAAAAAATAAGATAAAAAATATTATTTGTCCAAACGTTTATTTTTAATGTGTTTCAATGTTTTGTGATTATTCCAATGAACAGCAATTACGTCTGGGACATCACACGCATCCAAACTCCTTCACAGTAGGCTTATTCTTCCCGCCAAAAATAGGCCAAGGACTATCCCACTGCTACAGGCTTGTGTGAATTCCATCAAGATTCTTGATAACTTTATTTCGTTTAATAAATTTTCAAAATTTTCCTACAGTTAGCCATGAAAACATCAAATTTTCTGTATTATTTTTTTTTCTTAGAAGAATTACTTCAATTTGTTGTAAAACCGGTTTAAATGAGCACTTACTATTTTAAATTGAAATTAAGTAGAAGTAGTAAGGCTATCAGTTGGGTAACCGGAAGTGCATTTTTGGTCAAAATGTGATCCGTCTCTGATCAGTGACCTTCCGCGTCGTCGGCACTATTTCGTGCACTTGCTGCGTCACAAATTGTCGCCGTGAAAGCGGCAACACCAACGAACATCTCCGTATCTTCTAAACCGTTTTACGGAAAAGTATGAAAATTGGCATGCCCAATCTAAAGAAGATATTTAATTATTTCCAATAGTTAAAATCAGGAACATTATAAAACAATGTTTATAAACGTGTTTATTTAATGTTCCTGTTAAAATAGAGTTTTAACAAAATTCTTTTGATTTATTTTTAATTCTTTTCAGACTTTTCAAAATCGTGTTTTCGCGATTCTGAAAAAAAAACTGTAAACTTAAATTTGGTACAAAAAAATGTTCATTCAAGAACCATCGAGATTTTTTGTCTGGACATTGCTGTATATCGTGGCAACATTTCCTATATAGTTTCGTTGTGGAACACACATGAACAAAAAAGTGTACCAATTTTAAACTCAAACCCCTGAAGTTTGCGTATTTTTTTCGCTTCTTTCCCGATATCATTTTCATTTATTGATTGTTTACAGATATTACGTCATGCAACCTACTAAATACGTGGAAGTTGTGAAGTAAATACGAAATAAAAAAGAATTTTATGCATGTTTTTAAAAAAAAAATCGGCAAAAATAACCGAATATATATGAACATCTTTCAGCTCTTTCAACCAAACTGCAAGGTGCGCGCCACGACGTCAAATCATTAAGATGCCTGGTCATGCCTGGGCACAGCTGAGGGGCACATGCCACATGGCATACTTCTGTTTGAAAGAGTGATTTCATGCCTTGGGATTTATTAACATGACAGTCGTAGGGACTGCAACACATTCACACACAAAATGGCAAAGTCCAGCTCCCCTTCTAGATATTTATAAAAAAATGTGAAATGTTGAATGATCTTGAATGGTGAATATTGTCTTTAAAAATAATTTTGGTTGAATTACTGTATCTATTTCATATGCGCATGTCATCTATTAGCATTTTGGTCAGTTGATTTTGTAAACATGATTGTTTAAGTTTACAATAACATGCATACATGGGTTAATAATTGGGAGGCAATTAAAATTGTGTCAATTTAAAAAATAAATGAACAAATCAGTGATAACAGGGATGTCCAAGATCAGTTTTATTTAATCCCTGGTGATAATGAGAGAAAGCAAGCCAAAAATTTCCCAAAACAAATCATATAAATACTCTAACTGTTTTTAATAGAGCCCCTTAATAATTAGGATGTGTAATTCTTTAAAAGGGAGATTGTTATTATTTATTTATTGTCTGAAACCTGTGAGTTATAATCTTATTTCCAGCTGAAACATTAAAGACATTGGACATTTTTTTAAATAGAGTTTCTCCCCGGGCGCCTTTTCTTTTCCCCGGGCGCCTTTTCTTTCCCCGGGCGCCCCCGGGCGCCTTTTAGTAGGACCCCTATTTATACTTCAAAACTGTCTCACATCCATTAGTAAGCAGACTCCTTACATATTTAATATTATTAAAAATAGCTATTTTTCTTATAAAAATAAGATTAAAATGAAAACAAACAATTTCAATAGATGCTTAAATATGCTTGTTGAAGGCTGCTGGCAGTTTTTTCATTGAGTTTTTTTCTTTATTTCCATTGGTTATGTGAGCTGTGTCCTGTACACTTACTCCACATCTCATTATTTTCTATTTCTATGCTATTAGCTGTTGTAATCTGTGTCCTTAGTGTCCATGTACTGAAAATGTTATATATGTATACATGTACAGGACTATTGCTAGTGTTAATCATGTTAATTATTGAACAAATTTGGATTATAGAGGAATTAATGCTTTAACCATATTCATAGGTTGACCTTTCATTCCATAATTATATACCTCCCGCAGAAATTAGTGAAACTTGAACTTAATAGATCTGTAACTCATCATGGTAGACTCGCATACAAAATTAGTTCATTATCTACAAGCATTTATAAAAAAAGTGTTGAAAACTGAAATTTTAGTGAATTTTTAAAGTTCAAAGGGTCATAACTCTTGTAAAAATCAGTGGACAAGAACTAAACTTAAGCTTGATCTGTAACTCATCATGGTAGACTTACATACCAAGATTTATTTCATTATCTACATGCGTTTAGAAAAAAAGTGTGGAAAACTGAGGCATGACAGACGGACAGAATGCAAACCTAAAATCTACATTTACAGGAAGAGGACAAATAACTAAAGAGGGATTTTAAGCTCTGTGCGAGATGAACTTTTTGCATTTGAAACTTAGTTGGCCAAACTGTAGCTTTTGATGGTTGTTTTATGGAATATGTAGTGTTGAGATATCCATCCAATATTATAAGGTCCAAATTAAGATGAATAATTCCAGGAATAATTAGAAGAGCAAAACAAATTGTAAACTTGATTCATCCCCCGTTTGACAAAAAAATTGGTTAGGAACTGTATGAAACAAGAGATCCCAGGAGGTTTTCTTATAAGTTTGTAAATTTCTGGATCCGCCACAGCTTAAAGCACTAGTGTGGAAAACTTAAATTCAGTGAATTTTCAAAGTTTAATCAGCCATACCTGTATATTAAACTCCGGTAAAAGTTGATGGACTGAAATAAAACCTTAATGTGACCTGTAACATATGGTAGACTTATATATACATTGTGTACATCAAAAATCAATTATTAGCAAGTAAACACATGTACATGTACATGCATATGTATCTACAATCAGAATAAGCATTTAAGGGTGCGAGAGACATTCAATTCAGACTGAGTGCAAACCTTTGGCTTTCGCAAGGTAGGGGACTAAAAACAAGCTATACTGAGGGCAGCATGTTGAACTCTGATCACCAATTTTGTGCAGTCTTAAAAAAACCATGAATGCTGCAACATTGAAACAGTCAATGAATTGTTACACACAGCCAGAACTTTATCTTGGCACAAATCCACCCGCATCATATCAAGTACATAATTAAAAATTTACATGTACTATAAAGTTATAAATATTTAATAGGTAATCTTATAATATTACAGTAATAAAAATATCATATTTACCCGAACAAGTTGAAAGTAGTTTTACTGTTGCCATTAAGAGATGAAAGTACATAGCCCAAAATAAGCATTGCAATTATTAATACGCAAAGTTGCTAATTTTGAGAATGAGTATGTCTAGATCTGGCATCACAAAAAGCTGAATGGTCTTCAAATATCTTCTTGGTCTACCATTTATACAAATGCTGGATCAGCATTTCATTTGATGGACAATTTGAGAAAGATTTTTATTTCAACATACCTAATACATGTAACAAGTTAAAAGTATTTTTTTAAAGAATATATAAAAATGGATTTAAAAGTGTGTTTTTATGAGATACCAGCATATGACATACAGAAGCATGCTTCAACTAGAACCTTGGCTTACTGACATGTTGGTGCAGTGCATGAACAGTCTTACCAGTAGCTGAATCTTCACCATATATGAAACACAGAACTTTGTGCATAACTTTGTGCATAAACCTACATGTATACCATTTCTTTCAAAAAGATTTCATAAGCATAAATTTTATCTGTAAAAGAATGAGACATCTTTCTTTTTTTAGATGCAATACTAATATTCAATTTGACATATCATGCATATAGGCCTTTGCATCATGTTAGATATTATACTGGTCAGACTTTTTATCAAAAAAAGTTGTGAGCTTAAAATTTTAATCGGTCAATTTTGGATTTCTTTAAAAAATTTCTCGATTTAAACCGTTTTCAATCATATATTGATAAGGTAAATATTACATGTATTACAATAGCATTACTTCTGAAGCAAAATTATAATATTATTTTATGATAAGAATGTGTACTATATACATGTAACGGACTATCAAATGCACTGTTATTCACAGAGATGCATGTGTATGTTTGTCTAGTTTGACTCAGCTGGACACAATATACATTGTAAATATAGATTGCAAATGCTGAAATGCATACCAAATGTAAATGGTGTGCTGTATTATATATAATTTTCAATATACATTTGTACATATGCCCAATCACAAATTTGTCAAAGAAATTGTTATCTGTAATAAACTAGTTATCTTTTATTCAACATGTACATTTTTTTTTGTTTTTGGCACAAATTCCACCTAAAAAACAATAAAAAGTTTTTAAGCCTCACTTTGCTGGGTGACAAACAATTTATATGTCCTCTTAAACTAAATCATAGATTAGTCCATCATGATTTGAATGTTGATCCAGGGCTGTCAAGTTTTGATGGGCTGCTTGTGTGAGATTTGTTAAAAAATTGAAAGATCAAAGAAAGGAGTTCCGAGTATTTGTGGCAAACTTTGGGACTACATGTAGATGTGCAAGTCTCATGCGACTTGCATGACACTTGAAAGGTTTGTCTTACAACTGTTGTTATGAGGCCAATGGGCACAACAGCCAAAAAGGAAAAAAAATAAACAAGTATACCACAATGTCAATGTCAGCTGTGTTCCTTACTTCACAACAGAATGAGGATGATTGACAGGCCTTTGATACATGTACATGTCATAGATCTGTATATTGCAAAGATGTTACAGGGTTGTTCTTGTTCTGTTGTTTGATAAAATGCAAATTTATAAATGCAGGAACGTATAAATCTTTATACGTTCCTGATAAATGTAAGCAGAATTCGCAGGCGACTTGCGTTTTTTGAAAGGCAGAACTACCGAGATTGACCAAGAGACTAATGCATGTTCCTGAAGAATCATATGCTAGCATCTATTTCGCTAAATTAGCAAACCCTTTTATGAAGAAAAATGTTTAAAAGTATTTAGAACATGTCCACAAATTTTGTCAACACAGGAGTAGGAAGTTCGATCGATAAAATCCTCCCCAAGACGGACGTAAAATCCGTACTTTTTGACGCAAAAGCTTCAACTTTGAAATTGGTACAAAAAAATGTTCATCTACCGATTTTACTCGGAGTGGGCTTGTTTAAAAGAACAGAATCTCAGCTTTCACCCCATATTCGCTTCGTTGTGGAACACGAAACTTCGTCGCTTCGATTTTTTCAGTGAAATATTTTGCATGATTTTTTCATGCCAAAATTTACCATAACCCGGATCGCGAGTTCCAAAATAGCCGCCATTTTACCTCGATTTTACTGGAAAACTTGTACCTACTCTGTGATAAATAAAACAGGAAAACATTATCTTTTCTCTCCAATCCCTTGGAAATGTTTGTTTTTATATTTCTTTAATCATTACAAATTGATGAACAAAATTTTTTATTCAATTTTCTTTAAAATTTTCCTAAAATAAATCGGTAAACATGTTGCTTCCATTGCTCCCAATGTTCTGACGTCAGATCTTACCTCAGTTGACCTTTGACATTTGGACATTCTAATATCCGGAATGTTCCGGAATGGATTAACTCGCGATTGGTCTATTGAAATTAAAATGAACGAAAGAAAAACATTATATTCGTCCAAGAAACGAAGATGAATAAATAGAAATATGCAACTGTTTCCTAATTTTTATTAAAGTTAGTTGGAAATCGTTAAAATAACATCACAAACAGTGGAAATCCTCAGTTCTCTCCCATTTTGACCCTAAAATGGTGGCCATTACGGCTTCTCCGATAGACCCCTTTGATCAGTGATATTCCTACTCAGGCGCTTCCGGTTACCCAACTGTATACTACATATAAACAATGTGGTTACGCAATGCATTTTGGTATAGGTGAGTACTTTTCGTGGTTTTTAATTTAGAGAGTAGGGGTCAAAAAGAGGTCATTGAAAAGAAGCCCGGAAAGCCTGGTGCAGTGATTAGTGTACAGACTTACGGACGGGACCTGGAACTGTGAGGAGTTTGCACATGCATCATCAATTCCCAAATCAGAATGATCCGAAGTATTTCGGAAATGATAACAATTCCTGCTCCTTGTTATATTGACTAGTTGCGTTGCCAGTGAGCAGTATGAATCGAAACAATCATGTGATTTCAACAAGATATGTCTTCTGATGCTTTAAAAATCACTTAATTGTTGCTACTGATAACCATCTTCAAAACATAGGAATTGACCATATAACTTGAAGGGGGCACGGGTTTTTTTTCTGTTTTTAAGGCGTTGCGACAAAATATTTATTATTATTATTATTAACAGATATATGTTTTGGTGCCATAAAACCTGTTTTAAACCATCCTTTCTTTTTAAATGCCTGTTGCTATGTGCAATATTTCCAGAATGTCTGCATTGTTTTGTCTTTTCCTGCTAAAAGGATCCTTTGAGATTGATCCGTGAAGTTTGGTAGTTTTGTAGTCTAGAAAATTACATTCAAATGTGCTAAAATAGCATGTGTAAGCCTTCATCAACTCCAATGAGCATGAAAATATGTAAAAGTATGAGAATATAACCCATTTATATTGAATTTCAAGAATTTTAATTAAAAAACTCACCGCGTCTTACTGATCAATTTTCAGCAAATATCCGAGTTTTGTTGATATTCACCGTTTAATCCTGTTTATAAAAATTTGGTTGGTTTTTTTTTACCTTTATCATATAGAAAAAATTCTTCTTCGGTATATTTTTCTTTACCTCTGCTGCTAACAAAGTTTTCGTCAAAAATCAGATTCCAAATATTTTAGGAAAAAAAAAAAGTCCCCTTTAAAATCAAATGGTTGGTTCCTAAAAGGAATGAAATACGATCTCTATTTTGTATATTTAAGTATACTTATGGAGTTTACGTATCTCAATTGATTCGTTACTCCAGAGCGTGCGGGACTTACATCGATTTCTTTAGCAGAGCGACACGTCTGACGCAAAAATTGCTCACACAAGGTTATGTTGCTCCTCTGTTGCTGTCTTTACTCAAGAAATTTTATGGAAGACTTCATGCAATTATAGACAAATATGGGAGTTCGATCTCTCAGATGAGTGCAGATGTTGATTTGTATTAGGGTTTTGGTTTGTCTTCCTTTACCGGATTTGACACACTGAATGGACTATTGGCAACGCAACAAGTATGATATAGCAAGCAGGGACGGCTTACTCTTCCGGGAGCACCTGAGTTCACTCTTTTTTCGACTGGAGTTCGCGTTGTTGATTGATAATCAGTTATTTTGTGTTTCCATGTTTTACATGTTGTCTGGTTTTGTCCCGTTCTTGATGGTGTTTACTGGTTTTGTTTCTGCCCTTTCGGACTTTTGACATTCGGATACCCCATTGGTACCTCTGCTTCTGTCAGTTATTAATGCAATATCTTACAGCCAAGGTTAATTTGGACATCAACAATGACTGTGAGACACCTCCAGTGCTGTCAGGAAATATTAAATACGAAGTTGAAACGTCAAAACAACCCGAAAACAACGAGGGCATTACGATTGCAAGGTATACAGTAAGTTCATATACAGACGAAGAACCTGATCAATACTGTCCGGTGTCTGTTTGTTCTGGTAACAAAGCCTGGAGCGATTTCAATGTTTCCCTTTCAAGTGAGTATAAACAATACGCAATGCGATTTCTTAAACCAGCAATCCCGTTTTTTTAATTTACAAAATGGGATTTCCCCACCTGTATGTGATGAAGTTTGTCAGTTACCAAAGGTCGGTGGTTTCCTCTGTGTACTTCAGTTTCCTCCACCATTAAAACTGACCGCCCTAAATGGTCCAGGTGTGTCGATAAAGGGCGTTAAATACACACACACACTCTCTCTCTCTCTCTCTTAAACCCGTTAAATACTGTGACTTGACCTCTTTCTGTCATTATTTTGTTAGAGTCCTTTTCAAGACACCAAATAAATAGACATTTTTAATTTCATTTTACAGAAAAAGAATGCTTTGTCGTAGGAAACAAGTCTGCAGTTTATGAAGGCAAGAATACATGTACGGCAACCGGAAAAACGTGTCAACGATGGGACGAAGACGTTCCTCATGTCAGAAAAGATATTTTTAAGTTCCTGTATTCAAATACATTTAAGGACAACCATTGCAGAGATTTTGACGACGGATCTGCTCTGTCCGAGTTCCATCCTTGGTGCTACACTACTGACCCGGAAACAAGATGGGAAAGATGTCATATTCCCGTTTGTTAATGTTCAGCGATACATATGTACTATGGAATTTCAATAAGAAAAGAAGCAAACTGCAATTTTCAAGAAGTTTAATGTAAAAAAAGTTGCTAAACTATCATTTTCTGTACAAAGCAAACCATGTTAAAATAATACCGGTTTTTAGCTCACTTAGGGTCAAGTGTGCTATTACCATCACTTGCCTTCCGTCGTCCGTCCGTCTGTTAGCTTTTTCGCAAACGTTGACTCCTCTGACACCATAGTCCAATTGCAACCAGTACAGTTTTTTATTGACATAAGTGGTACAAAACTTTATGGAAGGAATGGTCCCTTAAATGTCTAAATAACCTTTTTATGCCTTATAGCTGGCAATTTGTTGAAAAAAATTAAAACGCTTTTACGAGTAATTGGTGAATTATAGCCCCCTTAAACCGGTTTTAAAAGCAACCTGCGACCTAAGAGGCACAATGTAAGGGCATCATATTAAATTCCCAATCTTAAGGTGGCACGTGTACTAATTGTACTGTAAAGTTGAGCAAAATAAACCCTAAGCTTCCTTTTACAGGTAAGGCCTCCCAAAAGACCAGAGGTCCAGGATCTTTTTATATCCTTAAGTGAACCAGCTCGTGTCGATTAGCGCACTTGTTGAATCCCGAAATTATTCGACACTTGTTACATTGAAATTGATATTCGCCACCCTTCATTAGTTATATACTATAAATAATGTATATTTCCCCCGTGTTTAAAGAATAAAGCAATGTAATTAACAGATAAAGAACTTATAAATTAAGAAGAGAATAATGAGTAAATTGGATATATTATTATAAGACTACGGAAACAAAATTTACCATTTGGTTCAATCAGATAAGCGTTAAATCATTGAATTTTATGATGTTTGATCTGTCGATCTCATTTTTCGCCGGTACCAGGTCAACTGTTTTCATCTCGTTTAACATATAAACATTTTGTACGACTTAGCTCAAAGACACACACCTTCTCATCTATCTTATGCTTCAAACGACTCCTTTTCCAACTTAAAAAGGTGGTTTGAATAAGAATAAAATAAAATTTCTTGACCCCAGTGACGTTTGTCAGCTGGTGATCCTCACTTCAACTAGTACCAAGTTCCGGTTTCGCTCCCACACAGTGGGAAAAGGGGACCCCCATTCAGAATCTTTTTTTATTGAGGGAATTTATAAACAAAATGAATTATGGAAAACATGTACTAACAAAACCTTGATACCCCATAATCCATCGTGGAAATACATCTGAAGATCCAATCGTTGCTGATATTGGCTTCCTTATTGGATACTTGCTTTGGATTTTCTTCTTTTCTCTTTCAAGACCTATCAGATGGTTTTCTGTCTTTTTAAAGTGTGTTGATAAAATTGCTATTTCCATATATTTTGAAGAAAAAAACATAATTTTACTAATTTTCTAAATGATAAAATGGACATATGACTTAAAAAAATAGCGTTTTTACCATTATCATCGGTTTATTTTATAATATATCAATACATGTTCATGAAAGAAAATGAAGAAAAAAACATTAATGATTTAATCTGCTCTTAAAACAGGCATCAATGTTCAACATTGTCGGATAAATGGCTGCTGCTCTTTCAGTGAGCCCCGAGTTCTTCAATATACTACATGTAGTAGATATGGTTTTCTGTCTTTTTAAATAATGTTTATTTAATTGCTATTTCCTAATATTTGGGAAAAAAAGACATAATTTTACTAATCCTTTTTATCAAATGCTCTTCTTAATCTGGATATAATGTTTAGGTTTTTTTTTCATTTTGAGAAGACTGCCTCTGATGAGTCTTGAATATCAAGGACTAATCAATTTTCCAAAAGGTAACGCTTTTTAATCCTTATCTTTTAGTAATTCCAAAACAATAACATATCAAGACAAACTTATCAAAAAAATAAGCTGGGATTTTACATTTTGACTTAGACACAGCCCCGGCAAACAATGACATGTTTTGATAATTTTACATAAAATCCACTTTTTGGAGGATTCAGTTTCAAACTCTGAATGTGTTTGCTATGAAATAAAATACATTTAGAACATTTGATACAACAGATGATCACAACACAAGTACCATTTAACGGTCCGGAAAGACATGTACTTTGGGATTAAGGGTGCAAAAGAAGCAAAGGTGTACCAAAGGGGTAATCAGTATCATAAAACCGTGAAGACAAAGACAAAACCGGCAGACAAAAAATCATCACAACAAAACAAACCACATAACAACATAAAACACACACACATAACAACAAAACCGCATTCAGCAACGCGAACTCAAGTCGAAACGAGAATGAACTCAGGTGCTCCGGAAGAGTAAGCAGTTCCTGCTTGCTATAGCACACCCGTCACGTTGCCAAAGATCGATTAAGTGTTAGTCAAATCCGGAAAGGATGACATTACAAAATTGCAAGATGGGAATGTCTTGTGTATTTTGATGAAATGTACAGAAATGGCCAATTTTAGGGGACTATTTTTCATGAATGAAGGGTTGGACTATTAATATGGAATATCTTTCCATAGTTTGTCTTGTTATTGTTTTGGAATAACTAAAAGATAAGGATAAAAAAGCGTTTCCTTGGACAATAAGTGCCATTAAAAATAACAAATTTTAGCGTTTTTGACCAGTCTGGAATTCTGCCCAATTCCTTCCTAAAGGTACCAGAGGAACCAAAATTATGAATTACGAAAATTGCACTGTATTTAAAAGACAAAACATCACTATTTCAAAAAATATTGTTACAATTGTCATTCAATATACTTAAACTAAAAAAATCACAATGAAAATGTCTTATTTTTATAAAAAAAAAATATTGAAATCACTGAAAAATCAGATAAATGCTATATATAGCTATTAAGGCCTGTGGGGCGGCCATCTTTGATTTTTCGAAGGAAAAAAATTGCCTGAATAAGTCTTATAGGATGGTCTTTCAGTTGCACTATACCTTTTACAAAAATGAAAACATTGCCATTGGACGATTTTGCATGGTTTTCTCATGAACAGGCTCTTAATTTGGATAGAATGTTTGGGTTTTTTTCAATATTTTGGGAAGAGCGGTTGTGGTGGGTCAGGTCTTAAATAGATTTGAAACGCGCAATTTATTGTCTGGAGCTTTGTTGTAATTTACATTTCTTAACCTGATACAATAGTTCACATGGTTATTGAAAACCAACAAGGGCTAAAGGCCAATTTACATTTAAAAGTAATATATTTCTACCAGAAAAAAACAAGAAATCAAAAAATTATCAAAAATCGTTCAATTCATGGACTTAACCATATTTAGCTGTTTATCCAGTTTTGTCTCCTCGTACTTGGTTTTAAATGTGTTTTTATTTCATTACAACACTGCTGTGATGTTCCTGACAATTATATATTTTTAGAAAGAATTCGATTATTGTAGAAGAGTTAATAGATAATAATGAGATGTGGAATAAGTGCACGCGACACAACCAACAAAAAGAAAATACAATACACAAGATTCAATACCATTCCTAAAATTATCAATCAACGTTAGGCCCATTTCTTGACATATATAGAACAATAAACACAAAGATGACAGGGCCAAACAAAACCTTAGACAAAGACACCTGGCTTAGTACAGACACATATAAAATGTGGCGGGGTACGTTAAACTTTTTTTTGGCCCAGTCCTTTTGATAATCTTGTACAAGGCACAAAAATAACACACTCTAAAAATCAAATCGATAAAATAGAAAATAATGAGATGTGGAATAAGTGTACGCGACACAGCTCACAATCAAGCGGTAATTCAGAAAAAAAAATGGACAACCGCCAGCAGCCTTCAACGAGGCCATTTGGCACTGCTCGCGGTTCTGCAATTGGCCCGTGGTCTAAATAAAATGCATATAATTCAAATCCAGTCCTGAAATAGTCTCAGATAGACCCCCTTCTTAAACAAGGAACAGAAAACATCAAAAAGACAAGTACAAACGGAAGCTTTGTCAAAGATTCCTGGCTTAGGACAGGCACATATAATATGTGGCAAGGTTAAACTAGTTTAATCGAACCCAACCTTCCCCAAAAGTTTTTGGGACCCAACCTTCCCAAAAAGAGAGAATCTGAGACCAAAAACAATTTACGGAAACAACGAGACGTTAGAGGGACTTTTTTCAGAACAATTGCAGTTACTGACAGCTAGCTAAGAAGCTTTTATCGACTGATGTATAAAAAACATCAATTCTAACTCCGACACCACACTTCAAACAATAAATAATGATTTAGTGTTGTATCATCACACAAAACCGGCATTTTATTCACTTATTGAAGGTATAATATAGATAAACATCATTGTTTTATAAGTATTATTTCCTGTAAAACGGCGACTTGATCTTACAATTAAGAATTTTCAAAGAAGTAGGGGCGATAAGGGCTGATTTTGGCCCTAAAATATAGCCAAAAACTAAAATTTTTAAGAAAGGATGAAACTTTATATAAAAGCGACAAAATTGCAGCTGTATAGTGTATGAGATCACATTTTGCCACATCTATCTAATAAACATCAGAAATGACATCACAATTTAGCATAAATAAAAATACGAGAAAATAAAACGTTTTTCAAATTTTGACGGGTCAGTTAGTTATGAGCGAACTCGAGAATCAAAATGATATTTGACCAGTATATCCCTAAGTAAAAAAAAATATTGTTGTAGGAGTATTAATTTGATTGTCCCTTTTAAGAAATTTTTTTTAAATACTAGTCACATCGAGTATGACGTTCCTTTGTGACGTCACGAAAACTTTTATAAATAGAGGAGGGCCTAGTTTAGTATATATTTTCAAAATTTGGAAATCCAGGAATAAAATTACAATTTTTCACCCATTTTGAAGTTCTATGTTTTCATGACCATTCGTGGGGTATCAATTTTCGCGATTTTCGTGACATTGATCTGTATGCTGCAGTCTTCAAAACCACGAATTTAAGATTTTGCGAAATGATCAAACCACGGAAATGGGTTCCCCCGAAAATAAATGAATCCACAGTAATTTGAAATTTTGGGCCAAAATTTACTCCTTTCAATGCTGATCCTAGTTTATTGAATCATCTTGTCTTAATGAAAACAAATTTAAACTTAGGATGAGAAACTTAACTGAGACCACAAAAGGAACACTCCACTTTAAATAAGGAATGATCAAGTATCAGACCCGGACATAACGTTTGTATAAAAGTTCTCATATGACATTTTTATATAAACATATCTTAGTGGAGCAAAAATCTAATTTTAAATCATATATTGAGAAATACTTCAACTTATTAAAAGCTTGTGACGTGATATCGAATTTTTCTATGTTTAATCAATGTTCGAGATAAGAGTAACTAAATACCACATGACATATTAGATTTGTTTTGTATAAAAGATAGCAGGTACAGGAAATTACGGGTCGTACAGAAAACTAAGGTAGGTTTACATACAGGTATAAAAAATGAGGATCAAAAAGACAATTTTGGTAAAATTTGTAAAATGTTTACGTTTTTAACTAACCCTTTACTGAATAATGTGTGTTATTTATTTTCTTCCCTTTACATAAAAGATGTAAACAAATATGGATAGATAAAAATGTCTGCCAATTGTGATTTAAATGATATACAAAGAGGAAGACCTAAAACATAACCATATTAACGCTTGAAATTTCAAAATTTCAAACCCACGAAAATGCTAAGTATTAAGCATAAAACATTAAGAAGTCCAACAAACTCAGTAACCAGCTGAACTTTTTTAAAACTTCATTATAGTCCATATCTTAAAAAAAAATGACCAACTGCCAAAACACCATTTAATAGAGATACAAATTAGTTTGATACTGGCTGTCACAGGCCAACACCATTTACACAAGTGTGTAAGAAATATAAGTCTTTATCTGCTTCAGCCTGGTGAATATAAAATGGTCTCAGACTGGCAAAAACCTCGTCTTTGGGTCGAAACTTTCTGCTTCCTAGGGGCTTTCGGGCTAAGTTGGCCTCAATACATAATACATGTTCTGCAATTGAGTTGAGGATCCAGAGTGGCGCTCCAAGGCACGAATTCTAGGAAAGACGTATCGGGCGTATTCACAGCCCCCTAAAACTGACTGATATTACGTTTTTTGGAGCAAAATGAATGTTAAAAAACGCATTAAAATTTCCACGCCATGCTTCGCTTGGAGAAAAGCAATAAAAAAAAATCACGCCCTAAACTAAGATTAAAATATTTAATCTGCCCCTTGTTCGGGAGTTGAGTCTCTCTATTACTCGAACTTTTTGCTTATTTCGTGCAGCATTTGGAAAAAAGTGGCCTATAATAGGTCTGGAATTATGGACTTTTTTAAAATCTGGGCTATCTCATCTTCTTTGTGGTCGCTTTATGACTTGAAAGCTCATCTGTTGGGCATATAACAAACAACACTGATAGCACAAATCAACCATGTGTATAATCTGTAAAAAAAGGAATGAATATACAAAAAAACACAAATAGCTTTGTTTCTATTCTCTTGTCAAGTAAAGTTTGATGGCTGAATTTATCCCACGATATAAACAATAACAAATCTTATGTTGTGATCGGAACTGGGACTCGCGTTTAAATCATCAGATAATATAGAATTTTACCATAGGAAGAATTGTTAGATTATCATCATTTTTCAATACCATGCCATTTAACATGTTTAGAAACAAAGCATTCATTTTACAGCTAAGTGGTACAAGAAATGAGAAAATTAGGTGTTGTCTGTGTGTTGGCTTTTGTTCTTAATCTAACCTCAGCCTGGACAGATTATTGTAAGTATAAAAGAGCTGATGCTAAAATGTGTCGAATGGAAATTCTTTACTTAAGAATTAAATACACGAATTTATCTTGTATGCTAATGTTGAAAGACAGTAATGACTGAAAATGATTTTTTTTTCAAAAACATTGACAACTGAAGTCTTTAGTGATGACAGTCCGTATTTTTGTATTTTTTATTTAAATTATATACATTACATCTAGCATGTAAAGGTTTTAAAAATGAGAGACAAAAATGGCCCGATTTCGTTTAACAGGAAGTAGCGACAGACCTGAAAATAAAACCCCACGCTGATGCTGCATACAAAATATCAAATTGCTGTGATAAGTAGTTGTCTAGAAAACAGACATATCATGATAAATCTTTCTTCAAAAGACAGGCGAAATTCGTTCTGTTTGTCTGTCATTTTGTTTTCATTTCAATCCAAAACAAAGTTTATATATACGTAAATAAAATATTAAAGAAGCTTATTTTTTTAACTCTCTCTTTCAGTAACCTTTGACAGCTGTTCAATTTACTCTATCCACAATGTAAACAACGACAAATCTTATGTTGTGAATTGGAACGGGGCTCACATTGACACATATAGCTGTAAGATTGGTTTCCATGGCTTCGATTATGACAATCCTTTGGACGAATACAAAGTCTGCATCACTGCTACAACTTGGGACCTCAAAAACTCCCATATTTATATGAAGTACTGGACTGGGCTAAACGATGAATTAAAGAAGGTATATTAATTTAGATTGATTTTTGATAATTTTTATCGAGAAGGTACATTGTATATGTTTGAAAACTATGATAAAACAATAAGCTATGAACCGATATTTCATCAAAATTTTAGAAAAATTCCCCTTTTATATAGATTATTAATAGTATAAGTTGAATTAAGCAAATGAGTACAAATTGGAAAATCGAATGTCGTAAATCCAAAAAAAAAGGCAAATACAAAATCGATGAATATAAAATTATCACCAAAAACAACCACAAAAATAAAAAAAATAAACCAATATCAGCTGCTCCGTAAGAATTAGGCAGGTACCGCGCTGTTATCTGAAGATAAACAGTAGGGAACCGGTTGCCAGCTTACGTAAGAGTAAGCATGCAGTTCCTGCTTGCTTTAATTTCACAGACATTTTAGAATAGAACTCAAATGCACATAAAAATAGATTCCATAATAATAAAACTTTTTATGATTATGTGACAATCTTATATTTTTCTGAATATAGATGTACTCGCAAAACTCGTATGACTCGCCTTTAACAGAATGGTGTGCTGAACCGGGTGATTACGTTGATGTGGAGCTATTTACGTCTACAAATGGGTTTGATCAAGGCCAAATCACTATTTCAGTCACAGCTGAAAGGACATACAATTGTAAGATATATGTATTATGAATAGACACCATTGACGTTTTTAAGAAGAAAAAGACCTGCAGAAACCTCCATTCTTAATTTTTATGAGTAAGAAAAAAAATCCGATGTGAAACCCTTTCCGTGACCATTGAAAAGATCGGATATTATCAGCTGACTTCTGACGACTATTATTTAGACATTTGTGTCTTATTTTGGTTCCATGAGCTTCAATATACCCTATATGGATGCCTTTGAATGACAATTTGCTGGTTATTATGTAGGCATGAAAGTTCATGACTAAAAACACAAAAATTTCGTTAGAAAACTGAGACACCATTAATTGTTGCTGCGAAAATGTATGTTAATGTTCTTACAGTTTCTTGTAATTAAAGAGAAGGAAACTTGCATAATTGATCTGATTGGTTAATTTACAGATGGAGCGACCGTCGGAGCCATTGTAGGTGGAGTGATTGGTGGTCTAGCCCTACTGTTCATCGTGGTCACTGCTGTAATCATTGTAGCTTGCAGAAGAAAACGATCCCCTGGAATCACTTATGGAACTGCTGCTTCCACTGGAACAATTGTCACACAAGCAGGGTACCAACAAACTGGAGGTAATCTTCAAGTCTTTTGGTCTGCGAAATAAAGCTCACTTGTGGTCTGGCTTTTCTTATTTCTTTTAATAAACATGTTAAGTACTTTAGGACACAAAGCAAAATCTGAAGATATTGCGTAATGAATGTATATCTATTTATGTATATATTTTTCTCCATCAATAAAAAGCAACAAACAATATTGCTTAATTGATTCCACGGCCACCAATGTCCTTAATCACAACAGGTTATTGTAGGAAATTCGTTTGGAGATTTTTTTTTTATTTGTTGATATATGGGACAATTGTAACGCTTGTAAGCCGTTCTTGATGCTTTCTATTTTTATTTTGTCTTTTATACTGCTTTGCAGTTCAGTGTTTTATCTTATTATTTATTTATTTATCGAAATATAATTCATTTATTTTTTATAGGCTACGGTAACCCACCGCCATACTATGCCGTACAGCAGCCTCAGTACACATATCCAGTTGTTGCTCCAGTAAATCAACTTCAAGGGACAAACCCGACACCAGTAGAAAACAAGACAGCTTCATAAACCGTAAACCATTAGAGAAGAATTGAAGTTTTTGATCAAATGAAAACAACCATCAAAACCATTACAAATTGCTACGACTTATTAAATTGTTTTGTGTAATGAATCATGTAACTTTATCGTTGTTGTTATTTTTGTTATGTATGTTTGTACTAAAAAATCTTTGTGCTTTGGAAATAAAAGCTTTTTTTATTTAAAGAACATAATTATATTAAAATCTAACAAAGACACACCATGAAATATCTGTACAGCTTTTCTAGTTAGATCAATTGTTTGTGGTTGCTTTTTTGAAAAAAGAGTTCACGAAGTCTTACTTAAGTTAAGCTGTTCAGTTGCAGTTTTAACATTAAACATTAAACATTTACAACAATGGTGTTGTAAATGTAAATACCAAGGTAAAAAACGGTATATAACGCCTTTTCCAAAAACAAATCCGAAAGTGTTTAACAATGATCTATACCACAGTTTCTGCCAAAATTATTTTAAGTATATATAACTAAATTCCAGAGTATGCCATCTTAGAACTTCTTACAAATACTTTATATCATATGCCGCAATCCTCGTTCTTTGAATTTCATTTTCATAGATTAAATAAAACTCGCAAAATATCTGTACACGCAACGCAAAATAACATTTCTGTAATAGCGTGTTTAACAAGTGAGAGATTCTTTTGCAGTGATGGACCGTGGTTGGTTGGTTGGTTTAAATATTGTTATAGCAACACTACCTAAGATTTTTCAAATTTATTGCAAAAAAACAAACCTTTATATCTCTAGTATTTCTACAAATGAATGATTGTCAACATAATGTATTGCTTCATCTAATAAACATGTCAGTGATCATAGATCTATGTGTTGTTTCACAAAGTTCTCCTTGCTACTTGCCTATGACCTTGTTTCTATCAACCCAAAAACTTTTTAGAATGTCATTTGATATTTGTTCTATCAACAAATGAGTTTCGACGATCTTTATAATGATCTATGCTTTTAGATAAATCCCTTTGAAAAGTATTATAAAGTTCAGGATCGTTGGTTTTGACTTCCTGTAATGACGTCACAGCATGCTGCCATCTAGTTCTTGGGCTACTGTAGATAACTCTTTGACGCTGTAAGTTTCGGTTCCGTTGAATATTATCGTTTGCCTAAAGAGAATAAAATTTATGCTTCTTAAACAAGTTGATTGTAACATATTAATATAATTTATGATGAATTTTATTCCTCCAGATCATAACAACGGTTTCCAAGTAATTAAAAATAATCCAATCCTGGCTGAGAACCAAAAGAAATGTTTTTATATGTAATGGCTACATTTTAAGTTTTCATTTTCCCAACTTGGCGCTTAACACGTACGTCTTTTTTCATTTTGAAATGGTGTTTTTCCACTTACTTCTCTGGACAGAAACGTGACGCAGAATAATTTTTGAACAAATCTTTATGAATTTTCAATTTACCACATTCCAAATCAAGCATATCAAAGACAAATCAAGTTCATTTATTTTAATCTCCTAAGCTCAATTTAAGTAAATACTAAGTCACTTACGTTCTCTTCTTGTTGGTCCTTTATGAGTTTCTCAAAAAAATGTATTAATTTGTCCTGTTTTATCGGTTCTTCAAAACTCTTTAACGTTACTAGACACTAAAAGAGAGAGAGAAAAAAAACTAAAACATGTATCCTAAATACACATGCATTGATTGATGAAATTATATTGAGGAAGGTGGTACTACGGTTATCTAATTATTTATCTTTCTGAAATAAGAAACAAGAGGCTCCCAGGAGCCTGAATCGCTAACCTGGTCTTAATGTCAATCCTAATATGGTACAGGTTAAACCTGATAAGCTCCCGCAGATAAAGTAACTTTCTTATATATATATATATATATATATGGTGCCTCATACCTATAATTTTGAAAAAAAAGAACGAACCTGCAAACAGAACAAGGAAGTTAATTGCCGCGGACACGGACCTCGCAGAAAACACCCTTTCACTTTTCGAATGCAAAGCCGGTTAGAGAAAAATTTGTTTACTGAGGACAAAGTAAATATAATGGCTACTGGAAACTAAATTTGTCCGCTGAAGTATTCAATTTATTTGTTTGGTTGACAATGCACCGCTTTTTGGGGGGTCTTGTTTCGCGAAAATAAGAATGACATGTTCCCGCGCTTCTGTCATTTATAAGCCAAAAACATGAAAACATGTTTATTTAGGGGCTGTAATCCCTATAAGGGGTCATCTGACAACTTCGACCCTATGGAAACTTTTGTAGAGCTGAATGAGCTGAACATTTAAGCAAGCAACAGCTTTTTTCTATCTGCAATATTTTTCATTCTATAGGGCAAAAACATGAACAAAGGCTATTTTTTACCTTTAAAGGGCCGTAACCCCTATAAGGGTTCCTCTGATTACTTCGACCCAATTGAGGCTTTTGTAGAGCTTTTGATTCTAAAGAGCCTAAGATCTTTCGGATTTTTTCTATCTGTTATGGTTGCTGAGTTATAAGCCATTTTAAGTGGTTTTACCCTATGTTCTATTTTTAGTAACAGCAGCCATGTTCTTTATCGAATCATTTTAAAATGAGGATCGTTTGTTGCCAACATGTCAAATACCATTCCTGCAAAGTTTCGGTTAAATTGGGTTAGTGGTTTCAGAGGTTAAGATTTTTGAAATTGTTTACGGACGACGGACGACAGACGACGGACTACAGACGACGACGGACGACGGACGACGACGGACGAATAGTGATGGCATAAGCTCACATGGCCTTTGGTCAGGTTAGCTAAAAAAAAATGAATTACGAAGAACAAATTAATTATAGGGAAGAGAGAATCGCTGAATAATAACTATGAGGGTAACAAGTATTCGTTACAAGTAATCAGAGTTCCAGTGAGCTACGACTTGATCACGTATCAAAGACAAAAACACAAACGCAAAAAGGCATGCAGAACTCACCAAAAATAAAGCGAGAAGTATACCCATAGCAGCACTAACTACTACATCTGTCCAATAAAATCGGTTCGTTCCGTATTCCCAAAGTCCACAAAGTATTGCCAGCATCAGAAGTACAAATGAGAAGAATGGTTGCAGCAATCTGACCTGTAGACGCCGCAAGGCACAGGAGGTATATCTCTAAACAGAAGTTGTTATAATCAGAATATTGTATAAGCATGCCACTGTGTTTGAGCAAAATATAACGTTTTTGAAGTATTTGCAGATGACTTAACCCTCTTGCTGCCAAAAGGACATATGTGTCAACTACCGGTTCGCTGCCACACGGACATATGTGTCCACTACCGGTTCGCTGCCACACGGACATATGTGTCCATCGGACCAAAATATTACATGCAACTAAATCATTCCTGATAATTAAACACACTCGTTCAAAATATATAAGAGCGGCATTTTATGACAGAAAAATATCTAACAAACAATATGGAATCGAATATAAAAGTTGTTTTCAATGTATTGTAACCGTAGCAACGTCAAAAATAAAAAAGACGTCATATTTCATCAAAGATTCTGGCGTATCGCTATTGTAACGTCACAACATTGCGGCGTTGGCGACGTCATTCAAATTTTTAATATGGCAGCAAGAGGGTTAAAAACCAGACAACTAAAGACAAATTGGTCTTATTTTGATGTATTTTTTTTCATATTTTCATTTGTTGTTGACTCTTTGTTACGGACAGAACTTTTTACTTGCAGGGCCCTGATTTTTTCCCAGAAAAATCTGAATTTTATTGTGAAGAAAAAAATATTCTGGCTTCAGAGGTGAAAAAATATTATGAAAAGGCTTCCTGGTATGTCAAAGTATGTTAATGATGAAAAAAAATTATGGCACTTTTAAACAAGAGGCTCCCGGGCGCCTGAATCGCTCACCTGGTCTTGATGTCAACCCTATAAAGAACTTTGTAGAGCTAAATAAGCTGAACATTTAAGCAAGCACCAGCTTTTCTCTTTCAGCAATAGTTTTCATTCTATAGGCCAAAAACGTGCAAAATGTTATTTTAAGGGCCGTCTGAACACTTATAAAAGACTCTATAAAGACTTTTGTTAACATGGTTAAGAGCTTAATGAACTGAACATTTAAGCAAGAAACCACTTTTCTTTATCTGCTAACGTTTTCATTATATAAGCAAAAAACATTTAAAAAGGGACTGTTATCCCAATAAGGGGTCATCTGACAACTGCAACCCTATGAACGCTTTTGTAGAGCTGAACATTCAAGCAATCAACAGCTTTTCTCTATCTGCTATAGGCCAAAACATTATTTTTTTCCTTTAAGGGGCTGTAACCACTATAAGGGTTCATCTGACAACTTCGACCCTAGATAACTTTTTGGAGCAAAATGAGCTGAACATTTAAGCAAGCAACAGCTTTTCTCTATCTGCAATAGTTTTCATTCTATAGACCAAAAACACTATGGTTCGCCTTTTAGTGGCTGTAACACCTATAAGGGGTCATCTGACAACTTCAACCCTATGAAAACCGTTGTAGAGCTAAATGAGCTGAACATTTAGGCAAGCAACAGCTTTACTATCTACAATAGTTTTAATTCTTTAGGCCAAAAACAATATTTTTCGCCTTTAAGGGGCTGTACCCCCTATAAGGGGTCATCTGACAACTTCGACCCTATGAAGACTTTTGTAGAGCTAAATGAGCTGAACATTTCGGCAAGCAACAGCTTTTCTATCTGCAATAGTTTCATTCTTTAGGCCAAAAACACTATTTTTCGCCTTTAAGAGGCTGTAACCCCTATAAGGAGTCATCTGACAACTTCGACCCTATGGAGACTTTGGTAGAGCTAAATGAGCAGAACATTTAAGCAAGCAACAGCTTATCTCTGTCTGCAATAGTTTTCATTCTATTAGTCCAAAACATGAAAAAAAAGCTATTTTTCACCTTTAAGGGGCTGTAACCCCTATAATCATCTGACAACTTCGACCAAATAGAGACTTTAGTAGAACTTTTGATGCTGAAGCAGTGGGGTCGCATCAGATTTCATCTATCTCTTATACTTTTTGATTTACAACCTAAAACAGTAGTCTTACGCCCTGGACTATTTCAGTAACCATGGCCATATTTTTTGACGGATCAAAAATCGAAACACGAGTTTGGTGCAAGACACCCTAAGGATCATTCATACCAAATTTCATTAAATTCTGTTAAGTTGTTTCAGGGGAGAAGATTTTTTACAAATTGTTAACGGACGACAGACGACGACGACGGACTCAAAGTGGTGGTAATAGCTCACCTGGAGAATGTTAAGTAAATATGGCAAGATGAAATAAACAAGCCCATCTCCTCTCCTTCAGGTTTAATGATCGGTCCCATACTTGGCAAAATTGCATTAAACTTGGTGTACATAGAACTACGACAATGTAAAACAAGTGATTAAAAATTCTGGGTTTTTTTATGCTTCTTTAGATTTTGTTTGAAGTTTTGATTATTTTATTAACAGTATGAATACGAAGTTTTGTACATGACACTTACCGCAGCAAAGAGTGCAGAATAAACTGACATTCCAGTAAAGATGGAGGGGAATGATGATCTGCAATTAAAAATTACAAAGAAGTTATGAATTTGCAATTGTTCGTCTTACTATTAAAGATATTTCGTCAATTAAAGTGCTTGGATTAATAAAAGCTGTGGTAGGTACATTTTGGTATACATTTTTGTAGTTCTTAATCTAATACACTGTACAGTATCTGTACTGAATAATATACAAAATACAGTGTTGGAGCAACTTGCTGCAACACTACAAAAAATAATACTTTTCAATAATCATTGAATGTTGAAATGTTTTCCAAATACAAGGTTCAGTGGCGATGCTGGTTAATCATGCTTAAAGTCCCCATGGGCTGTCTTTCCTGTTTCCTGCTTTTGTCTTTACGGGGTAATAGGAATCATTCAGTTTAATTTCTTTGTATGTCTGTCTGTTCACATACATGTATCTCTTCTGTATGGATATAGATGGCCATTTGCAAAAAGCAGGTACATAATAACGTTATATCATTGCTCTTGGATGCCATTCAGAATACTTGTAGTTGAATAGTCAATTAATTGGAATGGTATTTCAGGATTTTAATAAAGAGTCCAATGTGAAATTTGCACACAGTTCTTAGTTTGTAATTGATTGTAAATTTGTAATAATATTTATTACCTAGCTCGTCTAAGAGCCAGTTCGTTTGTCTGCTGGCATAACTCATCACCGCCATAGTTTGACTGAGTAGAACATAGAGAGACGTTGACGTCACATACTTCTAAGAAGTTTGGGGATAATCGCCCAACCATAAGCTTTAGAACATCGATATATACCATAAGTGTCACCATACCAAATATGAAAGTTCCTTAAATTGTAAATAAATATATATTATTTTTTAATAAAGTTTTTTTCAATCACTTTTAAATTGCTTAGTCGGCATCTGGTTTGGTGTGCGTTATAAAATAAGGGTTTTTTCACGGACTTCTATTTAACAAAAAAAATCTGTCAAAGTCAAAAATGGCCGGATTTCGTTAAACAGGAAGTAGGTGAGGGACATACCTGAAATCGTATCACACATTATGGGACCCCATCCTGATGTTGTATACCAAATATCGAGTGGCTGTGATTAGTAGTTGCTGAGAAAACTGTTACGAAAATTTCTTCCCCGCCAGCACACCGCCCGCCCGCCCGACATTCACCATTTTATAACCCGGATTTTTCACTCCGTGAAATCCGGCCAAAAATACTAAGATATGTTAAAGCGTGAAAAAAAAGAATAGCTGATTGTTCAAATTGATCTTATATTTTAATCCGGACATCGATTTGGAATCGCCTGTATGCGGTTCAAGATATTCCAAATTTCGGATTAGGAAAAGTGAGAGTCTTACATGTCTTAGAGTAAGCTGGAACTCCACTTTGTTCTTTGACGTTTTGGCATTCAAAGATAACATTTTACATTTATATAATAGTCAAATACAAGGTAATATATGGGATAAAAAAGAAGCTTTATAGGCAAAAATCAAATATATGCCATATATATATTTTCTTTGAACGGATATGGAGAGATGTTTTAACTCCAACTGCAATTATTTTCTATGAGCTGTGTGGCCATTTCGGAAACCAAAGTTCCTCATTTGCAGCACTAGAACACTAGAACATTACATGCGTAAAACTAGTTTTAAAAGTCATCATATTACATTTATAAATCCGCCGAAGTAAAAATGGCCGGATTTCGTTAAACAGGAAGTAGGTGAACGACAGACATTAAATCATGACCCCACCTTGATGTGGTATACCAAATATCCATTTGCTGTGATAAGTAGTTGCTGAGAAAACTGTCACGAAATTTTGTTCCCCGTCCGCCTGCCCGCCCGACATTCACCCTTTTATAACCTGAATTTTTCACTCCGTGAAATCCGGCCAAAAAAATACAACCCACAATATTTACATACCAGTATATCTTATGATTTTGGCTGCTACTACCTTTAGACTTTGTTTATGCTTTCCATCACTTATAGTTATTTTGATAACTTCTGTTATTGCAATCTGAAAGATATCAAAAGTGACATTTAACAATCATCTTCGCTAGCCAAGGGTTACGATCCTTGAAGAGGAGGGGGCCAAATTGTAGTCCATGGCTAGCGAAGATGCAACATGCAGACTTTACTGGTCCTCGAATGACCCAAAGTGGAATAAAACAGACGCACACGTAAGATTTATCATGTTTGGATAACATCATATAGCTACCAGAAGGCAAACTCCTTACAGTTCCAGTTCCAGTTCGTTACAGTCCGTACACTAACATGACTAATGGATATCCTTGTCGGGAGTGATAAGCATAACGTGATGGAGGAAAACTGGTTCTTAATAGATAAACATGTAAGAATTTTTGAAGGGTTCACAAAGTTTAAACACGTAAAGTCGTGAAGTAACAGTATCAGTGACGTATATGAGCTGCATGATCACAACAAAATAATAGCAGGCATATGACAATTGTGATCAAAGTGGATCGAAATAAAAAAAATAGCTTGATAAGGAGGATAAGAAGTAAATGTGCTGGACAAACAACCCCATTATAAACACCGAAAAAAACATTAAGCAAATGAAAAGCATTTTTATTGTTGTCATCCTAAAATAAAAAAAGAGCTAGGCCTCCAATGTGGAGCAATCAGTATCAGCAAGTTTACTGAGGGACGGCCCTAGCACCACTTTGACCGGATATATAGCTTCTACAACGCCATCGAGTTGATTGTGGAACATAAAGGGAAATAAATTTGATAACTTTAATGGCATGGCTTGCCGAGCGATTAAAATATCAAAATTATTTCCAAAATGTAGTTGTAGAAGGTTTTTTTCTAATGTCAACATGTTAGAAAATTGCAATAGGTTGATCAACAATTGCAGGTGCAACTAGGCTTACAAACAGAATATTTCTTGAGAGAAATATTTTTCTACAACTGGTCGAGATGTTGAATAAATCAGATGACAATTAGAGAAATTGTTTTTTAAACATTGATATCGCTATACTTTTGTAAGTAGATTTTTTTATGAATTTGTTCTTGCTTCTATGTGAAATTCATTTACATTTTAAGCCATACCACAAAAATAGGAACACAGAAATCCAGGGCATAGATGAGCTCTTCTGGAATGTCTGTAGAAAATGGTGGATCTGTTTCCAGTTTGTACTGTATATCTGGGTCTATACATGAAAACTTTCTCTTTCGGTGTGGAAAAACTGTTGTGAATCTGAAATCATACATTATGCATAAACTTTAATAATGTTCTCAAAATACATACATGGAGAAACTTGCATGGTTAGAACGATTAGAAGGTGTTACAGTATCCTAGTGGTTTCTACAAACTTTAAGTTTTGCATCGTCAACTTTTTGACACACTTCCTATTTTGAACAGATAAATTGTCGTGCTTGTCCGACAGGATTTTACTAGTTAAAAGTTTGGGTGGGTTTTTTTGTCGGGGCATAGTGCGTCTTTTTCGACATGTTTGTTTTTTAATCAAAATTGATGTACATGTATTACTCTAATATGAAATCTACAAAGGGGTCTTTAACGTGCACGGGGTATTGCTCTCCACATACACGGGACAACTTTTTTGCGTCCCTTCTGAAGCACTAGCATCGTTCCTTGAGACCATCCTAGCAAATGGTCAAGAGAGAGAGTCGGGAAAATGGTTCATTTATAGTTTTATTTGACACTCACTTTAAAATTTCGTATCTAGCATTCAAAAGTCGTATTTACCTTAGGAAATACTCTAACACACAAAATGCAATAAGAATGAACGTTTCAAAAGCTGTAATCAGAAAATTACAACCACAGGTCTTCTGTTCTTCTATTGCGACATCCATATCACCATTGTGTTCTTCAATTTGATTAGGTCTATCTAGTTGTGGGTCCCTCATCTTCTTTGTGTTATTTCCACTGCTTCACTAAACAAAATCGGTTTTAAATTAAAACTAGAGGCTCCCAGGAGCCTGAATCGCTCACCTGATCTCTTTTGTTAAAGCCTCTTACCCTAGTGTGCAACATGGTCTACATGTACTTGGTAAGTAACATTAAAAAAACTAGGTAGGATTGAAAACACCTTTAAGATCAAGAATACAAAGTTACAAAGCTTTCCATTTGAAAAAAAAAACAAGTTAAAACTAATTGAAAACACTTAAAGGGGGATAACTTTTCAAAGGATGATCTGACAATTTTGACCCTGTTAGCATTTTTGTAGATGTCAATAAGCTGAACTATTTTGCAATGCTAACTTTTCCTGTAGCACTTACAGTTTTCAAGATAAAGTCCAAAAACTGTGAAATGGTCAATTTTGACGATTAAGGGGAAATAACTCCTGTAAGGAGTCATCCAACAACTTTGACTCAATAAAGAGTCTTCTAGAGCTTTTGATGATGAAGAAGGAAGGTTGCTTCAGATTTTCTCTATCTCTTATACTTTTTGAGCTATAAGCTAAAAACTATGGTCTGACCCCCATGTTCTATTGTTAGTAACAGCGGCCATGTTGGTTGGTCAACGTTCACAAATTTCACACACTTGGTAAAGGACATCCTAAAGATCAAGTGTACAAAGTTTTAAAGCATTCCCATCAGTGGTTTCAGAGAAGAAGATGTTTGAATAAAAATTAACGGACGGACGGACGGACGACGGACGGACGGACGACAGACGCTTAACGATGACAATAGCTCAGGTGAGCTAACAACCTATTGTTTTCTAATTAGTAAATGCTTAATTAAACTAGCATTTTGCTAAAAATAAAGGGTTTTTTTCTGACTTGACTTGGTGGATGTAATTTCAAAAGGGTTTCTTGTGCCTTTAGTCAGGACAAGAACAAATATTGACCGAATGAGGAAAAAGAACTGCAGTACTGTAGTTAAGGCTGCAACTGAATGGTGAATAAAAAAATAAAAAAAAATACCGGTAATCCAATAACAAGAGGATATACTAACAGACTGCAGACGATAAAGAAATGTGGAATAAGTGTACGCGACACAATCAACAAAAATCACAGACATATCTTTTTAGCACAAGACAAGAAAGACTAGAAACAATAGAGCTAAATAGAGGCTTGGTTTGCAAAGACAAGTAAAATGAAACAATGATTGAGAGTGGACACTGCATTTCACGGTAGATACAGATAAAGTGAGTTTAGAAAAGTTAGAGTTGCAGAAAAGGTGAGCCTCTCAGGCATTTTATAAGCATTAGACCAGGTTTGTAGTGTAAATCCTCAATTTCCATTGCAATGTTAGGGCACAGTTGTGAGACACTATAGATATAGTAAAGTGATCATCTGAATACAATGAAATATGAAACAAAAAAATAAGGTGGAGGAAGCAGAATGAAGGAAAAATTTTAGAAATAAATTTTACTCACCAGTTTTATAGTTTTGATAAAAATTCTAAGAAAATTAATGAAGGACTGAACTTTTAGAGTCCATGTACACATGTATTAATGTTCATTTAACTATTAAATGACAACACTTTTCCATCTTTGTATATAAAAGCAGCTGTTGTAGAAAAATCGACATTAACAGTCAAATAATCAAACATGTTTAGTTCTTCGAATCAATGTGAATAAGAGAGAGGCAACAGCTTGTAGGTTCTATTCAAGGGAAGAAACTGGTTCGATTTGTCTGAAAATTAAATTGTAAAATTTATAAGCTCAATTTTGAAAAATAATAAACAAAATTATTGTAATTGTATGATTATTTCAAGTATTCCCAGCTATGAAATGCTTTGATGTAAAGATTTTTTTTTATAAATTAGGACTTCAGGCATATTCTGTCACTAGAGGTTGCGTTCATCAACACACAATGACAGAAGCACAGGAACTTGTCATTCTAATTAACGCGAAACAAGACCCCCCAAAAAAGCTGTGCATTGTGAACCAAACAAATAACAGCAGACAAATTACATTCCCTGTCTTCATTTTTCACTTTGTTCTCAGTAAACAAATTTGTTTTTGTTATTTTGCTAGCCGGCTTTGCATTCATTCGAAAATGAAAGCAGGTTTTTATTTTCAATACAGTAAATATACCCATCAAGAACAAGTTTGTATTTATTTGAAAATTTATTATGCAGGTTTTTGTTTTCTGTGTCCAGGGCCGTAACTAGAGACTTAAAAGGGACGAGGCAGGGGTTTGGGGCCGCCGACTGAGGCCCCCTTTGAGGGGGGTCAAGGGGCGAAGCCCCCGGCGAAATGTTTTGAAAATCCCCGTTTTAATGGCCCAATAAACTATAGGATTTTGGCTTATTAAACCTATCTTCTTACATAATTATTTCATGCAATATTTTAACTAAGAAATACGTATGGTTTATCGTTTTTATTCAGTACAAGCATGTTGTATCTTTCTATTTCCACCTAAGTCCGATTTCCTAAGAACGTTCCTTGCGCTAACTTGAACAACAGTATCATTTCTATGAATGTGCAGCATGGCCAGCCCACACAAGCGGTCTTCTATTTAGGTGCATGCCGACGGACACACATCACTCTTCCCCTTCTCTATGCAATCTTTTTACAAATTTAAACCAGGTAAGTTTGAGGAGTCAAGATATTTTTAACAGAGGCATAAAAACATAAAACTTTTATTTTTTTACTTGTGGAAGAAAATTCAAATTGCTGATATTCATATTGCTTTATAAATGATGCTTTATTATCTTTTTGAAACATCTTTATTAGAAATTAAAAACTCCACAATGGAAAAACAGCTATAGCTCCCTCGGTGACCCGAACCCACCGGCACCCGTGAGCCTACTTAGGACTTTTCAGAAACACGCAGTGTCTAACCTTATTTGCTTCGGATATGTTTTTCAAGATCAACTTCAAGTTGATCTTGAAAACATATCCGAAACAAAAACTGTTTGTTCTTATTGGTGTCAGTCTTCATTGTCTTCTAGTTTTATTTGCTTTGGTATGTTTTTCAAGTAATAAAATCTTTAATTCCACTCTTATTAAAATGCAGTTTTCTATTCCCTTGGCTATTATCGATACTATCAAGACAAATGTGGTATTTTCGAACGCACATTGCATATTTCTTGTCTTAACAGAGCTGTTCCAATGAAAGGTATATAGAAACTACTTGAATTATTTCCCTTTGACCATCATTTTTTTATTCAAGGTAAAAGCAAATCCAACACCAGCTTGATTACTAAGTTGGGTTTTTTTTCAGGAGAAAGCAACTTAATTCATGAAAAGACATCGTATCAGACTTTGATATGCGTTCAGTGCATGAACTAAAAACTACTCGGCGGTGGATTGTGTTGAACCCCCTTTCATGTGAAAATATTGCTATTTTTTGTCGAGTTTCTGTTAAGTTGGTCGATCCGCACCTTCCTTTTTGTCCTCAGTCCCGCAGTATTTGGGACCCAACTTTTTTCAAAATTTCTTGATAAATTCGGAAAAATTGATAAAGGACAGTTTTTAAGACATATTATAATTATGTTAAGACTATGTAGCTATTATTACAACAACCAAACTTAAACGGGATATTGTTGTCATAAATAATTACCAAGAAGTTAATCAGAGCATTCAAGGTGGACATATATCCTTGAGTAACCTACATAGTACGTTCTTGTCATACGTCAATGACATTTCCGTGACAAACAAAGCCGGTAGAGACTAGAACGGTCCTCTTGCTATTGGTATCAGACCATGGCTTAGATTAATAAAATAATTTTAAACACAGATTAACCTTTTAAATAAAAAGTTACAGAACATTGTTCGCCTGAATACGTTATACATTTAAGACCTGCTTATGACTATTGCGAAACATAAATATTTTTTTTTCAATCTGTTCTTTCGTCTGCCCGTCAGTCCATAACACCTGAGTTTAAATTCTCGAAACTCGTCTGATCTTCATTAAATTTTATACACTTATCAAAAACCATAAAGTGGTCACTACACTTCAGCAAAAAGTCTGTAAATCCAACAGATATATGCTAGGTGGGTCGGTCGGTGTGTTTCATGAAGCACATTTGCTTATTTTGTAAGAAATCTTCTTGTACGCTTAATAAAAGGATAATTGTTGCTTGTCTTAATTTCGAGGGAAATTACAAGAGAAAAGAGAATTTATTCTTATATGTTGGAAAAAAGGAACAAAATTTCAAAAGTCGGGGAATATTTCCTTCTTGTTATATGCGTCGCCTGGTTGACTTAGGCTTTTGTGCACATTTTCAACACGAAGCGCTGCCTTATTATAAATATGTGCTTGGGCCCACGCTCTAACACACCAATAAAACTACCTTTTTTATGTTTATAAGTAAAAGATTGGGTGTCCTTACAGCATAGGTTTTATTTGCTTCACTTTATACCTGACTCCTGGACTCAACGCGCTTATAATATTTTTTTTCTAATATCATGAATATTTTTCACTTGCGAGCTGACTAATATTGATTTGGTGTGTGCGTTGAATGGTTTAACGCACTCTCAGTCGGTACCATACAGGTCGGCCACTTGAAATGGTTGAGAAACTCAGAAAACCTGGAGGAAGTAGGTAACACAGACTTATTACATACAGGTGTACAAGCTCTATTTTTTTTTGGTTGGCTTATCTGTAAACTTTTAAAAAAAACTCTATTATCTTTAATTCAGCGTTGAAGTTTCTAAAATTCGTTGTTTTTGTCCTTCTTTCTTTGTGTGTGTGTGTGTGCAATTTATGTTCAATTATGCCACAAACTTGTATACATAAGTTTAAAGACAATAAAGTTTGATTTTTGATTTTGATTTTATGTTGTTTTTTTTTGTCTTTCAACGTTTATTTTTTCTCAGAACTGATATTAGGTATGGTAATATATTCGTGGGAAATACTTTTTACAATATCAACCATAATCGGGAGGATTGGTGAGCCGCATGTGTCCGTCTCTTTTTGTGATTTTGTGTCTAGAAACAGACAAATATACAGCTTACGGAATAGCTTAAATACTGAAGATGACGCGTTGGTGTTTAAAATGTTCTTTAAAAGCATATCAAGCAGCAGGACAAATACGTCATACGTTATTGATAGATTATATAACATGTACAAAAATATAAGTTTGGACTTTTACTTAAGATAGGAAAAGAATCTTCTTAAATACCAATATGGTTTAATGTCATACAGGTTGGCGTATTTAATCCTATTTGAAGGAAAACTTGGGTGTAGATTTAACCACCACAAACAATCCAAGATCCTGCTATTTGACAGTAAAAATGAAGTTTGCTAAGTAACAAGCAAGTGTTATAACATGCAATCGATGTTTTATGGATATTTCTTTTAAGTGGTGTCAGTACAACCCAAATTGGTTTATGTACTCTAGATGAGTTCACAAGGATGCAATTCGTTCAAACAATAAAAAAGGAATGTGTCCATCGAACACGGACGCCCCCGCTGGCCCCAATTAGGAAGTAGAAGTTTGACAGGTCTGGAAGTTGCTTTGGACGTACAATTCGGTACACAGTGAACCATCCTACCAAGTTTCAAATCATTCTCATGAAGAGTTTCTAAAAAACCTGACGGATATTTTCAGGTTGACCAACTCCCAAACAAGAAGTATAGAAATCGGACAGGCCCGATAGTCGCTTAGGACAAATGGGTTGATACACTGAATCTCCCTGCCCAATTTCAAATCATTATTTATGGTTTTTGAGAAAAGTTTGACGGAAATTTGTATAGACATACGGGACGGACTTACAGACGAACCGACATGAGTAAAACATAATGCCCCCCAACAATATCACAATAACAAACGCAGACTAAACGCTCGATATTGATATATGATCTGTTAAAGTACAATTAAAGAACACCACACTTTGCCAAAAGTCAAGAAAGGCTGCAAATATGCCCTTTTATCAAATCCGTTTGACTGGAAGATTATCAGACAATGTGCAATTTTCATTGAATTGCACAAGTTAGATAATTTTTTGATAAAAAAAATTGGACTTTTGCCAACAACAATTCTGACCTAAGTATTTTTTTTTGGTTGTATATTTGACATATCTGTACTTAACTTCATGCTTTAAAACATAAATCAAATATCTTATCAATTGCTATGCATAATTTTGGACATAAATATGAATAACACATTATAAAATAAGGGGCTATATGCAAAAAGGTTTGGACAAGTAATATTTCATCAAACATTACAAATTTGAGGATTTCCTTATTTTCAAATCTTTAGAGACTGTCATAAATTCGAAAAAATGCTGATTTAAGGAAATACGCAATTTGAGAAACATTATAAAAACACATGCCTGCATCAAGCTTTGCTCAATCTGTGCTTTATAAAAAAAATCTCGTTTTTGCTAGATACCTATATATGCTAAAAGCGCAAGGCTAATTTAGGATATGACATCTAATGCATGGGACATCGATAACTCGCCACTTAGGTTTAGCCACACCATATTGAAAGAGCATGCTCCAATTCGAAAAAATGTTTTTAAAGACTTTATCGAAAATATACCTTGACCATATATTAAGTTAACTAAACGTCTGTTCAAATTGCATTAAAATCTATGGAAGCGTTTTGAAATCAAAATTACAACAAAGTTCTAGACAATAGATATTGCTAAGCCTGACA
Organism: Arcuatula senhousia; assembly: GCA_963971305.1. Classification (NCBI taxonomy): domain Eukaryota; kingdom Metazoa; phylum Mollusca; class Bivalvia; order Mytilida; family Mytilidae; genus Arcuatula; species Arcuatula senhousia. The sequence goes on along the minus strand of OZ020303.1, from coordinate 41,237,980 downwards.
GCTTAGAGGCGCTCTACCTAAATATTGAAAATGCCGAACGAAGAGCATAAAACAACAGAAAACAGACGGACGATAACAGACCAAAGAACAGACAACCAAACACGTGAAATGGGGCCTTATAACTCTGCTTCGTATGGTTTTGTATACAAACTGCAATTTGTTACAGTAATGCTTTAGTTTAGTCTATAGGTATATAAACAAAAATAGATAATTTACATAAGTAAAGACATAGCTGTAAGTCGTGTATAAGATATGACCGTGGAATAATTTTTTTTTTTTTTTTTTTTTTTTTTTTTTTTTTTTTTTTTTTTTTTTTGAATAATTTAGGCATGCATTCCCCAAAAAATAAACAAAAAATGGTGCAATAACATGTTATAATCTCAGAAAAAAATATAAAACAAAGGTGCACATTTTCAATATGACTGGCAAAATAAGGAACCTGCACCGGTCTTGTGATTCAAAATCACCTGATCATGTGCCAACAAGGATTGTCTTTAGTTATTCACCCGTATATTATTATATATTATTTCACAATTTCGATCCCAACCTCACGTTTTAAACTACTTGATACTATCTTATTTATTCTTTAAAATGTATGTCACCTTTATGAATATACATTATGTTATTTTAACAATTTTATGTAGTCTCAAATATTTTAACTGCAAGAAAAACGTCGTATATCACTATAATTTTCGTACATCTCATTCAGAAGATAGATCACTGAGATTCACTTTTACCCTCTTCCAAAATTTTAATTTCCGTAACAACATTGAGTTATTTGGAATAAAAACTTCTGTTTGGGTCCCATGCATGTTCTAATTTTAATATTTAGAGTCTGTGGTCATGTTGGGGTTTTTTTTTCATTTTCATAGGGAATGGTGTTTTTGCTTTTGGTTTTCTTTACATATTTGACATTCTGTTCATCGTTAGCTAAACCAGCAACAAGACAAGCAATTATATTTGAAAATGTTTACAAACATATTTTCAGACATGTTTATATGCCGACTGGGGTGATCAATTCCCAGCCCGGAACCACTTGGCTCTCTATCACCGCTCAACAGTTGCTGGTCTTCCACACCTCAGACCTCCTTCACCACAACCACATGGACGCTGTCTACACAGACATCCTGTCAGTTTTCGTCTCTCTGCTCCAATGATTCCCGTGGCTCTCAGTGCTCTCCAGATTGACTGCCCCACAAACCCTCTACATCCTACTTCTACTGTAAAGAACCAGACTTTCCATCCATTCTGTTGACAGTCCTTCACCAAATTTTGATACTTCAAGGTTTTCCGCTCATATGCTTCCTCAATTCGGTCCTCCCATGGTACAGTCAGTTACAAAAGGATTGTCTGCTTTATTATTGTTGAAAAGATAACAATGTCAGGTCTCTTGCTTGTTACTGCTATTTCAGGAGGTAATTCCATCCTTTGCTTCAGGTCAACCTTCATCTATCAATCTGCTGATGTCACAACATTAGCTTTCCGTCATTTCAGTCACCTTCTTCCACAAAGTTGACAAATCTCAAGCCTCTTTTGTTCTTTCCAGTTTTCTTGATACTTTTCTCCAAGGTGTCTGCCTATGTCGCTAGTTCTCTATCATGTTTCCAAATGTACCTTCCATCTTTCAAAGCCTCTGAACATGCTGAAAGTAAATGTTCTAGATTAGCTGGTTTGCCACAGAGTTCGCATCTTGGATCCTCTGTGAATCCCCATGTTGCGAGGTTAGTTGGACTTGGTTGAACGTCATACACTGATTTTAACTTAAACTGCAGTCTAGATAGTTCCATATTCCATATATCATTCCACCCTACCTTCACCTGACGTGTACCTTTCCAGTTTAACCAGCTTCCCTGTTTCTTCATTCCCACTGCTTTTACCATTCGAACCTCTTCTTCCATTGTCCGAACCTCACTTTGTACCAACTTTCTTCTGCCTTGCATTGATGCTGTTCCACATCTTTCCACGGGTGTGATATCAAGTCACTGTCTTCCAACTGACACCCTACCTACTATTTCACTATGCCTCAAGCGGGATTCGGCCTCATCGATGGTTTTCTTTCTGACCATTTCCTTCCTGTCTTGATTTCTACTCTTGTTGATCTTACTTTCTCGTCCTTACTGTCCTTTCTAACAATATATATGCCAAAACCTTTGGAATAGATCCAATACAAAACATGGACTTATAATGGAATATTTAGGCTAAACATTTCCCATGAATATGATGTTGTCGTACCTTCGTCACTTTGAACTCCTCACTTATGGATTTGAGAGGTAATTGCAGCTTTGTCCCGGAACTATATATGCCAATACTACTAAAGCACCTTGGTACACCCAGCCATCTCCTCTAATAACTGTTTGCTGTTGTTTCCATCCCTTCAACCTTCGTCATTGTAACATCACACACCAGTAATGCCCAGAGTTAACGTGGTAGTATCCCATGTTGGTATATCCAGGCTTTAAACTTCCCAGGCAGTCTGCTTTTATCCACTCTTTTTATCCAGTCGTCAAGTTGCTTGCAAGTTTCCCTCACATTTTGCTGATCAGATAGTGAGTCGTCAAAGAACTTTCCCAAACACTTTACTGGGTTCTCTATGACTGTTGGTATTATCTCTTAAACAATTCCTCCATTACTTCACAAGGCTTCTTGATTTACTCGGTTTAACCTTCATTTTTTGCCCAGGTGATGGCTGTATCTAGCTCCCGAAGTGTCCACTTGGCTTCTATAACTGTCTTTGTTGTTATTGTCATATCATCCACGAATGCTCTTGCCGGTGGTTGCCGCACTCCTGACTTCGTCCATGGACCTCTGCTCTTTTTCTCAAAAGACGTTGCCAAGCTTTTGTAAAATCCTGAACTGTGAATCTCAACTAGAGGTGGTCAAAAAGAATCTGCATCTTTTCAGGTACATGGTATCTTTGTAATGTCAATAATACTAGTCTGTGTGGAACTGTCCCATAGGCATTTGCAAAATCAAACCAGATGACTGCAAGTTCCCCCTTTGACTCTTTTCATCTCGTATTATCTGTGTCATTACACTTGTGTGCTCTATACAGCCTGATAAACATGGTTCTCATCTTTTTTGCACTGCTATGTCAATATCAATTTGTCACATTCTCTGATCTAAAATTGCGAGGCATATCTTTCCCTCCACATTCAGAAGTGATATACATTTGTATTTCTAAACTGCTTAAGTCCTTCTGATTTCTCTTCCTTGGGAATAAAGCAACCTTCTGCCTTGTATCGTAACGAGATTTTGGTGTATCGGTAGAATTTTTGATAGATGTGAATAAGTGTCCATGTTACGAAAGTACAGGATAAATAAAGGTAATAACAAAACTACCGAACTTGAATGATCAATCTCATAGTCCAGAGAAAATGACAAAAACGAATCAGTCATACCGTAGAACTGGTGGATCGCAATGGTCCTGACTTGGTACAGGCATTTCAAACGAAATGGTGGGTTAAACAAGGTTTTATGGCGCCAAACCTCCCTCTTCCATTGCGATCTTCAAGTCCATTATATATAGTTACATAGAATAGTTTGACACTGTAAAATTTGCTTAACCCATAATATATAGTTACGTAAAATAGTGTGACACTGTAAAATTTTCTTGGAATTAAGTTTTATAAGTCGAACATGATATGAAAATTATCTTAAACAAAATACAGAAGCTTTTGTCCGGAACTTTGTTGTAAATTTTATTAGGGAAAAACAAAAAAACAGAAGAATTAAAGATCGCAATGGTCCTGACTTGGTACAGGCACTTCCAAAGAAGTGGTGGGTTAAACCAGGTTTTATGGCGCCAAACCTCCCTCTTGAAGTCAAACCACACTGAAGGTATAAGATTCTGGATACATAAACTGATAACTGTTGAAATCAAACTCCGGGATACATGAACGTTCACATATTTATTGTAATGATAAAGTCCAACAAACAAATTAAACATATTTACATAATGCAACCGCCCACGGAGCGGTGCAAACCTGGAGCCTACATCTTGGCGTCCGATCACCAAGTCTTACGTTCGAAAAACTGCTTTTTAAAAACTCATTCAAAACTAATGAGTGCACCTTTTACTAAAAAGCCTTAGCGACGGATTAACAAATAAAAATATCAAAAGAGAGGAAAATACGGATAAAAAATTGATAGGAATTACTTAGTTTTGACATGTTTGTCTAATTGACTTTATTGTCGTTCTTGACTTAATCTTAATCTTATAAAATACAGGAAAAATGTGTGAAAACTAATGCAAACAAGTAAAGTAAAAATATATGAAACTTGACGGTTGCTGATAAAAATAAAGTAAAATCGTGTAAAAATATTAAATCAAAGTTCTTTGTGAAAAATGAAATATTTTGATACCAAACATGACATAAAAAGACGCAAAAATAGAAATTTAACATTTCATGAAAATCTACACTACGACACTTGAACCAACTGTGCGCCAGCCCACCTCTCCTCCAGATTACTATTATCAACTTGCATAGACGCCTTGTCAACCTCGGGCAGTTCTTTTAAACCTTATATGGCACTCCATTTGGTCCTGGTGCTGAGGCAGCTCTGTTTTTCTTGATAACGTTTATAACTTCCTTCAACTTGGGTAGTGACTCGTCTAAGGGTTGATCAGGATCTTCGGGTTGTATCAACTGTTCCCACTCTCCTAGCTCTTCTTCCGTTTGGATCACTGTGCATCTCCTTCAAATACTTTTCAACCTCTTCCTTACTAGCCTTCAGCTTTCCTGATTCTTTGCTTCCTAGCAGTCTTGATGTGAACTGGAAAGGATCTGCAGTGAATCTTGCTCTTGCTCTGTCTCGCTCCTTTCTGCGGCGACGGCTTCTCTGCTCTTCTTGTTATCTTATTAAGTTTTTCCCTAATCATATCTTAACTCTGAAAGTGCTGGCTTCCCTTCTTCTGTTGCCTTCTTAAACTGCTTTTTGAGTTGCCGTAGGTCTTGTCTCATCTTTGTTATTTCCCTTTCTCTTCTGTTCTTCTTTCCCTCTTTCATAGTCTTTTCCTTTTGTTCTACACCAACCTATCCAGACCCATACTGCATACCCATATCTTTCTATCAACACTGCCTGCTAATGTTGTATCCAAGACGGCATCAGCATCTACAACAAACTGTTCCCAATCATTTTTGGCACTACTGTTTGGCCATTTAACTTCTTCCTGACCTCCCTGTCCGTGTTTTCTTTGTCTTCCGTACCTTGTTGGTTGTAGTTCTCTTCATCTCTTTCTTGTGACATGTTGTTGTTGCCCTCACTGTTGTTTGTTTCTTGGGTTGTTTCCTCGCCATCGTCCAATACATGGAGGCTGTGGTCACTGTGGTTTGCATCCTGAACCACTTGCTCCTCCGTCTCACCAGGTTGCCCTGTGCGTTGTGTTACCCGCTGACTCGGGGATTGCATCCCATCTTGCCAATATGGATCTTAAGGCTTCGATGGTTGATAGAATTTATTTAGGAATACAATGATCATGAAAAAGAATGGTCAAAATTACGAATAAAAAATATACGTTAAAGATATACAGCAGTTTCAGTAAAACACCCATTTTCCGCCTTTTTGCCCCTTTTTCTTAAACGATAGGGCCACAAACCTCAAATGCAATAGCAACCTTCCTTTAGTGGTGACAAACATCATAACAAAATTTTAGAACAAATTGTCAACTAAAACTTATGTTATCACACGGACACCAAACTGTCCACAGACGATGACAACAACGACAACGACAATGCCATAACATAAAACAATCGCAAATATTTTGCGATCGTATAAAAAAATGGAAGGTTTTGCCTTCCTCGGACAAGCTTTAACCTTTAACATATTTTTTAAAAGCACATTTTTCTTTATTTTTTTTTAAATGTTATGATGATAATGTTTATAACCCCCCCCACCCCACCCCGGAACTGCCCATTGAAAAATCAAAATTTCAACAAAAAGGCTTTTGTGTAATATTCCTTTCTTAAAAACTGCTGTTGTACTTACTAGTAATACTACAACAGAAAAGGGTAGTTTTTAAACAAAATACCCTCTTCCACAAAAAGTTTGAGCATGTTTCAAAATCCATGTCAGTGATGTTACTGTGTTAACTCCCTCTATAACACAGAATCTCTGTTACGAAAACTTGTATAGTTTGACCCTTTGAAAAGTCTAAGTCGGCTCAGAAAACAGGAAGTATATGCGTGACTGACCTGGAATGGGGATCATAGGCGGATCCAGGGGGGGGGCATGGAGGCCCGGGCCCCCTTTTTGGCGGAAAAAATTGGCAGAATATAATGTCAAAGTCTGTGAGGGCAGAGACAAAACCAGTTAACACAAACAATAACAGGGCGAAAAAACAGACAACATATAAAACACGGAAACACAAAACTACTAAATATAAATTAACAACGCGAACTCGGAATCATAATGGGGGTTAACTAAGGTTCTCTAGCTGGAAGAGTAAGCGGTTCCTGCCTGCTAAGGCACACCCGTCGCGCTGTCAATGTCCAATTCAGTGTGTAAAATCCGGCAAAAGGAGACAAAACAAACCCCACATCTGCCACTCATCTGAGAGATAGAAATCCCACATTTGTTTACGAGTGCATGCCGGGTGTCTACCGTAAGTTTTCTTGAGTGACGAAACCGAGGGAAACAAAACCTTGGGGGGAGAGAGAGAGAGAGAGAGAGAGAGAGAGAGAGAGAGAGAGAGAGAGAGAGAGAGAGAGAGAGAGAGAGGAAGTAGATGCGCGGGGGGGGGGGGGGGCACGGTAACAGCTGTGTACCAAATTTGAGAAATCAATCCCTTTAGCAGAAGCCAAGAAATCTGTTCCGAAGGTTTGTAACGGACAGACAGGCGGACAAGATGATTGCAATATAGCCACTCACTAACGAGTGGGGGTATAATATTCAATTTTACTTTTGAGTTTTCCATCATTTGATAACGACCTAGCTGTGAAGTTATTGAACAAAATCAGGGATAAAGTCCAAATTGGCTTGCCATACAACTATCACGAAGAACATTTTCTTCTTTCAATTGCTTCAAATGTGTGATTTTTTTTCTTGTGAATCAATCTATTTTAAAATTAATCAATAACGTTTCCAAGTCGGTTCAATGTAAATAAAATAGTTTGAAATACTTTCATATTTCTAAATTATGAATGTAACGTGGCGAACTCCTACGCACTACTAAACACGAAGCATAGTAAATGAGGGAATCTAGAAACGACTAATGTTCGATTTGACCTCTTGATCATACCACTACTGGTGACGCAGACAGATCAATAGCAACGCATGGCAAAACATTACACATTCCTTTATAATAACCGGTACAGATTAAACGCTAGAATTGGGTCATTCTTATTTGTTTTTTTTTATTATCCTCATTTTATTATATACTTTAAATATGTTTTGTGTGCATTATTTTTTGACAGAATAGTTTGAAAATATTTACTACAAAACATATTAGAACATGAATACATATTAAATGGTTTTTTTTTAAAGGGTGTGTTACTTATTTTCGTGGTTCATTTAAACTAGTATCATCATTTACATTTTTATATAACTATATTTTTGGCAAGGTTATATGCATTCATCCATGCAGGATATATCATTCACATTTGATGAAGTCTAAGTGTTCTGCAATTTGTTCATCAATCCATGGATTTAAAAACACATCTATATTTTAACAACATAAACTTATCCAAGGGCCTAGCAGTTACTAGTGTATCAATGTAAATAGTGATAAGTGTAGTCTTATTTTTCCAAACATATGACAACACTAAGATGACAAATCTTAAAACATGTCATGAATAAGGGCTTAATACATATATGTAGCATCAAGATCTTTTCAAATTAAGTAAATACAAATGTGGTCTTTAAATGGCATACACAAGAAAATTTAAAAGACCAGTTGCAAGTTTTTGTCATGCTATAAGGTGTCACAGAGATGATTTTTTTTTTTGATACCCAGACAGTAGAAGATTAAAATAAGAACAAATGAATTCACTCAACATGCTCAAGTTGTGGGAATGGTTAAGCCCAGATTTTATGAATGTTAATGTAAAGATGGCTAGTGTCAAATATACCCTAAAAGAATTCAACATCATGTGATACAAAAGGAAAAAAAACATCAATTTATTTCTTCATTTTTTATTAATCATACAAATAAACTTTTACAATCAAACACATAACAACATTTACACATATTTACAAAATCTATAAAAATCTTCAATCTCCATTCAATCAAAGTCTTAATAACAAAAACAGGGAAAAAATACCGGTAGTCACTTCATAAGCACTAAACAAAAGAAAAATAGATGGAAATAAATACAGTGTACAATAAACTTTAATGCAATAACTTATTGTTATGGTTTTTATATGGGTAAATAATAAAATAAAATGATATGTACCAATGCTGGATTTGTTGATTTTTGTAAAATTAAACTTAAAACTTACAAGTTCTAGTATGCTATTGTAAAAAAAATTATCACTTGAAAAAATGTTCATTTTAGCACTAACTGTGCATAATTTCAACATATTTATTTACATGTATGACAGATTCAAGGATTTATTCAAACATATTTTGGCTTTTACACATATTTAATAGTCATCTCATGATTTTTTTTCTTCCGAAAATAACTGTGAAAAGAGAAAAAGTTCAAGAGGCTTCTTCTCTGAACAAAGAGATGGTAGTTTGGAATGTAAGGCCTCGAGATAAATTTTATACTTTAATGGAAATAAATTGAATTTTCTAAATTTTATTGTCGATATAGATATCTTTAGAAATAAACTTAGTACAAAGCTACAGAAAGTATGAATTGTAATAGTACACAATTTTAAGCAATACAAAGTATTTGGCACATATAATAATTAATGTTTAGCACTTTATATTAAGTAAACACATGTACATACAAAATCTGTGGAATGTTCTAAACAAATTCAGACTAGAGCAAATGCAGCAATACATGTAATACACCAAATGATGTAAAGAATTAGAAGATAATAATAATGTAAAAGATCATCTTGAAATTGAATAATTTTTATGAGGATTCATTTTAAGTTATATCAGTATAAAGGTTATATAAACTTAAAGTTCTTATTTCACGTTTGTTTGAAAAAAATATGAGTATGAACTTGAAATGTAAAATGATTTAAAACTTGAGAGTATTTCACATGATTAACTGTGAAGATCTAAATAGATATTTTCCAGCACTTTAAATAATGCAAAATAAATAAATAAATTAAATGAAAAAAAAATTGTAAAATAAAATTCACAATCTCTGAATATTATGAGATTCTTCACTAGTGCATTTATTATGCAATTGTTGTGAAAAAGTTGACATGAAATCACTAATTCAATGTAGATTTTAATATCACTGAATGCAAAAATTGCTATGCTTCTAGCAGATACAACATAACAAACTAAATGAACACATGATGAAAATCACACCTTAAAATCTGAATACATAAAAGTCAAGTACAAATTGCTGATTAAAGAATAAACAGTCAAACACATAATTAAGGGAAACAAAAATTCAAGAGTCAGGGATTTCAATTTATTGGAAAATTTTACTTCAAGACAATAGCAACTGAATGGTCATAAGATATTTGGAATTCTACAACTTTACGGCAATATTACTCCACAGATTTTAAGGTTGAGCACCATATTATAACAATCTAGTTTCAACCGACTACTCATGATTTTTACAAGTATTTACACATTTACAACAAAGCTCCAACAAAAACAAACTTAATAAATAATCAATTATGTACATTTCTTAACATCACTTTCTCTTCACACAAACATCTTGTATCAATGGCAATGACCATATGTTACCCAGTTGACAAATGTTTCAGAAAATCTCCTTGAAACCTTTGCATTATAATTAATGATTTGCCACTAAAACAAACATTTTTATATATAAAAAAAAGAAGAAATATTTCTTTTGAGCAATGAAAAGCAAAATGTTAAATTGTTGTGACATTTGGCAAGTTGAATAAGTATCACATATACTAAAGCATAAGCAGACCTGCTAATTATGCTATATTATTGTAGATCTACAACATTTATATCGCAAATGTGCAATCAATTGCCTCAACATATTTAATTTGCATTAAAGGAATTGTGCCTAGAAAACAGGCCTTATTCTAAACCAGTCCTTTTAGTACAAGATGATGATATACAAGTGAATGGATGAAGAATAATACTTAAATGCACCAGGACAAAAAATGTCCAATTAACAAACACTCATACTACCAGTTAAACAAACATTTCAACATATTTCTTGTATACACATTTACTAAGAATATTTCTCCTCTCAAATTTTTCATGTAAACACAAATATACACAATAATTCTCCTTTCTTTGTACACAGCTTCATAAGCTTTTATCATTCATACCAAATGCGCAATGGATTAAATCCATATAAATTACAGGCAAACAAATTTCTTTGCAAGTGATCAACCTTTTCATACCATCTGGCTTAAGTAATAAGGAATGGCTTGAACAGGAAAGCTTGCAAAGTTTAATATCTTATCAGAAAAAAAAGAATTTAGATGTTCTTAATTCCCATATTCTCATATTCTCATGAAGAAAAATTATTGAGACTTCTTAAATTATAATTTCTTTGTAAAGTAAATCATCTATTTACATTTTATCAGCTGTTTACGATGCCTTTGAAAAAAACATGTAAAAAAATAAAAAAATAAAGCAAATGAATTTTAACATAATAGATGCAGTTTGAATTCACATCTTTCAGCACTTACATAGAATCAATCAAAATCAAAAAATGAAATTAAATTGATTACCCTAATTTGATAAAGAAACTAAATAGACAGCTGCCAGTTTGTAAATAAACATAGAATGATATGAAGCTTTCAGATCACAAGGTAGTATCCCCAATACTTTGACATTGTCTCTTGAGTATACATACATGACCACTCCACATTGAACTGGCTTGGGGCAGATACATGTACACCTTTTCAGGGGAATCAGATCTATATTCCTTGGGTTGTACAAATTCAGTATACAACACCAGTGAGCTAGTTATGTTGGATTTGTTCCAAGTTTTTGAGCCTATTCTAGTAATCTGAATATTACCATGAACACGATGGATTGTCTTTGAAGATCATAAGAACTTAACCACAGCCATTAAAACGATAAAAAAGTTCTCTATCTATATCTTCATCATCATACGTCTTCAGTCAATGGTTTGATTTCCTGAAAGCAAAAATAAATCAAATAAATAGAAAAGTTTTTTCACAAAGTTAAGAAAATATTTCAGAATTTCCTATGCATAAAAAAATGATACATGTATTTCTATTTTATTACTGTTCCAAACTTTAAATACAAACATCAATAATAGATATTTGAATAAGAATTGAGGATTATTGATTATTTTGACAAATTCAGTTTGTTTCCAAGTGTATGTGGCACGAACAACTTACCGAATGATCTCCTCTTTGGTGATGTCCATGACTAATCATTACTGAATGATCATCTGTAGTTGTTGTTTTTCTGTAGACAGGATTATCAAAGTTCATACTCTTGATGTTACGCTTTTTGAATCTTCTGTATACAAAACAACCAACCTGTTGTAATAAAATAGCATTAATCAACATAACATACAAGAAATATTTGATAGGATAGAATACAATCAGACAGACTTCATGTTAGTTCTTTAAGAACACTTATATAAGACAAAGAGAGTGCAACAAATACAAAAAGCCCCAAAAAGGTAAAAAAATAGTGAATGGATCTGATTTATAACAGTAACAAATATTCAACACACTTAGAATAGAATGCTTAGATTTAGGGTCACACTTTCTTTTTTTTTTAATGCAATAACTTCAAAAAATATATCGTATTGCCTTTTTTCAAATAAAATGAACCCTTAATGAATTTATGATAAAAGTTAATAGACAAATGTTTACATGAAGAAAAGACAACATACCACTAAGATCATAACTAGAATGAATCCAACAATTCCAATGGCAATGAATGCGACCATTCCAGATTTCTCCTCTTCTTTGGTTTTCGGTACTTCCAGATTCATTGTGTTGTTATGTTTCTCTGTGATAGCTGTATAACTAGGTCCTTGTGTCGGTACAACACTTGGTTTGGCTGAACTTGGTTTAGCAGGTGCTTGTGTGGTATCTGGTTTTGGTGTTGATGTAACTGGTTTCTTTGTTGTAGGTGGCAGGGTGACACCTCCTGAAATGAAAGGAAACATTAAAATCATGTCATAATTCATAAATTTCTGGTTCAATACCTTAAAATCAAAACTGCTAACAACAAGTCTAAATAACAATTCTAATGTAATTTAAATAAATAAAGGATCATTAACATACAAATTCAAATCATTTTCAGCAAGGGCAAAATTTTTAAACTGTATAAACACTTAATGATTGGATCTTATTTCATATCTCTATATGTATTTACATATTCAAACATGTTCAAGTCTATAAAATTTTGTAAACATTGAAACATTTATAGAAATACAACATATAAAAGTTTATCAAAACAAATCATAAATGTAGAGCCACATGCTGTATTTCAATACATCCAATAATGTGTACGAATCCACCGATATAAAATAAGAAAAGTGCCAACAAGTCATAAGTCTGGCTAAACATGAATTGCTTTTGTCATTTTAAAAGCATACAACAAAATGAGGGGCACACAAAAGCTGGATTTCTTATAAATAAAATTTTGTTTCACATTTTGTTTAATTAATCCTTTTCTTAAAAAGCAATAAAATATTGAATTCTTTTAAATCTAGAGAAAAAATCTTTTAACACCAATGAAAAGAAGAGAACACAAAAGGGCAATGATAATGAAAACTGAAAACATCTAAAAACTCAAATCTACAACACACAACAACACTGATGTCTCACCAGTAGATTTGGGAAATGAAGTGGTAGAAATCTTAGAAGTTTTTGGTGATGAGGTAGTAGATTTACTACTAGGCTGGGCACTCGTTGATATAACAGGATTATCTGTTGGGTAAAGATGTTGCATTCCTGTTAAGTTATATGATGAGTTGTAAGTAGAATATGGATGATGGTTAATTTATGATGTAACAGAAAAATCTTTACTTCACTTTTTTAAAATTGTTGGTAACATCATTTGAAGTTTCCATGCAATGTATTTGCTTTCATTTTAGTTATATTATTGCACAGTCCGACAAAACCACATTGATTAAAATCAAACAATATGTGTTTGTTTAAAGTCAAACATTGTTAGTTGTAACTATAGTTCAAAATTCTGCACAGAAAGCGACTTAATATTCTGTTAATCAAGTGGTCTTCAAACTATTATTAGCCTTTTACTAAAAATTCCGGAACAAAATGACCATGGTGATAAAACAGATTAAATGTATGATAACGAATGTTATGATGATTAAACTACATGTTCAATGTCTGTATGAATGAATGTTAGAAGGGTTATAAAACTAGAATCTTCACACAAAATGTTTGTTTCGGCATCAACAACTCACCTTTGGGTATACAGCTAACTTTATTGAAAGACAAGATCTTATCATCAGGACAGGCACAGGTAACTTGTGGTGCAAAATGATCAGCTGAATTGACAGATGGTTTTGGAAGGCAGAGATATTCACATCCTCCATTGTTATTGGCACAACCATTGTGTCCTGAAAGTGAAAAAAATCAACGATAAATCAATAGAATAAACCAATTACATACTCAGAAAAAAAATTGTGGTTGTATAGAAAGTGAATCATTAAAAGACTAAAATGTAATTTTAAGATAAATATATTTATATCCAACATTTTCTCTTTAAAGGCATTTTTAGGGCTTAAGCAAATAGCAAAAGTGTTTCAAAAGTAATTTTTAAGACTTTTTTGAAAATAAGTTTAAAAACGTTTTTTTACATTTGAATGTTTTTCTTACCTGGCTTTTGGATAGATGGGTGGTAAATTTTGATGTCCATTGGTGATTTAAGACCCAAGGCAACCTGAGAGTAATCTTCCCCAGTGTGCTTATGGGCTTTCCTGATAGCATCTGATGACCAATCAGTCCAGTAGATCTCATCTTCGAATACACTCAGAGCAAAGGGATGTGCCACTTGTACAGCATTATGGACAACTGTTCTCAGATTGGATCCGTCGAGGTCGGCTGATTGAATCATGTGCTTCTTTCCGTCAATCCAGAAAATTCTGCCGTCAACATAATCTGAAATAAGAAACAGCTCATTTAGGTATGATGGAGAAAATGAAGTTATGTCTGTTAAATTCAAAAGTGTTTCGAATTATCACTTGAATCATGTCAAGAGTATTTTTAGGTGTATAATATCTAAGCATTTTTTAAGTAATGCATTAAATCAATAATCTCCATGATTTGTTTTTAATTCCACAACTTAAGGTTAAGTGATGCAAGTTTAAGGAAGTCTAACTTGTACCTACCAATGCTGATACTATTAGGCCAGATGACATCATCAGTGATAATTTGTCTACTTGATCCATCCATAGCAATTCTTTCTATTTTAGGGTTGTCAGATCCCCAGTCAGTGATGTACATGTAACTACAAGAAAATAATAGGCAAATTAAATTATGCATAAATAAAAATATTTCCATATGATAACTCATGAATCTAGTGATCAAATAAATCTGGTCAATAATGGTGTACCTGTATTGAATTGAACATGTTAAAGTACTTTTTTGATTACACTAAACATGGGTATATTGGAATTTGTATAAACATATATGCTTTTAAGTGGGGGGGGGGGCATTTTCTATCTATGGTTCACATTATGTTTAATCAATGACATCGGACAAGTTTTTAAACCCTTCTATAAACTTACCCATTTTTAGGGTCCAATGCAATTCCTCTTGGTTCATCTAGATCAGTACTGACAACAGTAGCCCTCTTGCTGCCATCCAAGTTTGATACCATGACTGTGTTCATTCCAGTATCTGTCCAGTACAGAAGATCATGGATCCAATCGATAGCAATACCATCAGAAACATCAATGTTGCTTTTTATGATTTCCTGTTTGTTGCCCTTTGTACCATTGATTAATTGAGTCCTGGAGATCTTCTTGTGTGCAACATCAGACCAGTAGACATATTTGTCCTTGTAGAAGTCGACAGAAATTGCACTCTCTAGGTCATCAACAACAGTTTCCAGAAGCCAAGTATCTACTTCTAACTTTCTGACATCATATTTGTTGGCAAACAGTAAATGTGGTCTTGGGCCTGAAAACATAAATTATACATTTGTTAAATGATGCAAGACAGTGAATACTAGTAATTTAATTTCACATTATTATCAAGTTAATGAATGGCACACTATATTACACTTAAAAACACAATGTATCAACACAACAATTTTTACAAGTCATGAGTGGTTTAAATTACTTTTAAAGCTTGTAACTGCCAGAAAAAAAATTATATTTAAAAACTTACCATCAAGTTTACATTTTGAATGACCAGGTTTTCCCAGTACTGGTTCTGAGCGATAGCCTTGAACACATGAACATTTATAGTGGCCTTTGGTATCTGTACAAATTTGAGAACAGACAGGAACTTCGCTTTCTTTGCATTCGTCAATATCTACAAAATAAATGAACACAAAATTAGTAATAATTGTAAAATTGTTTATAAATTCCAAATAATTGGTCAAAAGTTAGTGTGCAAAATTCATGGTAGAAATACATGTAGAGTTGTTTTTTTATAAATCCTTCCACATGTAAGCCAGGTTGCTCACTGCGAACCAATCAATGTCATAATAAATTTCATACATGCACCACGCTATCAATAGTACTTACCTTCTGATTAAATCAAGTTAGTGATTTGATAATTTTAGATTGTAACTAACAACAGGTGTATTATGACGTGACATTAGACTAGAATGGTGGTCTTCCATGGATGATTTATATCGTCTGCGTCTTTGGTGTTTTTTATCCTACATTGTCCTAGTACATGTACTTTTAGTTCCGATGATAAGACATAATACTTACTGACACACTGAGTAAGACCATCTAACTTGTATCCACTGTTACAAGAACACTTGTGTTTATTGCCACCCAGAGGTATACAGATATGATCACAGCCACCATTATTCTTTGTGCATGCATCTCCTGGAAAAAAAGGAAACTTTACATGTTATTCTTTTTTTATTTCACTCCGAATAAATCTTATATTCCATCATTTCATAATTAAAAGTTATTTTATATGATCATGTGTTGAACTAGTCTAGAAGTTATCTTCTGCTAAATGGCTAAAATTTACTCCCAGAGACTTAAAATGTCACATGTGAAAATGATAATACTCTGGCTATGATGATTTATGAATATGTCTTTGATAAAAATAACTTGGGGAAACAGAATTTCAACTTAAAAATTGTGCTGATTTTTTAAAAACAGGTAAACAATTTGGCTAAACATGAATATCTATCTACTTCTATTGTACAATCTCAAGTTCAATGACAAAAAGTAAAAAAAAAATATACATTTTTTCTTTAAATCATGGTTATGGAACTAAAGAAAACACAAAAAATGTAACTAAACAAAAGCAAACATAAAATATTCATTTTTTTTTCTTTTTTAAAATGCATTCAGGTTTTCGGCAGTTAGCTTTTAAATAGAAGGCAAAAGAAGGCAAATGGTCAATGCAAATATAGAAATTTTACAATAAAGAATTTGGGACTACATCTAATGCTTTTATTTAGAAAGATTTTATATGGTCATATCAGAAAACTGTGCACAACATTCGAACATAACAGTATTATAAATCAACTGAGAGATTATAAAGTCATATTCATATGAAGCCATTCCCTATAATCATTTTGTGCGAATAAAGATATGTGTTTTAGATTCCATTGGCCAAGTTCAAGTTAGAAAGTCCCAAAAGAAGGAAAAAATGCTCATTTATTCAAAATTATAATTATCCTGTTTCATGTTTTCTTATATTATGCATAATGAGTCTCAGAGATAAAGAATATTGTAATGACATAAATTATGTTAAGAAGTCCTTGATTATAAAAGTAAAACCACAAAATCTTTAAAAGCATTTTTTTTCTGTTTGAACACATCACACCTTTCTTGAAAGGGGTATACAACAAATGAACAATCTGAATAGAACATTTGAATGTTGGAAACCAAATATATTTTTGCTTTGTGAAAATGTAGAAAAAAAACCAATACATCTTTGAGATGAAGAATCTGTTATTCCAAGTATATATTAACTCTCACAAGAAAAATATAATCTCGGGATGTCACATTAACTGGATTATAGATTTATTTTAGGACTGTTATTTACATGTTCATGTATATCAGATGTCAAAATCGCTTGTGGAAATCAAAATGTCAGATGAATGGATGAACTTGTATGTTAAGTTTTTTTGTAATTTTAGAATATAATCTATTTTGAGACTGTGATTTAAAATTTTCAAACCATGCAGGGCTGGCCATTTACATTTAAAAGGCAGAGAATTGAAAGATAACCATAAATCTGTTTTTCTTTTTTTCACATCAATCTATAAAACTTATGACATTTTCAACATTCATGACATTTAAATCAAAAGATTTGAATATCTGAAATAGTAAGCATGCTTAGGTAATCTGGCACAAGTAGCTTAGCTTTCAATGTGAGCATAAATGAGATGTTCTAACTCTCTGGACATTTATTAGATTTGATCAGGTGTCTTTTGCATTTTTACTTATTACTATAAAGCGTGCTGGATTGTTAGTACTTACAAAAATAAAGAAAAGATATGCTTCTATGAATGGACATTATAAAGCATGCAAGTTGACGACATAGAAAGATAGCTTAAGACAACTATAGAACACATACCCCTGGGTTTGGTCCCATTATATATGGCTATTAATGAATGGAAGATTTCATGATGTAAAAATTTGATCTGTCAGACTGACAACACAAATAAAAGTCAGATAAAAGCATGGTGGCATGAATGAATTTGTTAAAATACAGAATGAAGTGTAAATCTGACAGAAATGTTTTAAAATACGCTTAGTTTTCTACTAACTAAACATGATAGATACATGTTTGTATAATATAATATATCTACAAGGAGAGGCAGTGTATCTGTATAAATTTGTAAAAATAAAATCATATATCTAGAAGTAAGAAAAGCAAAGATGTCTTGAGCTAACAAAAATGTGTGTATTAATATGTGATTTAAATGTAAACTCCTAAAAGGGTTAAATGAAGATGATGTTTTGCCAAGACAACCCACACCAAAAAAACCACAAGACTTTTGTCATCAAAATGCAGTGATTTTGTGAATGAGCATATATACCATGAGCAACACACAATACATAGCCATTCAATTCTCAAATTTCCTAATCAAATCTTTTTAATATACTTTTTTTATATAACAGTGAATCAGAGACTTTTCTTCTGTATGTTGAGAGTTTCTAATGAAGTGGCAGAAATAGATTGAAATAAAAGAGAAGCATTCAAAATTCATTAAAGACAATTACCATTGCAGACTTCATTTGATTCGTCCTCATATCCACCGCAATCATTCATGCCATTACACATTTTGCTGGCATCAATACACTTTTTACCATTTGAAAAGCAGTCAAATTGATTTTCTGGGCATGGATTTGGTGTTGCTACAAAAAATAATATACATATCATTATTAATACATCTTTTAAGAACCCATACAATATGATACCAAATTCAAATATATATTGATTTACTAATTTTCTTTTGTTTGAAAAATCTAATGAAATAAATTAAGTGGAAATTCCTCAAGTCTGTAAATTACAATCAAATTTTGGTATGCCTGACACTGTTTTGTCAAGACTCATCAGAGGCCCTTTACCAAAAAGAGATCATTTGTAACCAAACTAGGGTAGTACCAAGAACTAAATAAAGAATCTGTACCCATACCTGCTTCACATTCAGGATAATTTTCCTCATCTGAACCATCAATGCAGTCTGGTACACCGTCACAGTGCATGATATGGTCAATACAGTGTCCACTTTTACATTGGAACTCATCGGCTGAACAATTTTTAGGTGGACCTATGAAAAGAAAGATAAAAATTTATTTATTACATCTTGTAAAAGGTATAATTTGACATTGATACAAAAATTTGTTTTGAACATTTTAACAGGTTTATGCACTAACAAGAAAAATACATGTATTTCCCCCCCCCCCCCTTAATTTTAGACTGGGACGGTCCTTATATACTTACAGTTTTGTTCATCTGTCCCATCAAAACAATCTTCATCCCCATCACATCTCCAACTTTCAAGTATACACTGTTCCTCTACAAGACAAGCCCATTCAGTATCCATACAGTTAGTCTTAGTTGTTGAGTTTCCTTTGCATTTTTCGTAGACTTCATCCGAATGGTCGTCACAGTCAAAGTCACCATCACACTCCCAATCTTTGTCGATACATTTCCTATCATTGCATTGGAACTGATCAGCAGTACAGATGGTAGCTGTAAAAAAAAAGATTTTGACTACTACAGATTTTTTGGGGTTTTTTTTATACTACATTTTTGTAGGAAAAAGTGTTTAAAA
The DNA here is from genome assembly GCA_963971305.1 of Arcuatula senhousia. NCBI lineage: Eukaryota > Metazoa > Mollusca > Bivalvia > Mytilida > Mytilidae > Arcuatula > Arcuatula senhousia. The sequence continues at coordinate 41,218,476 of OZ020303.1, read as the reverse complement.
AGTCTGAATAATACATGTACTTGATACATTTGTAATAAAGACAGTCTACAACAATTATGTACACTTACATGTATCATATCAAAAATAACTTTTGAAAATATAATTTTTAACTCTTCCAATAAATAAATTTAATTTACCTAAAACACCAATTCAAATTCATAGACATAATATGATCGTGATACAGTTCACAAGTCTGATCACTCAGTCCAATAATTTTTCTTTTCTTATGTAATTTTGAGTAGTAACCCAATTTCAAAATCAAAAGGTATAACAAACCAAATACAAGTACTTACTACAATTTTTCTCATCAGAGTTGTCACCACAGTCGTCCTCTCCGTCACACAACCATTTGTTTGTCAAACATTTACCGTTGTCACATCGGATCTCATCTTCAGAACAAGTTGGTCTATCTGGAATGTGCAATACAACAATGCCAATGTTTTATGCTTATAAAAAATCATTCTGTTTCCGAGTGTTTCATGCATCCATTCAATCATTTCAGGCAAAATGGTTTCATACATGCATATATATATATATATATAATTTGAAAATGATCATGATGATGTTTAATAGCAACTTGATTCTTTCATGCAAAATGTTATGAAGGTCAATGAAAGTTGTGAAAGATCTTTACCAAACCAAGATTATTGCAGTATTAAGTTCCCTACTTCTATTTCTAATTAATTTTATTCAGTGTTCTAGGATTCCTATTACCCATTACCCGGGGTAAGTGAAATCCTACAACACTGTTATATCACCTAGACATACCACAAGTTTCATCTTCTCCCTCTGCACAATCTTTTGTTCCATCACACCTCCATTTACTAGAAATGCACTGTCCATTGTTGCAACGGAACTCATCTGCTTTACATTCTAAATCTGAAAACAATAACAGTGTGACACTTAATTGATTTTTCTTTATATTAAATTGAAAACCATGTACATTCAATTTTATCTGGACCCAACCTTTTTTCTCTTCATTACTTTAATTATTCTAACACCCCCTCTAAAAAAATATGGTCATACTGACCTTTGAATTACGGTTTTTAAAAAAATCTTAAATATTGTTTTTGAAAAAAATCTGTATAAGATAGACATGATAGACAGCTTTTTCTAAATGATTTTTTTTAATTAAAAAACTTGCATTCAGTTTTAATTACTTACTACTACAGGTGGTGGCATCTTCATCAGAGTTATCATTGCAGTCTTTTTCTCCGTCACATTTCCATTTCAGTAAAATACACTGACCAGAATTACATTTAAACTCATCAGGTGGACAGGTTTTCTCCACTAAAATACAAATTGTTTCAACTTTTATCAAAACATCATTTCTCTTAGTCAACATAAAGAATCATCCCTTGCAGACTGCGAGACATACATTATATCATAGACCTGTATATTAAATATTCTAATATACAGGTCTATGATTATATCATCACTATAAGTACATGTATGTATTGAACTATTACATGTAAATGTTTTTTAATTACCTCGTAACCTTTATAATTTTCTTCTTTATTAGTAAATTATTATTAACTCTATGCCACTGCCATTATGGTCTCATCTTGTATTTCTTTTGGTATATGTACATTTTTTTTATTAATTTTAAATTAATTTATAAAATGCTTGTATTTTTTTCAATAAAATTGGAATAAATAAAGAATATCTACAAACATTTTAAAGCACAATTTTGGATTTATTCCAAATGGAATTTTTCACAAGACAAAGGTTGACCCATATTTCAAATATTCGTTTGGCTTTATTTCAAAATGTTCAGCAAGGTAATTTAAATTTTGAATAAAAATTCCAAGGTGTGACTTAATACTGCATTTCGATTGGATGAACATCAGGAATGTGACCTCAGACCATCAGAAGAGCCAATCAGATTAAAGACTGAGAAATAAGGTCATCATGTTTAGCAACACATCAAATACAAATAAATTATAAACATACCCCAAATGAAAACAAAATATAACATATCACAACAAACAATATAACTTAAAATATTATATTTTTACATATTTTGGACATTTTTTCTTCTCTCTTGTTAACATATTTGTAGACATGTAAAACATTTTGATTTAGATGTAACAGGACGTTGCCGGTCATGTCATGTTGCCCATCCCAAAAGGCAACATTTTAAACTATGAGCTACCGGTAAACTTTGCTTACCACAGTTTTCTTCGTCTGATCTATCATCAGCGCCACAATCGTGATCGCCATCGCATCTCCAGCTCATGGCAAGACATCTACCAGACTTGGCACACTTGAAATGTGTATTTTCACATGTTGGTCCTGCTGTAAATAAAACAAAATTACATGTATGATATCAGGTAATTTTAGGGGGAAATTATAACGTTCTAACATGCTAACATGGTCCACAATTTAAAAAGTAAAATTAAGCGAAAATAAATTTGACTTGAACATGGAAATTGTGACGGGCACTTGTTCATTGATCAACTGTTGTTTTAAATCTTATGATGACAACATTCTTCATTTAATGGATATAAACATGATTGCTAAAACATAAGGAAACAAACACAAGTTTGAACAGTCATTCGAACCGGCCATGCCGGCCGGCGAATGTTACGCTAAATTCTAAGCATGCAAGATGTTCTTAATTTTCATGTTTTGTGATTTTTCTTACCTTCTTCGGCATAAATTCCTATTAAAACCCAACAGAGAGTCACAGAAAATAATAGTTTTGTAATTCCAAACATTTTTAACGTTTCTTTTCAGTCCAAATTCAGAAAATTGTTGATTCTGGTGAAGACACGTATAACGTGCTGGAACTCCCAGTCGTTGTAACAGCGAGGTCAAATGGGAATCTGGTGAAACGTCTGGCTGTTCCGTTAATGAGGAAACAAAAAGATCCAAAATAAAATAGTGTTTGAGAAACTTTTACTTAAATTTGCTTTTGTATCATACGAGAAAGAATTTTTGCCCTCACAGTAATGCGTGTCTTTCCCTGTAAACCGAATAATTTTATGATAACGTTGGTTTTCTGATCGAAAGATATTTTCATGAATATTCATGAGAAAATCAGGCGATATCAACTGCGAAGCCAAACGGACGATGTATTGATTGGTTATTTTAGTCACGTGGTTTCAATTTTTTTTTTTCATTGATCATTTCCTCGTGTGTATGGTGTGTTTTGACGTGTGTAAAAAAATATGAATAAAGGTCTATTTAACAACAAATAATAAACAAATAAACAACGAATTAATTCACTAAAACACCAGTTTTGATCTAACGTTACCTGAAAGAAAAGACTCCGGGGGGTTCCACGCATACTTGTTTTGGACATCCCTGATTAAGTGTATGGGAAAAAAATAAGCTGGCCCGCGGTCAAAAAAAAAATCCCGGCTGGGCTGAACATCCAAGCCCCCCCCCCAGAAAATCAAATGGTCGGTGCCTTATACATTGTATGTCGTATGTAATTGCATGCTATTTTTACAGGGCACTAGATTGGAATAAAAATTTCTATTGCTATTCTATTTCTATTTTCGCTAAAAGAAATGCTTTGATTTAAATATTTTATTGTAGTAAAGGAATTTCAAAGATCATTTTGAACTCAAATAGCCCCGGGTTGGGGTGGGGGCTACTTCCTTTATATGTTCTGAGAAAATTAAACTAAACGTGTTTTCATTTTCTCAGATATGTTTGAGTGTGCCGCAATAAAGGGGTCTGTTTTTTCAGGCTTCATTAACAGCAGGGTTACCAATAAGCTCAAATCAATGAGTTTCATCAGTTCAATAAACTATTGATAATGTATACCAAATATCAAGTGTCTGTGATGAGTAGTTCCTGAGAAAACTGTTACACAAATTTCTTGCCCGCCCGCCTGTCGCCCACAATCACGATTTTATAACCCGGAAAATTGTCGGTCAAAAAATCTTGTCACACAACAAAATTGGTTTGCAAGTTTATCCCTATTTTTTAAATATATTATTTTTTTTTAACGCCCCATCTCATATTTCGCAAGTAGTACGTGAAAATGGACTTTTATTTTTAGTTTGCTGTAAAATGAAGTCATTATTTTAATTCATCATGTTGCCGCTAAATGATACGGTTAAATAGACTTATTGAACAAGACCAATCGATGTCTGGCCCTGCATCGCATGGCAAAACGTTGAACCCTGAATTTTCTCAACTAAAAAAGGGGAGACCTCACAAATCATGCTCTTAGGTCAACTACTTCCTGTTTACCCAATACTTAGGTTTTTACACATAGTGTGCATGGTGTACATACATCAAATTTTTCGTCACAGTTTTCTGAGCAACTACCAGAGATAGAGGTATTTTGCATATAGCTTTATCCTACAGTCCCATATGGTGTATAGCGATTTTATGTTCCTAGGTCAGCTACTTCCTGTGTACCGAATACTTAGGTTTTTACACATAGTGTACATACATTTAAACTTTTCCTTCCCAGTTTTCTTAGCTACTACATGACGCAGAGGTCTGATATTTTGCGTATAGCTTTCTGCTCTAGTACCATATGGTGCATACCGATTTTATGTTCCTAGGTCAACTACTTCCTGTTAACCGAAGACTTTGATTTTTGCACATAGTGAGCATGAATGCAAACTTTTCGTCACAGTTTTCTCGGCAACTACTAGTGATAAAGGTCTGATATTTTGAATATTGCTTTTTACTATAGTACCATATGGTGTATATACCTATTTCATGCTCTTATGTCAACTACTTCCTGTTTACCCAATACTTAGGTTTTTACACATAGTGTACATGGTGTATATAAATCAAATTTTTCATCACAGTTTTCTCAGCAACTGCCAGAGATAGAGGTATGATACGCTCCCAAAGGGAGCGATAATGGTAGAAATGTCAATATTTTAGTTGTACTATGAGATGAATTTTTCTTCAACGTCCAGTTTAGCACGCGCTTGTTTTCCCGAACTTTCGGTGTCTTTTTAACGTTTTTATCTTTAAAAAATTTAGACGTCATTAAACGCTCACGTAACCCACAGGAAAAGCTACCCCAAAAATTAAATTAATTAAAACTTCGGGAGCGTAACAGGTTTTACCTGCCTCATATTATTTAAGATAAAGCTTTATCCTAGTCCCATATGGTGCGATTTTATGTTCCTAGGTCAGCTACTTCCTGTTTACCGAATACTTTAATTTTTGCACATAGTGAACAAGAATGCAAAATTTTCGTCACATTTTACAGCAACTACAAGAGATAGATGTCTGATATTTTGCATATAGCTTTATCCTATAGTCTAAAATGGTGTTTACTGATTTTATGTTCCTAGGTCAACTATTTATTAAGAATTGTATGCATGGCATAGTTTTTTGGTGAGCGGGGATATCACTAGTGAGCATTAGCTCACAGATTTACTTTTTGTTATTTTTAGTGAAAGTATGTAGTATTATTCAACTTTTTTCAAGTAAATAACAAAATTTTCCAGATCTTGAGGACCCCACTGTTTTTTTTAGCGATGAGGACATTCAGGTTTTATTGCCAACAGCCTTATTTTATGTAATATGAGGCAGGTAGAACCTGTTACGCTCCCGATGTTTCAATTAATTATTTTTTTTTGTTCGAAAATAAAAACAAACTAGCTTTTCTTGTGGGTTACGTGAGCGTTTAATGACATCTAAAATTTTCAAAGATTAAAACGTTAAAAAGACGCCGAAAGTTCGGGAAAACAAGCGCGTGCTTCACCGGACGTTGAAGGAAAATTCAGCTCATAGTACAACTAAAATATTGACATTTCTACCATTATCGCTCCCTTCGGGAGCGTATTAATTGTGCAATTTAAATATATTATATTTATCAATACCGTACTCTCTCTCTTATTGTACTCTGACTTTTCTTGCTCCTTGTGGGCTCCTGATTTGGAAATGAAAGATGTCATGTTTGTGTTATTAGCAAAATGCTGCGCTGTATTTTGCAGTAGAAGACAATCAATTTTACACAAATCACACAATAAAGTCAACCTCCTGGCCCTTTTTCTATACGATAAGAAAAAACCACCTGAACTTTCTTAGTTTTCATAAATGTTTCATTTGCCACCTGAAGTGGAAAAAAAAAACGAAAAATCAACACTGAACCGCAAATAAACACAACCGCTCCACCAAATAAATCAGACTCAATTTTGTAAAACTGCATGTGGCTCCCGCAGGGTAAAAAACGACCTGCGACCTGAGGGCTTTTTAAGGGCGATTTCCGACCTACACTTCATAAAATCCAGCTATGCCAAAAAACGACCTGCGACCTTCGCCAAAATATGCCTTTTAAAAGCGACATTGCGACATCTGGTCCCTTTTAAAAGCGACCTTGCGGCCTGAGGGGGTACCCTGTAGGAGCCCCCTGCATGCATGAAAACTAAAATAGTCACTGTGACATGTTTAGATAGTCATAGTGACTGTCCCCTCGATGGCAATGCAACTTGTCAACATTGACATTTAAGTTAGTCGGCATGACTAATCATGTAGTCATTGTGACTACTGTATGGTCGTGTCCAAATATTTGACTACCTCTCAGTTAAATTTTGACTACTGAATTCGTCACTTTGACCATTTCTAACCTTCAGTGAATAGGAGTTGCAGATCTACTATAAGTTCATTATACAGGACTTAAATGATTTCATAAAATTATGATATAAGAAAATCCACAAGGGCCATACAGTAACGATCCAACACTATTTGTCAATTTTAAGTTGGAGTACTATGCATGTTGCAGATGGTTTCTCAGTTCTCAGAAAGGACTTGTGTCGCAAATCGATGAAGGAAAAGTGATGACGGATCATAGACCTGGGGCCCAACCTCTACAATCAAAGGGTTACGATCCCCTAACACATCATTTTCCCTCATCTGTCATGGAATGCAGATTACAACCCTTTGCTGTCCAGGCCCACTCAACCGTGGAATGAGTTTTATGCCCCCGCGACATTATGTCGTGAAGGCATTTTATACAGTGCTCTTTTTGACGTCCGTCCCTACGAATTTCCGTCAAGCTTTTCTAAAAAAACCAAGAATGACTCAAAATTTGACAGGTTGGTTCAGCATGACAAACTGTACGTGTAATTATTAGAGACTTTCAGACCTTTTCGTATTTCTGACTGGGTCGATAAATGAGCTTTTGCAGAAACTGTACATGATACATGATTTGAAATTTAATAAGGTGATTATATCGTCATAGAAGAGACTTTCAGACCGACCTTCTACTCCCACTTTGGGGTCCTATGCGGGGGTATCTTTGTCCCTTGTTATTTTACTTTTTATCTAGAATACCTAACCGAGTACTCGGTTAACGCGTGACTGGGTTCCTCTTCTTACATACCGGATTTATCATTTAAAAAGTCTAAATAAGTACGTACACTGTACACACTTTATTTAAAAACATGTACACATTGAAAAAAAACTAATAAACAAACAAACAAAGGAGACACAGAAGAAACTTGTCTGTACAGAACGTTTTACTCTCGTATTTTCTGGTTAATTGTTGCACGGGGTATTCCAAACATTATAAACTGTTTATCTGTTAAATGGGTCGAAAATGGCGGGTGTCCCCGTCGAAATCGAAAAATTATACCTGCCATAGTTTTGTCATCGAGTGGTAATCGTGTAATAGTTTTACTTGGCATTGGAACAGTTTTCGTGAGAATAGCAAGTTGTTCATTCAATGTTCTTCTCCATTTACTCCAAAGCACCAAATCACTATTAAACTTGCTTCTGTGAATATCACCCGGACTCAAATACGTTCTCTGGTGGTAACCGTAGACGAACCCTTTGTCCATGGCTAGTCTTCTTAATTGAACTATCTTATCTCTTGCAATTAATGCACCATTTCTGTTGTTTCACACATGCAGCCACTGAAAAGACATATCTAATATTGAGTTTACATTGTATTGGCATGCACTTAATAAGTTTTTGACATTTTAATATTTTGGTGACTCTCGATTATTGTTTTGAGATTTTCATAAAAAAAAACTTTTACTAAACAACTATTTTTGACAGTATCGAGGAAGACAGTTTGTGCTGAAGTGTCACAAATTATCTTTGCCTACAGCTCAATCTTGTCTAGAGCATCTCCGATGAGTCATTATCACAGATTCAACGCGAGTAAGGTTTGGTGATTTTATTATGCTTACCACTTGTGGTTAAGTTCTCAACAAAAAAATAACAGTTTATCTTATAATTTTACATGTAATATATTTTGATATGAATTTTAAATTTTGAACTCAGCAGTACACAGGGATCTTTGTTTAAAGTAACAACGAATGTATTTGTTTGAAGCTTAATTTGATCTGAAGCAAAATATTCTAAATATTTGAAGATTTAGAAATAAAAATGTTATGAAATTATTTGATTAGTACACCTTTGTGTTTTCTGTTTCTTCGTCCTGTTCTCCTTGTTGTTTACTGATTTTGTCTTTTTCCTTTCGGACATTTGACATTCGGATGCCCCATTGGTACCTCTGCTTCTTGCTTTGCATTTAACCATGTTTGTAAAAATTATGTTTTATTTTTTTCATTTTTACAATTTTTGAAATGATAGGTCAAGTTTTTCATAAGTATTTATAATCCTTTTAAAACTAATCTTATTTACCTTCCAAACTCATGTTACATACATTCGTTCTTTTTTTCTCTGTCATGAAGGTGGTGGTGGGCGATGATATGGATGTCCTGGTTCGGCGTGGAAATATGGCGGCGGTCGATGGTGATGATGACCAGATTCACCATGGAATGGTGGTGGTTGGTGGTGGTAAAGATGGTTTGGTTCGCCGTTGAATGGTGGTGGCGGGCGGTGGTGGGGATGGCCTGGTTCGCCGTGGAATGGTGGTTGCGGGCGGTGGTCGGGATGGCCTGGATCGCCGTTGAATGGTGGTGGCGGGTGGTGGTGCGGATGGCCTAGCTCACTATTGAATGGGTGTGGTGGGCGATGATGAGGATGTCTTTGTCCGCCGTGGAAAGGTGGTGGCGGGTGGTGATGAAAATGTCTAGGAGGCCGATGGTGGCGTTGACCAGGTCTACGGTGAAATGGTGGTGGCGGACGGCGATTTTGGCAATCTTGACCATCATGGAAAGCTGGTGGCGGTCCATGACAATGATGATTATCTCTAGTCCTTTTGAAGAATGGCGGTTGATGGTACATGTAATCTTGTCCAAGTTCATCTGCAAACAAAATAGGACAACTACATGTAGTAATTACTCTTTTAAAGAGACATACTATCTTAAAAATTCAACAATACATAAAATATATAGGCTATAGAGTGAAAGAAAACTGGTATTGTGAAATTAATAACAACCCCAGCAAAGCGAAGAATTTAATTAACTGCTGTATAACGTTAAAGATATCATTCTTACCGGTAACACATGTTTTTAAAGAATTAATAAAATGTAGAAATCGTGATTATAAAGACTATATATAAAGTAAACAAAGTCTTTTTATAAATCTTATACTGTACCTGAAGTAAACGCTTGTTCTGGAATAGCTTCAACTAAAGGTTCTGGTTCAGACACTTGTTCAATGTGAACTTGGGCCATTCTCATGGAAACCTTTTCTACATCTACATGATCAGACCCCGTCTCTTCATCACAGTGTTCAGAAATATGAATAAAACCTTCAAAATCAGACCCCCTTTCCTCATCCATTTGGTGGACCTTCGTCTCTATGAGGTCTCCCGAGGTTGTAATGTATTTTTGCTACAATACCCAGAAAAAAATCTTAAGATTTTATTCTTTAATTATCTTGTGCTTTATAATATAACATAGTGCTATAAAAAGTATTACATTTGTTCAACGGTTTATAAGGGTTATAAAGGCAAACATTTATAAAATATCATTGACAGGTTAAATAATGCTTCATTCATATAACAATGTTGAGAATTTTCAAACTATCAATTTCCAAAGAATCAAATCTTTAAACTGTCTTTATAAAAACAGTTACTTTTTTTGCAAATCATTAAGAAATAACACATACTCAGAGAGGGTGTGGATAGTGGAACTCACTAATAGAGAATATATATTAATACTAAATTTATAATGACAAAATTAATTAAGATAAAGAATAATGGTACCAAAAAAATGAAGAATAGAGAAAAAGAACTCTGAAAGTATAAAGAAAAATGACCAAAACAGCTTAAAAAAAGAGAACATAAGGCAAAAATTTAAAGAATGCAGAATAGACTAGACGGGACATCCCATTAAATCCCTCATATAACATGTAGTTTTACAATTATACATGCATATACGTTTTAGAATGCGATCCTTGTGTTCAGATTTCAAGATCGGATGCATGCAAGCAGGAAGTAAACTGAGATATTGTTCAAATTCGTCCTGTTCAAAGTTTTATTTTAAAATAAATACATCCTTGTTCTAAATTTACACTTACCCGGTAGTCCAGACATATTTTGACCAGGAAAAGAGAGATAACTCTAATCTATTTACACGAATTTCTGATAAGTTTGGTATATATTTTTTTCATTTATGTTTTAAGTGAAAGCTGAGATAATTAAACTTTACTTTTAATTTCCTCAGTGAAAGTTGGTAGATGCATTAAATTTCTTATTTATTGTAATGGTATTTTCAAGATTCAACCAGTTATTGGTATTTAAAATAAATTTCAAATCCTGAATCAAAATGATCATGCAAGTTTTAATTAACAAGGTTTTACAAGCTTACATATCAAATTAATGGGACAAGAAGCTTTTCGACTTTATTGGTAAAATGAAGGAAGTTTTATCTTGTCTATAAATACATGTAAATACATGTACATGTACAAGGTTATTCCCTGAAAGCCAGTCAACCCATGTAAACATGAAGTTATTGGGAAAAATGGAGTTGTTTTTTTAACTTGACAATCTGATATTTGTTATTTTTCTGTTATGTAAATTTTAGATATGAATCATATTGACTCAGCTGATTTTTTTTTTTTTTTTTTTTTTTTGGTCTGGAAGAACAATAAAAAAAATGCAAGGATTACATATACGGAAATGAATCTGAATTGAATTTATACAGTAGCCAAGTGGATAAAGTGTCCTCCTAGATTAAGTGTCCAGTATTATTTCCTTATCATCATAGACAAGTGTTTAATTCCTTGAAGTTAATGGATGTGAGCCAACCTTTTCAAGTATATTTCTTTGATATAAACAATAATAACAAGTGAATACTATTTCCTTGTCATCATGGAAAAGTGGATTTATGAACGAAGTTGTTTAATTGGTCAACTCTTTGAAAATGATTATGTTGTGTAAAACTTAAACATGTATGATGTGGTCAATAACACCAACAAAGATGAATTCTATGAATGAACAAGCATTCTGAGAGTATTGCAAAACAATACATAGTCCCCTACTGGTCGCATATTTAAGTCACTGGTAGATATTTGTGAAACAAATTAAAGCCTTAACTTGATCAGTTCATTATCTATAAGGGAAAATAAAAATGGAAGAAAATAAAATTCCAAGTTGATCTGTAGCTCATCATGGTGGACTCACATAGTTTTACCAAAAATCAGTTTATTATCTTTAAGTGTTCAGAAAAAGTGTGGAAAATATTCAAAGTTCAAAGGGCCATAGCTCCTGTAAAAATTTGCACAAATCTTGAACTTGATCTGTAACTCATCATGGTAAACTCACTTACTTACCTTAAAATCAACACAAAATCCGTACAAAGAAAGGTATATAGCTGGATCTTCATCATGTTCAACCACAGAGCTGTCCGTTCATTTAACTAAAATCTTGTCTGCTGTCAAAGAAGGTCAACAAGCATACTGCGACACTATTTATAATCGTAGTGGAATTAACCATATGTGGATTTTGAAGAACTCAAAAGATTTGTTAGATCATTTTAAATCTAGATCATTTTCTGAGGTTCACTCTTTGAAAACGTTCGATTTTTCAACTTTATACACTACCTTGCCACATGAAAAACTAAAATGTCGCCTGAAAAAAACTTCTCGAAAAAGCCTTTTCAAACTCTAGGAATTTTGTTGTTTTGGGTTATAATTCTACCTTCTTTTCCAAAACATCTTTCAAAGATGAAATTTGTAACACACTGGAACAAGTTTGCAGTATGCTTGATTTCCTCATTGACAACATATTTGTCACCTTCGGAGGAGAGATTTTTCAACAACAAATCGGCATTTCAATGGGCACAAACTGTGCTCCTCTCCTCGCCGATTTGTTTTTATACTCTTACGAGACTGAATTTCTTCAGGGACTCGTAAAGAACAAGAAGATGAAAGAGGCAATGTCATTTATTCTCACTTTTTGGACAGGACAGTTCCTATTTTTAGCGGTGTGAGATTTTTCTGTCTCACACCACCCCATGTGAGATAGCCTCGAGCAGTTTCCAAGGGACGTAACTCTAAATTGTTTACGTCACGCTATGTTTTGTAAACAAATCCACGTTGTACAATTTACGGGTTTAGTGAGAAAAATAATTAAACACCGATGATTAGGGCAAGATAAGGAAATCTCCGACACCCTTGGGTTAGATTTCTTTACATCTGCAACTCGGTAGAGCCTCGTTGCAGACTTGTAATCTTGGCTCGGGGTGTCGGAGATTTCCTTATCTTGCCCTCACACCGATGTTTGATTCTTATAATCTTACATTCAGATATATTGATGATGTCCTTTCTGTCAATAACACTTCATTTGGTAGAGTGGATTCCTTCAATATATCCTCCGGAATTGGAGATTAAAGAGACCACCGAATCAAATTGCTTCACGTCGTTCTTGGATTTGCACCTCGAATTTGACACAGGTGGTCATCTCAGTACAAAAATTTACGATAAACGAGACGATTTCATTTTTCAAATTATTAATTTTCCTAATCTAAAGAGCAATATACCTACTTCTCCTGCATACGGTGTTTATATTTCACAACTTATTCGATATGCCAGAGCTTGCACACATTTCACAGATTTTTTTATCAGACACCGATTTCTTCGTGACCGACTTTTGGAGCAGGGCTATAAGAAAATACGTCTCATACGATCACTAAAAAAATTCTTTCTTCGATATCAGCCACAAGTAGAAAAGTTCAAAATTGAGTTAAAAGATATGATAGTTAATTGTTTTAATTAGTGTTTGACTGGTCTTCTGTACTGAGATGATCACCTCAATATCCCTATTGTGTCTCACAACTATGTTGTGTTCTATGGTCATTACCGGATCCTAAGATCGCAATGGAAATGGGAGGTTTGGCGCCATAAAACCTTGTTTAACCCACCATTTCGTTTGAAATGCCTGTACCAAGTCAGGACCATTGCGATCCACCAATTCTCCGGTATGACCGATTCGTTTTTGTCATTTTCTCTGGGCTATGAGATTGATCATTCAAGTTCGGTAGTTTTGTTATTACCTTTCTTTACTCATTATCTAAAAGCAATTAGAAACAAGAGGCTCCCAGGAGCCTGAATCGCTCACCTGGTCTTGATGTCAACCCTATGAAGAAATAAGCTGAACATTTAAGCAAGCAACAGCTTTTCTCTTCCAGAAATAGTTTTCATTTCTTTATCTGCTACAGTTTTCATTATATAAGCCAAAAACATGAAAAAATGTTAATTTAGGGGCTGTAATCCCTATAAGGAGTCAACCCTATGACGACTTTGGTAGAGCTAAATGAGCTGAACTTTTAAGCAAGCAACAGCTTTTCCCTATCTGCAATAGTTTTCATTCTATAGGCCAAAAACACTATTTTTCGCCTTTAAGGGGCTGTAACCCCTATAAGGGGTCATCTGACAACTTCGACCCTATGAATTCTTTTGTAGAGCTAAATGAGCTGAACATTTAAGCAAGCAACAGCTTTTCTCTATCTGCAATAGTTCTCATTCTATGGGCCAAAAACCACTATTTTTCGCCTTAAAGGGACTGTAACCCCTATAAGGGGTCATCTGACAACTTTGACCCTATGGAGACTTTTGTAGAGCTAAATGAGCTGAACATTTAAGCAAGCAACAGCTTTTCTCTTTCTGCAATATTTTTCATTCTATGAGCCAAAAACCACTATTTTTCGCCTTAAAGGGGCTGTAACCCCTATAAGGGGTCATCTGACAACTTTGACCCTATAGAGACTTTTGTAGAGCTAAATCAGCTGAACATTTAAGCAAGCAACAGCTTTTCTCTATCTGCAATTGTTTTCATTCTATGGGCCAAAAACCACTATTTTTCGCCTTTAAGGGGCTGTAACCCATATAAGGGGTCATCTGACAACTTTGGCCCTATGGAGACTTTTGTAGAGCTAAATGAGCTGAACATTTAAGCAAGCAACAGATTTTCTCTTTCTGCAATAGTTTTCATTCTATGGGCCAAAAACCACTATTTTTCGCCTTAAAGGGGCTGTAACCCCTATAAGGGGTATTCTGACAACTTTGACCCTATGGAGACTTTTGTAGAGCTAAATGAGCTGAACATTTAAGCAAGCAACAGCTTTTCTCTATTTGCAATAGTTTTCATTCTATAGGCCAAAAACACTATTTTTCGCCTTTAAGGGGCTGTAACCCTTATAAGGGGTCATCTGACAACTTCGACCCTATGGAGACTTTTGTAGAACTAAATGAGCTGAACATTTAAGCAAGCAACAGCTTTTCTCTATCTACAATAGTTTTCATTCCATAGGCCAAAAACATGCAAAAACGCTATTTTTCACCTTTAAGGGGCTGTAACCCCTATAAGGGATCATCTGACAACTTCGACCAAATGAAGACTTTTGTAGAACTTTTGATGCTGAAGCAGTAGGGTGGAATCAGATTTCATCTATCTCTTATACTTTTTGATTTACAAGCCAAAAACAGTAGTCTGACCCCCTGGTCTATTTTTAGTAACAGTGGCCATGTTTTTTGACGGATCAAAAATTGAAACACAAGTTTAGAGCAGGACACCCTAAGGATCATTCATACCAAGTTTCATTAAATTCTGTTCAGTAGTTTCAGAGGAGAAGATTTTTGAAAAATTGTTAACAGACGATGACGACGACGGACGCCAAGTGATGGTAATAGCTCACCTTCGGTCCAGGTGAGCTAAAAAGTGCGGAAAACTGAAATTTCAATCAATTTTCAAAGTTCAAAGGGCCATTTCTCCTGTTACAATTTGCGGACCTGCAAGAAACTAGAAATTTATCTGTAACTCACAGTGGTAAACTCATATACCAAAAGTTTGTTCATTTTCTATAAGCGTTTAGAAAAAAGTGCGGAAAAATGAAATTTCAATGAAGTTTCAAAGTTCAACAGTCCATAACTCCCGTCAAAATTTGCACCGGCACGAAACTTAAACTTGATCTGTAACTCATCATGATAGACTCACATACCAAAAATCATATCATTATATAAAAATGTTTAGAAAGAGTGTGAAAAACTGAGGCCTGACTAACTGACAGACAGACAGAGCACAAACTTATAGTCTCCTTAGGCTTTTGTCGGTAGTAGGGGACTAAAAAAAGGTTATCCTATTTGCATCTGGGGATTATTTTTAATTAGTAAGAAAATAGAAAAACTGTCAGCATTAGCTCACAAATAAATATCCCCCCACGACTCCAATATCAATCAGAAGAACTTTTACAATAGCAAATGCACATTTACATTTACAAGGAGGAGTTGCAGATATGAGATGGGTACCCCTTGAAGTCAACGGATATGTCCATGTTTTGCTAAGGGAAAACCCAAAATCATTCTGATCAAATTCTATAAGTAAATGTGCACATATAAATTATGTCACAAAAATAGGGCATGTAATGGGACAGTAAATGATACCCCGCCACAATATAATATCAAAAGTTAATAAAATTTTATTTTTCAAAGTTGCTAATCTAAACAAGAGTTAACACTAAAGTATGTCTCGCCTGCCGGCACCATCAGAAACAATTATTCTTTCTTACTTCCACTATATTTTGAATTTACATGGATTTTCAGTTTCTGAGATCAAAAGATGTTTATAGAACTTAAACATTGCAAATATATGCAATAAAAATAATCAAAGTCACTCAACCCAAAAATCAAGGTCAAGGTCAAAAGATGGGGATGCAACTGTGCTAAGCTACTAATGGGGCATATGTATACCAAGTTTCATCAACCTAGGACCTATAGTTCTTGAGATATGGAGGTGCTCGCAAAACTTTTCCATTGCTATTATATATATGTATTGAAAATTGTCAAAGTCACTCAACCGAAAAATCAAGGTCAAAGTCAAAAGATGGGGATGCAACTGTGGTAAGCTACTACTGGGGCATATGCATACCAAGTTTCATCAACCTAGGACCTATAGTTCTTGAGATATGGAGGTGCTCGCAAAACTTTTCCATTGCTATTATATGTATTGAAAATTGTCAAAGTCACTCAACCGGAAAATCAAGGTCAAGGTCAAAAGATGGGGATGCAACTGAGCTAACCTACTACTGGGGCATATGCATACCAAGTTTCATCAACCTAGGACCTATAGTTGTTGAGATATGGAAGTGCTCGCAAAACTTTTTCATTGCTATTATATGTATTGAAAATTGTCAAAGTCACTCAACCGGAAAATCAAGGTCAAGGTCAAAAGATGGGGATGCAACTGTGCTAAGCTACTACTGGGGCATATGCATACCAAGTTTCATTAACCCAGGACCTATAGTTCTTGAGATATGAAGGTGCTCATAAAACTTTTCCAAAAAGTTAACGCCGCCGTCGTCGCCGCCGCCGTCGCCGCCGCCGGTAAAGTAACACCTATGTCCCGCTCTGCTTCGCAGGCGAGACAAAAACTATTTTTCAGATCATGCTGGAAATTGATCTTGACTTGTATTTAATTGTAATAAACAGCTGTGCAAAATATCATTCAAATCCCTTGATGTGTTTTCAAGTTATCAGTCGGAAACTCAAAATTTCATGAAATTTGATTTTTCAAAATGGCCTATCTCGAAAACTCAAAATAACATTCAAATCCTTTGACGTGTTTTCAAGTTATTGGTCAGAAACCTCGGGGGACGGACAGACGGACGGATGGACAGAAACCGAAAAAAAATGTGGGTATAACATAATACCCTGCCACTTCGTGTGGCGGGGTATAAAACTCATGTGTAAGTTTCACAAAAATCCATCAAGGGGTTTTGGAGGAGTTGCAGATATGAGATATGTACCCTAAGGTGTAACTGAATGAAAGATGGACAGCAAGAAGGAAGGACGGATACCCCTTTTACTATTTACCCCCAACTTTTCAAGCTAGTGGAGGGTATAAAAACACCAAGTAACCCTTTTTATCAAAACATCTTTTATTGATGAGATTCAAAGTTTTACATAATTATCACAAAAAAATATTTCAACAAAAATGCATATTGAGTCTATATAAATATAACATAATTTCATGGCAAATTATTCTTGAGTACAAAGCTTTTGTTCATCCATACTAATAAAATTAAACCCCAATTTTCAAAATGTGTATTGAGTAGTATGAATCTATACTGTATAAAACCAGGAAATTTTTGTGACAGTTTTACTTTCACCATTTTTGCACTGACATTGATAACATGAAAATTAATATTAAATTATAAATAATTAAAATTAAATGTCACGAATATATTACTCTCCCGTTGTAGTCTACTGATTATAACAAAACACTGCAAATTCAAAACTGCACCAACTAAAATGCAGTTGCAAGACAGCATGAAAATTTCCCAGTTAACAGTATTTAAAATGTGGGGTTTTTTTTGATGAGGTAAAATCCTGTTTGATTCTTAAAGATTATAATGCTTTAAAGTTAAAAAAAATGACAAAAAGCATGTGTAAAAATCAAATTATAAAAATTTGTAAACTATTGATTCTAACAAAAAGCGTAAAACAACAGCTTGAGTAGCATTTTATCTTTCTGCTCTATAGACTTCACTGTCAGAAAAAAACGCAAATCTTGCAGGAAAAAAAATACATCAAAAATATAAAATGGACCACTATATGTTTATAATATTAAACCTTTGAAACAGAGCTTAAAACAAAATATCATGTCTCATTTTTTGACAAATTCTTGTTGATTGTAGTCATCATTATTATGCTGACATCACATTACGATGAAAACAGTGGCTTTCTGTTCATGGCATTTCCTATATTTGAAGCACAATTTTAAACAATATAGCATTTTGTATTTTATGCTGCTGAATTTTTATCTTGTGCCCCATCATAGGTTGCAACTTGAATTATATTTAATCATGCAGAGATTAATAACAGAAAATTAAACTCACAAAAAATCAAAGTTGACGAGATACATAGACCAGAAAGTATTTAAAGATTGTAAATCAGTCTAAATAGTATATTGTACAAATCAGAATCTCTAATAAAATGCATAAGCTGCTTTAAGCATATCCATTCAATCGTTTAAAATATATGGAATAAATTAATTACACACCGACACTTAAATGAGCACATGCATTATCATTAGGCCATAATAAAGCTATTCCTAGATTCTCATCCAAATTTCTTGAAGTGGGCAAATTATATTTTTTAGGGATGGCAAACTGTTCAAAATATACTTACCTGTTAATCGTAAGATCTGCTGACCTATTAATCGGTTAACAGAGTGATATATGTAGTTAACAAGAAGTTAAGGTGTTGAATCGAAATAAATTGCGATGAAAAAAGACTTACCGGTATGTTAGATTGTTACTTAGCAATGCAATTTCGAAAAAAAATGAACAATTCGCATTTATAAGTTTTGAATCAATGTCATATTTATAAGTTTTAAAAAATGTTACTTCTTATGACGCAAAGGAGTACCAATGGGACAATTAAATATCGTAAGCCCAATAAAAGGCAATGACAAATTCAAAAGACACAGTGGGACAAGACAATAAATAAAAACAAAACTAATAACATAAATACATAACAGTTTTGACAAACCTAAAAAGATTCAATTAAGCTGCAATTAGCAATGCTTGAAATCTGAAATGTTTTTATTACTTTAAGTGATCATTTGTACATGTATAAACAATTTTGTTCAAACTTTTATGGCTTGGAGTAATCAGTGCTAATTATCCACTTCAATCAAATTTCTTTGTGTTACTGATTATCAATTAAGTCCTTTTATTTGAGTTTTTAACGTACAATGAAAAAGAAACAAAATAATAAGTTTTATTAACGATTACTGAAATTTGTAACAGGTTACGATCTTTCCAACCCAATAAACGTTTAATCGTTGCCATCCCTAATATATTTTTTTATATAAAAATTTCTGTCATTTTGAAGGAAATTGACCAAAAAAAGACATAATTTGCTATAAAAAATCAAAATAATTTTTTTCAAGGCAGCTGTATCTAAGCCATAATATATTCCAGTCATTATATCTGAATTATTTTCCATATAACAACTGATAAAAATGGAACTACATGATAAACTTCCCTCTAGTGTAAACCAACTGATTTCTCGAGCCATCAATTATAATGCATTTTGGAAGGACCAGAAATTTGTGAATATCAATTGTCGTGAATAAACTGATATATCATAAAAATATAATGGTAGTACCGAAGAATCATGAAATTAAAAAGCCATGAAATCACCCTCTGACATTAAAATGCAAAATAAAGTAGTCAAGAAAATAAGTTATACACTATTTATCACATAAGCAAAACTTGACATATTTTCAGCAAAAATTCACATAATCTAGCAACATAAATGAAACTTCTAAATCTTCAAAAGTCTATTCAAAATACACATGATCTCAAAATTGTGCTCTACACATACAAAACTTGCCCTCAGTTTAAATCATATTCTAAAATATATAAGTCTTATCTTAAATATAACATAATCAATCCTGGGTTTTCTATGTAAGATTTGAGTAAGTTAGAAAATCGAGCCATATAAGCTCCTTCAATGATCCGATGATCAGCTGACCAGCTTACACACATGATATGTTTCTTTTCAATGTTACCGTTAGAATCAAATCTTGGTAATACCTGAAATGAGACAAATTTAGTGAAATCATAGAAAATATACGGTAATAGGGGGTTGCACTGTTGTGCTAAGACTTCCCCCACTTGATCCTTCAGAAAAAAGGAAGTAGATGACAGACTGACTGACCTGGAAAGGGGAAGCAAGGTACAGCATACCATGCCAAAGCTGTTTACTAAGTTTGAAATCAATCCCTTTAGTAGAAGCTGAGAAATTAGTTACGAAAGTTTGTACCAAAGATAAAACAAACAGATGAACAAGGGTAAAATAGTATATCTGCTTTTTCTTTGAAGCAGGGTATAAAAATGACTTTTATGTAAGCCATGAACATAAAGCATTTTTTATGCTTTTAGATTCAGATAAAATTAAATATATGGACCTTTTTGACTATTTTACTTAAATTATAGCAATAAGGTTTTGTTAATAACAGCAATTCATAATGCCTAATCACCAAGCATAGAAAAAAATGGTGTAACTGGCATTTATCATTTGAGGCTGAAAACATGTGTAAGGTGTATGAAATCGAGGAAAAGTTTAACAATAGTTTGTCATTGTCTAAAATGTTTGAAGTGTTTATCAACTTATATAAAATTGCAATACTGAACCATTACTACCTGTATTTTTCCTAATGCCCCTATAGCCACTTCTGGAGGTAATATAACAGGTCTGGCATATGTTCCTCCTATCTGTAATCACAACAAATAGAAAAGGTATTACAAATTATATAAAATCATAATCTCCTAAAAGGAACTATAATGGTAGAAATGTCAATACTTTAGTTGTACTATGAGCTGAATTTTCCTTTAACATCCGGTTTAGCACGCTTGTTTTCCCGATCTTTCGGCGTATTTCTAACGCTTTTTTCTTTGAAAGTTTTAGACATCATTAAATGCACGTGTAACCCACAAGAAAAGCTAGTATGTTTTTATTACAAACCAAAAAAAATGTTTTAAATTAACTGTAACTTTGTGAGGGTCACAGGTTTAACCTGCCTAATATTAAGTTATAACAATTAAATTATACTGTGAGCTAGCCTACAAGCAGATACATGTACCTCTGCTTCATATAAATGATTATGAGATGTGGAATTAGCATGTGCAACAAAAAAAAATAAAGATCAATTATCTCCCTTTAATGATATCCACACAATGAAAATTTTTTCACGCTCATTTCAATATGATGTATTTCTCTCATGTAAAGTTCAACTCTCAAGTGGTTTAGGAATTATGCTACTGAGAAATGTGCACAGACAGGGTGATACCTATATACCCCATTATTTTTTTTTTGCAGGGGGTATAATAATACGCTTAACATGGTTATCTACTGTAAAATCAAGCCTTTAGTAAAGCACTGCAAGCAGAAAGCAGAAAACTGGAAAAAAAACTCTGAGACAATATGAGCAACAATGCAATGCAACTGGCAGTTACCCCTAACTGTGAAGAAGTTTCTACTTTATATTTGCATGATTTTTATTTTTTTTCAAAGAGCCAATCAAATTTTAAAATATTATGTATCCCAACATATTTTGGATAAAAAAGGAAATTGAAATGCAATTTATATGAACATACACAAATTATACAATTGATATATTCTACAACAAAATAAATGAAAACAATTTGCTTATCACAAAAACTTACAGCGCCAATATTTGAAAGACTAAATGTGCCACCAGTTAACTCTGTGGTTCCCAACTTTCCAGCATATCCCAAAGCTTGTAGTCTGTTTAGTTCTTCTGCTATTTCAAATATGGTAAGAGACTGAACATTCTTTACACTAGGAACCAGGAGACCATCTTGTGTATCCATAGCAATACCCACATTGTGTGCTGCCTAACAAAGAAAATAAACTATCAATCAATTCAACTAGAATGGCAGTCTTCCGTGGAAGTCATTTGTCGTCTGCATTTTAAAATATTTGGTAAACAAAAAGAAGATGAATAACAGGCATAAAATTAATTCAAAAAGAGGCTATGATATGTTGTTTCCCGGAAAAATGCATCGAAAATTTTTAGGATGCTTCAGGATGACAAAAACACAGGACGACACCAGACGGTGGATAGTGTCAAAGTAACCCCTTTTGTTGCTTTACAAGACTTGGCAGGCAACATAATGATAATGACATGTACAAATGTCTAATAAGTGTATGTGACTGTATCTATATAAACATGACACAATTTAAACAAAACTATATGGAGTCTTTCCTGGAAGGCATATGTCGCCTGCGTATCTATGTTTGTTCGCCAAACAGGAAGTAGTTAATTTTCGGGCATAAAATCGCCTTACACCTTATAGTACTATATGATGAAGCTACATACTAAATATCAAGAGGCTGTGGCATGTAGTTGCCTGGAAAACTGCGATGAAAATTTGGCATCTATGTCAATTATATATAAAACGTTAAGTATTCGTCAAACAGGAAGTAGTTTTTTTTTCTGGCATAAAATCCCTTTACACCTTATAGTACTATGGGATGAAGCTAAATACCAAATATCAAGAGGCTGTGGCATGTAGTTGCCTGGAAAACTGCGACGAAAATTTGGCATCTATGTCCATTTTATATAAAATGTTAAGTATTCGTCAAACAGGAAGTAGTTATTTTTCGGGCATAAAATCGCTTTACACCTTAAAGTACTATAAGATGAAGCTACATACCAAATATCAAGATGCTGTGGCATATAGTTGCCTGGAAAACTTTGACGGAAATTTTGCATCTATGTCGATTATATATAAAATGTTTAGTATTCGTCAAACAGGAAGCAGTTATTTTTCTGGCATAAAATCGCTTTACACCTTATAGTACTATGTGATGAAGCTACATACTAAATATCAAGAAGCTGTGGCATGTAGTTGCCTGGAAAACTGCGAGGGTAATTTTTGTGACGCCGCAGGACGACGGATGGTGCCTAAGTAACCCCTATATGTCGCTTCTGCAACACGTTGCAGGCGACATAAAAAGGTAATGCCCCCCACTGCCCAGCAACAGTATTTAAGGAAAAGAATTTATTCATCCCAAGCATAACATTACAGGTATCTTGTGTGTTTGTGTCTATAACAAAATGTTGGGTTTTTTTTGTGGGAAGGACTACAAAAATTTATCTCTATAAAAATATATAATTTATATAGCCAAAACCTGTAGGTTTTTTTTCCACTTCATGATCATCATCATTTCCTGTTCATTTCATCAAGGTCATCATGTTCATCTTTGGCATTACTCAATTTTTTGTGCTTCAATGATATAAGCCCTCCAAAGTGCTTGAAATTCCCCTGTAGAAAGATTCTTCCAGTGTTAACACCTTATCGCCGGACTGTTGTGTTATTCTTTTGGACTTTAATTGTAAGATTATTTTTAATAACTTTGCATCTTTTTTTAAGAACCAGTCTGCTTCTTGACAGTTTAGTAAGAGTTTTCTGATTTTCTTTTAATAGACCCAAATTCATCTGTATATATATATTCATAATAATGCTCGATTTCATTTGCAAGAATTTTCTTTCTTACATGTCTTATCCTTATCTTCATTGAAAATTATCTTTTTTCTGTTTAATTCACACAACCTTTGATAAGAACCACCCATTATTATACATTTTTGAATTATTTAGTTCATCATGCTTAAATCTTAATATACCCTTGTGGCCTATAATAGAGGGAACATCTTGCATTGTAATTCCAAAAGGATATGTTGGTTTCACTAGGCATGACAAAGGAAAACCAACAACCCTGAGGGATTACAATTGAGGATGTTTCCTTTTATAAGGAACACAAAATTTTGTTTTATTATATTTTTGGTTCA
Source organism: Arcuatula senhousia (assembly GCA_963971305.1). Classification (NCBI taxonomy): domain Eukaryota; kingdom Metazoa; phylum Mollusca; class Bivalvia; order Mytilida; family Mytilidae; genus Arcuatula; species Arcuatula senhousia. Next base: position 41,194,808 of record OZ020303.1, on the reverse strand, counting down.
TCATTGACCTGGTGATGTCAAATTATTAATTATTCAAAAGTGGTACAATAGTACTGTTTCGAAATGTAAACAAATCCAGAATTGTTTCCCTGCTATTTTTGCAAAATTAAACATTCAAATTATTTTTTTATCACATTAGGGTTAAACCCAATCAAGTGGTTAGAAATTTACCAAAAATTTTATAAAAATCAACACACCTACCTTGTATGTGATATTTTCACAAGCAGAATCCACTGAAGCATTCAATAATGGAAATTCTGATAATGCCAAAGAGACTGCCTAAAATAAGAAATATATTTCATCCAGATAAAGAAATGTGCTAATTTTAAAATGACAGTAAAGAACTTACCCAAAATAAATTGCCTTTCTCAAATTTTTTCAGAAGATTTTAAAAAACCTTGTTTACAACACAAAAACAATGAAATACTGATGCTTTGTACACATACTTTAAACAAAGATTTTTTCTTTAACTTTTTATTCTTTTATTTTGTTATTCAAAGGCAGACTTCATTATGTTTTAAATTCTATAAGGAATTTCTTACATAAGATCAAATATGACTTTGCATATGTGTGTGTGTGTGTTGGTGTTTAACGCCCTTTATTGACGCACCTAGGCTGGTCAATTTTAATGGTGGAGGAAACTGAATTACCCAGGGTCAACTTCACTTGGATCTTGGGAGAAGGGATACTTTAAATGTGCATATGTAAGACCCTCTCTGATTGGATAAAGGTTTCGCACTGTTAGATCTCTATAAACCCTGGGTATAACAAGGGTTCATAGAGACCAACTCTATTCCCTCGAATGTGATGACCTTAATCAAATGAAATTTGAAAGAAAAATACATAAATGGGGCCTTGTACTTCCAGAACCTGAGAGTCTGTACCCGAGTCAATTTCATTTCCATTCACATGGTCCCTGGGTTGAAACTCGAGTTCCACTGATCTTGGGCAGTTAACTGACACACCTAATCACATAGAGTTGGGGAAGTTCCTTTATTTGTAAATTACAAACTGGACTAGAACACCAGCTGAAAGGTGATCAGCTATAGATCAATAGTGTTGTATTTAAACCAGTGCCTTAGACCACTCGGCCACCCAGGCCCTGGACTTTGCATAAAAGTTTGGACTGTTTGAAACCAACTTTAGTTAATAAGATAGGACAAAAATACTGTTTTTTCACCTTCATTATAACAGGCATATAAGAAAATTTAACTCCTTTTTCTTCAGTGATGGCTTTAACATGTGATCTAAGTTCGACCAAACTTGACATGTCATATTCGTCATTATAACCAAACGTAGGAATGGCATTGGCCTCAGTCATGGTTTTCACCATGGCTTTACGGATTCCTTTGACTTTTTCCGTCTTGTCTTCACCAACAGGAAGTGTGATTCTTGGGCGTACTGGTGTGGTTGATACAACAGGGGCTTGTTTTGTTGGCATTTGTGTCTGTGGTGTGACAGGTTCTGATGCTGTTGCAGGTTGTTGGGCTAAAAAATAATGAAATTAAATGCATTTTTAGAAAGACTATAACTGACAAAGAAAAGTTCCTTTGATCAAAAAACTTAAGGGCATGAATTACATGCTAGGCATGGTTGCCGTACTGAGTCATAGAGACTTCAATTTACAAAAATCTTAAAAGTCATTCCAAAATATTTTTTAAATCTGAATAAAATTTCAATATCCCAACCCACAATTTGTAGTTATCTATTCCTATAAAATGTTTTGCAATTTTTCTAAAAAAAATTACAAAAAATATAAACAAAATTTGCCCAAAAAAATTTCAGGAGGCCGAAAAATTGGGGCTGGATGGGAATGAGAATCTAGGATATCTTTTTTATATTGGCCTTACCTGGTGTACCACTGGCACCACCCTCCAAGTATTTCAGAACATCATCTTTTAATATTCTACCATCTTTGCCTGTTCCATGAACATTGCTCAGCTTAATCTAAAATGATAAATAAAATAATGCCACTGGTCATGTGCTACAGTTATATACATTATCAATGATTACTAAATATTTCAGGCATGTCTTCATATCTAGACTACCTTGCAGTGACAGATTAGGAGAAAAATGATAAATCTGATTGGTAAAATTTGAAACTGTTTTTAAGACAATTTATATAAACCAAGGATTCTAGCATATTGATCACAAATTCTTTTAATTTTAAGTAATAATTTAACAGAGGTATCTGCTTTTCAATTCCACATCACAATAATTTTAGGAAATTTATTTTCATTATTTGATTCAGAAAAACATAAGTTATCAGGTCAATAACGTATATGTTCTATCAATAAATATTCCGTACTTGTTTTATCTACCGTGTAGGTATTATTGGGAAAAAAAATTTCAGCCATTCCAATTTTTTTCTTTGGTTTGTATGGCTGTAGTTGCACCAACCCTAAACTCATGCATCCATGAAGCCAGGAACATTGTCTTATCCATGCATATTGATACCCACTATTCAAAATACTTTCACAGCATCAAAGGTACCTTGTTTTCCATAGCCAAACGTCTGACAGCTGGAGTGGCCAATACCTTATGACCTTTGACCCTTTGCATTGAATGCTCATCATCTGAAGAGCTTGAGATTTCTTCCGAAGAGGATGATGAACTTGAACTTGTTGAACCTTAAAATCAATGACATAGAAATCATTGAAATAAAGGATTTCCACGAGGTTGTAAAAATAAGAAAATGACACAAAGACATGATGGTCTGCCTTGCAATATATTCCTTTGAACCATGAAGTTGATTTTAGAGGTACCATTTTTTCTAGATGTATACTTTTTTTTGTAAATCTATTTATAAATATTTTATAAATAGATATCAAATTGCAATCATAGCTTTCAGTCATTGTAGGTTTACATGAAATAAGTAATCTAATACATTTCTGAGTCAATTCTGACAAATCATAATATATTTTTTTTCAATTTCATAACTAATCAGTTATAGAACTTTTCCCATGTAGATGGCAAAAATTTTTACTTTTATTCTTTATTTTTGTGGGGATAAAATTTCTTGATTTAGAGTACAAAACTGAATTGGTGGTGTCAGACAAATTTTCATGGATTTTTAATTTTGATAATACACTCTTAAACTAAATATTTTGAATTCGTAGGGATTTAATTTCATGGATTTTTCTTACCTACAAAATAAACGAAAATTAATCCCCACTTTATATTTTTGCCTCAACAGTATCCTCACGCCAAGAAAGAGAACATCAGAAAGAAAATTTGGCATATACAACAAACTGTTAAGTGGCCTAATCATCCACTCATTAATATATTTTTTTTTTCTGTTTTTTTTTAAATTTCATTCACAATACTATGAATTTCTATCAAAATACCTGCTTCAGCATCGGTTTCTATATCTACTAGAGGTTTTCCGACTAGGGCTGTATCATCTATTTCATAATAAAGTTTTTTGATGACTCCATTGTATCTACTGGTGATTGTCACTGTAGCCTTATCACTCTGTACCTCACAAATACTATCAAACTGATTTACATGGTCTCCTACATTCACAAACCTAAAAGAGATCAAAAATATGTCCAAAGGACAAGATTATGATAACAACAACAAAATTTTAAATCTCAAATCTGATTGGTTATAGAGATTTGAAATCTGTTTGTATTACAAAATGTATAAGATTTTCTATTATGACTGTTCATGTTGCACATCAAAAAAATCATTACAGGTATTCTTTTGTACTATAATTTAGGTCAGTTTGTAGTTTTTATTTTTGGAAGATCATTTTTTACCTTAGCCACACTCAACAATACTTGGTCATGAAATAGATCTGTGATTGTCTGTATCAAGTCCAGGATTCAAACCATTCTAATGGCATCATTAACCATTATCTAACCACCCTTTTTATCCTTTTCACCAAATAAGAACATTTTGAGAATATTTTTTTGCCATTTAATAGTTTTTCTGTTATTCCTGTCCTCAATTTGTACTAATTGTACATACCAATCCTTGACCTGGACTTCTCTGATGCCCTCTCCTATATCAGCTAACTTAAATTGTGTTATCTCAAAACAGACTGCAAAGAAGTTCAAATTTAATAAATTATCAAAGAAAACCTATAACTGTTATTTGCCTAGGCAAAAAAAAATATCATATACATGCACAAATTCTTTCAGGGTTGATTACAAGTTGAGTGGAGTCATTTACCACCCCTATTTTTTTTGTTTATGGGTGAAGATTTTTTTAAAGTCTAACAGTTTTTTTTTTTATTTCAACAAGTTCAAGAGAACAAAATACAGATAAAAAAATAAAGTCGGTAGAGGTGTCAAGCACGACATGCTTTGTTTTTTTATAGAACTAAATACCTGGAGATGAGTGAAAGGTCCTTTTAACAGCTACTTTCAATATATATTGTCTGGTGTCTTTAAAGATCCTACAGACTTGATTATTTCTATTGCAGGTATTACCCAGTTGTCTTCTTATGATCTACAACAAATTGTTAATTAAAAAAAATCAATCCCATCCATCCTTTAATGGTAAGGAGTGTCATTGTCAAATTTCATTCCATTCTGATGCATTTGGATCACTAGAACTAAAGTTATCGTGTATACACTAAATGTAAGAGACAACGACGACAACAGCATCATACCATTATACGTACACAACTTTTTGGGCAGTTGTATAAAAAATTCAAATACTATCAAGTGAGCTATAGTCATGATATATGTAGTTATGTCATGAACTATGACCATGATGACACCCATCCTGTTAAAAGCAGCATTAGAAGACAGGGTTGGCAAAGTATTGACCGCCCGGGTTTTCCCACCCGGGAAAACCCGGGTTTTCCCGGGCTGGGCAATACCCTTAAAATCATCAAAGTGGGCAATACTGGGTAATAAGAATTTATTCATGAAAAAAATCCTATTTAATAATATTTTTTGCTTCAAAGTTTTTCTTCATCTACAAAATACATAAATTATTTGTATTTGACATTACTTTTCATGCATTACTTCAATAATTTGTATATTTTCACTATACTTTTTTGCTATAATTTTTTCACTGTCATTACAATTAATTTTGACAAGCATGACAATACATGTTGTTTAATCTGTGCTAATTATTTATGAGACCCCAGGCTATAAAACAAAACAGAATTGTGAAACCATATACATGAAAAGATTAAATAAGGATTAGTAATCAAAACATCATAATTTTGTCTAATTGTTTATAGGTAGGGCTTGTGTATTTATAAGAATGAGACTTACATGCATTAAAAAAACATTGAACTTGTATAAGGCCATATCAGGTTAATTTATAGATCATTTTGCATTTTTATACATGTAAAATTTATCACATTTACTACATGTATATCTTTTTTTATCATATTTTAATCTTTCACTATCTAAATCCGTTTTTAATAGTGTTTTCGTTTAGTTTTTACTAAAAAGTGTACATACACATCTTAATACTGATTGTTATGTAGGTATTTGATGATATTTTAATAAGAAAAAACTTATTACCCAGTAATGCCCAATAAAACCCAGTAAAACCCGGGTTTTCCCAGTATTTCCCGCTGGGCTGGGAAATACTCTTAAAACCCGGGTTTTTGCCAACCCTGTTAGAAGAGTTTGTGTTAATAAGAAGTTCCTTTTTATCATGTTTATGGTTTGGATTTTTATGCATACAAAACTAGAAACACTGTGCAAATAAATTTATCCCAGCAGGTGCACATCTGCATTATATCATAAAGAATATCATAGACCAGAGATGCAGGTAATCTTTTTTTCTTGCCAGACATTGGGTCCTGCAAAAAAGATAAGTTTGCCAGACCTGCAAAAATTTCACAAGACCTATCCACTTTAGCTGTAACAAATTATCCTAAACTTTGCAGGACTTAGGTCCTGCACAATGTCATCACGGATCTCCTGTACTTGGCGATCACAATACTGGTATACCAGTATTGTTAACAATACTGGAACAAAATTTTATTCCAGTATTGTATTCCAGTATTGTACCAGTATTGTTTATTTTCAAAATTGTGTTGCATTATTGTGTTTCAGTATTCAACCAGTATTGTTTTCAATTGACACATATTCTGACTACAATATTTGTTTAATATCTGATATTTTATGGTTTTGATATATTTTTGGCTTCATAACCTGCATAACAATCAGTATTAATACATACCTGTTACTGTTAGTGCATGTACACCTTTAAAGTGAAATCAAAATGAAAACACTATTAAAAACAGATTTTGTTAGGGAGGAATTTAAATATGATTAAATAGATATACAAATGTAGTATATATATGAAATTAATGTTTAGAAATGCCAAACTGTCTATGTATCTCTACATGTATATGGTTTCACTAATTAGCATAGATTAATCTGTGTGGGTATTGTCATGATTGTCAAAACTGTAATGACAATGAAATAAAAAAAATATTGCACAAAACTACAAATTATTGAAATAATGCATGAATATATTTTTATTTACTGTCAAATACAATTCATTTATATTCATGTATTTTGTAGATGAGGAAATAAAATGAAGTACAATTTTAAGGGTATTGCCTAGCCCTGGAAAACCAGGGCAGTCATTACTAAGCTAACCCTGTTTATACTGTCTAATAAAGTAGAATGCTGCTCCCATAGCAGGGTTTTTTCCAGGATTTTGAGGGCTTTAGTCACTTTAGCGGTCGACCAAAATGTGTGACCTAATAATCCATAACCATGTTTGCTTCTGGCAGTCTCGTTAATTGAAACAAAAATACCAATACTTGAATTTCTATATGTGCAGGTTATAGCTATGTATATATTATAATTTCAGTACCATGGACAGGACACAGATTACAACAGTTATTATCATGTTCAATAAAATATATCTAAACATTTGTTGAATTGATTTTTCCCCTTTTAATCATACTTAATGTACTGCAGATTCTTTGCCTTTAATATTTTAGCCTAAACAAAATGATAACATCCCCACCACCATTTTTTTCACAAATTAAGGGAAAATAAGTATTACTCATGCTCATAGAAAGCTATAAGCACACATAAAGTCTCTCTTTTTTCTCATTTGAAGAAGCAGTTTTGTTTTTGTTATACCATTTTCATAATGGTAATGTTAAGTGACTGGTGGTCCCTAAAAGGAGGAAAATACAGACAACAAAACAGAACATCCTTCATGTCCTATACAGGAGCTCTACAAATTTAGTTTAGTGTTAAGGTGGCTCGGAGTTATCAAACAAAACAAAACAATTTCTTAACCCAAAATCATTGGAACTCCACTACACCTCCGCTGAAATGGAGGTGCTCCTATCTAAGGAGGGTAATAAAAGGAAGAAGAAGGAGATCGTAAAAATGTAAACAAAGTTCTTTTCATCTGATCTCCTTTTAATGCATGAAAAAGGATGTTTTGGATTACAGGATGTTCTTAATAAAATAGTTTAATGAAGGTAAATCCTTTCATTTATATTTACTTCTAAGTTTTTGTGATATTAAAAACGAAAGAATATGGAATATGTGCCAGAAAGACACGATCACATATTGAAATATTTACATTTGGTCAACATGGTCAGAGCATGTGGGTTGACAAACAAATCAATATTTTTCAGCTGATATAAAATAAACTTTCTCCTGATTGGTCAAGTATATTTCATTCATGATTGATTTCGAAATCAATCAGCGATGGTCAAGCACCTGTTATTATTACTCATTTAAACAATTAACAGTTAATTAACCGTAAAAACATATCCGGCCTCCGGGTGTTTATGCAGACAGCTTGGGTCATAAATCAATAGGGCTTCATAGTAAAATCTGTTGTCAATTTGAATTAAACGAAAATGACGAAAGATTTAACTGATTTTCGTAAAAAAGGACGAAAATTTTCTGCATTTTTGAAAATTAAAGTGGCGAAATTGGTTTGAAAATTTTTCGTCAAATAAAATATCTTTTCGCCAATGACGAAAATGACGAGCGCTAGAAAAATCACTGTCCCATAGTGTACATGTAGATGCTATGTTTAATAGGATGATTTGATTCTCTTCGATATGATTTTCTCAGGACGACTCTCATTCTATCTAATATATGTATACACATCCTTGACATAATGTACATTTGTATTACTCAAGGAACAATACTGGAACATCAATATTCCAGTATTGTTATTTTTTTGAAAAAAAAATCAACAATACTGGAATAAATTTTGTTCCAGTATTGTTAACAATACTGGTATACCAGTATTGTGATCGCCAAGTACAGGAGATCCGTCATCACTTGCCAGACCTGCTTATATTTTGCCCCCATTGTCTAACAGGTCTGGCACTTATCTGCATCACTGTAGACATGTATATTAGAATATGTAAAATTTCATGAAAATCCATTAATGAGGAGTTGCAGTATTTGTAAGACATGCATGCAAAGAAAATGTGCTTAAATACAATAATTCATATAAATATCAAATATATCATTCTGTTGATTAAAGAAAATTGACCATACATTGTTAATAAATCGTATTTTTTCCCATCTCAACCTTCGCAAGGCCGAAGTTGACATTTTCACCTGAAACTAACTGTTATTGTTAACGTAAAACAGTTCCAAAATTAAATCGGTAACCAGTTAATGACTAAAACTAGTGCAGTTACGGATGATATCCGGAAAATTACAAATTATCATCAATCATGTTATCTGCTTTTAATGGAATTGTATTTTTCATCCATTACAAAAACGTATTCATCTGAGTATGATGATCGATGAGGAAATGCAGGTTGAGCGAAGTCGAATTTGAAAAAAGGGAATAATTTAAGGCAAAAATTGGAACCAATAATAATTCTGAGAAAATTATAACTTTAGTTTAATCAATATCTCAGAATAATACTAAGAATTAGATCAAATTAGATCTATAGAAGTTCTTGAATAATTCAAGGCAAAATTTGGAACCCGTTTTTTTGTGTGTGTGTTTTTTGTTTTGTTTGTTTTTTTGTTTTTTTTGTTTTTTGTTTGTTTGTTTTTTTTTTTTTTTGCGCTAGCGCAACAATTCTTTTTTATTTAAACTATTGTATAAATTTTTGAGCCGAAAACACTTTACTGCCTTTCTTTGATTCAAAGCACTGTCCTGACTTTATATTTCTGGATTTTAGGTATTTAGCCTTTCGCCATATGCCCCCATAAAATCAAATGGTCGCTCCCTATACTTAATTGTTTTTAAAGGTTCCTGTTTGGGGCCGAGATAATTAAACTATTGTCATCACTTGGTGTCCGTGGTCGTCTGTCGGCATCTGTCGTCTTCGTCTGTTAGCAATTTTTCAAAACTCTACAAAAGTCTCCATTGGTTCGAAGATGTCGAAGACCCTTTATAGGGATAATAGCTCATAGAAGAGACCCTTATTGCTTAACGGCAAGGTGGGCGATTCAGGCTCGTGGGAGTCTTTAGATGTAATCTGTTTTTGTCTTTGTCTTTTAAACTTTGAATGTCTTATTGGTTCAGTTTGTCACTGTCTATTTGTACATGATGTCTTCCTAAAAGTGAATGAAGGCCAAAAAATATGAACCTTATAATTTTTAATGACCAACGCAAAATGCTATAGTTGTAAATCAAATTATTTAAATCTTTTACTAACCACCTGTTATATAAAAACAATGATGACCTTTTGATCTAAGAGTGGTAAGAGTTTTAAATAATTTCCTGGCATGGGCAGCACATATAGAGTTAAGCATATTAGCTTAAAGCATAAAAAAGTTGCTAAGAAGTTAGTTAGTTAGTTGGTTAGTTAGTTATTGCTTTACTCCCAAGCAGCACGATTTCGGCTATATCCGGGAGATGGACATGAAAGTGGTGATACAATGAACATGAAATGATGATGAAGTGGAGGAAATGGGAACACACGGCCAATCGGGTAGGAGAGTTTTGACTGCCACTGGAAAAAGGAGTGATGGGTAGGGACGGGAAATTTTGCCTTTAACGTGCGAGGAACGTGACATTTTTCCCAACACGGTGCACCACTATGGTTTGCGGTCAGGTTTTCCGCATTATCGCCTGACGACCCCGCATCTCTCGATGTCAGGGCTGCCCCATTCAACCACCTGGGGCACACATCCCAGTCGCTTTGTGGGCAAAGCGGCCTGACCCGATGTCAGGTTTCTGAGCGCTCTTTAGTGGACTTTTACCGACAAGCTTAGCGCTGCTGCGGGCCTATTCGCCTCCCGGGCCCCGCACGGAATGCTAAGAAGTTAAAGCAGAGATAAAATGTTACCATCAAGCAGAACAGTGACATGCAATCCTGAAGACTGAATGAGGCTTTGAAATGAGAAAAACTGCCTTCAGTCCCGATTAAAGTGGTCCGGAAGGCTGTTTCACATTACAGCTGCAGCAAATTTAACCTAAGGTACACTCAGAATATTGCTCAATCTGAAAGAATATTTGGATACTTTAACTGAGAGCATACAGGTGCGATTTTCTAAACAATCTTATATGTAAATAGCGCAAATCCATGTCTTAATAAACTTCCGCTGAGGAAGGCCGTGAGGCCGAAACGTCCGGAAAACTGTCAGTTTTTATTGTAAATAGCGCTATAGTTCTTTTGTGTTTTATCTACAAGGATGACATCAGGATTTTCTCTTTTAGCATTTCGTATTTGCTGCAATAGTCATCATAGACAAAACAGAGTGCTCGTTCCTGCACGTTTTCAATTTGTTGGGGGAACTTTTCTCTGTACAGAAATGCCAAGCCAAAGGGCAAAAGTTCAAGTTATGAGTATAAAAGTGTGCCTGAAAATAGTAAGTTTTATACTGAGTATATCTAAAATTATGTCCCAAACGCTTCAAAATATATAATTGCTGTGATGTCCTAATCCTTGCAGATGTTGCTAATGTGTTATGGCAGATCAAACGGGAGGGTGCGCAATTTATAAAAATCTTCATGTAACTCCGGCTTTTCTCCATACAGTTCTTAACCAAATTTCCCTGTCAAACGGGAGGGCGCGCGTCCGGCACGCCGGTTCTAAATCCGCCTTTGGAATCTGTTCTGATGGAGAGCCAAACTTTTTTCTATAGTATGGTGACATAAATTGTCGTGCATCAGTGTCTTTGTTAAGTGTTAGATATGTTAGATACGATCACATAACCCAAAGCCATACGCGCCGAGAAAAAAGCTACGTCTGTATATCAACTGTCGATAACCACAGGTTTCGAGTCCACGTCCTTCCCTAAAACGAAGGAGAGAAACGTTTTGATATCAGCCGTGGGTAACCAATGATGAGCTATATCAAAATCATTACTTTATCAGCACAAAAGCATGTCTCAAGCCTTAAACAAACTGGTGAAAGTCCTAAATATAAAGTTTCGTGAAAATCGGATAATTTTTCATTTTAAAGACCTTTTGAGAACAAAATCAAAATGCTTCTATATAACAAGGAGGCCTAACCGTTTATCGAGGCATTTTGTCCGTTACGTGTTTCTACCATAGGTTAACATTACGGTTTTGTCCGTTATATGTTGCATGAGGCAGTCCGTTAAGTAGTTTTATGAAAAAAAAAATAATTATTTTTTACGAAATTAACTCTGAGGCTAAAATATAGTAAATAGGTGAAACTTGTGATAGATGTGTCCAAACAGTTTTTATTCACGAAAAACTTCCCGCAAAAACCATTTTGATTTAATTTGACACTTCTTCGCAAAACGAAAAGGCGGAGACCTACCCTCTGCCAAAATGTGTCCTTATAATGACGAAAAATGCATTAAAATACGTTATTTTCGTCATTGAAACATTTTTTTGTAGTAAGCCTTGTGCTACTTGCACAATAAAAAACATAAGAGAAGGATTTTCTGGACCAAAATATTAATATTGGGACAAAAATGCCAAAATTGGTATTACTTTGAGAAACATGGTCCGTTAAGAGGCACGTGACACTTTTTAGGTCCGTTAATGATGCATGTCTCACATTTTGAAAATGCAGGTCTGATGGAAATAAACCTTAATATAGCGAATCCCAATTATTAAAATTGGCAAAATCGATGATATCTTTGTCAGAAGATTGTAATGATTGGTTTCCCAGAATTATTGTATTATTTTTAATATAATATAAATGCCTAAAATATTTACACGAGTTTGTGGCAAAAGAAATAAATCTGAACACAATTATTAATTTTATTTAAATGTATTTTATTTGGAAATACTTACATATATGATACAAATAGAATAATATAGTGTTACATTTATTTATGAAAAAATTTTAAAAAGCGACAGGAGAGATATTGAAAAAAAAATAGATAAAGGGTAAACCTTGCTAATTTGGATATGTACATATTGAAATGCTTTAAATTACTGATCAATAAAACGTTTACCTCTTAATACAAAGTCTTGTTCCTTAATGAGCAGTTCATTATTTTGGTCAACAGATAGCTATAGAGCATCTGAGCTATAAAGCATTAATTCCGGCACCAACACTTTTGAGTTGGAGAAAACATCAAAGTTTTAAATTATCCGACTAAATTTCAAAATTGTCTAAACCCTAAGGTTCTTCCTACCCCAGACATAGGTTGAATATCTTAGTCATAATTTGGTTCCCCAGTTTGGTATTTTTGGTTATACTGTTCTATGCTCTTCATATTCATACAGTGTTTGGCATTTTCAATATTTTTGGTAGAGCGCCTCTGATGAGTCTTGAATAGACGAAACGCACGTCAGGCGTAGCAAAATTTATTGTCTGGAACTTTGTTGACATTTGTATTTCAACACGAATATTAACTAATGATACACAACAGTGTAGCAACGGACATATATATTTTAGTTTTGATAAATCCACATGAATTTTGTCTTTTCTTCTGTATACTAGCGTTCATTCCTTATAGTAAAATTAGGATATGTCATATCAAACAAAACTATTTTAATCTTCTATCTATTTATGCTATTTAAAGGACATAATATTTTGTCACAGGCACTTAACGGACCAACTTAACGGACAAAATAGTATGTCATCAGCCCTTAACGGATCATATTTTATTACTTTTCCCCTATTACAAAATTATTATATTACATAGAGCATTGAAAATTAATCAGAATGTTGATACATTATTGTACTTTCTATGGATATCAACCAAAACATATGTTTTGTTATATAAAAAGAGAAATTGATAAAAATGAGGTAAACATGTTTACATTTTCGACCTTTAAAATACTAAGGAGCCATACGCCTTTTCATTTTATGAAGTTTTATAGAACTATTTTTACACAAATGCAAATCGTATCGAACAGTCATTCATTTTCATTTTGACAGATGTAATTTTTATAAATCTAGAATGCGTATTAATTATGATATAACAAATTAATTTCTGACCTTCAGTGTTTTTTCTCGATTATACCTGGTTAACGGACTGTCACGGCGACTTTAACGGACCACAAAAACCGTGAAACACCTTTTAACAGACCATATTTCTCGATAAACGGTTAGGCCTCCTTGTATAAGTGTGTGTACCATTTCAAGAATTTCTTTCAATGCATTTAAACTTAGTTTTGCTCCGAAAACACCGAGTCCTTACGAAATGACGGGAGGACGGGCGGACGGACGAAAAGTCCTTCTGCTTCAGTTCGCAGAAAATTTTGGGACAAAAAGCGACAGTAAAGATTTGCATGGGGAACATAAAAGGAAATGTACATAAAAATATTGAGATTTCTTGAAACTAGCCAATGCTGAAAAGAAAGAGAGGCTGAATTGTTACCATAGATCTGTATACATATGCATATTTTAATATACATGCAGATGTATGTTGTTACGAAAATGATGAAATCGATCTATAAATTTCTCATATTGATAATTTCGACAAATACCTTAGAAATCTGTATTTTAAACACATTAATTTTCTTTTACACTAAACAATGCCTCTGCCATTAATATGAACTTAATACGGCATAAAAGTTTGGAATAGAGTTTATCTTTTTAACTGTGTACTTTTGCATACAATTTCTAAATGTTATGTTTAAAAAAAAATGGATTATATATCTTTCATGTAGATAAACCATAGATTCACCCTCGTCAGCATAAAAATGGAAATTTCTTTTTCGCATGCATTTAGTTTTTTGTCAATTGAACATTATAATTTTTATGTTTGGTATGTTGTCTCTTGGACATTTATTTCATTATCGTTTTTCCTTTTTTTCTACTTTACTCAAAACATCTGGATAATCTTGCTGTTACAAAATGTAAAATGTCGGGGGTTTGATGCATGTTTTCCGCTGTTTCGATAAAAAGAACGAAATATCGAAGTGTAGGAAATGGCTATATTTATATAAAAAGTATTTAAATTTTATAAATGAGAATTTTTATTGTTGTATTAGACAAGGCAACATAAGTTTAGTTTACTGATATTGCTTCCTTTGTAGATTTCGAAACAAGTAGTTAGCCTTTATCCAGGTGGGGATTTCTACAGAAAAGCGGACCGTATTGCGTAAAAAAACTCAGGCCCAATCAAAGAATTTTATTATTACTTCAGGTGGTGTTTTTAGTATACCCTTAGCATAAGTTCGGGTTTAGGAAGGTATAAGTCGTCCCCGCTTGTTGCAACACACCCATCGCATTGATGACGGTCCTCAGTGTGTCAATACAGGTAAAGGTAGACAAAACAAACCCCAATATATATGACAAACCAAAATTAGAAAAAAAAATATTTGTCGACGAACATTATGATATTTTTTTTTGTGTGTATGAAGAAAACAAGAGCAACATAGCTGTGTAACCAATTTTTGTCAGACATGAAGCTCTCGTCCCTAACGCTCTCGAGTTTTTATATGATAAAAGCTGAAGCTGAAGCGGACGGAATGTTGCTACACAAGAAGGGAAAGTTGACGATTGGAAAGTAAAAGTCTAGTCATAGAGATTTTAGAAAGTCTTCCCCGAGTGTCCATGCATTTTGAGATGTAGAAATAAATACATGTATGAAGCAGACTTCCTAAGTCACCAAATAGAGGATTATTATAAGATGAATTTACTGAGTAACCATAAAAAAGTCACATCAAAATAAGAAAATATAATATTTTATTTTTAAAATACATGTAAAGTAAAACATTTCCCGAGTAATAAATAGCAACTTGGATATAAAGAACATTTTATATCAAAAACCCGTTTAATCTCTTTTTTTAAAAAAATGGACATACCCACGGCCGTCATTCGGTATCGTGAGTTTTTGACTCGTGAAGGAATCGACAACGGCGGCAAAGTATAGAAAGCTGCTCGTGGAGGGAGGAGGCGACGGTTCGTGGTGGAGGAATTCGGACATTTCAAATAGAAGGTCAGTCTTTTATTCTAATTTTCTTATATTTATATACAAAATATTCAAAAAACAAATATGTCTCACAAAATTAATGAACATTATGAACAAAAGCCAACAAAAAATAAAAATAAAAAATGCATAACTTTCTTCAAACTCATTCAAGGCGAATAGTTCGTCATCATTTTTTCTGTAAACAAACATGTTATTCTACGAATTGCGGGTTGCCTTTTGCATAAAACGTTACAAATTTGGTATGCGCGTGTGCAGCATCTTTTGTTTCTACATATTCCACACCATTATAATGATTTAAAGAAAAAATGTATTAATAAGCTAAGAAAAATATGCTCGGTACCGAAAAATCGACTCGTGATGAATGGTGTACCGTATTTTTTTGCTCGTGAATTATGCTCGTGATGGAGGAATTTATCAATTATCAAAACTTTGTACCGGCACTTGAATCAATCATAACCTAAATGATATTGCATATAATACTAATATATTTTTTAAACAAATTCGCTTGGGTATTTATTATCATATTTTTATAACTGTAGATCATGAAAAGAAGAAAGAGCAATAATTATGACAACAGAAAGAGACATTGGGCAATGAAGAGAAGAAAGGTACAAACAACAACACCAGGAGAAAATGGGACGACGACCACAACACCAGTCGAAGACGAGACAGTAACACCAGTTGAAGATGAAACAGCCACGCAAGTCGAAGATGAAACAGTAACACCAGTAGAAGATGAAACATCCACACTAGTCGAAGATGAGACAATAACACTAGTCTATGATGGACAAATGCTGCCAAAGAATACTAAATTGTATTTTAACAAGAATGTTCAACTCTACCCAATAATTGTTTTAACATTTTCATTCCCATTAATTGTTTCAAAACATGTATAAATAAACATAGAGATTCACAATAAAAAATTGATGTGATGTACCATCTAACTCACCTTTCTGATATGGGTATGTTTTCATTGGCAAAACTCGCGTCGGGTCCAATCATGTACTATTAACTTAAACTGATTGTGATTGTGATGAGCGATTAGACAGTAAAACGGTCTAGTCAATCAATTCCGCAAAGTAGATCTTTTGCCTTGACAATTTACTGAATATACAATGAAGAACATAAATGTAATGATAACTACAATAGTAAGCACTTTTACAAATGGCGATATGTAAATGAATGTTTAGCTGCACATATTGAAGAAAATGTTCATTTATGAATTTTATTTTAATTTTTTCAACATATTCATATATTTGTCTATAATCTTTCTCCAAGTTTTTGTCCGTATTGTATCTAAATTATTAGAGATTGACCACTTATGATCTGTAGATTACCGGAATAACCGTATCTATATATATTTTTATACCCCGCCACACGAAGTGGCAGGGTATTATGTTATACCCTCAGTTTTTTTCGGTGTCTGTCCGTCCGTCCGTCTGTCTGTCCGTCTGTCCGTCCCCCGAAGGTTTCCGACCAATAACTTGAAAACGCGTCAAAGGATTTGAATGATATTTTGCATAGCTGTTTAGTACAATAAAATACAGGTCAAGTTCGATTTCCAGCATGATCCAAAAAATAGTTTTCGAGATAGGCCACTTTGAAAAATCAAATTTCATGAAATTTTGAGTTTCTGACCAATAACTTGAAAACGCGTCAAAGGATTTGAATGATATTTTGCACAGCTGTTTAGTACAATAAAATACAGGTCAAGATTGATTTCCAGCATGATCCATTAAATAGTTTTCGAGATAAGCCACTTTGAAAAATCAAATTTCATGAAATTTTGAGTTTCCGACCAATAACTTGAAAACGCTTCATGGGATTCAAATGATATTTTGTACAGCTATTGAGTACAATTAAATACAGGTCAAGTTCAATTTCCAGCTTGATATGAAAAATAGTTTTTGAGAAAGGCCACTTTGAAATCAAATTTTATGAACTTTTGATATTATAACGTGGCGGGGTATCATTTAATGTCCCATTACATGCCCTATTTTTTTAATTTGGATTTACTTTTTGTGCCTACTTAATGGCCGATTTATTGTTTGATATAACTATTTTGAGGCCATTGTTTACTGGTCACGCTTGCTACTTCACGAGCGATAAATCGTCGCCGCATTCTTCACGAGCAATAACAGCATCTTTTTTTGGAAAAAATGAAATTTTATTACATTTTAGTAACTTTTCGTTTCATATTAGCTGTCAAGATGTGGCAAAAATTGTTTTGGATATAATGATATGCTTAAAACGTAATTTTTGTGCAATTTAATACATATTTGTATAAAAAATGTCCTTTTTATAACCCCCAAAAATATAGGGTGCAGTAACGCCTTTAATTAATTCTCGAAATTGGTAAAGCTTTTTCGTGTACTTTTTTTCCCATTCTACAGAGTAAAAACAATCATTTTGTGAGACAGTTTTATTTTCTTTATTTTTCCTCAAATAACTTTGATATTGAGTGAAATAAATCAACTTTCAGAAAAAATATAGTTTATGCTCCACCACGAACCGTCGCCTCCTCCCTCCACGAGCAGCTTTCTATACTTTGCCGCCGTTGTCGATTCCTTCACGAGTCAAAAACACACGATACCGAATGACGGCCGTGATACCGCAATAGTTGTTATAACATGCCATAAAATATAACAAGTTTACATTTTTATAAAGATAAAACAAATAATCGTCAAAATAAGATAATAACTTGGTAACAAATTTTTAAAAATGGGTGAAATATCCATAAAAAATAGCTGAAGTTCGTAGCTCTTTATGGTCCTTTTCATATCCGCTAAATCAGAAAATTTCAAAAAGGATCATTTAGAGCTACGGAACCGCAGCTACATAAAAACATGATAAAATCGAAAATCTCATAGATGAAACGTCAAAAAATCCTAAAATCTCATAAGAAAGTAAAAAGTTGTTTTAAAAATGAGAATCGTAAAATTCACAGCGGCCGCCGGAAATGCCTTATTAAATGCAAACACCGTTTTATACCACGCAGTATCGTTCATAAAGTGTTTTCTAAGCGATACACATGTCTTTAAGGGATTGGAGAAAAGGGGCAAAATCTCACTCTGGGGATAAAAGCAGTACTTGATTGTGCCTTTTTGCTATTCAGTATATGGTATTAAAATAATCATAGTCGATCATTTGGTTTCCGGTTCGGCATTTTTGGTTTTATAGTTCTATTTGCTCTCCATATTCCTATAGTGTTTGGCATTTTTAATCTTTTGTGTAGAGCGCCTCTGATGAGTCTTGAACGCACGACATGAATAGCAACATTTTTTTTTGTCTAGAACTTTGAAAAATATTGATTTGTATAAATATCCCACCGATGGCGACTCCGATATATGCATGACTACTATTATTTTTGTTTTGATAGCAATCAGGTATTAAATGGACTTAATGGAGTTGCATCCATAGATTTCTTAACCTGAACAGAAAAAAAACATGTCCCTTAACGTATACTATCCATGCCCCAACTACATCTGAGTCATGTTAATATATACAATAATAGTACACTGACTCGACATAAAATTTTTATACGGATGAGGCTTAGAAACAGGAAAACGCGAGGGTCTCCCGAGCGTTTTTTTTGTTTCGAGCCGAATTCGTATAAATACAATTTTATGTCGAGTCAGTGTACTATTATC
This sequence comes from Arcuatula senhousia, assembly GCA_963971305.1. Classification (NCBI taxonomy): domain Eukaryota; kingdom Metazoa; phylum Mollusca; class Bivalvia; order Mytilida; family Mytilidae; genus Arcuatula; species Arcuatula senhousia. The sequence continues at coordinate 41,175,913 of OZ020303.1, read as the reverse complement.
GTGTTTATACTGCAATATTTTGTATTTTCTTTGGAGTATTCTTTATTTAAAAAAACACAAATAAAAAAATCGATTAATGATCCTACCGCGGGCCCCTCTCCTAATATGGTCATAACACCTGTGTCGCCAGGTAAGGGGCACACTGTATAACATGGAATGATTTATGTACTATGATACAAATGTTCATGGTCTAAAGAAAATTAATGTAATGAAATTTGAAAAAAAATGAAATAAAAATAATATATTTATACTGAAGCATAAATCAAAAATTAAAAATTGAATGCTACCGTTTTTTAACTAATATGCGCCTTACATGTAAGAATGCAGCTTAATATCATTATGCTAGAAATAAAAAAAATAAAAATAATTGTTTTTCTTGGAATAAAATGTAATAAATTTATTAAATACATTCGGCTTTAAAATATTAAGATTACATATTTTTATCAAAAGTATTTTAAATTCGGGTATTCAATTCAGCGCATTAATATTTACACCTGTCAATCAAAAAGCACGTGGAGTCCGTGCAACTGCAAACTCAACTTGCTCTCTCTATAATATATGTTGTTTACTGGTTTATACGGATTTGATAGTAGTTGCCTACATAAATTGGGCATATTTAATTACATGATAGAACATCCAATTATTCCCCACCCATTTTTTAAGTTTAAAGTTTTTAATTTTCTTTCAACGCACACCTAACAAATACTTTTCTTAAATTTATTTATACGGGAATAAACGGTTAATTTAATTTTGCCGATTTCAAAATTTCAAGGAGTAACCTCTCATCAACAGCATTCACGTCAAAACATTGGAAGATCAATAAGTAATCAATACTAAAAAGATCGAACAGGAAAGCCAAATCAAGGACCACAGATATCTGTATTCTAATTCCTTGCTTCTGTCCTGACTTCTCAATCCGAGTTGCATGAAAATTTTCACATCCTTATCCTTTTTAAAATTATATTTTAAATAATTTGTGATTTATGTGGTTTTAATCGTCATTCCGGACCATGAAAATTCTTTAACAGCAATAGGAACAAATTCGTAGAGATCTCTGCTAGAGCGAAGAACCCGCTTTCGATCTGTGCTCAATACCAATATTCATTTTCCCACTCATACGAAAGGTTTCTTTTATTTATACATATTTATTATTGTTTTGATTTAATTCTTTAATGTAGCTGATGTGTCCTAGAATGCAACCCCCCCCCAAAAAAAAAACAACCAAACACTGTGTATGTATAGAGGTTGTTCTGCTAATTTTGTGATTTACAAATTATCAAGTTCCATAAAAAATAATATAATAAGGTATCCCTTATAAAGGGGTTTGTGTGGCTTGAATACCACATTATCGTTCATTTAGCCAATTACCAATAAAATTCTTCTTTTCTAAATATTTGTACCATACTATATTCGACCTTGTTTTACAGCATGCCTCGGAAAGGGGGCGTGTACTAAAAGTGATATACTGTCACTGACCGTATATCACATATCGATATACGGTCACTGTTATTTGACTGCTCAAATAGAAAATTATTTTAATGAGCTAATTCAATTCGTTGTTCTCGTCAGTTGGATGACAAAAAAGTTTTCCCCACATGTATTTAACATACAGACAAGTATACATGTTAAAAGCACACACGAGCATTTTAAAACAATATCTCTTATATTGAAGGAAAATATAGATTACTAAAATCATTTTTATAAACAGACTCCTAACTAAAGCTATCATGCATGTGAAAAGCCTAAGATCTTAAATCATTTTATATTAAGCCGGCCGTCTACAATATACATTCTATTCGTTATAGCAGTATAAGCCCTCTTTGCTTATAGCAAATGGATCTTAATGTAGTAAGAAATCTCACCAAAACAAATTTCAAAGTACAAAGAAATGAGATATCTCAAAACACTGGTGTATTACAATGTAAACCAATTTAGGGAATTATTCCCGATATATCGAAAACTGCGATTTACTGCCAAACGTCATTTTATGTACTGAATTATTTTAACCCTAATTATATAAGAGTATATCGAACATATAAAATCAACCTGCACGTACATCTGTTAATTTTACAAAAACACCTGTCGAAATGTCACCCTTTGAAAATACCCCTTCCGACGGCCGGTTTTCCTTCAATAGATTTTTTATTTGCATATCAATTTGTGAAAATATATGATAAGTTATTGCATTGAAAATCCAGGAGCCGAAACGCAATATTTACGAAGTGCCTGCTACTGTTGTATACCGACACCAGCACGTTTTTGTCTTGCCGACCCTCGGAATTGTTTTTTTGTCCGCCATATTGACGTGCTCAAACGAAAATATGACCTTCTCAAACGAATTGGGCTTCACCCCTTGATTATGAACCGCAGCTAACTCACAAACTTGAACACCGCGCCCAACCCCCCTGAAAATCACTACGAGTCCTTTTTTTAAAGTACATAATGTCACTGATTTTGTGTGAAAGTTTCATGAAAATCCAAAATCGGAACGACGGATGGACACCTCTATCACTATAAATCCGGGGTATAAATATATTGATATGCCTAAAAAATACAAACATCAAACAGCATCCATTCCTATAAATTTTCTCAATTGTTCAAATATGAAAAATGATACAACGGTGTGTGGTCCTATCCTCATCCAGTTTGGTATAAATCCTTTGTATAAACCTAGAGGTCCTTCTGAACGAACGATTTTGACTAAACAATCCACTGTTCCAGTGTAAGTCTTCTCATGGTGATCTGAAAATAAGGGAAAAATCTTTAAATGATAATGGTTATCCACCCTTGCTTCAAATGCATGTTGACCATGCGTGCTTAAGTTAAACAGGTTATACATTGAACCTAACGAGGACTAGGAATTTTAAAAAGAAGTCAGGTATTGAAAAGGAATTGCAAAGTGACAAAACTGTAAAATGGAACATAAATCCTATGTCATTCTTTTATTTTTTCAAAGTTACAAACTTACGTTCATATTTTTGATTCATGATTCTTGTTTTGACCACATCAACCGGAGAGGTGGTTAAAGCCGCCATAAAACCTGCCACCATAGAAGACACCACATGTAAAGGGGGGCCTTCCTCCATCCAGTTCAGGTTTAACAATGTATGTTTTGTATGGTCGTAACTTGGAATCTACAGAACGATAAAATGAAAAAACATGTATGCAGTTGAAAAATCTATAAAATTCACGAAATCTATCTCTGAAGTGTATCTATCTCAATGTACAAATATGATAAACATATTAGAAAGTATTAGAGATGCGTGTACAGGAAATTTTTGAAAGGGGGGTTTCCCGTTAGTCTACTGAGTTTCAAGGTTAACCATGTCGAAATAACAAAATTTCCCTATGAAAGGGGCTCCATCCACCACTGATGTAAGAAAATTACTGAAATTTCCATTTGTGACAAAGTGAAAAGTAATATTTCGGTATTTTGAAAGGGGCATTCTAACCTTACAACCTTCCAGGGTTGCCACGCATCCTTGAAACCTGGAAAAACCCTTGAATTTCATTTGTCAGTTCAATGTCCTGGAAAAGACCTTGAATTTTGAAAAAAATGAAAATATCCTTGAAAAACCCTGGAATTTTATAGTTTCACAATCAAAGGTTCATTATTGAACTGTTTCACAGAAAATTTCATTGGGAGACTGAAATTTTGTCGACTATTTTCATCCTTGAAAATGACTTAGATACCCTTGAAAAGTCCTGGAAAAACCCTTGAATTTTGCAACAACAAAATAGTGGCAATTAACCCTGACCTTCATTATACCTGTGTTGCTGTTAAAATTGCTGCCCTTTTGACTGTCGGACCTAGTCCAACATATAAACCTTTAACGCCCTCTTTTGTGATAATTTCTGAAAATGCTCCAATTGTCGTACTGTAGCGTGGTGTTGTTGTGTCTTTGGTTAAATGTCCGTGGGTACATGCTTGCATCCTAACCTTTACCAGGTCTGTAGGTGTAGCGATGGAGCTACCAATTACGCCTTGAAAAAAAACAGACAGGCAATAGTTAATCAGATTGACTGATTTTTGATAGATTAGATAACTTCACACACACAAAATTGGTAAATGTTTTGTTTTATACATTATGAATAAAGCAGTTCCAATGCTCGTAAACTAAGACCACAGCTTCTAAAGCTTCAGTTGTGGATTCAGTTGAGGACTATGCCAGAAAATGGGCCAAAAAAGAACAGGAGAAAGAATGTGACGTTTTGTCAGAATGGGTAAAAGCTGTGAGGTCATTGGTTTTGAAAAGAATCAATTCTTTGAAAGGCTCAATGAGCACTAAGGCAACATCCATTTTCAGCAACGCTGATGTTGCCAAAACATTGTCCACCTTACATGACAAATATGTTGTTGTACCTGCAGACAAAGCACCAAATAACATCATTTTTGTGTGCAAAAAACACTATATAGACTGTTTGTCAGCTGAATTGGGGGTTGGTTGTACCAGCAACAGCACCACATACACGGCTACAACACTGGCTAAGGAGGAAATCATTGACAATCACAAATCTGTCATTTCCTCCTTCGGCCTTTCTGTTGGTGGCAGTAATGATGACATTCCATCCCTGTATTGGATTCCCAAATTACATAAAAATCCATACAAACAGCGCTTCATTGCAGGGTCATCAAAATGTACAACTAAACCTCTTTCAGTTTTGTTGACTTCAATACTTACGGCAGTAAAATCCGGCCTCCAGAAATATTACGATTGTTGTTATTCTAGAAACGGTGTCAATCAAATGTGGATCCTGAAGAATTCGAAAGAACTGATGGAGATTCTTAACTCTAATTCAGTTTCATCTTGTAACAGCATCAAAACATTCGATTTCTCCACACTTTACACTTCTATTCCACATGAACAACTGAAATCGCGATTGGCACAGCTGATTAAACGCAGCTTTTTCAAAAAGAATGGAAAACGCAGGTACAAATTTCTTGTAGTCGATTATACCAAGACTTACTTTGTCATCAATGAGTCCAAGAAAAAGAACAAATTTACAGAAGACCAAATAATCGACATGCTCAACTTTCTTATTGACAACATATTTGTTCAGTTTGGTGGACGTGTTTTTCAGCAAACAATAGGGATTCCAATGGGCACTAATTGTGCACCTTTGCTTGCTGATTTGTTTCTTCATTCATATGAAGCAGACTTCTTGCAATCTCTTCTAGACAAAAAAGACCGTAGACTAGCTCTCTCTTTCAACCTCACGTTCCGTTATATTGATGATGTCCTTTCACTAAACAATTCTCGATTTGGTGACTTTCTCCATCTCATATATCCACAGGAGCTTGAGATAAAGGACACAACGGATTCTAGGAAGTCTGCTTCATATTTAGATCTACATCTCGAAATTGACTCTCAAGGAGGACTTTCAACAAGGCTCTATGACAAACGTGATGACTTCAACTTTCCAATCGTCAACTTCCCCTTCTTGTGTAGCAATATTCCGTCAGCTCCAGCTTATGGAGTTTACGTATCTCAATTGATTCGTTACTCCAGAGCGTGCGGGACTTACATCGATTTCCTTAGCAGAGCGACACGTCTGACGCAAAAATTGCTCACACAGGGTTATGTTGCTCCTCGGTTGCTGTCTTCACTCAAGAAATTTTACGGAAGACATCATGCACTTATAGACAAATATGGGATTTCGATCTCTCAGATGAGTGCAGATGTTGGTTTGTCATAGTGTGTTGTTTTGTCTTCCTTTACTGGATTTGACACGCTGAATGGACTATTGGCAACGCGACGGGTGTGCTATGGCAGGCAGGAACTGCTTACTCTTCCGGAGCACCTGAGTTCACTCTTGTTTCGACTGGAGTTCGCGTTGTTGATTGATATTCAGTTGTTTTGTGTTTCTATGTTTTACGTGTTGTCTGTTTTTGTCCCGTTCTTGTTTGTGTTTACTGGTTTAGTCTCTGCCCTTTCGGACTTTTGACATTCGGATACCCCATTGGTACCTCTGCTTCCTACAGCTTAAATTGCACAAATACTTACATGTACATGTACTCTTATTTATCAGTATTTTGAATCCCTATTCAAGAAAGCTAAAAAACAACTTCCAGACATCTGTTCCCCGGTCTCCTTTTAACGTTATACTGCAATTCATTGGAGCATATAACACAGAACCATTCATGAAACACTGATACCGTACACAATTCTAACTTACACGCAAAAGTAAATCGACAGCAAACAATAGTAATTACCATCCAGGAATTATCGTTCTGTAGATTCCAAGCTACGACCATACAAAACATACCTTGTTAAACCTGAACTGGATGGAGGAAGGCCCCCCTTTACATGTGGTGTCTTCTATGGTGGCAGGTTTTATGGCGGCTTTAACCACCTCTCCGGTTGATGTGGTCAAAACAAGAATCATGAATCAAAAATATTAACTGTCATCAAATCAACTACTAGTATCAACAAGGGCCCAGGTGGCGATTAACAAAGTAGTAATAGTAAAATAATAGCTAAACATATTATAAAGATAAATACATTGTGTCTAGCTCTATACCCTCACAGAAAATGTTTAATAGAAAATAATGAAATGTGGAATAAGTGTACGCGACACAGACCATCATGAATTCAGAAAAACCACAGTAGTATTCAACGAGGCCAGTAGGCGCTGCTCGCGGTTCTGCAATTGACCCATGGTCTAAATAAAATGCATATAATTCAAATCCAGTCCTGAAATAGTCACAGATAGTTTTACAAGGGTCAGTCTTGGGACCTTTTTTATTCCTTGCATACATTAATGATATGTAAGAGACACAAAACCATGCACTCCAAAACCAGAACCTAAACTATCCATAACTAAAATAATATTCAACAATACTTCAGACATACAAAACTGCTCTCGAGACCTGGGTGGAAAAGCTGCAAATTAGGTTCAACCAATCTCAATGCACACGGTAGACAATCATTACGAACAAAACTTAACCATTTCGTCAGACACAGAACCAACTGCGTGACCAACTGCAGACATGTGAATAGACAAAACATGGTTTATAAGGGCGTGATAAGGACATTATAGGGGTAGTAAACATCCCCTGTTCAGGTAGGTTTTGACTACCCTATTTTTAGAAATTTTAAGATACTGCTACTAACCCTGTATTGTAATGATGATTCAAATTATTATATTCTACTTAAAACTATATCATTAACATGCAAGCCACGTGATATATAGCTAATTCCCCTCTATAATATCATATGCGGTACGAAAACAAAACACGTGATTGATAGAGGGGAGCAAAGTTAGTCCCTATGGCTTATAGAACTAAGCCTACCTGATATTGCCCCGGCACATATCTTTTTCCATAAAGGTGTGTGTGCCTTGTCCGTGGCTCCTAGAAGCACTTTTATAGGTTCATAAGCTCCTAACCTTATACCACTGTATAGAGCTTCTCTTAATAGAGACGGGATTAATCTGAAGAATAGTATAAATAAGGTATAAAATAACATCATGCTGTTTCAAAAGAATCATACTTTATGCGTTTTTTTGTTTGTTTGTTTTTTGACAAATGCAAGTAACACATATGTGTGATTCTAAAAAGATTGTTAAAGATTTCTGGACTTGTGGACTTTGAAAATGCCAAGTTTTATTAGTCCATGTGTGATCTGGTGCAGTATCAGTTTTATAGTTGAAAGTTAAAGTATCTTTTGCGGATTAAGTCGATCCCCATGATACAATTATGATACAATATGGAAGTATTTTCGATGATAGATACTTTCAACACAAAATTACGAGGAAATTAGCCATTTCATAGGTGCTTATAAATGATTTCGATTCTTTATTGGTGCATTTAGGGATTCAAGCTAGACTTTTCTACAAACTGCAAATGTTTAACCGGAAAATAAAATAAGACTGCGAAAATACTACCAACCCTTTATAAAGTCCCCTTATTCCTTCGTCTTTATAAAGTCTAGCTGCCCCTTTTATAAACCCATCGTAGTATCTGTTTTTCAGCACTTCTAAACCTTTCTTTCGAGTCAGTTCGTTCTCCAGCTGCATTCTAATCTTGATCACATCGATTGGGTTTGTCACTGCATGAACAGAAAGAAGCAAGAATGTACAAAATAACTTAAAAATAACTTTTAATTCAAAGTTTCAAAGCTTAATGTAAATTCACGAACAAATTTATAGAATGAATTACCGAAATAAAAACAAACGCTCGGTGTATACATGAATGCGTCTGAAACTGATGTTCTAATCAGATTATTTTCATTCTTGGAAGACTCGAAATTCGTCAGAGGGATTGGTTAGGTTATAATATTATGTGTTCCGTATGTTTTGTTATTGTATGATATTTTGTCTATTGTAGAATGTTGTTTCCTTTTCAGTGATGATCCTCTCAGTAATGGATTTTAGACTGAATAAAATTAGTTAGTTAGTTAGTAACATGAATTGTAGAAGTTGCTTTATAATCAGTGCTAGATTTTTGTTCAACTCAAGTTAGTATGCAACATTATATACAGTTTGATATTATCTTTATAACAATCATATTTTGACTATTAACTAAATTAATGCCTATTATACATACCTGTTGCTCCACACATGTTAGAAGTTCCCGCAAGCACAAATCTCCATTTGTCTTCATTTTTCATTTTCTACTGGTAAAATGAGTGTTTTTATAAAAAATCTATAAACTTTAAGGTTTAGCGATCTTTATTTACAACATTATGCCTGAGTTAGCACACACGTATAGGTTTACACTTATGAATTTGTTATTTAATTCCTATATATGAGACACAACCAATATTCTGTAAGGCATATTGATCATATTGGTTAACTTACATGTGTACGTGTTTATGTTTACATCCGTGATTAATCATACAGGCACATGCATATTGACACCGAGTGACCATAAAGAATGTTATGATTGGACCATTTAACTTGAAGGGGGGCTTGGTTTTTTGTTTTGGTCCAAAAAAAAATTCCGCACAGATTTTTTTATTTTTCGACAGAATATTTTTTTTCATTATTATCAATATTTTATATGACAGAAATCCTTCTTCAAAAATAATTTTCATAATATTTTTTTAGGAAAAAACCAAGCCCCCCCTCTTCATAGTTGAATGATCGGTCCCTTACTTTAATGAAGACACAATAAAGAAGGTACATGTACACTACTTACCCTTTTTTCTGTTTCTGTAAGGTTTAAGGGACCTATAACTTTTTACCTGGGAGGGGGGCATCATTTCAAAATGTAGGGGGTCAAGGTTTTTTTTCTTCTTGTTTGAAAAGGGGGTCCAATTTTGTTGTTGAATTCATCAAGGGGTCATTTCTTTTTATTTATATAATTTTGTTAAATCAGTTAGTAAAAATTTCCATTTTATAACTTATTTTTATTCAAATACTGCTGACGAGACATATACGCCATTTACTCCTAGAATATGCTACATCAGGGGGTCCAATGTAATTGGTAAGTGCGCAGCATAATTTGGTAAGTGACTATAAAGATGGCGGAAAAACCTCGCTTCGTTCGACAACAGTCAGTTTTCTCTTCGTGTTTACAAAAGTTATATACATCTAATGAATAAAACCATGTTACCTTTCGGCAATTATGAGTTATGAGAATTGGTCCATAACAAAAATGTGATGCTTGATTTGCTTATTAAAAAGCTATTGAAGAAAAACCGGCCACTTGACAGCAATTTTTTTGTCATACCGAAATTGATTTTTTTTACATCAGTCGATAGATCTTTCTTATCTAGCTCTCAGTTACTTCCAATGTTCCCAAGAGAGTACCGGTATCTGTACGTCCCGTAATTTCTTGTTGTCCTTTTGTCTAAGGTTCTCTTGTTGAATTGAACTTCTAACGATTTGATTTTTACTGTGTGTTAGTTTGTGCTTTGTGATTGATATATAATCAATAGGTGGAAGATTGTGCCTAAAAACTAGGTTAACCCCGCCATATTCTAAATGTGCCTGTCCTAAGCCAGAAATCTTTATCAAAGCTGATGTTTTATTTTGTCGAATTTATGATATTATTTTTTTTTTGTCAAAAAGGGGTCTTTCATTTACAATTTAAAATTGGGCTTGAATCATATATGTGGTTTATTTTCAATCCAGGGCCAATTGCAAAACAGCAAGCAGCGACCACTGGTCACGTTGAAGGCTGCTGGCTGTTTTCCATTATTCATTTATTAAATTGTCGTTTATAATATTTATCACTGTATGGAAAGAGCGAAAGGGAAAAACGGTTGATTTCTGTGCCCCGATGTAGTTTATTGCTGTGCTCAAAATGAAGTCGTCTGTTTTTTCTGCATTTTTACTTAATTATTGAATAATAACATATCCTGCATTATCGGTGATTTCAACATTAGATAGTAACGATTTAGTTTATTCAAGTTTTACTTGCATTTTTATGTCATAAGCTATTTTTGATAACAAAAAGTCATCAATTTATAAATAAAACACGTTTTTTTGACAAATTACATGAATAAAAAACTTGCAGATGAAAATAATCTCAAAAAACTGTTCATCGTATATTTAAGTACATATAGAATTTTATTGTTGATAAATGAAGTTTAATTATGCAAAGGTTCAAGACAGATCGATGATTTAAGAGTAGGTGTTAAAATTTGCACCGCGAATGTATATTTCTGTGCTGATTTTCTACTTGCAAATGTATATTTCAGAGCCCGCGGAAGTTCATTTGTGTGGTTGCTAATGTTTCGTTCTGAGTTATAAATACTTGGCCATATAAAGTCAGATCAAATAATGGAAATATAACTTTAGTTCTAACTCTAAACCAGGGGACAGGTTAATGAAGCTGTCCTAAGCTGTGTCCTAAACAATGTCTTAGGACTTAAAATGGGATGTAGAAAGGGCCATCCTTAAACGCGTCCAAGGATGTAAAACGAAACCATCTTAGGATAACCACAAATAGGACCATCCTTATACGAATTTAGGATAATCCTAGATAGCCATATGTCATGCATTTTTGCCGATATAAAGGCGTTTGAAAAAAAAGTTTTTTGTTTTACATTTTCAAATGTAAAATAGATTTAAGCATTTTTATTGCGATGCCTTTGGGCTTTTTAGGAGAATAAAAAAAAATATTGCAATGTCATTGCATTTCTTCATTCATTTTTTTCTGCGCGTTGCACTTATCACTAATACCAAGAGAAAATCCATAGGTTTGGGAAGCAAATATCCACGTGAACTGTTAAATGTTAATTTCAAAAGTCTAGTACTCCATATATTAGAATATCGTCAAAATGTAACTGGTAAAACACCAATATATGGGTCACTATTGGGAAAGTTTCATCAATGGCAAAAATATCTTACAAGTAGTTTGCTAAATGTAGAAAGTAAAATATCAAAAACGAGAGTTGGGCCACATACAACCCTAATTCAAGGGGATAAAACCTATTTCAGACACTTTTTTAAGTTTAAGGTCACAAGGATGGTCCTAGGACAACAATTTTCACATCCTTAATTAAGGACCAGATTTAGGACATGCCCTTTTTTAGGATGCCTTCAATAACACTACTTAGGACCGAGACATGTCCAAAGATCATCCTTAGACATGACATAGTCCTAAGACACCTTCGTTAACACGGTCCAGGATAATTTTAAAACAAGTGTTCATTTACAATTCCTGTCTAAACCATCTAATGTTTTACTTATCCTATAAATGACAAAAATACATATAAAGCTCTTTTAAATAAAGCACGACAAAATTTATTGGTGATAAAATCTATATTTATACATGTTTTGAGTTATTTTTGTAGGCTGTAAACCTGGGGCCAGGTTTTCGAAAGTATCACAAAAGTTGGTCGTAAGACATATCGCATGTCATAAGTTACAACCATGTTATGATGGTCTCATCGTATCACGTAAAACAAAGCCGTCGCAACACAATCATTAGTGTGATCATGTTATGACCATCACAAGTCCCTGAAACATGTTAAAGTATAGTATATAACTGTTTTTGATACTGTATATAAATGTACAATCATTATGGTAAAGTATAATATCAAATGATAAATAAATATATAGAATGGAATAGTAACCATTTTATATTGTGAACTTGTGAACAGTGCCTTATAAACCATTAGAAAGAACTCGATTAAAGATAAGACTGGTAAAACTTTGTAGGACATAATTGGGTTTTGCAAACATATTGCAAAGTTTGAAAATCATTTGCCATGGCAATCTATTTTAGAAGGATTTGGATGTTTCTGGCCAAAATGTTTTGCAGATGCAAAAATTAATATGTAATTAAAGGTGTTTTCTTTTCTTTTGCTTTAAAAATATATTTTCATTATCAAAATCTGCGCGACGGGTGTATTACAATAGTCTGCTTACTTTACAATAGTCTGCTGGGGCACACGCGATCATTCTCGTTACGACTTCAGCCCGCATTGTCGATTGTCAGTTCTGTCCATTTGTGGTTTTTGTGTTGTGCGTTAAATGTTTGTTAGTGCTGTTTCTTAGTGTTTAACCTTTCTCTCTCTTGGACTTTTAACTTTGAACTGCCTCTTTTATTAGTACATCTTTTTTCCTCAGATTTAGACTATTTTTTAGCCATGCCCTCTCCCTAATAATATTTCCTATTGAATATTATTAGTTTGAGTTGTTCTGTAAACATTCTATTCTAAAATATGTTCTATAAACTTCCCCTGTAGTCTTTGAAAATTTAAACAAGTAAACAGCAGTCATGTTAGATCGTTGCATTTCCAATATAATTATACTTGCGACCATCCGTTACAACACCTCTTACGATCCTTTCGAAAACACAGTTTAAGACTGCGACGTACCGTAAGACCATCTTTCGACGCGTCGCAGTCGTAAGACACCTTCGAAAACCTGGCCCCTGGTGTAGTATCTGCATTCTCTGTCTATAGCATTGGATAAGCTGTACCTCTGTATCCTGTATCTGAGTCATTAGTTTTAAGTAAATGTGTAATCTTGATAATACAGTTAAATCAGGCCATTTACCCCAAACACTACACCTGGGATTTTTTTTTTCGCACCGTCTTTGCTTTCCTGGAAGAACTACTGAGTTTTAGTTCACACAGTCTTAAATTTGCACCGTAATCGTATTTCCCATTTAGACTAAAATGGAGGACAAATATCGCGGCGTGTATTTTTTTCTATTTAGTTGCAGCAATGTCAGTGCGAAAATCGCAAAATAAAACTGTCTCGATAATTTCCTGCTATACAGTATTCGGTTTGTTTATGATTACATTTCAAAATAACATTTCCGAGCAATAAAACTAACAGTTTTATACCCAACTTCAATAGACAATGGGGGTTCCAAAACATCATCAAAGTCAACAACGGTTATTGTAAGTTTTTTATTCATCTGGTACAATGTTTTTTTTTTTCATTTAAAATTTCATCTTCTGGTTTCAAATCAAATTTTAAATGTTTAAACTTGTTCTTTTTCTCATCCACTGTAATAATTTGGTTCCCCAGTTTGGTATTTTTGGTTATACTGCTCTATGCTCTTCATATTCATACAATGTTTGGCATTTTCAATATTTTTGGTAGAGCGCCTCTGATGAGTCTTGAATATACGAAACGCGCGTCAGGCGTAGCAAAATTTATTGTCTGGAACTTTGTTGTCATTTGTATTTTGATATTTACTTTTTCCTTGGGATGGTTATGGACAAAATGCAAAATACTAGTAATATCGTTGAATATGCCCAGAAAAAAATCACAAATATTCGCATTTTAATTATCCATATTAGATTTCTGAAATTGAAAATATATATATATATTTCCATCAGTGCCTCTAGCCTTTATTTAAAGCACGTTCATGTTATAACATCAAACAATAAAAATTAGTTACAATAAAAATAAATAGCACAGAAATAAACTAAAACAATTTTTGCTTCACAGAAATCAACATTCGTAAACTCGGAAATAAACGACAGCATTTTTTCAACCCTTTTTATCGAGTGTGTACAAAACAACAAATCATTTACTTATTGTAGGTTTTTTGTTAACCTTTCATAAGATATTCCATCAAATAAAGATTAAAAACGCAAACTGCTACTTAGAAATGACCATTCTATAAATAAAATGCCTTTTCTATTCTGATAAGATTTACCAGAACACATAAATAAACTTTCGCTACTTTAAAAACTGCTCTCAAATAAACCACAGCGTGCACAGAAATTAACAGCAGCAGGGCTCACAATAAACATTCGCCTCATAAGTTAAACACAGCTGAAGGACAATTACTAATCTTCGACAGTAGAATATGTTCTAAAGTATTATAAAGTATATTTACACTTACTAATTGCTTACAGATGTACCAAAGAATTATGCGATTTTCAACATTTTAACTTCAGTTTGTTTTTTCATTGCGATATTTCTTACATAATTTATCTATTGATTTAAAACTGGTTAGAAAACAATAGAGTGACAAGTAAGACACTACAAATGAACATTAACAACACTAGTATATCTATTTTTCTTATCTAAACGACATTTTTCGTCTTCCTGATGTTTACAATCGTCTGTTTTACCCACAATACAACAATGACACAGGAGTAAACTACACCGGGGCACAGAAATCAACCGTTTTTCCCTTTCGCTCTTTCCATACAGTGTTTATATTGTAGGTTGTGTCGCGTACACTTATTCCACATCTCATTATCTTCTATATAAAAGTATTCCTTTTCGTGTTTTAATTCTATCATTTTACAAACTTAAGTTACAGTTAAATAAAAGATTAGCACGTAAAAAAGCAGTTTTAAACGTGTTATGCAAATGGCCGTTTTAATTTTATACTTTCGACAATCGCGGAGGGGGTGGCGATGTCCTTTCGAATCTGTTAAAAATACTTTTCAACGCAATTAAGTTTGTTAAACTTCAAAAGTCAAGTTTCTAACATGCCATGAAATTTTTGACGATACCTTCTTCTTGTATGGCTCCCATACCACACTGGAATATTGTAGGTGGTGCTAGGATTGTGCAAGTAACTGCCTTAAATTTGTGCAGACAGGAATAGATATTGCGTCTCATGAATCGGATGGTCCTATTTACTATGGTCTAGGTAAAAACTGTCTACTTGTTACTAACTGTTTCTTGTATGATTTGGTCGTGGAATTTGTACTTGTACTGACTTGTTCTGACTTATGATTAAGTTGTTCTTTTCTTAGTGCTCTGGATGTTGAACTGACACTTTTCTGCATTGAGAGGTGTCTGCAATTTTCGAAGTTTGGAATTGGTTAAAATTTCCAGTATATGTCATCTTGATCAGAGATGGTATTCAGTTGCGGCAAAAGACGGGCAAGTGATGATACAACTTCTTGAAGGTAGACTATGGGAACAAAAAATGGGTCTAGTATTGTTCACTGCGGGACTAGAAAATCTGCAGTGCAGATCGATTGAAGATCTATAGTTTCCTCACTTTTTTCAAAAAATTTGAATCAAATAGAAAATAAAGAGATGTGGAATAAGTGTACGCGACACAGCCCACAATTAAACGGCAATTTAGAAAAACATCAATGGACAACCGCCAGC
This sequence comes from Arcuatula senhousia, assembly GCA_963971305.1. NCBI lineage: Eukaryota > Metazoa > Mollusca > Bivalvia > Mytilida > Mytilidae > Arcuatula > Arcuatula senhousia. The sequence continues at coordinate 41,160,418 of OZ020303.1, read as the reverse complement.
AGCCTTCAACGAGGCCATTTGGCACTGCTCGCGGTTATGCAATTGGCCCATGGTCTAAATAAGATGCATATAATTCAAATCCAGCCCTGAAATAGTCACAGATAGACCCCCTTCTTAAACAAGGAACAGAAAACATCAAAAAGACAAGTACAAACGAAAGCTTTAAATAGCCACATATATCGAAACAGTGACAATTTGTATTTTCAAAACAGCGACATTTACCTGATTTTTTTGATTTTTTTTATATCTTTATCTATTGATGAAATTACATCCGTAAGGGTCAAATCAACATAGATATTAAGAACAATATATAGAATACAAAACAATACAACATATCATACAATAGCGTAGCATAAACATAATTAGACAGCAAATAAAAAAATAATAAAAAAAAAGCAAACATGTTATAACCTGCCTGACAATGATCTGTAGCCCTGAGTTCTAAAGACTGTTTAATAAAGAGTCCAATATGACAAACCAGTTCGGGGTCGGGGTTTAAAATGATCAGCAGTTTATTTAATGTTTAAAAAAAGATTAAACGTAATTTGGATAAAAAAAGATCAAAAAGAATCAATTAGCAAGAGACAACAAACTTAATTATAGATTTGCAAAAAAAAACTTGACAAGAGTTAATCTATGATATGCATGGGCACAGCCCTGGGCTTGCTACCGGTATTTGGGGTAGAGAGTCAAAGTACAACCAGCTAGTAAAAATACGTGATTTTTCTAGCTGGTTGCACTTTGACTCTCTACCCGGGCCCAAATGCCAGGAGCAAGCCCCTGTGTAGACTTATTACAAGTCCCTTTCTAATTGTAATTATTTTTTTACAAAGTGGCTACGATTACCTGGATTTACCTGGAAAAGTAACAATAAGAAAAAAATTATTGTTACCTGACGCCGGAAGTCAAAGTAAAATATTAACCGGTCCACGGATGCGGACCTGTTTTTTTTAAGTAACAATAACAAATTTTCTTATTGTTACCGCTCGTTATTGTTACCCGAAAATGTGTTAACTAACAACGAAGTTCTTGTTTATTATTAATTAGCCTATTTTAATTGATCATACAGTCACATGAAAACAATAATAAAATTTGAAATAGAACGAATTTAGGTGCAAGTCATTTCATTTTTGGTTACATTTCCTACACATTCAGTAGGTTGCTTTATGTGGATTTTTTAGTCCGACACATGACAGATGATACCATTCCAGGCAACCATCAGTTGGTCAATGGAGGCCCGAATATGGACATCATCTGAACAAACCAGGCAACGCATTCCACCGGGCATCTTCACGCTTAAGTGTCATATTTTCTTTTAGTTTTTGCCATGTTGGTTTATCAATATATATTTCTTTATACGATTAATATTAATGTTTTCATCAAATATTTTTTATGAAGCTGATGAAATTGTACAAGATATTCAGTTGTAACCATTACTTTTCCGTCCAGAACCGCTGTTATGTCACCCCGGCATCTCGGAAGCCATTTTGATATGTTGTGAGCTATTTTTTATTACCTAGGGCCGAAGTTACCGATGATTTTATTAGTTAAAATAAATAACTGTTAATTTCAAGTTTTCAATTACAAAAACATTAAATATAAAGAAATGTACATATTGTTAATATCAATATTCTGAAATACTAGAATATTCACATTCATATAATCAGGTAACAATAACGCCAGGTAACAATAAGAAAAAGTACTTATTGTTACTTAAATCAGGTCCGCGTCCGTTACACGGTTTTCAGTTAGTCCATCCATCCGGTGTCAGGAAACAATAATTTTTTTCTTATTGTTACTTTTCCAGGTAACACTATCCAGTGCCTATTTTTTAATGTCAAAATTATATTAATTGGCTATTTAGTATCAAGGGAAATATGAAATGTTTCTTATATTGTGAAAATCAATTTTATAACATGTTCTAAATGTATTTTGTTTGATATTTAACACATTTATGTTTTGTTATTTGTTGGTCGGCAAAAAGCTCTACAGAGCTTACGTTTATTATGTTTGTTTAACCCGACTTCAAATAAAGTTTCTTAGTCTTAGTGAAAATCTGTATGATCTTAGTCATACAGATTTTCAAACTAATTCCCTTAAATTGGGATTTTATGTAAAAATATCAAAATAAGTATGTCATTTTCAGGGGCTGTGGCTAAGTCAAATAACCTTTCTAAAATAGACTGGACCAATCTATCTGATATGCAGCAAAGTAAGGGGAGCCTCTATTTTTCATCCGGAAAAACTCTAACCGGTTTGTCCCCGATATTCTCAAATTTTGTTTTCTGCGCATGTCTTAGTTGACTTTTATTTCCTGTGTTAAAAGGCCCGAGTACACAATTAATTTTCCCTCTTTGTTTAATATAGCGATATCTTACTTTACGAAAAAAATTATGGCTATAAATACTTTACTTTTAGCTATATTGTACCTATGGCCAATATGCCCTTGATACTGGAAAATAAAAAAAAAATTGCATATATTCAACTTTTTTGACAAGTGAAAACTATAAGGCCCTAGAGGGGATCAGTTCTGAGAGCTTCCGAAAAGAAAAAATCCCCCCTTTTTGTCATTTCTTAATTCACATAAAGCATCTTCACATCATTTCTAAAACATCTTGCTAGTGTTCTGTGACCCCTTTCCTTTGAAATGAGACCAAAAACAACTACAAAAATTAAAGAGAACACATTGAAGCAAATTATTTTCTAAGGCACTATTTTCAATAGGAACTATATTCGTGGTCAACGAAAAGCAAAGGGCGATAATTGTGTACTCGTACCTAAAACACCTCAGAAACGCCTCAACTTTTTGAAATAAAGTGCTTTTTATGATGCTGAGTCTTTTTTGAGTTGAAATAGAATGTTTCAGAGGTGTGCAATGCTTAACCATAAAGATATAAGCACTTTTTTGGGAGATATTGACTTAAACATTTTGTCCGCTGAATCTGCAGTAAAACCCATGATGCCTATTTATTAATTTTCAAAATATTTTATAGATTTTCCCCAAACCAATTGCTTATATCAATAGAATAACATATATTAAACATGAAAAGCACCTGTTTTCAAGAAATAAGTGCATGGGGTTTGATGTTTACTCCTTCCCACATTCGCGGAGTAGAAAATTAGCATTTTCTTACTTTTCAAGGGGTATATGTATGGTCAGAAGGATTTTGACAAATTGAAAACACAAAATTGATTCCTAATGGTCTTAAAATGTTCAATATATGCTAAGCTTACAAAATAAGACCCAAAATATTAATTTAATGTACTTATGTATACAAACTTTGAGGTTTTGTGTGATGCATCACTGATTTTTAAAGGCGGTTTTAATATATCCTCACAAAATGCATAACTTTTGGGGGTAAAAAAATTAAAAACATGCAGATATAACCAAAACAAACATGTTTTTAGTATAAGAGGATAGTAAGCAACAAATTTTATTCCCAACAGTTACAGTCAGAGCTGTTTTAAAGAAAATTGGTCATGAATGTTATTAAAATTATGAAAAAATTGGCATATTTTGGTAAAATTCTGCTAAATATTTTCATACAAGAAGACCATTACAGATAAAACAGGTAGGTTTTCAGACATTTTCTGTGTTTCTTACACATATCTTATTGTACTGTTTCTGTCTGAGGTTTATTCTATCCTGTATAGGAGATTTTAATTGAAGTTCACACCAAGAAGAGCATATGAATAAAAATGACAGCTGGCCGCACACTAGCACTTCACACAAAAAATCAAGTATTTTCCTTTTCTGATGAAAATTGTTGTTATAAATGAATTCTTTTCACTTCCCTGGGTACTTTCTTACCCAATAAGACTTTCAGAAGGATTAAACTAGTTTGTTTAAGTTCACACTTGGTGACCTCTTGACTAAATTCTCCCAAGTACAGAAAATGCATTGAAATTCCCATAGAGACCCTAAATTGGCTTGATATGGACATAGAGCAAGCTCAATGAACAAAACCTTGACTAAAACCATGCTAACTTGTTGAATTTGAAAGATTTAGACTATTTCTTTTAATTTTTGCCAGTTCCAAGTGTTGCCTCTACACTTACCACAGGGCCTCTTCTAGGCCCGAGTACACAATTAATTTTCCCTCTTTGTTTAATATAGCGATATCTTACTTTACGAAAAAAATTATGGCTATAAATACTTTACTTTTAGCTATATTGTACCTATGGCCAATATGCCCTTGATACTGGAAAATAAAAAAAAAATTGCATATATTCAACTTTTTTGACAAGTGAAAACTATAAGGCCCTAGAGGGGATCAGTTCTGAGAGCTTCCGAAAAGAAAAAATCCCCCCTTTTTGTCATTTCTTAATTCACATAAAGCATCTTCACATCATTTCTAAAACATCTTGCTAGTGTTCTGTGACCCCTTTCCTTTGAAATGAGACCAAAAACAACTACAAAAATTAAAGAGAACACATTGAAGCAAATTATTTTCTAAGGCACTATTTTCAATAGGAACTATATTCGTGGTCAACGAAAAGCAAAGGGCGATAATTGTGTACTCGTACCTAAAACACCTCAGAAACGCCTCAACTTTTTGAAATAAAGTGCTTTTTATGATGCTGAGTCTTTTTTGAGTTGAAATAGAATGTTTCAGAGGTGTGCAATGCTTAACCATAAAGATATAAGCACTTTTTTGGGAGATATTGACTTAAACATTTTGTCCGCTGAATCTGCAGTAAAACCCATGATGCCTATTTATTAATTTTCAAAATATTTTATAGATTTTCCCCAAACCAATTGCTTATATCAATAGAATAACATATATTAAACATGAAAAGCACCTGTTTTCAAGAAATAAGTGCATGGGGTTTGATGTTTACTCCTTCCCACATTCGCGGAGTAGAAAATTAGCATTTTCTTACTTTTCAAGGGGTATATGTATGGTCAGAAGGATTTTGACAAATTGAAAACACAAAATTGATTCCTAATGGTCTTAAAATGTTCAATATATGCTAAGCTTACAAAATAAGACCCAAAATATTAATTTAATGTACTTATGTATACAAACTTTGAGGTTTTGTGTGATGCATCACTGATTTTTAAAGGCGGTTTTAATATATCCTCACAAAATGCATAACTTTTGGGGGTAAAAAAATTAAAAACATGCAGATATAACCAAAACAAACATGTTTTTAGTATAAGAGGATAGTAAGCAACAAATTTTATTCCCAACAGTTACAGTCAGAGCTGTTTTAAAGAAAATTGGTCATGAATGTTATTAAAATTATGAAAAAATTGGCATATTTTGGTAAAATTCTGCTAAATATTTTCATACAAGAAGACCATTACAGATAAAACAGGTAGGTTTTCAGACATTTTCTGTGTTTCTTACACATATCTTATTGTACTGTTTCTGTCTGAGGTTTATTCTATCCTGTATAGGAGATTTTAATTGAAGTTCACACCAAGAAGAGCATATGAATAAAAATGACAGCTGGCCGCACACTAGCACTTCACACAAAAAATCAAGTATTTTCCTTTTCTGATGAAAATTGTTGTTATAAATGAATTCTTTTCACTTCCCTGGGTACTTTCTTACCCAATAAGACTTTCAGAAGGATTAAACTAGTTTGTTTAAGTTCACACTTGGTGACCTCTTGACTAAATTCTCCCAAGTACAGAAAATGCATTGAAATTCCCATAGAGACCCTAAATTGGCTTGATATGGACATAGAGCAAGCTCAATGAACAAAACCTTGACTAAAACCATGCTAACTTGTTGAATTTGAAAGATTTAGACTATTTCTTTTAATTTTTGCCAGTTCCAAGTGTTGCCTCTACACTTACCACAGGGCCTCTTCTAGGCCCGAGTACACAATTAATTTTCCCTCTTTGTTTAATATAGCGATATCTTACTTTACGAAAAAAATTATGGCTATAAATACTTTACTTTTAGCTATATTGTACCTATGGCCAATATGCCCTTGATACTGGAAAATAAAAAAAAAATTGCATATATTCAACTTTTTTGACAAGTGAAAACTATAAGGCCCTAGAGGGGATCAGTTCTGAGAGCTTCCGAAAAGAAAAAATCCCCCCTTTTTGTCATTTCTTAATTCACATAAAGCATCTTCACATCATTTCTAAAACATCTTGCTAGTGTTCTGTGACCCCTTTCCTTTGAAATGAGACCAAAAACAACTACAAAAATTAAAGAGAACACATTGAAGCAAATTATTTTCTAAGGCACTATTTTCAATAGGAACTATATTCGTGGTCAACGAAAAGCAAAGGGCGATAATTGTGTACTCGTACCTAAAACACCTCAGAAACGCCTCAACTTTTTGAAATAAAGTGCTTTTTATGATGCTGAGTCTTTTTTGAGTTGAAATAGAATGTTTCAGAGGTGTGCAATGCTTAACCATAAAGATATAAGCACTTTTTTGGGAGATATTGACTTAAACATTTTGTCCGCTGAATCTGCAGTAAAACCCATGATGCCTATTTATTAATTTTCAAAATATTTTATAGATTTTCCCCAAACCAATTGCTTATATCAATAGAATAACATATATTAAACATGAAAAGCACCTGTTTTCAAGAAATAAGTGCATGGGGTTTGATGTTTACTCCTTCCCACATTCGCGGAGTAGAAAATTAGCATTTTCTTACTTTTCAAGGGGTATATGTATGGTCAGAAGGATTTTGACAAATTGAAAACACAAAATTGATTCCTAATGGTCTTAAAATGTTCAATATATGCTAAGCTTACAAAATAAGACCCAAAATATTAATTTAATGTACTTATGTATACAAACTTTGAGGTTTTGTGTGATGCATCACTGATTTTTAAAGGCGGTTTTAATATATCCTCACAAAATGCATAACTTTTGGGGGTAAAAAAATTAAAAACATGCAGATATAACCAAAACAAACATGTTTTTAGTATAAGAGGATAGTAAGCAACAAATTTTATTCCCAACAGTTACAGTCAGAGCTGTTTTAAAGAAAATTGGTCATGAATGTTATTAAAATTATGAAAAAATTGGCATATTTTGGTAAAATTCTGCTAAATATTTTCATACAAGAAGACCATTACAGATAAAACAGGTAGGTTTTCAGACATTTTCTGTGTTTCTTACACATATCTTATTGTACTGTTTCTGTCTGAGGTTTATTCTATCCTGTATAGGAGATTTTAATTGAAGTTCACACCAAGAAGAGCATATGAATAAAAATGACAGCTGGCCGCACACTAGCACTTCACACAAAAAATCAAGTATTTTCCTTTTCTGATGAAAATTGTTGTTATAAATGAATTCTTTTCACTTCCCTGGGTACTTTCTTACCCAATAAGACTTTCAGAAGGATTAAACTAGTTTGTTTAAGTTCACACTTGGTGACCTCTTGACTAAATTCTCCCAAGTACAGAAAATGCATTGAAATTCCCATAGAGACCCTAAATTGGCTTGATATGGACATAGAGCAAGCTCAATGAACAAAACCTTGACTAAAACCATGCTAACTTGTTGAATTTGAAAGATTTAGACTATTTCTTTTAATTTTTGCCAGTTCCAAGTGTTGCCTCTACACTTACCACAGGGCCTCTTCTAGGCCCGAGTACACAATTAATTTTCCCTCTTTGTTTAATATAGCGATATCTTACTTTACGAAAAAAATTATGGCTATAAATACTTTACTTTTAGCTATATTGTACCTATGGCCAATATGCCCTTGATACTGGAAAATAAAAAAAAAATTGCATATATTCAACTTTTTTGACAAGTGAAAACTATAAGGCCCTAGAGGGGATCAGTTCTGAGAGCTTCCGAAAAGAAAAAATCCCCCCTTTTTGTCATTTCTTAATTCACATAAAGCATCTTCACATCATTTCTAAAACATCTTGCTAGTGTTCTGTGACCCCTTTCCTTTGAAATGAGACCAAAAACAACTACAAAAATTAAAGAGAACACATTGAAGCAAATTATTTTCTAAGGCACTATTTTCAATAGGAACTATATTCGTGGTCAACGAAAAGCAAAGGGCGATAATTGTGTACTCGTACCTAAAACACCTCAGAAACGCCTCAACTTTTTGAAATAAAGTGCTTTTTATGATGCTGAGTCTTTTTTGAGTTGAAATAGAATGTTTCAGAGGTGTGCAATGCTTAACCATAAAGATATAAGCACTTTTTTGGGAGATATTGACTTAAACATTTTGTCCGCTGAATCTGCAGTAAAACCCATGATGCCTATTTATTAATTTTCAAAATATTTTATAGATTTTCCCCAAACCAATTGCTTATATCAATAGAATAACATATATTAAACATGAAAAGCACCTGTTTTCAAGAAATAAGTGCATGGGGTTTGATGTTTACTCCTTCCCACATTCGCGGAGTAGAAAATTAGCATTTTCTTACTTTTCAAGGGGTATATGTATGGTCAGAAGGATTTTGACAAATTGAAAACACAAAATTGATTCCTAATGGTCTTAAAATGTTCAATATATGCTAAGCTTACAAAATAAGACCCAAAATATTAATTTAATGTACTTATGTATACAAACTTTGAGGTTTTGTGTGATGCATCACTGATTTTTAAAGGCGGTTTTAATATATCCTCACAAAATGCATAACTTTTGGGGGTAAAAAAATTAAAAACATGCAGATATAACCAAAACAAACATGTTTTTAGTATAAGAGGATAGTAAGCAACAAATTTTATTCCCAACAGTTACAGTCAGAGCTGTTTTAAAGAAAATTGGTCATGAATGTTATTAAAATTATGAAAAAATTGGCATATTTTGGTAAAATTCTGCTAAATATTTTCATACAAGAAGACCATTACAGATAAAACAGGTAGGTTTTCAGACATTTTCTGTGTTTCTTACACATATCTTATTGTACTGTTTCTGTCTGAGGTTTATTCTATCCTGTATAGGAGATTTTAATTGAAGTTCACACCAAGAAGAGCATATGAATAAAAATGACAGCTGGCCGCACACTAGCACTTCACACAAAAAATCAAGTATTTTCCTTTTCTGATGAAAATTGTTGTTATAAATGAATTCTTTTCACTTCCCTGGGTACTTTCTTACCCAATAAGACTTTCAGAAGGATTAAACTAGTTTGTTTAAGTTCACACTTGGTGACCTCTTGACTAAATTCTCCCAAGTACAGAAAATGCATTGAAATTCCCATAGAGACCCTAAATTGGCTTGATATGGACATAGAGCAAGCTCAATGAACAAAACCTTGACTAAAACCATGCTAACTTGTTGAATTTGAAAGATTTAGACTATTTCTTTTAATTTTTGCCAGTTCCAAGTGTTGCCTCTACACTTACCACAGGGCCTCTTCTAGGCCCGAGTACACAATTAATTTTCCCTCTTTGTTTAATATAGCGATATCTTACTTTACGAAAAAAATTATGGCTATAAATACTTTACTTTTAGCTATATTGTACCTATGGCCAATATGCCCTTGATACTGGAAAATAAAAAAAAAATTGCATATATTCAACTTTTTTGACAAGTGAAAACTATAAGGCCCTAGAGGGGATCAGTTCTGAGAGCTTCCGAAAAGAAAAAATCCCCCCTTTTTGTCATTTCTTAATTCACATAAAGCATCTTCACATCATTTCTAAAACATCTTGCTAGTGTTCTGTGACCCCTTTCCTTTGAAATGAGACCAAAAACAACTACAAAAATTAAAGAGAACACATTGAAGCAAATTATTTTCTAAGGCACTATTTTCAATAGGAACTATATTCGTGGTCAACGAAAAGCAAAGGGCGATAATTGTGTACTCGTACCTAAAACACCTCAGAAACGCCTCAACTTTTTGAAATAAAGTGCTTTTTATGATGCTGAGTCTTTTTTGAGTTGAAATAGAATGTTTCAGAGGTGTGCAATGCTTAACCATAAAGATATAAGCACTTTTTTGGGAGATATTGACTTAAACATTTTGTCCGCTGAATCTGCAGTAAAACCCATGATGCCTATTTATTAATTTTCAAAATATTTTATAGATTTTCCCCAAACCAATTGCTTATATCAATAGAATAACATATATTAAACATGAAAAGCACCTGTTTTCAAGAAATAAGTGCATGGGGTTTGATGTTTACTCCTTCCCACATTCGCGGAGTAGAAAATTAGCATTTTCTTACTTTTCAAGGGGTATATGTATGGTCAGAAGGATTTTGACAAATTGAAAACACAAAATTGATTCCTAATGGTCTTAAAATGTTCAATATATGCTAAGCTTACAAAATAAGACCCAAAATATTAATTTAATGTACTTATGTATACAAACTTTGAGGTTTTGTGTGATGCATCACTGATTTTTAAAGGCGGTTTTAATATATCCTCACAAAATGCATAACTTTTGGGGGTAAAAAAATTAAAAACATGCAGATATAACCAAAACAAACATGTTTTTAGTATAAGAGGATAGTAAGCAACAAATTTTATTCCCAACAGTTACAGTCAGAGCTGTTTTAAAGAAAATTGGTCATGAATGTTATTAAAATTATGAAAAAATTGGCATATTTTGGTAAAATTCTGCTAAATATTTTCATACAAGAAGACCATTACAGATAAAACAGGTAGGTTTTCAGACATTTTCTGTGTTTCTTACACATATCTTATTGTACTGTTTCTGTCTGAGGTTTATTCTATCCTGTATAGGAGATTTTAATTGAAGTTCACACCAAGAAGAGCATATGAATAAAAATGACAGCTGGCCGCACACTAGCACTTCACACAAAAAATCAAGTATTTTCCTTTTCTGATGAAAATTGTTGTTATAAATGAATTCTTTTCACTTCCCTGGGTACTTTCTTACCCAATAAGACTTTCAGAAGGATTAAACTAGTTTGTTTAAGTTCACACTTGGTGACCTCTTGACTAAATTCTCCCAAGTACAGAAAATGCATTGAAATTCCCATAGAGACCCTAAATTGGCTTGATATGGACATAGAGCAAGCTCAATGAACAAAACCTTGACTAAAACCATGCTAACTTGTTGAATTTGAAAGATTTAGACTATTTCTTTTAATTTTTGCCAGTTCCAAGTGTTGCCTCTACACTTACCACAGGGCCTCTTCTAGGCCCGAGTACACAATTAATTTTCCCTCTTTGTTTAATATAGCGATATCTTACTTTACGAAAAAAATTATGGCTATAAATACTTTACTTTTAGCTATATTGTACCTATGGCCAATATGCCCTTGATACTGGAAAATAAAAAAAAAATTGCATATATTCAACTTTTTTGACAAGTGAAAACTATAAGGCCCTAGAGGGGATCAGTTCTGAGAGCTTCCGAAAAGAAAAAATCCCCCCTTTTTGTCATTTCTTAATTCACATAAAGCATCTTCACATCATTTCTAAAACATCTTGCTAGTGTTCTGTGACCCCTTTCCTTTGAAATGAGACCAAAAACAACTACAAAAATTAAAGAGAACACATTGAAGCAAATTATTTTCTAAGGCACTATTTTCAATAGGAACTATATTCGTGGTCAACGAAAAGCAAAGGGCGATAATTGTGTACTCGTACCTAAAACACCTCAGAAACGCCTCAACTTTTTGAAATAAAGTGCTTTTTATGATGCTGAGTCTTTTTTGAGTTGAAATAGAATGTTTCAGAGGTGTGCAATGCTTAACCATAAAGATATAAGCACTTTTTTGGGAGATATTGACTTAAACATTTTGTCCGCTGAATCTGCAGTAAAACCCATGATGCCTATTTATTAATTTTCAAAATATTTTATAGATTTTCCCCAAACCAATTGCTTATATCAATAGAATAACATATATTAAACATGAAAAGCACCTGTTTTCAAGAAATAAGTGCATGGGGTTTGATGTTTACTCCTTCCCACATTCGCGGAGTAGAAAATTAGCATTTTCTTACTTTTCAAGGGGTATATGTATGGTCAGAAGGATTTTGACAAATTGAAAACACAAAATTGATTCCTAATGGTCTTAAAATGTTCAATATATGCTAAGCTTACAAAATAAGACCCAAAATATTAATTTAATGTACTTATGTATACAAACTTTGAGGTTTTGTGTGATGCATCACTGATTTTTAAAGGCGGTTTTAATATATCCTCACAAAATGCATAACTTTTGGGGGTAAAAAAATTAAAAACATGCAGATATAACCAAAACAAACATGTTTTTAGTATAAGAGGATAGTAAGCAACAAATTTTATTCCCAACAGTTACAGTCAGAGCTGTTTTAAAGAAAATTGGTCATGAATGTTATTAAAATTATGAAAAAATTGGCATATTTTGGTAAAATTCTGCTAAATATTTTCATACAAGAAGACCATTACAGATAAAACAGGTAGGTTTTCAGACATTTTCTGTGTTTCTTACACATATCTTATTGTACTGTTTCTGTCTGAGGTTTATTCTATCCTGTATAGGAGATTTTAATTGAAGTTCACACCAAGAAGAGCATATGAATAAAAATGACAGCTGGCCGCACACTAGCACTTCACACAAAAAATCAAGTATTTTCCTTTTCTGATGAAAATTGTTGTTATAAATGAATTCTTTTCACTTCCCTGGGTACTTTCTTACCCAATAAGACTTTCAGAAGGATTAAACTAGTTTGTTTAAGTTCACACTTGGTGACCTCTTGACTAAATTCTCCCAAGTACAGAAAATGCATTGAAATTCCCATAGAGACCCTAAATTGGCTTGATATGGACATAGAGCAAGCTCAATGAACAAAACCTTGACTAAAACCATGCTAACTTGTTGAATTTGAAAGATTTAGACTATTTCTTTTAATTTTTGCCAGTTCCAAGTGTTGCCTCTACACTTACCACAGGGCCTCTTCTAGGCCCGAGTACACAATTAATTTTCCCTCTTTGTTTAATATAGCGATATCTTACTTTACGAAAAAAATTATGGCTATAAATACTTTACTTTTAGCTATATTGTACCTATGGCCAATATGCCCTTGATACTGGAAAATAAAAAAAAAATTGCATATATTCAACTTTTTTGACAAGTGAAAACTATAAGGCCCTAGAGGGGATCAGTTCTGAGAGCTTCCGAAAAGAAAAAATCCCCCCTTTTTGTCATTTCTTAATTCACATAAAGCATCTTCACATCATTTCTAAAACATCTTGCTAGTGTTCTGTGACCCCTTTCCTTTGAAATGAGACCAAAAACAACTACAAAAATTAAAGAGAACACATTGAAGCAAATTATTTTCTAAGGCACTATTTTCAATAGGAACTATATTCGTGGTCAACGAAAAGCAAAGGGCGATAATTGTGTACTCGTACCTAAAACACCTCAGAAACGCCTCAACTTTTTGAAATAAAGTGCTTTTTATGATGCTGAGTCTTTTTTGAGTTGAAATAGAATGTTTCAGAGGTGTGCAATGCTTAACCATAAAGATATAAGCACTTTTTTGGGAGATATTGACTTAAACATTTTGTCCGCTGAATCTGCAGTAAAACCCATGATGCCTATTTATTAATTTTCAAAATATTTTATAGATTTTCCCCAAACCAATTGCTTATATCAATAGAATAACATATATTAAACATGAAAAGCACCTGTTTTCAAGAAATAAGTGCATGGGGTTTGATGTTTACTCCTTCCCACATTCGCGGAGTAGAAAATTAGCATTTTCTTACTTTTCAAGGGGTATATGTATGGTCAGAAGGATTTTGACAAATTGAAAACACAAAATTGATTCCTAATGGTCTTAAAATGTTCAATATATGCTAAGCTTACAAAATAAGACCCAAAATATTAATTTAATGTACTTATGTATACAAACTTTGAGGTTTTGTGTGATGCATCACTGATTTTTAAAGGCGGTTTTAATATATCCTCACAAAATGCATAACTTTTGGGGGTAAAAAAATTAAAAACATGCAGATATAACCAAAACAAACATGTTTTTAGTATAAGAGGATAGTAAGCAACAAATTTTATTCCCAACAGTTACAGTCAGAGCTGTTTTAAAGAAAATTGGTCATGAATGTTATTAAAATTATGAAAAAATTGGCATATTTTGGTAAAATTCTGCTAAATATTTTCATACAAGAAGACCATTACAGATAAAACAGGTAGGTTTTCAGACATTTTCTGTGTTTCTTACACATATCTTATTGTACTGTTTCTGTCTGAGGTTTATTCTATCCTGTATAGGAGATTTTAATTGAAGTTCACACCAAGAAGAGCATATGAATAAAAATGACAGCTGGCCGCACACTAGCACTTCACACAAAAAATCAAGTATTTTCCTTTTCTGATGAAAATTGTTGTTATAAATGAATTCTTTTCACTTCCCTGGGTACTTTCTTACCCAATAAGACTTTCAGAAGGATTAAACTAGTTTGTTTAAGTTCACACTTGGTGACCTCTTGACTAAATTCTCCCAAGTACAGAAAATGCATTGAAATTCCCATAGAGACCCTAAATTGGCTTGATATGGACATAGAGCAAGCTCAATGAACAAAACCTTGACTAAAACCATGCTAACTTGTTGAATTTGAAAGATTTAGACTATTTCTTTTAATTTTTGCCAGTTCCAAGTGTTGCCTCTACACTTACCACAGGGCCTCTTCTAGGCCCGAGTACACAATTAATTTTCCCTCTTTGTTTAATATAGCGATATCTTACTTTACGAAAAAAATTATGGCTATAAATACTTTACTTTTAGCTATATTGTACCTATGGCCAATATGCCCTTGATACTGGAAAATAAAAAAAAAATTGCATATATTCAACTTTTTTGACAAGTGAAAACTATAAGGCCCTAGAGGGGATCAGTTCTGAGAGCTTCCGAAAAGAAAAAATCCCCCCTTTTTGTCATTTCTTAATTCACATAAAGCATCTTCACATCATTTCTAAAACATCTTGCTAGTGTTCTGTGACCCCTTTCCTTTGAAATGAGACCAAAAACAACTACAAAAATTAAAGAGAACACATTGAAGCAAATTATTTTCTAAGGCACTATTTTCAATAGGAACTATATTCGTGGTCAACGAAAAGCAAAGGGCGATAATTGTGTACTCGTACCTAAAACACCTCAGAAACGCCTCAACTTTTTGAAATAAAGTGCTTTTTATGATGCTGAGTCTTTTTTGAGTTGAAATAGAATGTTTCAGAGGTGTGCAATGCTTAACCATAAAGATATAAGCACTTTTTTGGGAGATATTGACTTAAACATTTTGTCCGCTGAATCTGCAGTAAAACCCATGATGCCTATTTATTAATTTTCAAAATATTTTATAGATTTTCCCCAAACCAATTGCTTATATCAATAGAATAACATATATTAAACATGAAAAGCACCTGTTTTCAAGAAATAAGTGCATGGGGTTTGATGTTTACTCCTTCCCACATTCGCGGAGTAGAAAATTAGCATTTTCTTACTTTTCAAGGGGTATATGTATGGTCAGAAGGATTTTGACAAATTGAAAACACAAAATTGATTCCTAATGGTCTTAAAATGTTCAATATATGCTAAGCTTACAAAATAAGACCCAAAATATTAATTTAATGTACTTATGTATACAAACTTTGAGGTTTTGTGTGATGCATCACTGATTTTTAAAGGCGGTTTTAATATATCCTCACAAAATGCATAACTTTTGGGGGTAAAAAAATTAAAAACATGCAGATATAACCAAAACAAACATGTTTTTAGTATAAGAGGATAGTAAGCAACAAATTTTATTCCCAACAGTTACAGTCAGAGCTGTTTTAAAGAAAATTGGTCATGAATGTTATTAAAATTATGAAAAAATTGGCATATTTTGGTAAAATTCTGCTAAATATTTTCATACAAGAAGACCATTACAGATAAAACAGGTAGGTTTTCAGACATTTTCTGTGTTTCTTACACATATCTTATTGTACTGTTTCTGTCTGAGGTTTATTCTATCCTGTATAGGAGATTTTAATTGAAGTTCACACCAAGAAGAGCATATGAATAAAAATGACAGCTGGCCGCACACTAGCACTTCACACAAAAAATCAAGTATTTTCCTTTTCTGATGAAAATTGTTGTTATAAATGAATTCTTTTCACTTCCCTGGGTACTTTCTTACCCAATAAGACTTTCAGAAGGATTAAACTAGTTTGTTTAAGTTCACACTTGGTGACCTCTTGACTAAATTCTCCCAAGTACAGAAAATGCATTGAAATTCCCATAGAGACCCTAAATTGGCTTGATATGGACATAGAGCAAGCTCAATGAACAAAACCTTGACTAAAACCATGCTAACTTGTTGAATTTGAAAGATTTAGACTATTTCTTTTAATTTTTGCCAGTTCCAAGTGTTGCCTCTACACTTACCACAGGGCCTCTTCTAGGCCCGAGTACACAATTAATTTTCCCTCTTTGTTTAATATAGCGATATCTTACTTTACGAAAAAAATTATGGCTATAAATACTTTACTTTTAGCTATATTGTACCTATGGCCAATATGCCCTTGATACTGGAAAATAAAAAAAAAATTGCATATATTCAACTTTTTTGACAAGTGAAAACTATAAGGCCCTAGAGGGGATCAGTTCTGAGAGCTTCCGAAAAGAAAAAATCCCCCCTTTTTGTCATTTCTTAATTCACATAAAGCATCTTCACATCATTTCTAAAACATCTTGCTAGTGTTCTGTGACCCCTTTCCTTTGAAATGAGACCAAAAACAACTACAAAAATTAAAGAGAACACATTGAAGCAAATTATTTTCTAAGGCACTATTTTCAATAGGAACTATATTCGTGGTCAACGAAAAGCAAAGGGCGATAATTGTGTACTCGTACCTAAAACACCTCAGAAACGCCTCAACTTTTTGAAATAAAGTGCTTTTTATGATGCTGAGTCTTTTTTGAGTTGAAATAGAATGTTTCAGAGGTGTGCAATGCTTAACCATAAAGATATAAGCACTTTTTTGGGAGATATTGACTTAAACATTTTGTCCGCTGAATCTGCAGTAAAACCCATGATGCCTATTTATTAATTTTCAAAATATTTTATAGATTTTCCCCAAACCAATTGCTTATATCAATAGAATAACATATATTAAACATGAAAAGCACCTGTTTTCAAGAAATAAGTGCATGGGGTTTGATGTTTACTCCTTCCCACATTCGCGGAGTAGAAAATTAGCATTTTCTTACTTTTCAAGGGGTATATGTATGGTCAGAAGGATTTTGACAAATTGAAAACACAAAATTGATTCCTAATGGTCTTAAAATGTTCAATATATGCTAAGCTTACAAAATAAGACCCAAAATATTAATTTAATGTACTTATGTATACAAACTTTGAGGTTTTGTGTGATGCATCACTGATTTTTAAAGGCGGTTTTAATATATCCTCACAAAATGCATAACTTTTGGGGGTAAAAAAATTAAAAACATGCAGATATAACCAAAACAAACATGTTTTTAGTATAAGAGGATAGTAAGCAACAAATTTTATTCCCAACAGTTACAGTCAGAGCTGTTTTAAAGAAAATTGGTCATGAATGTTATTAAAATTATGAAAAAATTGGCATATTTTGGTAAAATTCTGCTAAATATTTTCATACAAGAAGACCATTACAGATAAAACAGGTAGGTTTTCAGACATTTTCTGTGTTTCTTACACATATCTTATTGTACTGTTTCTGTCTGAGGTTTATTCTATCCTGTATAGGAGATTTTAATTGAAGTTCACACCAAGAAGAGCATATGAATAAAAATGACAGCTGGCCGCACACTAGCACTTCACACAAAAAATCAAGTATTTTCCTTTTCTGATGAAAATTGTTGTTATAAATGAATTCTTTTCACTTCCCTGGGTACTTTCTTACCCAATAAGACTTTCAGAAGGATTAAACTAGTTTGTTTAAGTTCACACTTGGTGACCTCTTGACTAAATTCTCCCAAGTACAGAAAATGCATTGAAATTCCCATAGAGACCCTAAATTGGCTTGATATGGACATAGAGCAAGCTCAATGAACAAAACCTTGACTAAAACCATGCTAACTTGTTGAATTTGAAAGATTTAGACTATTTCTTTTAATTTTTGCCAGTTCCAAGTGTTGCCTCTACACTTACCACAGGGCCTCTTCTAGGCCCGAGTACACAATTAATTTTCCCTCTTTGTTTAATATAGCGATATCTTACTTTACGAAAAAAATTATGGCTATAAATACTTTACTTTTAGCTATATTGTACCTATGGCCAATATGCCCTTGATACTGGAAAATAAAAAAAAAATTGCATATATTCAACTTTTTTGACAAGTGAAAACTATAAGGCCCTAGAGGGGATCAGTTCTGAGAGCTTCCGAAAAGAAAAAATCCCCCCTTTTTGTCATTTCTTAATTCACATAAAGCATCTTCACATCATTTCTAAAACATCTTGCTAGTGTTCTGTGACCCCTTTCCTTTGAAATGAGACCAAAAACAACTACAAAAATTAAAGAGAACACATTGAAGCAAATTATTTTCTAAGGCACTATTTTCAATAGGAACTATATTCGTGGTCAACGAAAAGCAAAGGGCGATAATTGTGTACTCGTACCTAAAACACCTCAGAAACGCCTCAACTTTTTGAAATAAAGTGCTTTTTATGATGCTGAGTCTTTTTTGAGTTGAAATAGAATGTTTCAGAGGTGTGCAATGCTTAACCATAAAGATATAAGCACTTTTTTGGGAGATATTGACTTAAACATTTTGTCCGCTGAATCTGCAGTAAAACCCATGATGCCTATTTATTAATTTTCAAAATATTTTATAGATTTTCCCCAAACCAATTGCTTATATCAATAGAATAACATATATTAAACATGAAAAGCACCTGTTTTCAAGAAATAAGTGCATGGGGTTTGATGTTTACTCCTTCCCACATTCGCGGAGTAGAAAATTAGCATTTTCTTACTTTTCAAGGGGTATATGTATGGTCAGAAGGATTTTGACAAATTGAAAACACAAAATTGATTCCTAATGGTCTTAAAATGTTCAATATATGCTAAGCTTACAAAATAAGACCCAAAATATTAATTTAATGTACTTATGTATACAAACTTTGAGGTTTTGTGTGATGCATCACTGATTTTTAAAGGCGGTTTTAATATATCCTCACAAAATGCATAACTTTTGGGGGTAAAAAAATTAAAAACATGCAGATATAACCAAAACAAACATGTTTTTAGTATAAGAGGATAGTAAGCAACAAATTTTATTCCCAACAGTTACAGTCAGAGCTGTTTTAAAGAAAATTGGTCATGAATGTTATTAAAATTATGAAAAAATTGGCATATTTTGGTAAAATTCTGCTAAATATTTTCATACAAGAAGACCATTACAGATAAAACAGGTAGGTTTTCAGACATTTTCTGTGTTTCTTACACATATCTTATTGTACTGTTTCTGTCTGAGGTTTATTCTATCCTGTATAGGAGATTTTAATTGAAGTTCACACCAAGAAGAGCATATGAATAAAAATGACAGCTGGCCGCACACTAGCACTTCACACAAAAAATCAAGTATTTTCCTTTTCTGATGAAAATTGTTGTTATAAATGAATTCTTTTCACTTCCCTGGGTACTTTCTTACCCAATAAGACTTTCAGAAGGATTAAACTAGTTTGTTTAAGTTCACACTTGGTGACCTCTTGACTAAATTCTCCCAAGTACAGAAAATGCATTGAAATTCCCATAGAGACCCTAAATTGGCTTGATATGGACATAGAGCAAGCTCAATGAACAAAACCTTGACTAAAACCATGCTAACTTGTTGAATTTGAAAGATTTAGACTATTTCTTTTAATTTTTGCCAGTTCCAAGTGTTGCCTCTACACTTACCACAGGGCCTCTTCTAGGCCCGAGTACACAATTAATTTTCCCTCTTTGTTTAATATAGCGATATCTTACTTTACGAAAAAAATTATGGCTATAAATACTTTACTTTTAGCTATATTGTACCTATGGCCAATATGCCCTTGATACTGGAAAATAAAAAAAAAATTGCATATATTCAACTTTTTTGACAAGTGAAAACTATAAGGCCCTAGAGGGGATCAGTTCTGAGAGCTTCCGAAAAGAAAAAATCCCCCCTTTTTGTCATTTCTTAATTCACATAAAGCATCTTCACATCATTTCTAAAACATCTTGCTAGTGTTCTGTGACCCCTTTCCTTTGAAATGAGACCAAAAACAACTACAAAAATTAAAGAGAACACATTGAAGCAAATTATTTTCTAAGGCACTATTTTCAATAGGAACTATATTCGTGGTCAACGAAAAGCAAAGGGCGATAATTGTGTACTCGTACCTAAAACACCTCAGAAACGCCTCAACTTTTTGAAATAAAGTGCTTTTTATGATGCTGAGTCTTTTTTGAGTTGAAATAGAATGTTTCAGAGGTGTGCAATGCTTAACCATAAAGATATAAGCACTTTTTTGGGAGATATTGACTTAAACATTTTGTCCGCTGAATCTGCAGTAAAACCCATGATGCCTATTTATTAATTTTCAAAATATTTTATAGATTTTCCCCAAACCAATTGCTTATATCAATAGAATAACATATATTAAACATGAAAAGCACCTGTTTTCAAGAAATAAGTGCATGGGGTTTGATGTTTACTCCTTCCCACATTCGCGGAGTAGAAAATTAGCATTTTCTTACTTTTCAAGGGGTATATGTATGGTCAGAAGGATTTTGACAAATTGAAAACACAAAATTGATTCCTAATGGTCTTAAAATGTTCAATATATGCTAAGCTTACAAAATAAGACCCAAAATATTAATTTAATGTACTTATGTATACAAACTTTGAGGTTTTGTGTGATGCATCACTGATTTTTAAAGGCGGTTTTAATATATCCTCACAAAATGCATAACTTTTGGGGGTAAAAAAATTAAAAACATGCAGATATAACCAAAACAAACATGTTTTTAGTATAAGAGGATAGTAAGCAACAAATTTTATTCCCAACAGTTACAGTCAGAGCTGTTTTAAAGAAAATTGGTCATGAATGTTATTAAAATTATGAAAAAATTGGCATATTTTGGTAAAATTCTGCTAAATATTTTCATACAAGAAGACCATTACAGATAAAACAGGTAGGTTTTCAGACATTTTCTGTGTTTCTTACACATATCTTATTGTACTGTTTCTGTCTGAGGTTTATTCTATCCTGTATAGGAGATTTTAATTGAAGTTCACACCAAGAAGAGCATATGAATAAAAATGACAGCTGGCCGCACACTAGCACTTCACACAAAAAATCAAGTATTTTCCTTTTCTGATGAAAATTGTTGTTATAAATGAATTCTTTTCACTTCCCTGGGTACTTTCTTACCCAATAAGACTTTCAGAAGGATTAAACTAGTTTGTTTAAGTTCACACTTGGTGACCTCTTGACTAAATTCTCCCAAGTACAGAAAATGCATTGAAATTCCCATAGAGACCCTAAATTGGCTTGATATGGACATAGAGCAAGCTCAATGAACAAAACCTTGACTAAAACCATGCTAACTTGTTGAATTTGAAAGATTTAGACTATTTCTTTTAATTTTTGCCAGTTCCAAGTGTTGCCTCTACACTTACCACAGGGCCTCTTCTAGGCCCGAGTACACAATTAATTTTCCCTCTTTGTTTAATATAGCGATATCTTACTTTACGAAAAAAATTATGGCTATAAATACTTTACTTTTAGCTATATTGTACCTATGGCCAATATGCCCTTGATACTGGAAAATAAAAAAAAAATTGCATATATTCAACTTTTTTGACAAGTGAAAACTATAAGGCCCTAGAGGGGATCAGTTCTGAGAGCTTCCGAAAAGAAAAAATCCCCCCTTTTTGTCATTTCTTAATTCACATAAAGCATCTTCACATCATTTCTAAAACATCTTGCTAGTGTTCTGTGACCCCTTTCCTTTGAAATGAGACCAAAAACAACTACAAAAATTAAAGAGAACACATTGAAGCAAATTATTTTCTAAGGCACTATTTTCAATAGGAACTATATTCGTGGTCAACGAAAAGCAAAGGGCGATAATTGTGTACTCGTACCTAAAACACCTCAGAAACGCCTCAACTTTTTGAAATAAAGTGCTTTTTATGATGCTGAGTCTTTTTTGAGTTGAAATAGAATGTTTCAGAGGTGTGCAATGCTTAACCATAAAGATATAAGCACTTTTTTGGGAGATATTGACTTAAACATTTTGTCCGCTGAATCTGCAGTAAAACCCATGATGCCTATTTATTAATTTTCAAAATATTTTATAGATTTTCCCCAAACCAATTGCTTATATCAATAGAATAACATATATTAAACATGAAAAGCACCTGTTTTCAAGAAATAAGTGCATGGGGTTTGATGTTTACTCCTTCCCACATTCGCGGAGTAGAAAATTAGCATTTTCTTACTTTTCAAGGGGTATATGTATGGTCAGAAGGATTTTGACAAATTGAAAACACAAAATTGATTCCTAATGGTCTTAAAATGTTCAATATATGCTAAGCTTACAAAATAAGACCCAAAATATTAATTTAATGTACTTATGTATACAAACTTTGAGGTTTTGTGTGATGCATCACTGATTTTTAAAGGCGGTTTTAATATATCCTCACAAAATGCATAACTTTTGGGGGTAAAAAAATTAAAAACATGCAGATATAACCAAAACAAACATGTTTTTAGTATAAGAGGATAGTAAGCAACAAATTTTATTCCCAACAGTTACAGTCAGAGCTGTTTTAAAGAAAATTGGTCATGAATGTTATTAAAATTATGAAAAAATTGGCATATTTTGGTAAAATTCTGCTAAATATTTTCATACAAGAAGACCATTACAGATAAAACAGGTAGGTTTTCAGACATTTTCTGTGTTTCTTACACATATCTTATTGTACTGTTTCTGTCTGAGGTTTATTCTATCCTGTATAGGAGATTTTAATTGAAGTTCACACCAAGAAGAGCATATGAATAAAAATGACAGCTGGCCGCACACTAGCACTTCACACAAAAAATCAAGTATTTTCCTTTTCTGATGAAAATTGTTGTTATAAATGAATTCTTTTCACTTCCCTGGGTACTTTCTTACCCAATAAGACTTTCAGAAGGATTAAACTAGTTTGTTTAAGTTCACACTTGGTGACCTCTTGACTAAATTCTCCCAAGTACAGAAAATGCATTGAAATTCCCATAGAGACCCTAAATTGGCTTGATATGGACATAGAGCAAGCTCAATGAACAAAACCTTGACTAAAACCATGCTAACTTGTTGAATTTGAAAGATTTAGACTATTTCTTTTAATTTTTGCCAGTTCCAAGTGTTGCCTCTACACTTACCACAGGGCCTCTTCTAGGCCCGAGTACACAATTAATTTTCCCTCTTTGTTTAATATAGCGATATCTTACTTTACGA
This sequence comes from Arcuatula senhousia, assembly GCA_963971305.1. Lineage (NCBI taxonomy): Eukaryota > Metazoa > Mollusca > Bivalvia > Mytilida > Mytilidae > Arcuatula > Arcuatula senhousia. The sequence continues at coordinate 41,137,033 of OZ020303.1, read as the reverse complement.
AAAAAATTATGGCTATAAATACTTTACTTTTAGCTATATTGTACCTATGGCCAATATGCCCTTGATACTGGAAAATAAAAAAAAAATTGCATATATTCAACTTTTTTGACAAGTGAAAACTATAAGGCCCTAGAGGGGATCAGTTCTGAGAGCTTCCGAAAAGAAAAAATCCCCCCTTTTTGTCATTTCTTAATTCACATAAAGCATCTTCACATCATTTCTAAAACATCTTGCTAGTGTTCTGTGACCCCTTTCCTTTGAAATGAGACCAAAAACAACTACAAAAATTAAAGAGAACACATTGAAGCAAATTATTTTCTAAGGCACTATTTTCAATAGGAACTATATTCGTGGTCAACGAAAAGCAAAGGGCGATAATTGTGTACTCGTACCTAAAACACCTCAGAAACGCCTCAACTTTTTGAAATAAAGTGCTTTTTATGATGCTGAGTCTTTTTTGAGTTGAAATAGAATGTTTCAGAGGTGTGCAATGCTTAACCATAAAGATATAAGCACTTTTTTGGGAGATATTGACTTAAACATTTTGTCCGCTGAATCTGCAGTAAAACCCATGATGCCTATTTATTAATTTTCAAAATATTTTATAGATTTTCCCCAAACCAATTGCTTATATCAATAGAATAACATATATTAAACATGAAAAGCACCTGTTTTCAAGAAATAAGTGCATGGGGTTTGATGTTTACTCCTTCCCACATTCGCGGAGTAGAAAATTAGCATTTTCTTACTTTTCAAGGGGTATATGTATGGTCAGAAGGATTTTGACAAATTGAAAACACAAAATTGATTCCTAATGGTCTTAAAATGTTCAATATATGCTAAGCTTACAAAATAAGACCCAAAATATTAATTTAATGTACTTATGTATACAAACTTTGAGGTTTTGTGTGATGCATCACTGATTTTTAAAGGCGGTTTTAATATATCCTCACAAAATGCATAACTTTTGGGGGTAAAAAAATTAAAAACATGCAGATATAACCAAAACAAACATGTTTTTAGTATAAGAGGATAGTAAGCAACAAATTTTATTCCCAACAGTTACAGTCAGAGCTGTTTTAAAGAAAATTGGTCATGAATGTTATTAAAATTATGAAAAAATTGGCATATTTTGGTAAAATTCTGCTAAATATTTTCATACAAGAAGACCATTACAGATAAAACAGGTAGGTTTTCAGACATTTTCTGTGTTTCTTACACATATCTTATTGTACTGTTTCTGTCTGAGGTTTATTCTATCCTGTATAGGAGATTTTAATTGAAGTTCACACCAAGAAGAGCATATGAATAAAAATGACAGCTGGCCGCACACTAGCACTTCACACAAAAAATCAAGTATTTTCCTTTTCTGATGAAAATTGTTGTTATAAATGAATTCTTTTCACTTCCCTGGGTACTTTCTTACCCAATAAGACTTTCAGAAGGATTAAACTAGTTTGTTTAAGTTCACACTTGGTGACCTCTTGACTAAATTCTCCCAAGTACAGAAAATGCATTGAAATTCCCATAGAGACCCTAAATTGGCTTGATATGGACATAGAGCAAGCTCAATGAACAAAACCTTGACTAAAACCATGCTAACTTGTTGAATTTGAAAGATTTAGACTATTTCTTTTAATTTTTGCCAGTTCCAAGTGTTGCCTCTACACTTACCACAGGGCCTCTTCTAGGCCCGAGTACACAATTAATTTTCCCTCTTTGTTTAATATAGCGATATCTTACTTTACGAAAAAAATTATGGCTATAAATACTTTACTTTTAGCTATATTGTACCTATGGCCAATATGCCCTTGATACTGGAAAATAAAAAAAAAATTGCATATATTCAACTTTTTTGACAAGTGAAAACTATAAGGCCCTAGAGGGGATCAGTTCTGAGAGCTTCCGAAAAGAAAAAATCCCCCCTTTTTGTCATTTCTTAATTCACATAAAGCATCTTCACATCATTTCTAAAACATCTTGCTAGTGTTCTGTGACCCCTTTCCTTTGAAATGAGACCAAAAACAACTACAAAAATTAAAGAGAACACATTGAAGCAAATTATTTTCTAAGGCACTATTTTCAATAGGAACTATATTCGTGGTCAACGAAAAGCAAAGGGCGATAATTGTGTACTCGTACCTAAAACACCTCAGAAACGCCTCAACTTTTTGAAATAAAGTGCTTTTTATGATGCTGAGTCTTTTTTGAGTTGAAATAGAATGTTTCAGAGGTGTGCAATGCTTAACCATAAAGATATAAGCACTTTTTTGGGAGATATTGACTTAAACATTTTGTCCGCTGAATCTGCAGTAAAACCCATGATGCCTATTTATTAATTTTCAAAATATTTTATAGATTTTCCCCAAACCAATTGCTTATATCAATAGAATAACATATATTAAACATGAAAAGCACCTGTTTTCAAGAAATAAGTGCATGGGGTTTGATGTTTACTCCTTCCCACATTCGCGGAGTAGAAAATTAGCATTTTCTTACTTTTCAAGGGGTATATGTATGGTCAGAAGGATTTTGACAAATTGAAAACACAAAATTGATTCCTAATGGTCTTAAAATGTTCAATATATGCTAAGCTTACAAAATAAGACCCAAAATATTAATTTAATGTACTTATGTATACAAACTTTGAGGTTTTGTGTGATGCATCACTGATTTTTAAAGGCGGTTTTAATATATCCTCACAAAATGCATAACTTTTGGGGGTAAAAAAATTAAAAACATGCAGATATAACCAAAACAAACATGTTTTTAGTATAAGAGGATAGTAAGCAACAAATTTTATTCCCAACAGTTACAGTCAGAGCTGTTTTAAAGAAAATTGGTCATGAATGTTATTAAAATTATGAAAAAATTGGCATATTTTGGTAAAATTCTGCTAAATATTTTCATACAAGAAGACCATTACAGATAAAACAGGTAGGTTTTCAGACATTTTCTGTGTTTCTTACACATATCTTATTGTACTGTTTCTGTCTGAGGTTTATTCTATCCTGTATAGGAGATTTTAATTGAAGTTCACACCAAGAAGAGCATATGAATAAAAATGACAGCTGGCCGCACACTAGCACTTCACACAAAAAATCAAGTATTTTCCTTTTCTGATGAAAATTGTTGTTATAAATGAATTCTTTTCACTTCCCTGGGTACTTTCTTACCCAATAAGACTTTCAGAAGGATTAAACTAGTTTGTTTAAGTTCACACTTGGTGACCTCTTGACTAAATTCTCCCAAGTACAGAAAATGCATTGAAATTCCCATAGAGACCCTAAATTGGCTTGATATGGACATAGAGCAAGCTCAATGAACAAAACCTTGACTAAAACCATGCTAACTTGTTGAATTTGAAAGATTTAGACTATTTCTTTTAATTTTTGCCAGTTCCAAGTGTTGCCTCTACACTTACCACAGGGCCTCTTCTAGGCCCGAGTACACAATTAATTTTCCCTCTTTGTTTAATATAGCGATATCTTACTTTACGAAAAAAATTATGGCTATAAATACTTTACTTTTAGCTATATTGTACCTATGGCCAATATGCCCTTGATACTGGAAAATAAAAAAAAAATTGCATATATTCAACTTTTTTGACAAGTGAAAACTATAAGGCCCTAGAGGGGATCAGTTCTGAGAGCTTCCGAAAAGAAAAAATCCCCCCTTTTTGTCATTTCTTAATTCACATAAAGCATCTTCACATCATTTCTAAAACATCTTGCTAGTGTTCTGTGACCCCTTTCCTTTGAAATGAGACCAAAAACAACTACAAAAATTAAAGAGAACACATTGAAGCAAATTATTTTCTAAGGCACTATTTTCAATAGGAACTATATTCGTGGTCAACGAAAAGCAAAGGGCGATAATTGTGTACTCGTACCTAAAACACCTCAGAAACGCCTCAACTTTTTGAAATAAAGTGCTTTTTATGATGCTGAGTCTTTTTTGAGTTGAAATAGAATGTTTCAGAGGTGTGCAATGCTTAACCATAAAGATATAAGCACTTTTTTGGGAGATATTGACTTAAACATTTTGTCCGCTGAATCTGCAGTAAAACCCATGATGCCTATTTATTAATTTTCAAAATATTTTATAGATTTTCCCCAAACCAATTGCTTATATCAATAGAATAACATATATTAAACATGAAAAGCACCTGTTTTCAAGAAATAAGTGCATGGGGTTTGATGTTTACTCCTTCCCACATTCGCGGAGTAGAAAATTAGCATTTTCTTACTTTTCAAGGGGTATATGTATGGTCAGAAGGATTTTGACAAATTGAAAACACAAAATTGATTCCTAATGGTCTTAAAATGTTCAATATATGCTAAGCTTACAAAATAAGACCCAAAATATTAATTTAATGTACTTATGTATACAAACTTTGAGGTTTTGTGTGATGCATCACTGATTTTTAAAGGCGGTTTTAATATATCCTCACAAAATGCATAACTTTTGGGGGTAAAAAAATTAAAAACATGCAGATATAACCAAAACAAACATGTTTTTAGTATAAGAGGATAGTAAGCAACAAATTTTATTCCCAACAGTTACAGTCAGAGCTGTTTTAAAGAAAATTGGTCATGAATGTTATTAAAATTATGAAAAAATTGGCATATTTTGGTAAAATTCTGCTAAATATTTTCATACAAGAAGACCATTACAGATAAAACAGGTAGGTTTTCAGACATTTTCTGTGTTTCTTACACATATCTTATTGTACTGTTTCTGTCTGAGGTTTATTCTATCCTGTATAGGAGATTTTAATTGAAGTTCACACCAAGAAGAGCATATGAATAAAAATGACAGCTGGCCGCACACTAGCACTTCACACAAAAAATCAAGTATTTTCCTTTTCTGATGAAAATTGTTGTTATAAATGAATTCTTTTCACTTCCCTGGGTACTTTCTTACCCAATAAGACTTTCAGAAGGATTAAACTAGTTTGTTTAAGTTCACACTTGGTGACCTCTTGACTAAATTCTCCCAAGTACAGAAAATGCATTGAAATTCCCATAGAGACCCTAAATTGGCTTGATATGGACATAGAGCAAGCTCAATGAACAAAACCTTGACTAAAACCATGCTAACTTGTTGAATTTGAAAGATTTAGACTATTTCTTTTAATTTTTGCCAGTTCCAAGTGTTGCCTCTACACTTACCACAGGGCCTCTTCTAGGCCCGAGTACACAATTAATTTTCCCTCTTTGTTTAATATAGCGATATCTTACTTTACGAAAAAAATTATGGCTATAAATACTTTACTTTTAGCTATATTGTACCTATGGCCAATATGCCCTTGATACTGGAAAATAAAAAAAAAATTGCATATATTCAACTTTTTTGACAAGTGAAAACTATAAGGCCCTAGAGGGGATCAGTTCTGAGAGCTTCCGAAAAGAAAAAATCCCCCCTTTTTGTCATTTCTTAATTCACATAAAGCATCTTCACATCATTTCTAAAACATCTTGCTAGTGTTCTGTGACCCCTTTCCTTTGAAATGAGACCAAAAACAACTACAAAAATTAAAGAGAACACATTGAAGCAAATTATTTTCTAAGGCACTATTTTCAATAGGAACTATATTCGTGGTCAACGAAAAGCAAAGGGCGATAATTGTGTACTCGTACCTAAAACACCTCAGAAACGCCTCAACTTTTTGAAATAAAGTGCTTTTTATGATGCTGAGTCTTTTTTGAGTTGAAATAGAATGTTTCAGAGGTGTGCAATGCTTAACCATAAAGATATAAGCACTTTTTTGGGAGATATTGACTTAAACATTTTGTCCGCTGAATCTGCAGTAAAACCCATGATGCCTATTTATTAATTTTCAAAATATTTTATAGATTTTCCCCAAACCAATTGCTTATATCAATAGAATAACATATATTAAACATGAAAAGCACCTGTTTTCAAGAAATAAGTGCATGGGGTTTGATGTTTACTCCTTCCCACATTCGCGGAGTAGAAAATTAGCATTTTCTTACTTTTCAAGGGGTATATGTATGGTCAGAAGGATTTTGACAAATTGAAAACACAAAATTGATTCCTAATGGTCTTAAAATGTTCAATATATGCTAAGCTTACAAAATAAGACCCAAAATATTAATTTAATGTACTTATGTATACAAACTTTGAGGTTTTGTGTGATGCATCACTGATTTTTAAAGGCGGTTTTAATATATCCTCACAAAATGCATAACTTTTGGGGGTAAAAAAATTAAAAACATGCAGATATAACCAAAACAAACATGTTTTTAGTATAAGAGGATAGTAAGCAACAAATTTTATTCCCAACAGTTACAGTCAGAGCTGTTTTAAAGAAAATTGGTCATGAATGTTATTAAAATTATGAAAAAATTGGCATATTTTGGTAAAATTCTGCTAAATATTTTCATACAAGAAGACCATTACAGATAAAACAGGTAGGTTTTCAGACATTTTCTGTGTTTCTTACACATATCTTATTGTACTGTTTCTGTCTGAGGTTTATTCTATCCTGTATAGGAGATTTTAATTGAAGTTCACACCAAGAAGAGCATATGAATAAAAATGACAGCTGGCCGCACACTAGCACTTCACACAAAAAATCAAGTATTTTCCTTTTCTGATGAAAATTGTTGTTATAAATGAATTCTTTTCACTTCCCTGGGTACTTTCTTACCCAATAAGACTTTCAGAAGGATTAAACTAGTTTGTTTAAGTTCACACTTGGTGACCTCTTGACTAAATTCTCCCAAGTACAGAAAATGCATTGAAATTCCCATAGAGACCCTAAATTGGCTTGATATGGACATAGAGCAAGCTCAATGAACAAAACCTTGACTAAAACCATGCTAACTTGTTGAATTTGAAAGATTTAGACTATTTCTTTTAATTTTTGCCAGTTCCAAGTGTTGCCTCTACACTTACCACAGGGCCTCTTCTAGGCCCGAGTACACAATTAATTTTCCCTCTTTGTTTAATATAGCGATATCTTACTTTACGAAAAAAATTATGGCTATAAATACTTTACTTTTAGCTATATTGTACCTATGGCCAATATGCCCTTGATACTGGAAAATAAAAAAAAAATTGCATATATTCAACTTTTTTGACAAGTGAAAACTATAAGGCCCTAGAGGGGATCAGTTCTGAGAGCTTCCGAAAAGAAAAAATCCCCCCTTTTTGTCATTTCTTAATTCACATAAAGCATCTTCACATCATTTCTAAAACATCTTGCTAGTGTTCTGTGACCCCTTTCCTTTGAAATGAGACCAAAAACAACTACAAAAATTAAAGAGAACACATTGAAGCAAATTATTTTCTAAGGCACTATTTTCAATAGGAACTATATTCGTGGTCAACGAAAAGCAAAGGGCGATAATTGTGTACTCGTACCTAAAACACCTCAGAAACGCCTCAACTTTTTGAAATAAAGTGCTTTTTATGATGCTGAGTCTTTTTTGAGTTGAAATAGAATGTTTCAGAGGTGTGCAATGCTTAACCATAAAGATATAAGCACTTTTTTGGGAGATATTGACTTAAACATTTTGTCCGCTGAATCTGCAGTAAAACCCATGATGCCTATTTATTAATTTTCAAAATATTTTATAGATTTTCCCCAAACCAATTGCTTATATCAATAGAATAACATATATTAAACATGAAAAGCACCTGTTTTCAAGAAATAAGTGCATGGGGTTTGATGTTTACTCCTTCCCACATTCGCGGAGTAGAAAATTAGCATTTTCTTACTTTTCAAGGGGTATATGTATGGTCAGAAGGATTTTGACAAATTGAAAACACAAAATTGATTCCTAATGGTCTTAAAATGTTCAATATATGCTAAGCTTACAAAATAAGACCCAAAATATTAATTTAATGTACTTATGTATACAAACTTTGAGGTTTTGTGTGATGCATCACTGATTTTTAAAGGCGGTTTTAATATATCCTCACAAAATGCATAACTTTTGGGGGTAAAAAAATTAAAAACATGCAGATATAACCAAAACAAACATGTTTTTAGTATAAGAGGATAGTAAGCAACAAATTTTATTCCCAACAGTTACAGTCAGAGCTGTTTTAAAGAAAATTGGTCATGAATGTTATTAAAATTATGAAAAAATTGGCATATTTTGGTAAAATTCTGCTAAATATTTTCATACAAGAAGACCATTACAGATAAAACAGGTAGGTTTTCAGACATTTTCTGTGTTTCTTACACATATCTTATTGTACTGTTTCTGTCTGAGGTTTATTCTATCCTGTATAGGAGATTTTAATTGAAGTTCACACCAAGAAGAGCATATGAATAAAAATGACAGCTGGCCGCACACTAGCACTTCACACAAAAAATCAAGTATTTTCCTTTTCTGATGAAAATTGTTGTTATAAATGAATTCTTTTCACTTCCCTGGGTACTTTCTTACCCAATAAGACTTTCAGAAGGATTAAACTAGTTTGTTTAAGTTCACACTTGGTGACCTCTTGACTAAATTCTCCCAAGTACAGAAAATGCATTGAAATTCCCATAGAGACCCTAAATTGGCTTGATATGGACATAGAGCAAGCTCAATGAACAAAACCTTGACTAAAACCATGCTAACTTGTTGAATTTGAAAGATTTAGACTATTTCTTTTAATTTTTGCCAGTTCCAAGTGTTGCCTCTACACTTACCACAGGGCCTCTTCTAGGCCCGAGTACACAATTAATTTTCCCTCTTTGTTTAATATAGCGATATCTTACTTTACGAAAAAAATTATGGCTATAAATACTTTACTTTTAGCTATATTGTACCTATGGCCAATATGCCCTTGATACTGGAAAATAAAAAAAAAATTGCATATATTCAACTTTTTTGACAAGTGAAAACTATAAGGCCCTAGAGGGGATCAGTTCTGAGAGCTTCCGAAAAGAAAAAATCCCCCCTTTTTGTCATTTCTTAATTCACATAAAGCATCTTCACATCATTTCTAAAACATCTTGCTAGTGTTCTGTGACCCCTTTCCTTTGAAATGAGACCAAAAACAACTACAAAAATTAAAGAGAACACATTGAAGCAAATTATTTTCTAAGGCACTATTTTCAATAGGAACTATATTCGTGGTCAACGAAAAGCAAAGGGCGATAATTGTGTACTCGTACCTAAAACACCTCAGAAACGCCTCAACTTTTTGAAATAAAGTGCTTTTTATGATGCTGAGTCTTTTTTGAGTTGAAATAGAATGTTTCAGAGGTGTGCAATGCTTAACCATAAAGATATAAGCACTTTTTTGGGAGATATTGACTTAAACATTTTGTCCGCTGAATCTGCAGTAAAACCCATGATGCCTATTTATTAATTTTCAAAATATTTTATAGATTTTCCCCAAACCAATTGCTTATATCAATAGAATAACATATATTAAACATGAAAAGCACCTGTTTTCAAGAAATAAGTGCATGGGGTTTGATGTTTACTCCTTCCCACATTCGCGGAGTAGAAAATTAGCATTTTCTTACTTTTCAAGGGGTATATGTATGGTCAGAAGGATTTTGACAAATTGAAAACACAAAATTGATTCCTAATGGTCTTAAAATGTTCAATATATGCTAAGCTTACAAAATAAGACCCAAAATATTAATTTAATGTACTTATGTATACAAACTTTGAGGTTTTGTGTGATGCATCACTGATTTTTAAAGGCGGTTTTAATATATCCTCACAAAATGCATAACTTTTGGGGGTAAAAAAATTAAAAACATGCAGATATAACCAAAACAAACATGTTTTTAGTATAAGAGGATAGTAAGCAACAAATTTTATTCCCAACAGTTACAGTCAGAGCTGTTTTAAAGAAAATTGGTCATGAATGTTATTAAAATTATGAAAAAATTGGCATATTTTGGTAAAATTCTGCTAAATATTTTCATACAAGAAGACCATTACAGATAAAACAGGTAGGTTTTCAGACATTTTCTGTGTTTCTTACACATATCTTATTGTACTGTTTCTGTCTGAGGTTTATTCTATCCTGTATAGGAGATTTTAATTGAAGTTCACACCAAGAAGAGCATATGAATAAAAATGACAGCTGGCCGCACACTAGCACTTCACACAAAAAATCAAGTATTTTCCTTTTCTGATGAAAATTGTTGTTATAAATGAATTCTTTTCACTTCCCTGGGTACTTTCTTACCCAATAAGACTTTCAGAAGGATTAAACTAGTTTGTTTAAGTTCACACTTGGTGACCTCTTGACTAAATTCTCCCAAGTACAGAAAATGCATTGAAATTCCCATAGAGACCCTAAATTGGCTTGATATGGACATAGAGCAAGCTCAATGAACAAAACCTTGACTAAAACCATGCTAACTTGTTGAATTTGAAAGATTTAGACTATTTCTTTTAATTTTTGCCAGTTCCAAGTGTTGCCTCTACACTTACCACAGGGCCTCTTCTAGGCCCGAGTACACAATTAATTTTCCCTCTTTGTTTAATATAGCGATATCTTACTTTACGAAAAAAATTATGGCTATAAATACTTTACTTTTAGCTATATTGTACCTATGGCCAATATGCCCTTGATACTGGAAAATAAAAAAAAAATTGCATATATTCAACTTTTTTGACAAGTGAAAACTATAAGGCCCTAGAGGGGATCAGTTCTGAGAGCTTCCGAAAAGAAAAAATCCCCCCTTTTTGTCATTTCTTAATTCACATAAAGCATCTTCACATCATTTCTAAAACATCTTGCTAGTGTTCTGTGACCCCTTTCCTTTGAAATGAGACCAAAAACAACTACAAAAATTAAAGAGAACACATTGAAGCAAATTATTTTCTAAGGCACTATTTTCAATAGGAACTATATTCGTGGTCAACGAAAAGCAAAGGGCGATAATTGTGTACTCGTACCTAAAACACCTCAGAAACGCCTCAACTTTTTGAAATAAAGTGCTTTTTATGATGCTGAGTCTTTTTTGAGTTGAAATAGAATGTTTCAGAGGTGTGCAATGCTTAACCATAAAGATATAAGCACTTTTTTGGGAGATATTGACTTAAACATTTTGTCCGCTGAATCTGCAGTAAAACCCATGATGCCTATTTATTAATTTTCAAAATATTTTATAGATTTTCCCCAAACCAATTGCTTATATCAATAGAATAACATATATTAAACATGAAAAGCACCTGTTTTCAAGAAATAAGTGCATGGGGTTTGATGTTTACTCCTTCCCACATTCGCGGAGTAGAAAATTAGCATTTTCTTACTTTTCAAGGGGTATATGTATGGTCAGAAGGATTTTGACAAATTGAAAACACAAAATTGATTCCTAATGGTCTTAAAATGTTCAATATATGCTAAGCTTACAAAATAAGACCCAAAATATTAATTTAATGTACTTATGTATACAAACTTTGAGGTTTTGTGTGATGCATCACTGATTTTTAAAGGCGGTTTTAATATATCCTCACAAAATGCATAACTTTTGGGGGTAAAAAAATTAAAAACATGCAGATATAACCAAAACAAACATGTTTTTAGTATAAGAGGATAGTAAGCAACAAATTTTATTCCCAACAGTTACAGTCAGAGCTGTTTTAAAGAAAATTGGTCATGAATGTTATTAAAATTATGAAAAAATTGGCATATTTTGGTAAAATTCTGCTAAATATTTTCATACAAGAAGACCATTACAGATAAAACAGGTAGGTTTTCAGACATTTTCTGTGTTTCTTACACATATCTTATTGTACTGTTTCTGTCTGAGGTTTATTCTATCCTGTATAGGAGATTTTAATTGAAGTTCACACCAAGAAGAGCATATGAATAAAAATGACAGCTGGCCGCACACTAGCACTTCACACAAAAAATCAAGTATTTTCCTTTTCTGATGAAAATTGTTGTTATAAATGAATTCTTTTCACTTCCCTGGGTACTTTCTTACCCAATAAGACTTTCAGAAGGATTAAACTAGTTTGTTTAAGTTCACACTTGGTGACCTCTTGACTAAATTCTCCCAAGTACAGAAAATGCATTGAAATTCCCATAGAGACCCTAAATTGGCTTGATATGGACATAGAGCAAGCTCAATGAACAAAACCTTGACTAAAACCATGCTAACTTGTTGAATTTGAAAGATTTAGACTATTTCTTTTAATTTTTGCCAGTTCCAAGTGTTGCCTCTACACTTACCACAGGGCCTCTTCTAGGCCCGAGTACACAATTAATTTTCCCTCTTTGTTTAATATAGCGATATCTTACTTTACGAAAAAAATTATGGCTATAAATACTTTACTTTTAGCTATATTGTACCTATGGCCAATATGCCCTTGATACTGGAAAATAAAAAAAAAATTGCATATATTCAACTTTTTTGACAAGTGAAAACTATAAGGCCCTAGAGGGGATCAGTTCTGAGAGCTTCCGAAAAGAAAAAATCCCCCCTTTTTGTCATTTCTTAATTCACATAAAGCATCTTCACATCATTTCTAAAACATCTTGCTAGTGTTCTGTGACCCCTTTCCTTTGAAATGAGACCAAAAACAACTACAAAAATTAAAGAGAACACATTGAAGCAAATTATTTTCTAAGGCACTATTTTCAATAGGAACTATATTCGTGGTCAACGAAAAGCAAAGGGCGATAATTGTGTACTCGTACCAAAAAGTTCAAGTTCTTCAAATTCTTTGCATTTATTTTAGAAAAAGGTGGGTACATAGATAGCGTTGTGAACAAAATAGGACAAGTGCTAGTACAATAAAGAGTTTCGATGTCATTTTGCAAATATACTATTAAGGAATGAAGTGGTGCTTCGATTTACAATCTAAAAGGTTATTTCCGGGTGATATGGGTTTGGCCTACCTGCATATTTTGAATCATATCTGGATCGGAAGTCAGTGTCTGACATCATTTATTTGTTTGTTGTCTGTGATTTGTAAGTAAATCGACATTTCCAGTCTTTCTGTTTTCACAATTGTAACTTGTAAGTTGTAATTTATCTGCAGACTGTGTACATGGTGTATGAGTATTGTAAGACAATGTCAATGATGAATTTGTTAACTTCTTTTTATTAATGTACATTTATGTACCTGGCTAATGTGATTTTGACTCTTATTAATATGATAATATGAGGCGGGTAAATCCTGTTACGCTCCCGAGGTTTCAATTAATCTAATTTTTTTTGGTTCGAAAATAAAAATAAAAATAGCTTTTCTTGTGGGTTAAGTGAGCGTTTAATGACATCTAAAATTTTCAAAGATAAAAACGTTAAAATGACGCCGAAAGTTCGGGAAAACAAGCGCGTGCTATACCGGACGTTGAAGGAAAATTCAGCTCATAGTACAACTAAAATATTGACATTTCTACCATTATCGCTCCCTTCGGGAGCGTATTAAGCTTGCAAAGATAACAAAATAAAATCTATTGAGTGGGTTGATGGGGCTAGATAAGATAATATTTCCTGTCATTTTTCTGCGCATTTACAAAAAATTTCAGGCTTAGCACTTTGAGTCTCATGCAATTTGGCAGACTCTGTACATTAGTGCGCTTCGCTGGAATATAATGATAATGCTTTTTCTATTGATGAGGGTTGGTAGGACCTTTTACGGGACAGTGGGAAAAGCTTATTTATTCTCCTCGAATTCAAGATGTAATCCATAAAACTGCATGAATTGGAGATTTTTATGATTTTCTGCTCCACCAATTTACCAGGAGCATTGTAAATCTATCTAATCTGCAAATATATTGTACATGTAGAATTTGTAGATTGTTAAAGTTTCAAATTTTTCCGCTGTTCAAAGGAGTGGGAAATCGATAAACTTACATGTTGATGTACATTTACTCTTGTAATATGCGTACGTGTATATATTTGTAGTTCTTTTAAAAATTATCAACAATTGAAATCATTCTTTATATGTATCATGTATTTAGTTATTGTAATGAATACAGTTAAGAAAACTCATTCAAAAATGAAATACACTACCTAGGGATAGCCAATACATACATGTATATACATTTGTATCTACCGGTACAAGCATGATAAATAAAGCATATGTGCTCTGAGAAATTTTCAAATTGATGTCTATACATGTACTCGGAAGTCATGCAATTTGAGATTTATAGGACCGAATCCATGATTTTGTCAAGATTGTGTTACAAAAGTTGCTAAAATTTACAGGACTGAACACATTTTTACAAGTTATGAGCTGTTGGTCCTGTGCTAATTTCCATGACTGAGTTATATTAGGTAACTTCAATATATAAAAAATTGCACATATATGTGTGCATGTATATTTCCTTATTTTTTATTTCAGAAATTCTTATTTAGGTCAAATTTCAAATCATTTTGATATTAATCAACCATATTTATAAAAATGAACATTTTATTTACTAGATTTAAAGATGTCTAGCAGAAAAACCAAGGGAAAGACCACCAAAAAAAGGGCTCAGCGAGCCACCTCAAATGTGTTTGCTATGTTTGATCAAGCACAGATCCAAGAGTTTAAAGAAGCATTTAACATGATAGACCAAAATAGAGATGGATTTGTTGACAAGGAAGATCTTCATGATATGCTTGCATCACTTGGTAAAATTTTACATCTGATACATATGTATACATGTACAATGTAACTTATACATGTACTTATTTTATGATAGGATATGGAGTAAATGAACATGAGCTCGAGACCATAACACATATGGTATACATGTATTGTGTTTGTTTGTATTTCTTTACCTTAAAAATTGGGTGTGTCGGTTGACGTTGTGTACAAAATTAAAAGAAGAAGAAAAAAGCATAAAAATGACTGATAGTTTGTTGAGTAACTTACATGGTAAGCTTAAAGCGGTTAATGAAAATCAAATACAATTACTTATAGAATAAATCCTTTGTAGACACTAAATCAATGTATATTTCTAAGGACAAAATTTGAAGCTTTTAATAACTAGGCACTTATTAGATAATAATTTTATACAAAAATGAATACCATTTACATTATGTGTTGTCCTTCAAGTTGCCCTTCTATGGGAATAGATAACCTACTAAAAATGCATTGACAATATATATATTACATGTACATGAATGTTCATTATGTTAATGCATGTATTTTGAAGATTTGAACATACATGTATAATACATGTATGATGCAAAATATTACATATGTATCAATGGTGGACAACTGATACATATGTAATTATTTATGTCAACATTTTTGTAGGTAAAAATCCCACAGACCAATATTTAGAAGAAATGATGAATTGTGCCCCAGGACCTATTAACTTTACTATGTTCTTGACAATGTTTGGTGAGAAATTGAATGGCACAGATCCAGAAGATGTTATCAAGAATGCATTTGCCTGTTTTGACCAAGATGCATCGGGTTTGTATAACATTTTAAAAAAAATGAAAATTAAGCATTAATGGATGCATATGATAATGTGGTGTTGAGTTTGATGTACATGACACAATTTAAAAATTAGAAAAGCTTGAAACTACATTTAGCATTTTTCCAGGTCAAATGACCAGAAATTTAAAAGTCATATATTTAGAAACTTTTTCATGTCGAACATGTATTAGTTCTAATGTGTTAATTTCACAAGGATGTTAATTTGGATATACATAAAGTATCGACAGTGTTAATCTATGCAGTATAATCAAAGAAAACCAAACAAATTCATTAACTTGCGGTGTTTCCCAAATACTGTCAGACCGACAGACCTGTCTGGCAAAATTTATTTCGGTCTGACAAAAAATTTCAGATAATTTTATCATATAGCAAAAAATAGCCAAATTTGAGTTTCTGCCAAAACCAAAAACAATTTGGGACAGTCTGATTAAGGCTGTACATGATATTTCTACAATGTATGGCCACTTTCTAAATATCATTTTAATAATTGTAGGTTACATTAATGAAGACAGACTCCGAGAATTACTTACCACAATGGGAGACAGATTTACAGATGATGAGGTAATTGAATTGTCTCCTTTGTCATTCCAGATGAATATCAGGTTAAAAAGTTTATGATTTTTGTACAATGTGTCTTTTATTTATAGACACCATAGCTGTAAATGTAAGTATATTCCAACTTTTAATCAAGGGAACTATATATCCTGGTCATCCACTATATTTCACAATGAAATTACAATGTACTCATAAACAGATTTCTATGCTTCTTAATGGATTGATTTTGAATTTGATACTCAGTTTCAGTATAATGATTTGTATTGTACATTATGTACCTCTTTTTAATCTAGTGCAATTCTATGTTATATTTCTATGTTGCCTGCAAGGTGTTGCAAAGCGACATATAGGAGTCACTTTGACACTATCTGTTGTCTTGTGTTTTTTTAAAACCAAGTGCTTAAATAAAATCTTCTAAAGATAAATTTGTTTTTCTTTTATCCTTTCAGGTTGATGAAATGTTTAGAGAAGCACCAATAAAGAGAGGCAATTTTGATTATTTAGAATTCACGAGAATTCTGAAACATGGCAAGAAAGATGAATGAAAACATTATAACGGATAGCAATTGACAATGAGTCAGGCATTAGTTTGCAAAGCTTAATGATATTGTATATTTTTAAGGCCAGGTACTATCTCATCTATGTAATACAAAGACAAACAGACTGACATACCAAACATTTTAAACAGCATTCAATTTCTCGTCACATTAAACCATTGAAATGTGTAGAAAATAACAAAAATACAACATTGATTTTTAGGGCTTTTCAATTTGATTGTATGGATGTGATGTTATATACTTTAAAATGAAAATAACTTCATAAGAAAAGTTTAATAAAAATATATAATATTGACACTTAAAGGATAATGCCGATTTGGTGATTTGTTTCAGTGTTCTCCCCAGAAAATTTTGATAGCACTGTGGTAACGCGTGGCGAGAATTTCGAACATGGGATTTTCCGCGGCGTTATTTCATGGATTTTCAAATAGCAATGTAATCTAAGATATAATTTATTTATTTGTATCTGTTTGTTTTAATAAATGTATAATAAAAACTATTCTGTAGCTATTTAAAGATAAAATTTTCTTTGCTCTAAATTCTAAAACTGTATGTGAGTATTAAATCCTTGATGAAAAATCATTTCACTTTCCCAGAGTTTCTCCACTTGGAGATGACTTTCTGTTTCACCTCCCTTCAGCAATTACATCCTCAGTGGGTGCTGTAATACATTTGATAAATGGAGAGCACATTTTATCAATACTTAATAATTGAAGTGTAGTTTTTAAAATAAACATCCAAAAAAGATTATTGTTTTTAAAAGAAAAAGCAAAACTGGCTTTTGATAAACTTAAATAATAATTTATAATTGCAAGTAAAACATATTTTGGTATAAATATGAGTTATGAGCTTAAAGAATGCAAATAAATAATTTTTAGGGGAAATAACTCTGTACCTATATGGTCATGAATAAATATTTCTAAAAAATCGATTTTTTTGGTGGCTTTCAATCTACAAATCTTGTCTTAAAACAAGAATATATTACAAAATTCAAACATTTCTAATCATAAGGTTAGTTAATTGTGACATTTAAATTATAACACATTATTTTGCAATGGGATAAGAGATTAACTCATGATTGATTGCCGACGGCAAAATCCTTTGAAGTCTCGATGTTTTCACCTTTAACTGGCCTGGCTTGGGGGCTAATTATGACAAGTTTATGGCTTCCTTTGTTAATTACCCGAATTAATCCCTTAAATAAACAGTTTAACAATCAAGGCAAGTGAAGAAGTGATGAAAACCAAATGAGATTTTAAAAATGTTGGACAAAAATCTAAAATTGAAGAAAAACGATAGCACCGCGGCAATACCTGATAGCACCGCGGTAACATTAATAGCACCGTGGCCCAAAATAATAGCACCGCGGGCCCACTGTGCTATAATGGCCTGGGGAGAACACTGCGTTTATATTTTAAAGTAAATTATTTTGGGACCAATCACATTAAACATTCCATAAAAATTCCCTTGGGTTGTGAGAATAGATTATTTTAGGCTAAAAAAAATTAGGAGATTCTTTTTAACATGACATGGTGAATCAGTTAAAAGCTATGCAAGTTGACTGTTGTAAAAAATATTATTGTAAAATATGAGACAAAATTTTGTGATTTATTTTAGATAAATTATTTAATGATTTTTGTACTATTTCTTCATGTATAAGAGGTAAACTATTTTAACAAATTTTAATCTACAAACTAAACTAATGAAACTGTCTCACTTTAGGAAAGAAAGTTTTTGAATTTTATTGTTAAAAATGATTGTAAAAAAGTTGTCATGCTTTGTATTTTTACTTGAAAAAACAATGAAGCGATTTCAAGCTTTTTTAAACCCCATGACATACCCAAATAAACAGATTTTAGGTGGATTTAAAAAATGGTCAAAACCCATAAATATTATCATAGAAGTTAGTGAATAGATATGGAATTAGTCAAGACAACATTGTTACATGTATAAGTTATATAATACTAGATTAGACATTTAGGCCACAATAAAATGATTCCTAGATTCTCATCCCAATTTGTTGTGGGGAGGGTGGGTAAATTTTATTAATTATCCATTTTGTTAAAATATTCTGCTACAATGTATTTGAAAAGAAATCAACAAAACTGAACATAGATTGTCAGAAAAAGTTCTAAATTAAATATTTTGAGGATGCTGTAAAAATGGTGGTGGGAGGGGATAAGAACCTAGGATATTTTTTGTAATGGTCTTAACATATTTATATTGCATTTACTGGCCTGTACAGGTCAGCCCTATATGTTTCACTTGTGTACCCAAAGTAACCATTGTGTGACGTACTTGTTTAAATGTATGCAATTATATGTTCAGTTCAACTTAGGAATGTACAAATTATTATAGTAATTATTTTCTCTACGCTTATTAAAATAATGGATATGTTATCTTGTATGCTTGGGGCTATTTTGATGATATAATAATTTGTATGTCTATAATTGAAAATAAATATACTGTTATTCATTCAAACAACAATGAAATATGTAGGTTTATATGCAAGCTTTAGCCTTTAAGCTAGGAATATATTGATAATGTTTCATTATCCCCATTTTAATTTAAAATGATCTTTCTAAATAATGTACTATTCTTTACTTATAAGGATAATTTGCTTTGTAAATAGAAGAAAGGGAACTATTTGAAAATTGGGTCATAAATAGTGAAATAGAATAAGAATGGCAATAAATGAACAAGAATCTCAACTACGATAAATTCTGTCGGTTTCTTCTCCAGTAGAGGGATATACCGAATAAATTCTTGTATGTATTTAACATTACTTATGATTTTTCATTTTGTTAACTTTTATCTTAGTTTTTAACTAACAGCAAAAATTGTCCTGTACTACATGTATTTATACAAGCATGTAGTCTCAAAACTCCCCCTAGTCACTTATATAAAACATTCCAACAGGTAATTTTGTTTTTCATCTGCTTTGCTTATGTAAAATTTGACATTATAGTGCTTCATAGAGAGTTTTCAGTTTTCTATTGACAATTTGTTTAAATGAAATGACTTTATATCTTAAAAATGTTTTGCAATGAGGTATTTTGTAAACAGCAACCATTCCATGTTTTGCTTTTAGTTTTTAGGGAACCATGGATCAAAACATTTTGTACTTCCATTCTTGTTAACATTTATACACATATTAAAATATGTTTTATATTTATTTGTTTGTGTTTTTTGCTTCTTTTGTCCAAGAGAGTTTAATTCCAAATAAGCATACAATGCCTTATTTTGAATTGACTGGGTATCTGTTTTGGTGCATATTTTCAGGTTCATCCCTAGAAATCATCCATTATTTTGCTTGTTTTAATGTTGGGCATGATAAGCTTGTCGGTAAAAGTCCACAAAAGATTGCTAAAAACCTGACATCTGGTCAGACAGCTTAGCCCACAAAGCGACTGGGATACATGTATGTGCTCCAGGTGGTTGAAAGGGGCAGCCCTGTCATAATGTATGCCGGGGTCATCAGGCTATAAAAACCACTGGAAAACCTGACAGCAAACTATAGTGGGTGGAGAGTGCAACGCTTCATGCACATAAAAGATTCCTTTATGGACCGCCAAATAGTGCACCACATAGTCTAAATTTTCCGCCCCTACCCACCTCTCCCCTTTCCTGTGGTTCTCCAAAATTTACTGTTTCCTTTGTTTCCCACCCCATCCCCATATTTCTCATCATTTCATGTTCATTTTATCACCCTTTTCATGTTCATCGCCTTTGAATAACCTATATAGTGTTGCAAGGGCGTAAAACACCAACTTACTAACTTACTGTAACTTTATAGAAGAAGTTTGACTTTTTATACGACCACAAAAAAATTGCAAAGGTATTATGGTATGATGCTGTCTTTTTTAGTGTTCCCACTATTTTGATCTGCTTTTGGAAAAAAAAAATGAATTCCTCGTGAAATGTTGGTGGAAAGACCAGCAAAGGCTGCATGTGTCAAAAAAAGTGTGTCAGTCCACCATAGGCTGAATGTGTGTAGGGCCTAAAACGTACAATGTTTGACATGTTGTGGTGTTATCATGCTGCCTTCGCCGAAACTTTTTATTGCAATAAGCAGAGGAGTTTAAAGTTGACCTGCATCGGTCTGCAATTTTGCTCAGGTTTACCTTTTAAACGCCTTGATAGAATTTCATGAAACTTTTACACATTTTTGCTTATGAGAAAAGTAAGGAGACTATTGATTTTTGGTCTTCAGTTCAAGGTTATAATTATACTGAGCACACATTTTCAATACTTTTGTGATGAAGACATATTAATTTTCGCAGTTGCTAGTTTTAGCACATTCAATCAAAATGTATATTTTGCAAGTACTAATTTTAAGTGCTTTTAATCAACATACTTTGATTTACATATAATATTTGCATGTACTATTTTTTTGCAGATTTCATTGACCGCGAAAATATGGAAAATTAGTACAACACATAAATTACTATGTGTACAGTTATTGAAATGGTTTGCTCTGTCCAGCAATAAGTTAATTATCAATGAATCTTGGGATATTTAAGTTCAGTGTCATATGTTTCAAAGAAGTAATCCTGAAAGAGAAATACTGTGAAGTATTGTTTGTTGACCCCCACCACAATGTAAAGGCAACAAAGGAGGAATATCATGCATCTTTTAGTCCTTCCATAACATGACACGATTTCTCTGTGATTCTTGAAAAGTTTAATTAATATGATTTAATATAACATCTAGTGATGTCTAGTACGATGCATGCTTCGAATGTTGGCTGTGACCTATATGTTTTGAATTGATGACCACTTACAAGAGAAGGGTTAAAGTCCATTCCTGCTGACAGGCAAGTACCACATCAACTTAAATTGGTATGGTAGGTGCATCTAGGGATGCTTAGCAATTTGCATGGTTCATAAGCTGGCTGTGACCTTCTTTTTCTGCATGGACGAGCACTTAAATTTCAAAGTCCCATACATTTTCATGAAGACTCTGAAATTGGAATCAGAGTAAGGACTGTGAATGAAACAATAAGTTCTTTTACAGTGACCCATGGCCATTAATTTGACATATAGGCGCTATAACTGCTTCCTTAGAAGTGAATTGTTTCATGGAGACACGATGCTTCATGTAATTCCTAGGGCAATTTCTATGTTTACATAGGTAATCTATTGACTACAAAGCTCACTTCGTTACCCAGTATATAAACAAATTGAGTTGTCATGCAGAAAAAAGGTGACAGCCAGCATCTTAAGCATGCATCGTAATTTTTTAGCATCCTTAGGTGCACCTAACATACCAATTAGGTTGATGTGTAACTTGTCAGTAAACATTTTTATTTGTAAGTGGTGTGAGTAAGAGAGTGAGTTGATGTTTTACCCCCTTGCAACGCTTATAGGTTATAACAAGGCAATGAACTTGATAAGGAGGTCGGAGAATAAAATGAACATGAATCACGAGAATTTATAGGGTATAGGTGGCAAACCAGTTAAATAACAGTAAATTTAAAAGTACCACAGGAAATGGGTAGAGATAGGTAAGGCAAAAAATGTGGCGCTCTACTTTGTGGTCCACAATGGGATCTTTAACATCAACAGTTACACAGGTCCTCTATGGTCAGAAGTCAGGGTTTCTCATTATAGACCTGACAACTCCCACGGACAAGGGCCATCCTATTCAGCCGTCTAGAGTGCCCAATTGGCCACTCGGTGACCTAATGTCATAATCCTAAGACCATTATTCCACAACCTTTGCTCTGCTATTAGCATAATCGCCAGTCCATGCACACAGGACTTCTGTAAGTAGTCACTCATGTGGAAAATATAGGTCACAGACAGCATCCCAAAAATGCATTGTGCTAAGCATCACTAAATTAACCTACCATACCAATATATGGTTGATGTGACACTTGTCGGTAAATTGGAATGGTTTTGACCCTTCTTCTGTAAGTGGTCAGTCATGCGGTAAATATAGGTTACAGCCAGCATCCGAAGTATGCATGTGCTAAACATTGCTAGGTGGACCTACCGTACCAAATGTGGCACCATTTCTCTGAAGGTGGATGCAAACGCCACACTGACGCCAGCGCCTGGAGTTTCACATGATTAAGCCTCTTGACTTAGTGAGATGAGCTTAAAATCAGAAGATTGAAAATGATAAAGTTAACCCTGAAACTTTATAGAAGATAATGAGATGTACACAACTTGTCCTCCATAAATCAGCAGCAATTTTAAAATCTCATGCAATTTATCACCCAGTAACCTACAATGTGACCGGTGGCCACTGCTTGCTGTTTTGCAATTAGACCTAGATAAAGGATACATTAAAGCATTCAGTATTCAAAACCAATCCTAAGATTGGCAAACATTATTTTATTCCAAAAACACATGTACATGTTTCTCAAAATATTCAGAAGAAGGGATGGGAGACCATGAGTGGACTGTGCTAGATTTGATATGTGGAAATACGTTTCCATGTAATAATATTCATGTTTTTAACAACAGCTATGGAAAGTATTAGTAGCATGAGGAAAAAAACCTGAAAATTGCCCTATGATGCATACCTTAAGAAACCTATACAGCATAATGAGTTAAAGATCAAGGTAACATGTATTTTATGACCATGAGCTTTAGCATAATTATTGAAAGCTTCTATTTATCAAATAAATGTCATTTGCATTGCCTCAAAAGTGTAGTTTGCAACTATCCCTTCATAATAAAACAGGAATTACCTAAAATTTGCTTAAACAATATAATCTCAGGGTACTTTGTTTGAATACAATATTTTTGCCGTGTATAATACGCATTCATCTATAATGCGCAACTCATTTTCATGTTGAAAATCGGGAGAAAAAAAAAACAACGAAGTATTTGTGTAAAATGAGCGATCTTTTTCTATGATAGAAACCATTGATCAAAATAATATATCTCAATTTAAAGGCAGAGAAACGATAGAAGATGTTTAATGAAAATAAAATTGTTTTGTAATTATGTGTGAAAATAAAAATAAACTGGTATATTACTTGCATTGTCCCTGTTTTGGGTTTTTGTCATGGCTTGGCTGAAGTTTCGGACACTTTGCAATTGGATGTGGCAATCTACAGTGTTTGCATACATGTTGGAATGGACAGCTTAGTCTTGTGCAATATTGGTATTTATTGTAAATGTGGCATGTTCCATATGATATCCGTGTTCAAGAAAGGACAGGATATGTCGTTTTGAGGAGTTATTGAAGTTTGGTTTTTGATGTACTAGTGAAATCATCTCATTATTTTCTAATAGTAGAGTTAATCAATCTAATACATTTGCTTTACTGGATTTTAGAATTTGTTATTGCCCTTTGTCACGGCCAGGACCCTACGTCACACGCAAGGATACCGTTTCCAGTTTTTACCGAGATTTCGGTCCGCCTCAAGGTAAGTTGACACTTGGTTCTACATGATAACAAATATATACAGGAAAACTTTCTAGTGCATTTGGTGGCACCAAACTAAAGCTACTTTATCGCTATAGTCGGCCTCTTAAATGTGCTTTGTTCTATGCAAACACCTCTTTATCAAAGCTTATGTTTGTATTTAGTCGAATTTTTGTTAATTGTTTTTTGTCAAGAAGAGGGTCTTTCAATGCACTTTGGGATTGGGCTTGAATCATATGTATTTTATTTTCAATCCAGGGGCCAATTGAAAAACAGCGAGCAGCGACCGCTGGTCACATTGAAGGCTGCTGGCTGTTTTCCATTGTGGATATTTAAAATATACGTTTATAATGTAGGTTGTGTCGCGTACACTTATTCCACATCTCATTTTCTTCTATACCTCTGTACAGTTCAGAAATCGAGCAAGGATACAGTTTGCATTTTATGTCGATTTTTATTAAGCTGTTGTTTTTTCCATAGTACAAAAATATTTGCAGTGTATATTGTGTTGCAAACCAACCAGAATGAAAATGTATGAGCAAAGGTCCTCTTTTGAATGTAAACAAGGTCTTGTGTAAATTACAAATGGCAAAGTCTTAAAATGATACCGTTCACACCCGATCAATTCACGGATACCGTTTGCATTGTACTGCATATTTTTAAAAAATATATATAAAACTCTTTATCCTGCACTTTATCGAACTTCAAACCCCCCTTAAATAAAAATGCTAAAATACCAATGCAGCTTATTAAAACATATTTATAATCTATTTTCATTTTTCAAAGTTTAAAATGTGCATGCGTACCAAGTTCCTGTTTAAATTTATATCGGACTGCTATATGAGATGCACTTAAAAGTGTACGTGGCATAACTGAACACCATAACAACTGAAAATGTTCGTGGTTCGATATCCGTTTGATGTGAAAAATGAATGAACCGATTTTCCAACCGACATTATATGCAAAAGTCTACCTACGAAACAAAATATTGCTGACTGCGTATTTTTAACATTAATTTACCAACGATTCTTAGAAATACAGGGCATAGCTGGGACTGAAAGGAAGTGAAGGAATAATTTCGGCAGGGGTCTGGGGCTGCTCAAAGCCCCCAGTAGGTCCAGGGAATTGCCCCTGAAGCTTCAGGGAGATAGCGTTAAGAGCATCATACTAGACCTGTTCTGAATTATATCAGTTGTCAGTTTCAGTCCCAAAGTCTTAAAATTTTTATTGAACGGGACCAGTTTGACTTACTAGATTAGATAAGCTAGATTTGCCCGACAAAAAATATTGCCTTCCGTGCAGGGCCCGGAAGGGTACCGGTATATATAGGCCCAAAGCAGCGTTAAGCTTGTCAATTAAAGTCCACTAAAAAGCGTACAGAAACCTGACATCGGTATACATCGGGTTAGGCCCACATAGCGACTTCGGATTTGTACTCCAGATTGTTTAATGGGGCAGCCCTGTCAAAATATATGCCGGGGTCGTCAGGCTATAATGCGGAAAACCTGATCATGACCGCAAACCATAGTGGATCAACGTGTGTGAAGAGTGTCACGCTTCATGCACGTAAAAGACCCTTTTGGACCGCCCAGTAGTGCACCACATGACAAAAGCTATTTTTTTTTTCCCCGTTCCACCTCTCCACTTTTCCTATGGTCTTCAAAATTTACTGTTCCTTTGTTTCCCACCCCACCCACATATTTCATTTCTTATCATCATTTCATGTTCATTTTATCATCCATTTCATGTTCATCGCCTCCAAATTACCTTTATAGCGTTACAAGACCTTACAAGGGCGTAAAACACGCTCACTCATTCATCCTAAAAATCTTACACCACTAATTGTAAACTGGAGAAATGTCACATAACCGAAGGTAATAAAACAACGCTCCCTATGTCAATGTCAATATCCCTAAGTATATGCAGTAGGGCTAACGAATACAAACGATCTTAACCATTGAAGAACTAAGCATAATATGTTTGCTCAACCTGCAACAAAGACTTCGCCTCCAAGCCTGAACTAAACAGACACTAAAGAATAGAAAAGGTTTCCTCTTATATCATATACAATCTATGATATTTCATATACATGTTATAGATATTTAGGGGTGTATTTCACAGCATCAGGGTCATTTCATCAAATGAGGACTGAACTTTATAATAAATCATTAAAGGCTTATTATAAGTTAAGAAGTGACTTTTTAAGTTTAAGTCCAAGTCTTCGCACATGTGTACATATTTTTGACCATACTTTGAAACCTATCTTGTTGTATAACTCAGAAGTTTGGGGAAGTTATTGTGCTTCTAACTCAAAAATGCGAACGTCTTTTGATTTAGATAAAATATTTAATAACATGCCATGTGAAAAATTACATCTCAAATTTTGTAAATGTATTTTAGGAGTTCATAAGAAAAGTGTGAATTTTGCTGTATTATCTGAACTTGGAAGGTTTCTATCGTAACGAGATTTTGGTGTATATTGTAGAATTTTTGATAGATGTGAATAAGTGTCCATGTTGCGAAAGTACGGAATAAAACGAAGGTCAAACCAAACTGAAGAAATAAGATTCTGGATACATAAACTGGTAACTTTGGAAATAAAAGTTCTTGAATGCAACATATAAACTGTTAGAATAAGTCCTGGATTGCAACTAATTATAAACTGTTTGAAATGAAAGTCCTTGATACATGAACGTTCACATATTTTATTATTGTTAAAGTCCAGCAAATAGTATAAAAACACAATAAACATATTTACATCAACGAAACCGCCCACGGAGCGGTGTAAACCCGGAGCCTACATCTTGGCGTCTGACACCAACTCCTACATTCCTAAAACTGATTTATAAAAACTTTTTTTTCAAACTTATGTTAGCACCTTTTACTAAAAAGCCTTAGCGACGGATTAACAAATTACAAGATCAAAAGAGATAAAAAGACGGATTAAAAATTGATAGGAATTACTTAGTTTTGACATGTTTGTCTAATTGACTTTATTGTCGTTCTTGACTTTATCTTAATCTTATAAAATACAGGAAAATGTGTGAAAAATAATGCAAACAATTAAAGTAAAAATGTATGAAACTTGACGGTTGCTGATAAAAATAAAGTAAAATCGTGTAAAAATATAAAATCAAAGTTCTATATGAAAAATGAAATATTTTGATACCTAACATGATATGAAAAGACGCAAAAATAGAAATTTAACATTTTATGAAAATCTACACTACGACAACTCTTCCCTCGCCCGAGTAGCTTCGGACCCCGAAGCTGTAAATCAAAAAATATGAAATTATAGAAAAAAATTAGCTTAAGACGAATTGTTCAAAAACAAAATATTTTTGCAAATGAAAACCATATATGTCACGAAAAATAACCAAGTTATGCGTTAAAAAAATAGAATTATCAATCTTCATGCGTGGCTTTGGTCCATATGGTGCACATCTAACATATGATCGTACACGGACAGAAACGCCTTATTGCAATTAGAATGACCTAATATACATAGAATAAAACAAAAGTTTTTACTGCTATCATGCCCTATCTCGGCTTCGGATAGCTAGTCGACCCTTTTTAGGTATATGCGACCAAAAATCTATGAATAAAAAAAATTCTCATAAAACACAAAACGAGGTGCGTGAAATGGTTAAAAATACTCGTCTTAAAAATAATCAAAAAGAAACAAAATTTGAATTCTGGTCTTGAAAAACTAATTTAAGAAAAATAAATAAATTGTGGCTCGTCAACCCCAATTTTAGCACTATAACGACCAGAAAAAGAAACTCTGCAGATATCTTAATCTGAAAATAAATTAGTTAATCAAAAGCGAAATGAAATGTCCACATATCTTCAAAAGTTCTAAACATAGTTTATCTTTGTGAGTCTTCTGGAATACCAGTAATCATCACTCCAAGGAATGTCCTTTGTAAGCATAATAATTCCAGTGGAAAGTCCACACATATTGGTAAACGGAAATCCGAAAACACGTTTTCTTCGTTATCTTGATTTGTATCAGCTCAATAGGGCACACGGGTGGGAATCTATCGTTTAGTGTCTTACTTCATGCTCCTACACAATTGAAAGAAAATATAGTTCTTATTTATAGTCCGTTGCCCGGGTTCTCCACCAATTATCGTAACGAGATTTTGGTGTATATTGTAGAATTTTTGATAGATGTGAATAAGTGTCCATGTTGCGAAAGTACGGAATAAAACGAAGGTCAAACCAAACTGAAGAAATAAGATTCTGGATACATAAACTGGTAACTTTGGAAATAAAAGTTCTTGAATGCAACATATAAACTGTTAGAATAAGTCCTGGATTGCAACTAATTATAAACTGTTTGAAATGAAAGTCCTTGATACATGAACGTTCACATATTTTATTATTGTTAAAGTCCAGCAAATAGTATAAAAACACAATAAACATATTTACATCAACGAAACCGCCCACGGAGCGGTGTAAACCCGGAGCCTACATCTTGGCGTCTGACACCAACTCCTACATTCCTAAAACTGATTTATAAAAACTTTTTTTTCAAACTTATGTTAGCACCTTTTACTAAAAAGCCTTAGCGACGGATTAACAAATTACAAGATCAAAAGAGATAAAAAGACGGATTAAAAATTGATAGGAATTACTTAGTTTTGACATGTTTGTCTAATTGACTTTATTGTCGTTCTTGACTTTATCTTAATCTTATAAAATACAGGAAAATGTGTGAAAAATAATGCAAACAATTAAAGTAAAAATGTATGAAACTTGACGGTTGCTGATAAAAATAAAGTAAAATCGTGTAAAAATATAAAATCAAAGTTCTATATGAAAAATGAAATATTTTGATACCTAACATGATATGAAAAGACGCAAAAATAGAAATTTAACATTTTATGAAAATCTACACTACGACATTTCCTTTATATTTTGACATTATTAAATCAATCATTAATTATTGGTATAGACTTGAAAACCTCTCATCTGATTTTCCATTATTAAAAGATGCATATTTATGTAGTAAAAATTTTGACAGTAGTAATAGATTTACCTGGTATACTTTTGTTTCAAAGCTATTGAATTATTTTGGTATAAATACAGACTCAAGTAATCACAGTAGCTATAAATTTAAAAAGATGCTTGAAAAAATACTAAGGGAAAAGCTTTTGGACAATTGGTATAATTATAGACTTTCTAAACTTGATGGAAAACTATGTACTTATTTCAAAATCAAGGATCATTTTGGATTCGAAAATTTTTTATTGAAAATAAACAACCCTGATCAAAGAAAAGCTATCTGTAGATTTCGAATATCAGCCCATAGACTACAAATTGAAATAGGGCGTTTCTCCAATACACCTAGATCTGAGAGAACTTGTACAAACTGTTCCTCTGGGGAAGTTGAAGACGAAACACACTTTTTATGTGTTTGTTCAAAATTTGAAACAAAAAGAAATATTTTATTTAACCTTATTGCCCAAAAGTATCCCAATTTTTCTAGTCTATCAAACATTTCCAAAATGATATTTTTACTTAGTAATGAGGACACTGATATACTAAATGCCACTGCCAGATTTATACTGGATAAAGATATTTTTTACTAAATTAATATTTTATTTATGATATATTGTATTCAATATATGGACATTGATCAACATTAACATCTTATACATTGTATATTGACTGTATCACCATGTTGTCTATTGTATTTTATGTGTAATCTATCAATTATGTTCTTTTCCTCTACATGTACAACTCTCTTTGCTCCCAGTGGGCTCCTGATTGGAAATAAAAGATATGTTAGATGTTATACGTGATGTTTGTAGTACCATATGAAATTGAACTGATCATAACATTTTAATTCAACAAACGATTCCAGCGGCCTGGCTCTATTGAGTCTACTGTATTGAACCATATAAAGGTTTTGAGAATCGTTGGTAAATTAATGTTCCCACAATACGCGGGGCAACTATGTTTTGTTCCCATGGAAGACTATTGCAAATGATGTCGGTCGGGAAATCGGTTCATGAAATGTTCACAACTAACGAAGATCGAACCATTCGAACCATTAATCTTGATAGTTATTTGAGGGGGGCTCAGTTATGCCACGTACACTATCAAATACATCTTATATAATTTTGATATTGGCAGTTCGACCAGAAGAAGCCAATTCAAGCAACTTTGCTATAAAATGGGGGTGGTAAAGGGGGGGGTGCGTGCACGGATGAACGGCCAATAAAAAATGACAATCACGATGAACGGCCAATAAAAAAATGATAATCACGATGAACGAAAAATGAAATAGAGAAACACGATGCACGATGAACCTTCATGTACGGCTGAACGGGAAATAAAAATTGCTCAACACGATGCACGAAAAAAACCCTTTACCACCCACTAAAATAGGTAGGGGACTTGGTACATATGCACATTTTTAATTTTGAGAGATGAAAAATTAATTCTGTTTAAGTAACATTGATATTTCAACCTTTAATTTAAGGAGAATTAGAAGTTCGATAAAGTGCAGGATAAAGAGTTTAATATATACTTTTAAAAATTATGCATTGACAATGCAAACGGTATCCGTGAATTGATCGGGTGTGAACGGTATCATTTTAAGACTTTGCCATTTGTAATTTACATAAGACCTTGTTTACATGCAAAAGAGGACCTTTGCTCATACATTTTTATTCTGGTTGGTTTGTAACAAAATATACACTGCAAATATCTTTGTACTATGGAAATACAACAACTTAATGAAAATCGGCATAAAATGCAAACTGTATCCTTGCTCGATTTTTGAACTGTACAGAGGTGTTTGCATAGAACAAAGCACATTTAAGAGGCCGACTATAGCGATAAAGTAGCTGGAGTTTGGTGCCACTAAATGCACTAGTTAGTTTTTCTGTATATATATGTTATCATGTAGAACCAAGTGTCAACTTACCTTGAGGCGGACCGAAATCTCGGTAAAATCTGGAAACGGTATCCTTGCGTGTGACGTAGGGTCCTGGCCGTGTTGTATGGTGTTGAAAAGGATGTCTTGGATTTGTTAATTGAAAAGTTATCATTTTTTACAAGCTTTCATGTGTAAATCTTCTATTGATATTGATAGAATAGTGTTTCAATTTTACAACGACTTACAATATGCTGCTTGCAGTTTCTAGTTTTTTTTGCATGAGTTTTTGGTGTGGCTGGTGTTGACTGATTTTGTCTCTGCTTTTTTGGACTTCAAACATTCCAATGCCCATGAGTATATTTAACTATATCTTACGGCCTATTATTATAAAGAACTTTTCAGAGCATTGGACGGGTAGAGTAGCATTAATCATAATGACCCATAACGATTGTTCCATATCAGTCTCTTTATCTTCTATAGACCTAAATTTTATTGTTCTAAACAACTGCAAAATGTATTTCATTTGATTGAAATCTGTTGAGGCATTTTTATATTTACCCATGACAAACATAAAAACAACAAATCAAGCTTTGTTTAAAATTGCACGCAAAAACGATGTCTCCCCCAAAATTCGAAGTTCAAACATTTGTAACATGGCACAAGCTCCTGTTACGTCCAATTACGTAACTTTAAGGTGAAAATTTATGTATGCTCCTGTTACGTTACTTCCGGGACATAATAAATTCCGGACCCATTACGGATAGGGGGAACGAATCGAAAACGGATTATCAACGTAACTGTAGAATCCAAACCTTAAAGTTACGTGAAAAAAATATTTTTTACTCGATTCACTTAACACAAAGAATAAGGTGGGGGGTATTTTTACATACATCGAGTTTGTAAATAATAATAATAAATATCGATAAAATATTATACATGTACCAAGTAAAGACACAATTAAACGTTAACAATGTAAGCAATTTCTATGAGTACATCGGAGGAAACAGTGAGTGGCATTGTTAGACACCATATATAGTCCAATTTGAGTTATATAAATCAACGAAAATGGCTGATTAATATTAGGTTATGTCGCGTACACTTACATCTTCTATTGTAAAATGAGCCTTCCTACAGGCATTATTTGCATCCAGAAAACGTAAGAAACTAGCAGCATTTTAACAGACAACTGTTGTAAAACAGACTCACATGGTTTTGACTGTATTGCGTGTGACGTTTGCCTAAACTGTTATCATTTTGAAAACGTTCCAGAAAAAAAGAAGCTTGGACATACAGAGCATGCATAAGCACTGACTGATAATGTTATAAGTATAATTGTGTTCTTGATTCAAAATAAATAACTTGAAGGAATTTCATATAAAAGCTTATATAATGCTATATGCTAATGCTTAATTGTGTTTTGATAAAGTATTTTTATCGATATTTATTATTATTATTTATAAAGTCAATGTATATTCGTAATTTAAAAAAAAAAATTACCCTCCACTTTATTCTTTTTGTTAAGTGAGTAAAACATATTTTTTCACGTAACTTTAAGGTTTAAATTCTACATTTACGTTGATAATCCGTTTTCGAATCGTTCCCCCTATCCGTAATGGGTCCGGAATTTATTATGTTCCGGAAGTAACGTAACAGGAGCATAGATAAAATTTCGCCTTAAAGTTACGTAATTGGACGTAACAGGAGCTTGTGCCTTGTAACATCAATACCAATTTGACGATTAAAATTTCCTAGTAAAGTGCATAGGAGTCCTTCTTACATACCAAGTTTCATTGAATTTGATTAAGAGGTTACAGAGGAGTTGCAGCAACAAGATGAAAAATGAGGATTTTCAGCAAATTTCTAGAGGGCCATAACTCCCACAAAAATTTGAGGATCAAAATTTCCTGGTAAAATGCACAACTACATAAAATGTCCTTCCTACGCTGGGTACGTCTTTTTACCACAGAACACCACAAAATACCACAGAACACCACAGAACTATATTAAATCACTAAATAAGTTAAGCCTTGTATAAAAAATAAATTAATATATATGTAGATTATCTTAAAATTAAAAAAAAATTAATAAAGAAAAATGTTTGAATTTTTTACCAACAATACAGTCGACTATTTTATCCAATACTCGTAGCACAGAACAAGCCAAATACGTATGTTGGTTATACTACAAGAAGTAACAAAAATCATCTAAATAAAAAACAAGATTGCTACGCGTAGCCATGTGTCCCCCGCCGCCGCATAAAAGTTGTGTGGTATGTCAATTCAAGCAATATATTCTCTGAGAAACGATAGAAATAGGTTGTCAAAATATGGGATGATCACCCATTAACAGTACCCTATCAGTGTGAAAAGTTTCAGCAACATCGGTTCAGTAGTATC
Organism: Arcuatula senhousia; assembly: GCA_963971305.1. Lineage (NCBI taxonomy): Eukaryota > Metazoa > Mollusca > Bivalvia > Mytilida > Mytilidae > Arcuatula > Arcuatula senhousia. The sequence goes on along the minus strand of OZ020303.1, from coordinate 41,103,864 downwards.
CGAGGAGTTGCACCCACAAAAATGTTTGATATGACAGTCCCATTTTTTGGACTGGAAAATCACAAATTCGTAAATAACTCGAAAACCGTAAATATCACTTCAAATTTTTTTTCGTATTATTATAGAGTACCTTTTCCTCTATCAGCCTACAAAATTTCAGAACCCTGTGCATCTAGGTAACCGAGATATTGGATGTCCTATATTTTGACCTTTCTTCCCTGTTTCAATGGAAACGGCGGCCATTTTGAAAATTTCAAATATGGGATGATCATCTACTAACAGTACCCTATCAGTGTGTAAAGTTTCAGCAACATCGGTTCAGTAGTGTCCGAGGAGTTGCACCCACAAAAACGTTTGACAAAGTCCCATTTTTCGGACTGAAAAATCACAAATTCGTAAATAACTCGAAAACCATAAATATCGCTTCAAATTTTTTTTTCGTATTATTATAGAGTACCTTTTGCTCTATCAGCCTGCAAAATTTCAGAACCCTGTGCACCTAGGTAACCAAATATTGAATGTCCTATATTTTGACCTTTCTTCCCTGTTTCCATGGAAACGGCGGCCGTTTTGAAAATTTCAAATATGGAATGATCATCTACTAATTGTACCCTATCAGTGTGTAAAGTTTCAGCAACATCCGTTCAGTAGTGTCTGAGGAGTTGCACCCACACAAAAAGTGACGGACGGACAGACGTACGGACGGACGGACAGACGGTGACCATTACTAAGTCCCTCCGACGAGTTGCGGCGGGGGACAAAAATGATGTTATGTTTTAAAACTATTACTATCATAAATATATAATTCAAGTTTAATAAAAAGAAGAAAAATAATACCGACACAGATCTGAAATCAGATGTAGTCAATGGTAGTAGCCCGAGTGCATGCGGTTTTGGTAGTGTAGCGTAAGGCGTTCTGTGGTACTTGTATATTGCCCATATATAAATGTTTTGGGCAAAAAAAGAATCCTTTTTGAATTTTGTTAGCTTTTTATTTATTTTACTATTTACTTATAACTGTTTTATAGTGTTTTGATAGTGTTCTGTGGTAATCTGCGGTGTTCTGTGGTAAAAAGACGCACCGTTCCTACATACCAAGTTTCAGAGTAGAAGGCTGACAAATTTTTTGAAGGACAGACGGACAGGACAAAGACATTATGTCTCCCAATTTTAAGAGACACATAACTATTAAAAGTTACCACAATATAACTTACAACTCAAGACCAATATCAAGTGGGAAACATACCAGAGAAATAGCAATGGTCCTGACTTGATACAGTCATTTCAAAATATAAACCACAGTGGCAGGAGTTAAATATCATTTTAAAATCCTACTAATACATAATTTTTGAAACAAATTGACTCAGTCACATCTATCATCTTCAGCTTTATACCTCCAATATTCCATCACAAAGAATAAGTCAAAAACATTTTAATTTTTTTTAATAAATATATTTCATAACCAACAATATGAAAAGATATTAATACTAACATTATATAATGGTGGCTCTCTGGCTACCAGCTGATTCAACTTAGACTTTGAGCAGTTCTATGTCTAATATATGTCATGAAAACTAATTTTATTATTATTCGAAGTCCCTGGACATATCAATATTACAAGATCACTTGACAAAACTTACAAAGATTTAAAAATAAATGTGGGAAATTTACTGTAGTGAATCATTTCATAATTTTAAAATTTACTTGTATTTATTTTATTTTATTACTATTCAAAGTCCCTGTACATATTAATATTACAATATCACTTGACAAAACTTACAAAGATTTTTTAACAGTAAATATGGGAAATTTACTGTAGTGAATCATTTCATAATTTTAAAATTTACTTTTATTTATTTTATTTTATTACTATTCAAAGTCCCTATACATATCAATATTACAAGATCATTTGACAAAACTTAAAAAAATTATTTAAAAATAAATGTGGGAAATTTACTGTAGTGAATCATTTCATTTAATAATTTTAAAATATACTGTTTTTAAGAAAAAAATTATAACGGGCAAGAGAATAAAACCTATGTCAATCACATCTGTTCTATTTAAATTAGAGCAATATATAGAGCACCAAACACTTATTATATAAATGTTCATGAACTTTATACCATGTTTATTTTCTACATTATAATTTGATTAAACTCCTAAAACTTCTTTATTTTCTGACAAAATATTATATTATTAAGAACCTAACTAATAATTGCCCATTTTATAAAAAATGATGAAATTCAGTTCAGTTGTTTTGGTCAATAATTTGCAAATAAAGAGATAAAATAGATACTGTGATATTATTATTTTCCTGGAAAACTTATCTTGTCTACAACAGTCAAGCACAATATAAAGAATCCAAAGAAGTTTGAATTTTTGCAAACAGCAATCTATGAAAATGCATTTTATTTTCAATACTGTATTTTACCGTGTATAGTGTGCAGTTATGTACAATGCCCCTTTTCATGATGAAAATCTGGGAAAAAATGAATTATTTGTGTAAAAAGCACAATCTTTTTCTTTGACAGAGAACCTTCAAAAATTGTCTCTTTTTTTCAGGTAGAAAGACTACAGATGAAGATTTTTTTTTAATGAAAATAAAAAAAAATGTAATTATTTGTGTATTTTGTTATGACAAGGTACATGAAAACATAATGCCCACATTTTAAAAAAAAATACTTTCACAGTATTCTTTATTCTTTTGAATCAATTAAATGTGAAATTTAAAAAGAGAGCTTTAAATTAAGATATCAAATAAATTTACTAACAACAAGTCTGAAGAACAAAAAAGAAACAACACTAACAAGACCATAGAAAAAATAAAGAAGAAATTCTCTGATGATAAAAATATATAAATATTGCAAGGTACAAAGAAGGAAAAAAAGGTCTAAATAAATAATGTTAAAATGCCATTGTAATACTAATTGAATATCAAAAGAATGCCACACAGATTTTTTGGGTAATACACAATTGCTAAATTCAGCCAGGTTTGTGAAAAAAAAAAAATTAAGAAAAGGAAAAATATTAAATCTCTAAAATTTTATCATTTTATATGTTTAATAAAATCTAAAATTTTATCATTTTATATGTTTAATAAAATCTAAAATTTTATCATTTTATGTTTGATAAGATGCCATGTAGATATTGAAGCACAATAATAGTTTTACAATTATTTATTAAGAAATTTTTTGTTTCACTTTGAGTTATATACCAGAAAATAAGCTTTGCCTCATTATAATTCATATATCTCAGCTTATACTTCATGCAAATGAATATGACAAAATTACCGGTAAGCCCTCCTAAGTTTTCAAGTAATTTTGATACATATAGTTTGTAAAAAAAAAATTGTCAAAACATTCATGCAGTTTATTATTTTAAAGAAACTACAAAACCAGTGGTTAGAACTTTATAAAAATCTATCAGTTACACTGAGTGATCAACACTTATGAGGTTTATCTCCCCTTGTGAAATCATTTTTTGTTTGAATATATAGAAAATAACAGAACTGTAACAAGACTGGAGCCCCTCCCCTCATTGGTCAGTCAAAAGTCCCTTTCTTAGCAAAATGTTTGGATGCTTCAGTGAAGTTAGAAACACTATAACAAATACAAGTAGATATGAAAAATGACAAAGACCTGTATTATATTAGAAATATTGTTTGTTATACAGGTTTATGATAATGAGAAACATTCTTTAAAGTTATAAAGAGAACTAATGCAACAAACATTTCAAAATCAATATTAATATTAATCATGTTAATGCAAAGCAGTGTTTATAGGGAGAACTTTTGGTATCAATAAAATTTATATGATATTTTCAAAACAAAATTTGCACTAGTGCAATATGAAATTTATTGCACTCTACTTTAGTTTTAATTTATGAAGGAAATATGTTGCTTTACAGAAAAAAACAAATTAAACATGAGCTTACCGGAGCAAATAGACAATTCATTAAGATGTGCTCAACAAAAGAAAAATCAGTTAATTTGCATTGCAATATATTATTCATTAAATTTTAAAAACTGACTAGATTTATAGATGATACATACACATTTATTATAAAAAGGTGCACTAGCTCAAATTTTTGTGAAAATTTAAAATTTCTTTCTGTCAAATTTTTTTTTTAAAATTTGTATCCCAAAAATATAAGATGTCTCACCCATCCAATTTAAGTTCAAAGGGACATAACTCTTTCATGGTTTTGAGGACGGAAATTCTGTATTCAAAATTCATATGGTGAACTGGCTATATATGAAGTTTTGATTAATTTTGTCAAGTAGTTTCTGAGGAGTAGGGTGGAACAATTTTGTGTTTGACAAGAGAACAGGAAAATGTTTCCCTACCTAAGTGGGGGGAGACATAGTTCTCGATAAAAAAAGTTTCTCTTGAGCTTCATTCTGACATTCAACTATTTTTAATATGGCAAATTGATAATTCCTTTAATGAAAAAATCAATGGTGAACCAAAAAAAAAAAAATGCAAGCTCTTTAAATATCATAAATCATTAAACTTAATAATCATTTTATATGTTCATTAAATTGAAAAAAAAGTCATGTTTATACATGTATAAAAATCATGGAATTCTAAAACTTTATATTTAAGAGCAAACAAAAAATAAATTGTTCAATTATGACAGCTAATGCACCTTTAAACATGTTAAATTACTGTTTACTAAATTTAGGACATTCAAACAGAAAAGTACCGGTACTTCCTTTTTGCTGTCAGAAAAAAATGCTATTGATTTTAACAATGAAACAAGTCTTTAAGCCAATTATACATTGTTGCAGTAACTTTTTAAAAGGACATAATGTACTTCAATAGTAGTTTGTGAAATATCTAAATAGAATGGATTCAAATTACATCACAGCAACTTTGAAAATGTAAAAAAAATTATCATGCTTTAAACTCTAGCACCATTTACTTTAAAAAATCTTTTGACAAATTACAAATAAATAGATAAAAATTTAGTTGAATTATTTTAACATAAACATTATTAAGGATAACAAACTTGAAAATGTTATGAAATTTTTTGCAAATACAACTGTTTAAAAATTTCTTTGGTAAAGATCAACATTCATATTGTTAAGGAGTTTACAATTTTTTGTACATTCATACACTAAATTCTTTTGTCCAAGGACTTTTTTCTCCTGAGTTATAAATAGTATCTAAGGGTCAATACAGCATGAGGTCAATATCACTGGGAAAGACTAGCGGGTGAAATGGTACTTGGAACTTTTTTAGAAATGTCTGGTGGAATAAGTCCACTGTCAAAATCTGTTGATTCTACATGAGCTATTTTATCGACTGGTGAACCTTTATTGTTTAAGTCGTGTAAACTTTTTAAAGAGTTAACCACTCGTTCATGTTCATGACTGTTCACACAATTGAAAGACTGGTGGTTTGTCTCCCTTTCTAAAATTCTACTTGGAACAGAGAATTGTGAAACATTCATTATGGCTTCTTTTTGGAATGTGTGAACATCTTCAGGTTCTGAATCCGAGTCCCCATGATCACTGACATCATCATCAGACTGAGGTAAATTCTGAGATTTCCGTCGTTTAGATAGAAACCTAACATTCCCGTGACATGTTGATTGAGGAGCAACAAATAGTCCACTCGCTAATTTACTAGCTTCAAAGCTTGGGCTGAGATTAGAAATCTTTGGTCGTGTAAGTAGTTCCTCCATGGATGTACTTTTATTTTGTTGGGAATCTCGGGATAATGCTGATAGTTTGTCGGTCAAATGTTCTAGTGAGGTAGCATGAAGAATCATTGCAGTAGGCAAACTTCGCCGCCGCAAGTATTGAGTCAATGGCAAATGGTCTTTACGAACTATAATACTAGTAATTTCTTTCTGAAGACAATAGGGTGGCATGCTATGACGCCGCTGTTCTAGAACTAATGAATCTGGTTGTTCACGAACAGGAGACAGACTTCGTATACTGCCTCTACGACTACTGTTATACGACAAATCTTCCTGGTCATCTAACAAGTGTGCAAAGGTCAGAGGAAGACGGCCCTCTTCCACTTTATCGTCTTCCTCGTCTGTAACATGAATGGAGACAGTTTCTGCCGAATCTTCTACGTCTGATTTTTCTGATGTTTCAGTAACTTCTTCCTCTGCTTTATTTTTCTCTTGACTCTCTTCAGCAATGATCAATTTCCACTGTTCTAAATTTAGATTGACATTTTCTACCATTTTACGACTGAGTGGACTTGGACAAAACCTTTGCCATTCTTTAAATAATGGATTCACAACAAATTGCATGAAACCTGAAATATAAAATAATGGACTTTAAATAGAGAAAAATTACAAAGTTAATTTTATACCAAATAAATGGATGAATCTTAAAAATCTTTATCAAACAAACAATCTCCTGATCGGAAAGAAGAAGAAGAATATAGTTTGCATGTAAAACATAAAATGTGAAGTACACTTTTAAGTTACTCTATCAAGATAAAGAGGTTTGAGGGATATTTCTTTCTCTTACAATTCTGTGTAAAACAGTTTAAAAGGTCTTTTTAGTTAATTCTTAAGAAACAATTAAAACCATATGTTTAAATGACATATGTTGTATCCACCGTTCAAATATTTTTTTACTGCAATCATTAAACTATGAAATAAATGATAGGGGGTGTAATTCTAATATGAATTTTCTTTTATCATACCCTTATACATGTGTGTTGAAGTATTATGATGATATCATATTTCCTTCATTGAAAAGTAACTTAAATCTGAGCGAAAACCTGATTTGCGACAGACTGACAGACAACTGATCCAAACACTATATGCCCCTTTGCTTTCATAGATGGACATGAAATTGCAGTTAGTGTGTTTTTAAAGTACACAGTATAACATTTCTCTAAGGTATGACCTAGTAAATCTACCGGAGGCCCAAAACCGATAATCTTTTCTAGCCAAGGATTATGGTCCGCTAATAATTGTAAGTAGTTTCACTTGTGAAAATGACAACTGATATATTCGTTTAATAAAAATAGTACAAATAAAGAAATATACCGTCTTAAAAATTAGGAATCAGTATGTTATATCTTAGAGTGTTGGTGCAGGTAACTTTCATCAATCAAGCAATTCTAATCCTTTTCAAGTCATATTCAAGGCCATGTCAAGACAAATTTTTAATTTATAATGAACAATATATGATTTCTACCTAGATGCCCAAGGCAATATTCTGAATCTGGTTCAACAATGTAATTAATAGAAGAAATTAATTTAATTGTGATGTGTGTATGAATAAGCATATTTACAAAATAAAAGTACAAAACAATAACTACAGCACATAATTTTCTAAACAAGACACATACAGGTATACTTTTTGTCCTAAATTATGTAAATTTAAACAAAGTATGACCTTGTGATTTAACATAACCTTCCAAAATTTGTAAAAGATGGAGTTTCATATACAACTTCAAAATTAGGATGGTGGACGGCAGGTGGAATTAACTTAATTTCTTTTTTAAATTAAACTGAATTTTAACATAGAAACAATTTTAACTGCCAATGAGTTCATTTAAAATACTCTTTCAACAGCTCAATTTAGGTGTCTTTTTTTGGTACAAAATTTAGAAGTGCAATTACGTCTCCTGAATAATATTACAGTAAAATTCTTAATCAATGACTTTCTTGTGCATGTGTGCTATACTGTTTCATTGAAAGTTGTCTTTACGAGGAATATGAACAGACTAACAGGGTCCACAATCAGGTTTTGAAGGAGGTTCAAAAATATATTTTTTTAAAAACAATAGCTGGCTAACCATTTGATGTTACTAGACCTACCGGCTTGAATTTTAGCAACTGTTGTTAAGTTTCTATCACAGAGAGGTGTAACAGGTAACTGTAGCTGTCGTTCATAGTCACCTGCAAGTACAATAATATTCATATACAATTCAGGGAGCCAAAAACTTGTGATAACCTATTGTCACTAGTTAGTAGAAAATCTGTAAGAGTAAAAATTGGTGGATTTCGTTACACAGAAAGTAGATGAGCCACAGACTTGAAGTCAGTTTCCACGGTGTGGGACCATATGTTGATGCTGGAAACCAAATATAGAGATGCTGTGATGAGTAGTTGCTGAGTAAACTGTTACAAAATTAATTTTCCAGCCCCCCATGTTGCCTGACATTCACCATTTTATAGCAATGATTCTTCACTTTGAGTAATTTGGCCAAAAATTAAGAGAGATTGATAAAATGTTAGCTCAAATAAGGAATCTGTGAGCTACTGCTCACTCAGTATACCCCCGCTACCCTGAAAATTCACTATGTCCGTAAACAGGAAGCTGATATCTGACAAACCAAATTTCAAAACCAGCAATAATTAGGACCTCATACTGAATTCATAAACCAAATATCACGTTCCTGTGATGAATTATAAGTGGCAAAATACCAAATGTTAAGTCAATGTGATATGTAATTGCTGAGAAAAATGTTAAATAAAAGTTTTAACAATTGACTAGTAATGTTGAAAATTCACTTAGTTGGTAAACAGGAAGTACATGTCCAACAGACCTAATTTTGACACTTGCAGTAAAAAACCTCAAACTAAAGCAGTATACCAAATTTCAAGTCACTGTGATATGTAGTTACTTAGAAAAACTGTTACCAAAGTTATGTTGCAGATGGACGGAAGGACAGACAGAGGTAAACCTGTATACCCTCCTCTTCATGAAGCAAAGGTATGAAAAAATATGTGAGCTTATGCTCACTAGTGATACTCCTATAAGTGGTATATAGGAAGCTGACATGCTTTATATTTAGGAGATCCTTCCCATTTGACAGAAAAATGTATGAAACAAGAAGTACTGAGATTTTTTGGAACAATGGTATGCCCCCACCCCACCCCCTGTTTTAAATTTTTAGATATGCCACAGCACCATAATCATGGTACTACAAGATAAAATGCTAGCCCATTATGAAATACCAGGCTTCTGCTTTCTGTAGAGATAACTGTAACAGAACATATGCCAATTGTAAAGCATGATTGAAATTGGTGTACTTTCCAGCTAAATCTATCATAAACTGATGAATATACATCCACATATTCATAGTTCAAATCAATAGATTCTTCAGATAATTTAGATGTCTCAAAACTCCTTGGCTTCCTGGTCAAACTTGAGACTAGAAAATGTCACAGCAAGTGCAGGAGTAATTTGATTTGTAAAAGACGCTTGCATTAAGAAAACAATTATGGTTTGAACTTGTCCAGATAATCAGGGGGTGAAATCAAGCAGAGATAATGGTTTTGGTCACTGTTAATAATTAGATGACAAGTTAGTGCTACTTTTAACTGATCAATATTTCAGTAAGGCCATTCATATTCATATTTCTGGTTAAGTATTAAGTTTAAAAAGTACCAAAAAAGAATCTGTGCGCTACTACTCACTAAGTATACCCCTGCTACCCCCTAAATTAACTATGCTGCTTAACAGGAAGTTGATATCCGAGTGACAGACATAATTTGGATACCCGCAATACAGAACTCATATACCAAATATAAAGTCCATGTGATGAATGGTGGTAGAGTAAACTGTAATGAAAATTTTCAACAATTGAACAGAAATTTGAAAATTGACTAAGTCGGTAAACAGGCGGTAGACATCATTTCAGCACTATCAAAGAACCTCATACTGAACACATACACCAAATTTTAAGTCACCTAGATATGTAGTTTCTGAGAAAAATGTCACGAAAAATTCAACAATTGACCAGTAATGTTGAAAAATCAGTTAATAGGAAGTAGATGTCTAACATACCCAATTTCAAAACTCCTGATAAAGGACCTCATACTGAAGACATATACCAAATTTCAAGTAATGTTGCTTACTGACGGAAGGACCTCAGGGGTATAAAAAGGAAGGATGTTGATAAAATATAACACAAATATCAGCAACAATTCACATGATCTGAGACCTGGGTGTAGCTAAGATCGGGGAGAGAATTGTTATTTTATCCCAGGTCAACCCCTTAAATTATGTCAATAGAATCTTTAATATTACAACAACAGTACAGTGATTGGGTGGTTGCTTTGGAGTTAGGGTTTGACACCCTTTTCCATGCATCTGGATTATATTTGGCAGTCAGTGTTAATGGTGGAGGAAACCACCAACCTTGGGCAGGTAACTGGCAAACCTAATTACATACAGTTGTGTAAAATACAATGGGACTAAAAAAAACCTGAGATGTATTAGAATTGTGATACATAGTGAGGTATTAAAACCGGCTCCTTAGACCTCTCTGCCACTCAGACCCCAACAGAGATTGATCACAAAACCTAACAAGCAAACACCAAACCAGGAACATTGATGTAAGAGACACCAGTGGTCTGACCGGAATAAATTATTGCATAATGTTTGCTTGAATGTGTTTTCTAAAAAGATGGTCAAAATTTCATATACATCAAGCTTACAGTTACCACGAACTTATCTTAAAAATAAACCTAACAAACAGACAGACAGACCGAAAGATAATATGTCCATAACTTTTACTGCCCAACAATAAAAGGCATCATGATCAAAATAACTTAGCATGTTATCTTTATAGTCGAGACAAATTTTTGGCATAACCTAATGTACATTTTGATTATTGCTAACCCATTTATTAAATTAATGTTTTCATTAACGCTATATTTAACAGGCTCAGCTCAGGCTTCATTCATGGTAAAATCATAACTCTGACGTTTTGATTCAATTATTACCAACATTTCTTGCCACAGATATTAATCATGAAAGCTATCAATAAGATTTTGGAGGCTAATTCTAAATTAAGTGCAATACAGACATGCAAAAATAGGTTATGACCAGAAATCAGATGCTACACATTTATCATGGGTGCAGAAAGTTCACTTTATTTGAATGATTTTTTTTTCACCCAAAAAGATGATTGTAAGCTGTTCCAATTAGCAAAGTCTATGAAAATGAAATTTGAGTAAGACCTAACGATTCGTCAAATTCATTAACCCTCTAAAAACATATTTTAAAGTACAAAATTAAAGTAAAAAGTTTGAAAAATTTAAATCAGGTTAGTTCAAAATTTGCAGTTTGCTTCCAAAATCAAGCCAAAGCCTGTTTCCACAAAACTTTAAAAATATATTTAAGTCTGAGGATATTCTTAACTCTTTGTGTTTACTAAGAATTTAAAGACTTGTTGTTTTGTGGTGCCTGGGCCTGATAAACAGCTTCAGAGTGAATAACTCTATTGTTCAGTTATAACACCATCAGTATTCAAATCTTTATAGTTCGGATTAAAAATTTTAAAATTCAAAGTGTATAAAGTTGTTTAATTAAAGCAATTATATATTAATGTACAATTTAAACTTTGAATTAATGTTGGCAAAATCCACTATAAAGGGTACACAGGGAAATTTTGTTCACGTGAAATTCACATGAAATTACTTAATGCGAATTTCACGTTAAACAAGCAATTTAACATGAAATTCACGTGAAAAAAATCACGTAAAGATCTCTTTTAGCTGTGCTCGTATCGCTAAAAGTCGAAACAAATTCTATCCCAAGGTGAAAGAACAGCTGGTCTTTTCCAAGAACTATGTAAGAACCTATAATACTTCTGTTTATTTTGGATAGGGAATTATGCGAGTTCCTCTCCAATTATGAATGTGTGAGTTGTGTGAGTCACCATTGAGCCTCATGCCCAATTGTGAAAGATATAATGTATGAAGCATTATTTACAAGACAGAGTGTAAAGATACATTGACTGAAAGTAGAAGGGAAGGAAAAACAACTCACCTTGTCTAAAGAATTCATCACAGACTCGTTCACTCCATATTTTACTGACCGACCAATCCCTGCATGGATTACATATATCCGCACACTTTAATGCTATCTAAAAACACATCAAGCAAAGATTTGATTATATATTATAAGAGAAATGTTATTAACTAGAATAGAATTTTTAAGGCAATTCAAAGTATGATGAAAGTTTTAAAAGTTTTAAACACCATATTAAAGGCTTTAAGCTATGTGTGAAATTTTTTTTTTTAAAGATTACACACCATTAAAGATACATGTAACACAAATTCAATTGTGCATGCAATTGCAAGTGTCAGCTAAATATAAATCTGAAAATCTACTAAGATACTTTAGGTTGCAGGAGGGCTAATCTTAATATATTTTTGATTCATCTATCTCCAACCTTGGAAAAAGAATTTGGTAAAAGGTCAAAATGGACTAATTTAGCTATAATTACATTTCTGTGTTAGAAAAAGGCTTTTTCTTAAACTTACTTGTAACATGAAATGTCTATGTTCAAAGTTGTTTTTATAATCTAAATCTCCTTCATCTAAATGTTTCTGAAAGAAAAGATTTGAACAAATATTATCAGCCATCAATTAACATTAATCATGTCTTATATAAGTAAAGAAAATAATACCTTGAAGTCATGTTGGTTAATAATATCTTAACAAATTAATTTCTCAATTTAATTTTGATGATCTATAGAACTTTATATATTTTCATAGTTTTACGTTTTATTTTTATAAAAAAAAATAATATCTTATAAACCTTATTTGGTATCAACAGCAGAGTAAATTAATCTGAAAAATGCTTAAAAGAGAAAATTATAATATCCATTATATTACATCCTTATACATATGGTTAATAATAACACATTGAGATTTATTTTAGTAAATTTACTTTTATGGAAATTCATATATTTTTTTAAATAAAGAACTCCTTCATGTTTCCTAAAAATTGAGTGTGTGAAACAAAAAAAGAACAGTGTCATTTATACAAATACTTTTATATAAACGAGTACCATGATAAAAGAAAGCCAATTTTGGCAGAAAACAATTGGTCAAAGACAAAAAAGAATATATCTAATCTAAGGAGAAGGAGAAAGTGACATGAACAACAGATCTGAAAATGAATCCTTTGATATGGGATCCTACATTGATGCTACATACAAAGTATAAAGAGACTTTGTCGTCCCAGGGCTGCCCTTTATATACAGGTTTGACTATATATTAATGGGCTTATACCTTGAATCTGGAGAGAAATTCTTGTTGCCTAGTAATATCTGTTGCTAAAATAAGAGAACGTAGTTGTGATTCTAGCTGTTCCCAAGTTTCTTTGCTGAAATGATTGAAAACAGCAGACTGTTGCAGCAGTGCTATAGTAGATCGCCAATGATGATTCTCTAGGACAGATGTATTCTGAAAATATACAATATACATGTACAATAACATACTATCAAAGGCATTTAATTCCTAGGCACACATTTTCATGGAAAGAAATAAATGTATATTGGAGGATTCAAGAAAAATCTTAGAGATCTTTTTGAATTTTCTTGTTGAGATCTTGTGGTTTGCCTAACCCGCAAAAATCGCTAAAATTTCATGGCAAGGTATTACATTCAGTTAAGCTACTACTAACTCAAGTAACAAATCCTGAGTCTAAAAGTGTAATGTGGTTTGCTGAATAAAAAAAATCTGTCAAAGTCAAAAATGGCCAGATTTTGTAAAATAGGAAGTAGGTGAGTGACAGACCTGAAATCAAATCCCACCCTGATACTGTATACAAAATATTAAGTGGCTGTGATAAGTAGTTGCTGAGAAAAATGTTATGAAAATTTCTTAACCGCCACCCACCTGACATTTACCACTTTATAACCTGGATTTTTCACTCCTTGAACTTTGCCCACAGGATACATTTCCTTCGTGCCCTTTTAAAACTATCTGCCCCTATTTTGTATTATTTCAAATATTTGAAAAAAAATCTTTATTAAAATGAATCACAAAGCTTGTAGAATATAAAAACCACCTTTGTTATTTCTGAAACAACCCTTTAAAAACACATTGGCATCATGATTGGTCAATATTTCTTTTGATCACACCTACTTTATATAAAGCAGCAAGATGATTGGCTGTAGCAATGAGAAACGTTTGGTTGACTCCTGGATGATCTAGGTCATGGCCCATCGCAGCTAATAATGATGTCATGATTTCAAATGGTGGAATGGAACCCTGAAGCTGAAAAGACAAATGTGAAATATTTATAAAACAACATTACTATTACTGTATTTTAGTCTCATGTTTAAAAATTTGTCGTCTGCTACAATATAACTTGTAAGAGCCACCTAACGCAGAGAGTTAGAAAGTTTTGGGGTTTCTCACAATTTTTGATACATCGATATTTGCACCATTGAGAGCAGCCAGTTCAAATGGTGGAAGAAAGCAGAGAAACCAAAAGAAACCTGCACAGATCTTTGTCATGTAACTGACATAATTAATACATAACAAGAGGCTCCCAGGAGCCTAAATCGCTCACCTGGTCTTGATGTCAACCCTAAATTTGTAGAGCTAAATGAGCTGAACATTTAAGCAAGCAACAGCTTTTCTCTATCTGCTATAGTTTTCTTTCTATAGGCCAAAAACATGAAAAAACATCATTTTAGGGGCCGTAACCCCTATAAGGGGTCATCTGACAACTTCGACCCTGTGGAGACTTTTGTACAGCTAATTTAGCTGAACATTTAAGCAAGCAACAGCTTCTCTCTATCTGCAACAGTTTTCATTCCATAGGCCAAAAACATGAAAAAACATTATTTCAGGGGCTGTAACCCCTATAAGGGGTCATCTGACAACTTCGACCCTATGGAGACTTTAGTAGAGCTAAATGAGCTGAACATTTAAGCAAGCAACAGCTTTTCTCTATCTGCAATAGTTTTCATTCCATAGGCCAAAAACATGAAAAAACATTATTTCAGGGGCCGTAACCCCTATAAGGGGTCATCTGACAACTTTGACCCTATGGAGACTTTTGTAGAGCTAAATGAGCTGAACATTTAAGCAAGCAACAGCTTTTCTCTATCTGCAATAGTTTTCATACTATAGGGCAAAAACATGAAAAAATGCTATTTTTCACCTTTAAGGGGCTGTAACCCCTATAAGGGGTCATCTGACAACTTGGACCAAATGTAGACTTTTGTAGAGCTTTTAATGCTGAAGCAGCAGGCTGGCATCAGATTTCATCTATCTCTTATACTTTTTGATTTACAAGCCAAAAACAGTAGTCTGACCCCCCTGGTCTATTTTTAGCAACGGCGGCCATGTTTTTTGACGAATCAAAAATCCCCACATCAGTTCTGTGGGGGATACCCTAAGGTACCATCAGACCAAATTTGGTTTGAATCTGTTCAGCCGTTTCAGAGGAGAAGAAGTTTGAAGAAAAGTTAACGACGACGACGACGGACGCCAAGTGATGGCAATAGCTCACATGGCCTATGGCCAGGTGAGCTAAAAATGTGAAGGCTGTTTTGAAAATTCTGAAGTGGGAACCATATGCAAAATGATTTATTATGAAAGAAGTCACAACGATACAAAATGAATGTTTGTGGGTCAAAAGACTTTCACACCAACTTCATAAGTCTACTAATACAAATTCATTAGGTAAATCAAGCATGAGACATTACCAGTTGAATTTGACTTCCCTAGTTTTGGCCTAGGATGTCTTTATTCAAAAGACGTAATGTAAGAAACATCCTTACATACAAATTATGGCGATCTTAAATCATAAATAATTCTTCCAAATCTATTTTTTTTTCTCTCAATACAGTGCAAATAAATAAGAACTGGAATATATTCAATAGAAAATTTTCTTCAATCATATGATTTTTTCATAAGAATGAACTGCATCACCCAACATAAATCAGAGAAAACCAGTAAATTAAGGTGTCATAGTGTCATGAAATTGGCTTCCAGTAGATCTATTTCACAAACATACAAAGAAATTAATGAAAGAGTTGACATTTATACTATTGAAAGTCACTCGTCAATTATCCAATAGAAAAACACTGATTTTTTTTATACCAGATTGGAAAGAACATTCAGTGACGGAGTGCTAGAAAATTAATCGAGCAGACATGATTCATTAGAAACCAGTAGTTTAAATGCTTCTAAACAACGTTCCTCCAAGTTACATCACGAACAGAACAAATGAACTAAATGCCAAAAGTTATATTATTGATTTTATTTTGTGGTCAGCTTTTTTTTCTCTTTTCTCTCTGCTAAAATGCAAATGAACAAGCCTTAGGCACGATCATTATAGGGATTCTCTCTATTAAGAAAAGATTATGTAAAAAGGATTGAAGAGACGAGATTGCATGACGAAATCTGGTAACTGTTGATAACAACAGTCTTAATGAAAAATAAATTGACTGTCAATGACAACATCCCTGGATGCAAATTGTCACTGAATCGAAAACAAGAACGATTTGAATTATTTCTTTCTGTCTTGACTATCACTGCAAATGCAAAATAAAAATCTTAAAACATAAAAGCTTAAACCAGCAAAAAATTGGGTGCTACATTCGTCATTGTTATTGCATCAAGGAAAATATAGTGACATTGGATGTAATGATAACCTACCTAAATTAAACTTTGTATTTCCTGCAAAAAAATGAGGCTGTTCCAATTTCCCCCTAAAAGTTCAAATGTCTGTAACTCCCATCAACTTTTGCATCAAAATTTTCTGGTAATATATGCACAACTACAAATGGTGAACAAGCTACCGTACCTACCTAATTTTATAGAATTTGATTAAGAGGCTCCAGAGGATTCATGAGTTGTTTTTTTTTTTTTTAAACCCATAGACCAATTTTGCATTTCTTGATAATATGAAAAACTTAATACATATATGTGTTCAGTAGTTTCAGAGGAGTTGAGCAAAATAACTTTGTGACAGAAAGACAGACAGGACAAAAACAAATGACATATCTTCCCACCAAGGAGGGGGCAGACATATGATTTGGTTTGTCAGACCCTTCTTCTGATCTAAGCTTGTTTTGAACCTGTATGAACTGTCAAAACTGAACAAGTGTCTAGTCGAGTTTTGGTTCATATTTGACAATTTCACCAATGCGTGAGCGAATGTTTTGGTGTAATACACCATAGCAACACTCAATAGATATAGGGAAATGAACATGAAAGGGATGATGAGATATATTGGTGTGGTAAAGGGTAACTTAATATTAGTAACAGTAAATTTTGAACACAACTTTGAAAAGGAATGAGAGGGGAAAAATTTAACCGACGTGATAAACTTATTACAGTCAACAAGGGGTCTTTTTAAGTGCATCTAGTGTGACACTGGACAAAGATAATTTTAAAGCATAATTTCACTGAGATCAAAGACAGTTTTCAATGAATTTTCAAATTTTTTAACCAGATACATATAAGAAGTCCCCATCCCTCTAAAAAAAAGTCTTCTTGTCACACGTTGTTTTGACACTTGGGATCACGACTTTTATTCACTTTCCTTTGTAATAGTTTCATCTAACAAAATTGAGACATCCTGTAATAATTTCATATCAGTCACGATAGAATTAAAAATGTCACAAACTTCTCGTCACAAAATGTCACCATAATACAAAATTCAAAGCCTTGTGGAAGTAATTCTCTTTGATAATAATGACTTTAGCTTTCCTCCTATTACCATATAAAGACCGCTATTTGTCTTGAGAAGGATATCTATGATACAAATCTCCCCAAGTCAAATGAAAATTCCTATGAACCACCAGGAAACTCGTCGTTAGTATTCAAATCTCATTCCAGTATTAGTTTTCTATTATTTTGTCCAATACGGCAAGCTTTTGATGAGAAGAATCTGAATCACAAATGAAAATAGAAGTAAAAGATGTTGAGATCTTGGAACATAATAAAATGCCAGTATTGGGTTAATTGTATAAATAGGTCATATAATGACATAAAACCAGAGATGGTATATTTCTTCAGGAAGATTGAGAACATAAAATTCTGAATAAGTTATATAACATAAGAAGAAATAAAGAGGTACCAAAATCAGATATAGAAGTCTAATGTCTGAAACAATATGATTTGGCATGTTAAAAGGAATACGGTGATCAAGCTCACAAAAGGATATCCAACACTTTGTATTGAGCTCTATATACATGTATATGGCAAAAGTTAAGTCCATGCAATTATCTTCCTAATGAATAATATCTTAGAGCAATCACATTTTTTCATGCTAATCTCAATATAAAGTATAAAGTACTACCTTCATGTTAAGTTTCATAAAAATCCACAAAGGATTTAAGGAGGAGTTGCACTTGTGAGATATGTGGACAGACATGATTCCTATAGATCCCCCCGCTTAACTTTGTTTGCAGGGGGTATAACAAGCAGCATCCAAAAAACATCACCCATCCGTAGAATAAGACAAGACGTTCATGCTTTCTCATGCCATCTCATGTACATTATGCCATAAAAGGTATTGGCCTTTTTCATTTTATTTCTTTTTATACACTGTAAACCAGCCCTTTTCTTCACAGTTGGACGACTGAATTTTAGATCTACAGTTTCAAACTTGTGCTGTAATGTGAGCTAAAAAGGGACAATGAGGCTGTCACAGTATAGATTAAGGAGGGTGTGAGAAGCTCAATATTTTTGTTGTTGGTCATATTCTTTAATAAGTTAATAACCCAATTTCTACCCAGGTTTTTTTTTCAAGAGATGTTTGCAAGGGAGTGATAGAATGCCCTTAAATTAAATTCAAAGGGTGGTGATGTTTTCTGATCAATTTACCATGCACCACAAAGGAAATGCAAAAACAAAAATTGTTTATGGAAATGCAGAGAAAAATCTGCCAAAGTCAAAAATAGCCTGATTTCATGCAACAGGAAGTAGGTGAGCGACAGACCTGAAATCGAATCCCACATTATTGCCCCCCACCCTGGTGTTGTAGACAAATTATCAAGTGGCTGTTATTAGTAGTTGCTGAGAAAACTGTTACCAAAATATATTCCCAGCCTGCCGCCCGCCATTACCATATTTATCATTCCATGAAATCCAACCAAAAAGTGACTTCTTACCCTTCCCATAAACATACTTTTTTCTTGAACAGTCCAAAGGATGACAATACAACAACAACAACAACATTGCAATAAAATTATACAATCTCAAAATTTCAAAAAAACATCGTGAGTCATTACCTCTTTTTCCTGAAGGTAACAATGGATGGCTTGAGTAACATCTGCAGCATGAACAGCATTGTGGTATGGATTGCTACTATGGTAACCATCTTCTATTAACGCTAAAAACAAAGAGAAAATATGTCAAACTGCCCAAAGCAAAATTTGCCCTATAATAGAGCAATTATTACAGTGTAGTGAAATACAGATTATGTCATGTTTCTAAGAATTTTGTAAAATGCTACCCTAATGAGGTCTTCTTTCCACTAGAATAAGACACGATGTCACATTCAGAGTTCTTCAGGGTTTTTTTCTTCAAGCATTGCATTTGACATGAAATTCTAAGAATTGTATAATATTGAATGGCGTGTAGGTGGAGTGTCTTTTTGTTTTGTTTGTTTTTACTAAAGCATAAAAGCTTGATATTTTCACAAGGTCAAATGTATTGCAAAAGTAAAACTATTTTCTTGTGTTGCTTTCTACTTATTTTTATATGTTAGTTGTTCTGTGTCCAGAAAGAAGTCCTTTGTAAAAAAATAATAAGGATTGGTTTTAATCATATGCAATGATATTTGCATCATCAGCTGAAAGAAAAAGAGCAAATAGCTGCTTGGTATTTTAAATTATGTATCTTTGAATTGTCATGATTGAGATGGTATGGAAAATACACTCAATACTATCCACATCTTATTATGATCTATCAGTCTCACAAAGTTGTAAAAGCATGAGGACAAAAAAAAAACCCCATCATCTTAAGTGACCCCCCCTCTTTTAAAAACCTCTGGAACCGTCTCTGATATACATGTAGTGCTTACAAAATAAACTTTTTAATTTTAGGAACTTATGCAAGCTCAAATCACAAAAGTACATGAAGCAACACAATTCTGACTCTTTATCAAACTTCAGAGAACAGTTTTTTTAATCACATTGTGTCCGATGAAAATAAAATAAAAAACATTTTTTATCTGTAAACGAACATCATGCCAAAGGAAATCTGCTTCAAATGGGTTGTTACAATGTTTTTTGTAAGATTCCTAGCACTTATCTTCAGACTTTACAATATGAATGCGAATACTTACAGAAGAGTTGGTAAACCTTGATAATGTCTAAGTTAAACCTATTTATGAGATCATATTGTCGGAATATATTGAGAGCTATGTGAAGTAATGGTCGACCTGAAATGAAAATATACACAGATTAAAGACTAGTGATTATTTGAAGTCATAATTTCTCATAAAACTACACCTATAATTTTATGTTTCCAAATTGATCCAAATGGAGAAGTAAAATCAGGCGATTGTCAACGTCATTGCTTTTTTTAACCACAGTTAACTAGCAATTATCCAGAAAGTATATCCTTAAAGTTATGACAGTACTGCAAAAATGGATTAGGCTTCAATGTGGGAGTGATTTATGGAGCAAAACAATTAAGGAGCAATATCATAAAACAAAGCATATACAATGGATCCTAACATTAACCAGAGTCTTAAGAGAAGCTAGATCAATAAGAAAACATTCTGAAGTTTTACTCAGTAAGAAATAAAATCTACAATTTTTTTTTCATAAAGTTTTGTAGTACAAAGAAGTAAAGGAGTGCACATGGGGTATTCTAATATCATAAGTGCTTTTCCAAAAATCAAAAAAATTCAGGGACAGAACTTTCTCAGATATAAAGTCTATTGGTGGGGTGGGGTTGAAATACTCAATTTTATAAATAACACAAATATTTTTTTGGTACATTCATTTTATTTTGTTCACTGTTGGTTTTACCCCTCAAAATGATAGGCATTCTGCTTCAAGGAAACTTTTTTTTGTGGTAAAGCCCTTAGTTAGAGAACATCAAAACAATGTATGTAAAGAACATAACAACCAAAATGTCCAATGGTACACCAACAAAGAAAACTAATATTCAAATGCAATGTAAAGAAATGTTCAGGCTATACTGACAACCATTTCCAGAATTTGTCTAAACACTTCAATTATTTAGCTAGACAACCCTACTAGGGTCTAAATTGTAGGAAGTCCAGCTTAAAGTTATAATTACAATCTAGATCCAACATGTTTCTTTCTTACTGTAGTGTATTTTGCCTGATTATTTTGTTCTGTTCTTGAAAATTTGAGATTGACATCCCAGTTCAACGATTTTGCTTTTATCTTTATTTTGAAATTTCTGACCATTGCAGTCTTCAACTTCTCAGAATTTCTCAGATTCTACTAGTATGGTAATTAGGTTATTTTTTTTTTTTTCATTCTTTTTTTTCAAATCTACATGTATTAAGGTATTTACTGGTATGCTACATATGATTCCTACATGTACATGTAAATATTATTTTCTAATGTTTTGCCTAAATGATTTTTGAACAGTGATTATTGAAAGCATAATTTTTTAACCGTTACTTACCACAGGTCAAAAGGTCAAGGCTGAAAATGTCAAAGTCCCAGTTACCCACACTGGAAAGTAGACACTGTAAAAAATATAAGAATCACATAATTTATTTTTATCAAACTAAAATAATTATTTAAAATTCTACAAAGCAACATTATAAAACACATGACAGAGCCGTCTGGAAATAAATGAACTGAGCTGGAAAATTAGATATTTAAATCTGGGATTCAAATATTGGTAAAAAAAAATACTGGATTAGGTAAAACAGGAATTAGGGCAGCGGCATTCATGAATTCAAAACATTAACATATAAGACTCCACATTGATGCTGCATAGCAACTATCAATATCAAGAGGAGAAGTCATAAGCAGTTGATGACAAAACTTTAATAAAAAAATATTAATCTCATCCTTAATGCCTGCCAGCCTGCAGGCTTACTACCTAATATTCACAATTTAACAACCCAGATTTGTAAGTTTTTTACTTCGTTTTCTCTGGCTATTAAGTCAGGAGACCATTGACCAACTGACCACAATTTCACAGTACATGTACCACGGTATGTAGAGTAATAGCAGTGCAATAACACATGGCTTCCCGGATTAATATCCCACTGTTGGTATATATAATTGGCCAATTACAGCAAAAAAACATCTAATTTATCTTTCTACCTTCCTAATTGACGATCAATTAAAACACACAGTAGGGTATTGTTTCATAAAGGGATCATTGTCTTAAAGTGCATGCTATTCCACTAAAATTGTGGCTCCCCCAGGGTTAAAAACGACCTGCGACCTGAGGGCTTTTTAAGGGCGACTTCCGACCTACACTTCATAAAATCGACTTATGCCAAAAAACAACCTGCGACCTCTGCCAAAATATGCCTTTTAAAAGTGACCTTGCGACCTAAGGCCCCTTTTAAAAGCGACCTTGCGACCTGAGGGAGCCCCAAAATTGCCTGAATTTAGCAACAGAACAAACAGAAGTTTATTCACACATCCAACTTTTACAGTACATGAAATTGTATGAATTCAAGTCAAAAAGGTGTTAACAGCCTGGTATATGATGATGCACTGGCAACAAAGTCAAAGAATGGGCACATTTCACAATTCACGGAAAACAAAAATATACTATGGATTCAAGATATGAGTTTTTTAATCATGTCTTTGCAGTAAAAACATCACTTAGAAAGAATTAAAAACAGTACAGTTACAGAAGTCACCAGTGTCTAAAAATTAAAACATCACCACCATCACATTACAGCCACAAAAAAACATTTGCAGACATGTTTTTTTTGGGGGGGCATGATAAAAAAACACTTTTTCATTCCTTTATATTGCAATGGCTTTATGAAAGTTAATCAACATCTTATAACTGTTATCATGATCATTCATCCAATACATAGGTGTTTGAGTTAATGCTGCACAAATCATAAAGGTGTCACTGTCCTCTTCGTTGTTTTAGGTCATTGTCCTTGGCTTTTTTTGGCAAAAAAAAGGAAGATTTTTCATCAGTTTTTCTCAGAAACTAAATGGGATAGGCCTTTTGCATTAATAGCTGCTAGCTTAATCCTATAGAACTGTAAGGTGTATGTGTTGTTTTATGCTACAAGCATATCTACCTCATGTTTACATATGGTCTAAACCTGCATCTTTTAATGAAGACTGTACTTTATTTTGTAATTAATAATTTGCATATTTTCAATATAACTCATGTAAAAGGCTTACTTAATACTTAATATCACAGGCCCAGTCTATCCTGACAATTGGACAAGTATGGACACTGGCCAAACAGAAAAATATGTGTGTTTCCTGTTACATATATGAAATAAATAGGGTAGGTAGGTAGCAGTTTTTTAACTGAGGGTAGAGGGAGAGTAGAAGTAAAGCAAAAATGGTGCTTTAGCAAAGATTGGCAATAAGAATGTTACGGTAGGCAAAAAAGATAGGGTAGGTAGGGTACCAGGAAACACACCTTTTTATTTTGTCCAAGAAACCTGACATAGGACAATGGATTCATGATGTTGTAGACATTAATAAAATTTTGAATTTAGACCAATATATACTTTTTTTCCAAATTCACCAAACCACCCAACATCAAGAAATTTGGTTGAGAATCTAGGAATTATTTTATTTCTATCTCATCAGGAATATATTCCATAGTTTGTTGACCCACAAAACCCACAAAAAATTGTTCCATACTAAACATATATACCTCAGCCTGTCGTTGATATTCTTTATCTAATAATGAGACATGTTGTTGAGACAGGCAAGCTGTAGGACGTCTTCGCTGTCGTCTTTTGTGGAGACTGAGGAATCGTGATGGCCATTGTCTTTTATTTTCCCTGGATGACAATTCTGAAAATAAAAGATAAACTCAATACTTTTGAATAAAGAATTGTGATTTTCTACAGAAGATGTATATTATACAGATTTGGTATAATTGCCAAATAATTGCTTAACACAAATGTAAAAAAATTTTTGTTGATACATGTATGTCTTTAATCCTCGAATTCTAAAGTATTTGGTAAAAACAAGTAGGACACTTATGAACATTAAATTCTTTACATCATTTGGAGATATATGAAGAAACATTAAAAGCATGTGGCACTACATACAAACGACTCAGCCAATTGATAGTGCTGCATGTTTAGAATTACATCTGCAACATGAAATGATTTTTAGAAAGTAATGAGATTTCTCCATGTGCTTCTCCATATGATGAACTCTCTTCATGTAAAGTTTTTACTCAATCCAACAAGTAACATAGAAAAAGTAATGTGCTAACAAGAAATGTGAACAGACCAAGCAGACTTACAGGTTCTTACATAAGTTCTTGGAAAAGACCGGCTGATCTTTCACAAGTGATAGAAAATGTTTCAGTTTTTTTGTGAGTGAAGCGCAGCCGAATGAGCCAAAAGACCCCAAAAATTCTATCACGAGTGAAAGATCATTGCGGGCTTTCCAAGAACATGTGTAAGTACCTTTTTCTTCTGTAAAAATCAGATTTTTATATACTGAAACCTAAATAGGTGATTTCATTCTAAAAACTGAAGTTTTAAATAACATCACATTTCATTAGTCAACATCATCAATCAATATCAAAAGCAGGTTTTTATTGGTTAATTGACCAGTTTGAGATGGCTGCACGTGCTCGCATTTCAGCCTGGTCATCTCACACTGAAAAAAGTTTATTTACGGAAGAAATAATTATACCCCTACTCTTTTTGGGCATTTAAAGTAAAGTAAAGTAAAAACAGATGTTGGAATATACATGATTCAATGTTTGTTGAAATATGGAAAACTAATATTCAATGACCCAATAAGCATTAGAACAGGTCATATATGGATGATTTATTATGTGCCCCCATCGGCATTTTATATAACAAAATGTAAGAAGGCAGTACAGGTTACACAACAGGTTATATATGGCTTCAGATTTTATGACTGGTGACATTAGTAAGAGTTCAATGACTTATTCATAAGACAAAAAACAGGTGCTGGAAATTTATTGTGCATCATGCAAAAAGGTAATTTAACCTGTGACTAAGACCTTCTATTTCAAGAAACTCTTATATCAATTTACAAACATATTATTTAAATTATCATTAAAAATCATAAGATGATGAAGCTTTTTGAGCAATTAACATATTAATTGCTACTAATTATTATATATTTGGAATAGTTGGTTTTGTAAACCTGTAAACCAAAAAAAACATTGCATAAGAAAACAAAAGTATAGTCAACTTAAAGCAGGTGACATATACTATATAGTCAATAATAAAAGTAATTAGCAGTCTCTTATAAAACTGTGAACGACAATTTTCATGAATGGGAAGGTAAATACCACCTGCTCCTTCGATCAAAAGATCATGCACACCTTATCATTTATAATTTGTTTTGTCAATTTCTTATTACATGTATAAGAGCTACACTAAAAGATATATAATTTAAATAAACTGAAAATATGATATTACAATACTACATACCCTGAAATCTGTCTATACTGAAAGCATGGCTGACAACTTTATTTAATATACGTTAGACAAAAACAACAGATCTAAAAAGCTATCAACAAGCTAACAAAAAAAAACAGGGCCATCGCTAGATTTCTGGCAAGGGGAATGTCTGGGAGGGTCTGAGAGAAGTAAATTTTTCTAAAATTGGCCTTATTTTGGTGGGTTTTGGTACAATTCCTAAAGAGTTTTTCCTTTATCTTTTTTTTATTGCACCCAAAAACACACTCCTCTCCGATGGCCAACACTACTGGTACTGTGGATTCATTTAATCTGTGGTTACCAATTTTTCGTGGTTTGATGAAAAGGATTAGTAAGTAGATTAAATTAAAATTTGTGGTTCTGAAATCTGCAGAATACAGACCAATGTTAAATTTCCTTTTCCTGGGGTATCAAATTTGAGGGTCTGAAGGCAACTGATGAAAATTGATACCACACTGTGGCCCACAAAGAATAATGAAACCACATTCTTACATTAATAATAACAAAATAATTGTTACATTAGATTACCCACTGGTGGGTCTACATTTGAGTTTTGTCCAGTCCATCATTTTTTATTTTAGATCTCCTCAACTCATCTGAAGTAATAGAAACTTGGTTTGAAGTTGTGAATATATGACTAGGAAATTTTGATTTACAAATTATTATTGAGTTATGGCCCTTTGATCTTAGACATTTTTGAGAAACACAGGTTTGCAGGAAAATTATAATTAACTTATGCAGATACAGAATTGAATGATTTTTTTCTCAGTCATCTAACATTTTCAACTCTGCTGATGGGGTAACCTGATCTAATTAGTTCCAGTAGCCCACTGTTCTGATTTGGTCAAATTACAACTGTCTCTTTTGTCAGTATGAACAATAAGAAATAATTCTAATTAACATTTTGTATCAAATCTAAGAAAAAAGCCTTATCACTCTTGTGATTTTCAGACAAAACAAATAACGCCAAGACTTAAACTCAGACAAATTGTTCAGAGGAAGAGAGTCGGAACAAAACAAACCAAAATCTGATTGTTTCCCTGCTTAAGCAAGAACAATTTGTCAATGACAACAGGCTCTTTTTTTTTTTTTATATAACTTTATTCTCATAAACCAAGCATTTAGGTACAGAGAAATACTATGTACAATATATACAACATTACAGACACACAATACAACACAGAACAGTAACACAAAAATACACATAACACATTCATTGATATGATATATAGAAATAGTGAAGTTTAGCCGGGAGGACACGTTTTTTTATTTATGATTTTTATAAATTTACAAAGTTTGTTTAATTTTGATATATTTTTTGTTTCCATAATATCCTTGAACTTTAAGATATTTGGGTTTCTAATTAGCTGTTTACTGATCAATTTCTTTCGTTCATCTAATAAGCATTCACATTCTAAGATATAGTGAAATTCGTCTCCAATACTTCTATTACATAAGTTACATTTTCTATTTTGTCGTTCAACGTTGTTCCATCTTCCCGTTTCAACAGGAAGTTTATGATTACATGTTCTAAATTTACAAAGTGTTATAGAATCTTTTTTGTTCAATGTTTCAAAATATTGCTCAAACTCTAAAGTGTCTTTGAAAATCTTATAATTTGCGGCTTTTGAGCAATTTTGAATTTCGTCATGCCAGCTTTGTCGAAACTGATCAGTTAAACTTTCCATAATTCTTTTCTTTAACCATTCAGAGCTTCGAAAGAAATGCGAGTTCCAAATATGAGTGTATCCACATTCGTTAAAAATACTTTTGATGTGTCCAAGCCAAGAAAAATTTACATTTTGGGTATTAAACAGATGTAACATAAGCTTGTAAATTAATACACATAGTTTTGTCTGTTTTCCAGACAATAATTTTGACCAATATGATACCATTCTTAATTTAATGTCAAGATATAAAGGAAATCTTCCTAATTCGCCATACACAAAACAGTTTGGCGTAGACGATTTTAAATTAAGTAAAAGTTTGCAAAATTTCAGATGAACCTTTTCAATTATATGACAATTTTTGAAGCCCCAAGTTTCGCACCCGTACAACAGTGTTGGCTTAACCATTTTATCAAATAAGTCTAACTGACAAGAAATTGATAGATTATGATACTTTCCCAATTTAAAGACTTCATACATTGCCTTTGTTCCCTTTTCTGCTTGTGCTTTGATTGCCAAGTTAAAATTACCAGTTTTATTTAATTTGGTTCCAAGGTAGTTAAAATCCTTGACAATTTCTAGTTCTTTATTTGCGTATACAAAGCGCAAATTATTTGGTAATCTACCGATTGCAAAACATAAAATTTTAGTTTTTTCTATATTAACAGTAAGTTGCCATTCACTACAGTAATCGTAGAAGCTGTTTAATTGTGATTGGAGGCCCTCTGCTGTTTCAGACATAAGAACTGTATCGTCTGCGTATAAGAGTGCAAATAATTTTGCGTACACCCCTAAAATTGATTCTAAATCTTCAGAAATGGATACCAGGCCGATGTTGTTTTGATTTTCTAGGAAAGATTCTAAATCATTCAAAAAAACGGCAAATAGGAAAGGGGACATATTTTCACCTTGTCTCACCCCATTATTACAAGGGAAATAGTCAGATTTTTCATGGTTAAAGACAATATTAGACTTAATGTTTTTATACATGTTCTGAATAATATTAAGCATTTTTCCATTTATATTATTTAGTATTAATTTATGCCACAAGCCAGATCGCCACACTTTATCGAAGGCTTTCTCAAAGTCTATAAAGGCACAGAAAAGTTTCTTTTTTTTCAGTTAAGAAGTTCGAATAGTCCATGTAAGGTAAAAAGATTGTCGATAGTGCAGTAACCTTGACGGAAACCACTTTGGTTTTCATTAAGGACGGAGAAGTTTTCAGAATATTTATTTAATCTGTTTGTAAGAACAGCAGTAAAAAGTTTTCCTAAACAACTAACTATCGTAATAGGACGAAAGTTTTTTGGGTTTTTACTATCTCCTTTATTTTTGTAAATAGGTTTGATGTTTCCAATAAGCCAGCTTTCGGGTACTATTCCTGTTTCGAATACTAGATTGAACAACTTTTCATAAATTTCAATAAACTCATTTGATGTTGATTTTATGTACTCGTTAATTATTTTGTCTTCTCCACTGGCTTTATTATTCTTAAGAGTCGAAATACATTTTAAAATTTCTTCCTTTTCGATGTACATGTTAATTTCATCATTTATCTGATTTAATACTTGGTCGTCTAAGTCAGGAAAATTAATATTATTATTATTGGGTTCCTCATTTAAATCTCTAAAAAACTCAAATAACTTTTCGATGGGGATGTTTGGTTGCTTTTTAAAATTATCTCTTCTCAAAGCTTTCCAAAACTCCTTTGAATCTTTTTTTCTCATGCCTTTAAGTTTTTTTGACATATTTTCGGAGTAGTCCTTTTGACTTTTGTCCATTATCTTTTTATAAAGCTTTTCTGATTCTGATAGCCTTATTTTATCTATTTCGGTCTTATGTTTTGAATATTTACGCTTGAATTTCCTATAGTTTTGTCTCGCAAATTTACATTCAAAATTAAACCAAGGTTTGTGATTTACTTTATTATTTATTTTCTTTTTATGTTGTTGATAGGTCCCAAAAGTTGTTTTTGCACTTTCAATAAAGATTTCACCAAGTTGTTCCACTATAGAATTAATTTCGTTAGGTGTCATATTAGTATTTCTCCCCTGTAGTTTATCAATCAAGATATCTTTCTGAGTCCTATTTATATTTCTTTGAAAGTCATTGACTTTGCTACCATCCCATTTTTTAATATTTACAGTGTTGGGCCCTTCTTTGAGAATTGTTTCTTCAACGTCGTCATTTTTCATAGCACAATTAATACAAATAGACAGTGGACAATGTACATCAGAAAACAATTTTGAAAATTCTAAAACATGACAGCTAAAAAATCTATTTACAAAAAAAGCATTACTTATACAATAGTCAACCACACTTGCATTTCTGCAAGTATAATTTCCGTCCTTGTCACCTTCAATCCTTCCATTTAGTATGAAAAAGTTATTCCCTCTACAAAAATCTAATAGCAGTGAACCAAACCTATTTTTTGCTAAGTCTTTATTCTTTCGTTCACGAGTAATACCAGCTGAATCTAGAAAAATGACACCATTTTCAATAAATTCTTTTGCAGTGTTTGAATGATCATTATCTTCAAATTGAATAAAATCACTTTCGTTAGAAGTTCGGCTATTGAAGTCGCCAAATAGAGCTACGTTTTTGTACTTTGATGACAAGGACAAAAATTCATTTTCAATTTCACTGAAAGCATCTGGTGATGAATAACTTGTATATTCGGGAGGGATATAAACAATACCAAAAAGAGCATCATTATCAAGGCCAAGTATTGTTGAATCAATTTTGAACCAAAGTACAAATTTACAGTCAGTTTCAATAGGTTTTATGAACCTTTCAAACTTTTCTTTATAGCCTAACATGATTCCACCTGATTTAACCTTTGCGATCTTTTTACGGTTTTTCAGTTTGAAAATATACCCTGGCAGTTTTATTATATCTTGATCATCAGTTTTTGTTTCGACCATACATAAAATGTCATGACTTTTTACTAAGTCTTCGAATTCAGGATATTTTAATCTTTTGTTAATGCCACAACAGTTTAATGACAGTATTTTTATTTTCTCTTGTGATAAACATCGGTCGTTTTGAGGGTTGTCGGTAAATGACGCATTGCAAGAGTAGCTTTGTTCGAATTTAGGTTCATCAGATAGGATTTTATTATCAAAAGAATTAATAAGTGGAGTTTCAGTTTGAATCAGATTAAAAGAGTTTGCAGCAGAGTGAGAATGGCTTACTTTAACATCATCACCAGAGCTAACGGAATTATTAAGACAATTGATCATGGTATTATTTTGATTTATACTAATACAATTTTCATTTTCTAAGTGACATAATAATTCATTTTCTTTATTTACAAAAGTAATGTCATTAAACAAACAACGGTCTCCCGAGCTGTCCTAGGTGATGACTTCAGGAATATCGGTAGGTGGGGATGAACCTTGTCTCTGTCTCTTCTTTGGGTTCACTGGGGTTCGAAATTTCTCTGGGGTGTTCCCCCGCTCCCTTTCAGCTATGATTTCTGGTGTGAACTTTGCTCTAGGTGAGCGTTGCAGTGGCACATTCTCAGCTGGGGGAGTATAGAGTTCTCCGTCAATATAAAGCTTATCGCGGACTAAGACTGCATCTCGCTCTTCTCGCCTTGCTTCTTTTAGTACGGGAAACAGTTTTTTGCGTTGGTTTACAACTTCAGTTGGGAACTGTTCACTAATCCCAAAGGGAGTCCCTCGTAGTCGATATGCACTTTGTAAAACTAGTTCTAAATCTTTATGGTAGATGAAGCGTGCAACTATAGGTCGGGCATTGTTTCGGCCACGGCGTCCAAACCTATGAACATTACCAAATTCAATGAAGTGACTTATACCTAAAAGCTGGTTCAGAAAGCCACGAAGTTTATTTTCAGTATTCTCATTTGGTGTATGAGCTATACCTGAGAAAACTAAATTGTTTTTCATGCTTCGGCATTGGAGATCTAGAACCTTATCCTGGAGTTCCGATAGTTGAGACTTAAGGTTACAGATTGTTTCATTTTCGGTGACTGGTTGAATTACAGGCTGGACAATTGGCCTTTCTTCTAAGTCTTTTATTCTAATGTCCTGGTGTATAGTGTTTCGTGTGTTCTTTTGGATTCTAGTGTTCAAATCATCAAAAAGGTTGCTTAATCCTTGACAGCCTCCTTCACATTCCGTTATTCTGTTGTGCATGTCGGAAGTTTTCTCTTCGAGTGTTCTTACTCGTGCTGAGACCGATAGAAAATCTTGTCTCATTTCGTCGAGTCTTTTTCCAAAGTTACTTTCCATGCTCTCCATTCTCCCTTCTATTTTGGTTACCATCTCTAAGATAAGATTAAGTAGAGAGTTCTCGTTTGGAGCCTCAATGACATTTCTATTTTCGCTCAAAACTTGTGACGTTGATTTGGTCGACATGATAGGCGGATCTGATTGGCCAAACAGTGAGGTGAAGAGTTCAATTTTACTACGATTACTATCAAAAGTCCAAAGTCCAATTTCATTAAGGCGATCGTGAACTGCTCTCAATAAACACAATCATCACCCCTGGGCATACAGGCCTGGTCACAATGAACGATTATAAATTATAATACGAAGAAAAAGTCAAAAATGGGTTTTAAGAACCGAATTCCCAAAATTAAATCTTATCCGACATATCGTTCATCTACTGTAATATTTACGGTTTTATGAAATTATAAGTCCAAAATCACAATCTAATTATCCAAAATCCATTGTTTTTTCAGAGAAAGAGAAACACCGACATATCTATTTGTATCACGTGACCGAGCTTTTTTCCCAATGATCATAAAAAACCTTACAGAAACTGCTCAACAACAAAAGAAACAAGATCAGTCGATTTTCCTTTCCGTTTCGCTGCAACTTGGTGTCCTTAGGGTTAATATTTAGTTGACAAGTTAATTAAGACATAGAAAACAAGGGAAAAGGGTAGTTCAGTAACAAATTATTCTAACAATAAATTAATCAGACTTGTTTCAGCTTTGCCAATTGACACTTAATATGGTTTCTTAGAGAACTCCTGTAAGTGACAATGTCTTCTTAAATTATGTTGTTGTGCAATTTTGAAAATATTCAATATATGGTGGTATATATATACATTTACCACGACATGACAGTCAGCTCTCCATTTTGATTTTATCAGATATGCGTCAAAGTCTTTACCGGATTGATTTTTCCATACATCATTATACTGACTGACAACTTCTTTCATTAAATCTAGCAATGTAACCATTTCACTTATTCCTATGGTAAATTCCTATAGCTGGGGATTTGTGCAGCTTATTGAAATTTATTTCTTCACAAATCGGAATTCAATAAACATCTATTTAAGCAGAAATGTTCTAACATTTCCTATTCTAATTAATGATGAAATGATACCCAAATGAGTCTTCAGATTCAGGGTAAATAGACAGGGTAGGAAAAAGGCCATTAACAAAGCAAATAATGTAATGCTATTGATCAATGGACTAATTTAATAGTACAAAGTCATCATCAATTTATGATATGACACCTATCAATTAATAAGTTTACACCATTTTTCAGAATAAATTGATTTCTGAGATCCTTGAACTGATTAGCTCTGTCTAAGTGCAAAAAATGACAATTTTATGATGAAAATGTGGTCTGATATGATCAAATAACATATTGTAATACCTTTTTTTGAAACAGAAGATGGAGGTCTGAATTACAGAACTGTTTTGAAAACAGCTGATAGAAGAGTTTTAATATTAGATTCAGAGAAAAACTTGAGCATAAAGAGATGAAGCACAAGAAGGCCTGATGGCTAGTCATTTAGTGGTTATACATGTAAGGCTACTATCACCAAGGTTAGTGGTTTATCAGCATCAGGGGAATGAGGAGTACAAATTTCATGGACCAATTTTCCAACTCTCTCTTGATATTATTTGTGAAGATCATGGCCCAAAAACTAATGCTAGTCTTTTGGAATAACTGAAAAACTGTTGTCAAAGGTGACGGCCATAGCAAATACCCCATGCACATTAGAGACCCCTTTATAAGTTCAGCTGGAGTATTTGGCTCAATGGAGACACAGCCTTGAAAGCTGTAAATTGGAGATGGATTCAAATCAGTGTATAGCTTTCTCTTCCAAACCAATATTAACAAATACTGTGAATTCATATACATGTATTTTCATGGTTTGTTCATGTAACTTATATGAATCGTTGCTAAAAAATAACACATGCTGTTAATTCTTATGTTTCAATTGGTCGACCATTACCCACCCAAACCACGAAAGTTGATTCTCACTGAAACCACAGAATGTTTACACTAAGCAAACCTTAGCTACTGGACTGCTAGTTGTTTTCAACAGAAGTTTTTTATCATGTACATTGTTTGTATTATCATCTTTGCAAACCATTAAACAGGTCGGGTTTTCTAGATTTCGTTTGACCTATTAATAAATCAAAATTGTAAAAGATTGACCTTTCAAATGGGGAAAAGTGGTAAAACTTTTTCGTTGGTTTGATAGAAAAGTTCCCAACATAAACATGTATTCTTTAACTTCCTCGTTCATATTTCTCAACTACCAAATATAATTGGTTTTAAACGTTATTTTGTTTAACATAGGTAAATTCTCCTTATAAAGTAATGTTGTGTTCCACTTATTGACTTCTATTTTATTAAGTGTATTGGTCAATGGACAACCAAAAGGGTAAACATGGCCATAAAATCTCCCTACTTGTCAAAGCTGTTTGGGTGAAAAAGTGTTTCTTTAATATGTTTATTTTTAATATGACATTAATACAAATACAACAACCATTTTTTTCACCGCTCATTTTAAAGATTTGTTTTGCGAGTCATGTTATATTCATTTTTTTCATAAAAAGCACGTGTTGGCGATCATATTTATTTATACTCTCTCAAAAACTATTGGTTAAAAGTTTGACGAAAACATTATCCTTAAAAGGTAAAATCTTCGACCTGTTAAAGGCCAAGAGAGTTAAAATCTGCTGATTTTTGCCATAGAGATGAGTCAAGGAGAAAATTTGAGACCCAGTTGGTGAACAAAGATGGTCTCGGGACTAAAATGTTAACTTTCTTCGAAAACAGTTATTTTTGTTAAAATGTGTTTCAAAGTTTTTTCTAGTAATTTATGAGTTTAACAGATAAATCTATAAGTCTTACAAAAACCAAAAACGGTCTATCCTGACATGATTATCTTTTATTGGATAAAAACCCCAGGGATAAAAAACACCATTAAAAATATATCCTATAATTTTCTATCATTAATCCTATTCATCACATTATGCCGTCTCCTTCTAGCCTTTTGATCAAGTAGATTTTTCTATCGCGTTCTATTGTGTCATGACTTTGGAGCTAATCCCTTACTTAGACGAGCAGGAGACAAAAATTCTCTAGCCTTGCTATAGACAATGATCCCTTTATGCCTTAGCTAACATAATTGTTTTTTAATTGCAAAAGATTTTAAAGTCAGGATCCTAGTGTTTTAACTTCATTGCAAATTTATGATTTATTATAAAAAAAAAATGGTCACTAAAAATTTTACCATAAAACATGCCATTATAACCACTCAGCCCATTGAAGAATTATTCTTTCGGCTAATTTAGATGAAGCCTACAGCATCTTGTTAAGACATTTTCTAAAGGCGATTGACGTCATCTAATAATTTCAAGTCAAAATAGAATGAGTTGATTTAAAGTCAGCATGCTGTGTCATAAACTAGGGGGCTTTTATCGAAAATGGAGTTTGAGAGATTCTCTTTTTTATAAATGAAAAATCTTAATAACGACAAGAGTTAACACTAAAGTATGTCTTGCCTGCCGGCACTATCAGAAACAATAATTTTTTCTTACTTCCACTATATTTTGCAATTTTAAGGATTTTCAGTTTCTCAGATCAAAAGGTGTTTATAGAACTTGAACATTGCTAATATATGCAATAAAAATAATCAGTCACTCAACCAGAAAATCAAGATCAAGGTCAAAAGATGGGGATGCAACTGTGCTATGTTATGCATACCACGTTTCATCAATCTTAAATTCATCAATCAAGATTTATAGTTCTTGAGATACATGTATGAGGGTGCTCACAAAACCTTAACATTGCTATTATATGTATTGAAAATTGTCGAAGTCATTCAACCGGAAAATCAGGGTCAAGGTCAAAAGACAGGGATGCAAATGTGCTAAGCTACTACTGGGGCATATGCATACATGTACCAAGTT
Organism: Arcuatula senhousia; assembly: GCA_963971305.1. Lineage (NCBI taxonomy): Eukaryota > Metazoa > Mollusca > Bivalvia > Mytilida > Mytilidae > Arcuatula > Arcuatula senhousia. The sequence goes on along the minus strand of OZ020303.1, from coordinate 41,068,667 downwards.
TCATCGACCTAGGACCTATAGTTCTTGAGATATGGAGGTGCTCATAAAACCTTAACCAAAAAGTTAACGCCGACGCCATCACCGCCAGCGCCGATAAAGTAAAAATCTATGTCCTGCTCTGCTTCGCAGACGAGATTAGTTGATAAAATGAAAACTCTCTCACAAATTTTGTTTTCTTATATTTAATGGTACGAAAGAAACAAAGGACTACCAATCTGGCAATCAAATACCATGGATATCATAAGTATGAAAAACTTTAGACAAAATCAGTAGACATATATAAGGCCACAATAATAAAATAATTCCCAGATTCTCAAAACAAATTTTTTGAAAAAAATTAGGAGGCAAGCAAATTTTTTTTTTTCATTTCTGATCGATTTTGATAGAATTTTCTGTCATTTGAAGAGAATTGATAAAAATAAACATGTATAATTTGCCCAAAACAGTTTCATGCGGCTGAAAAAAAAAACAGGGTGGGAGGGGATGAGATCTAAGATTTTTTTTTCATATTGGCTTATTCTTTTTATTTTTGCTGTGTACATTTGAAGCAAACATCAGGGTTGCTTTCCATTATGCGGTTCTTACCGGTTTATTTTGTGTCGTCACCGGTTCGTCTTCTGATGTAAACCGCTTGTGCCGAACTGGGTAATGGAACATGAATCTAAGGTTCAACTGGTGCAAACTGCATAATGGAAAGCGCCCTATGACACTAACATTTAAAACATGTATTGAAATTTTCCAAATGCAAAAAATTTACAAACATTTTTTCAGCATCAGCTATATAAACTGGCAATTCTTCCTATTCAAACAACTTTGGGGTAAGAATATTAATTGTCACAGTCATGATCTCTCTACAAAGTTTCATTAATTTTTGGTTCAATGCAAACATTATAGGATGATCATGGCTGAATGAAGTCAACATGAGATGAAAATGTACTAGCAGAAAATGAATTGCTATTTCAGTAAGAACTCAGCATTCTGATTCATACATAGATTTTATAACTAACAAGAATATGTCCAAAAGACATGAAACACAGTGACCTCCTCTCAACATATAATTAGGCAACTTCATCCTGAAGAGCAAAAAATATTTGGAACGGATGGATGAATGGATCCAAAGTCTATAATGCCTCTCGACTTTTGTAGATGGGGTGTAATAAAAAATTGAGGGAAAAATTGCCAGGCCAGACAAAGACTTCCTGAAACAGACAAGAATATATTTCTTAATCTTACCAAGATCCAGTCAAACATTTAAAACTCATGAGACACACAGGAAGGTGGCTTTAATACAAGAAATTTGACTTACTATCCAAAAGTTTCATGTCTGAATCAGAAATAGATGTTCTTCGTCTTCCATCACTGGTCTTCTCCGGTTTTGATTTCATCCGAACATCACCTGTAAAAGAAATATCAGATTATCAATCATAATATATACCATTTCCCCTTTGGCATAAAAAAATCATATTTCTGTTGGTTGATCTTACATACCCACAGTGTAAGGTCTTCAAATTAACCTATCTCATGTTTGTTAACACCAAAATACATCATGTGTCATAAAGCCCAGGAGGGAAAGCTAACCTGACTAAATTGTGACCTTTTATGAACTTAAATGTATCAAGTTAATCTGTCCTCGACTGTCCACTACTGCAACCTACCGGTACTTGTTCTTAATACATGTAAAATATCAAACCTGTCTTTAAAAATTCTTTCAATAGTTTCATTCTATACCCTTGCTTTTTTATCTTTAGCAAAGGCCACCATGTTGTTTGGTAAGACAGTCACCATATCTTTAATTTTGGTAGAGGACATTCCAATGTGCTGTGTGTAAAGTTTCAAAGCGTTCCCTTCAGTAGTTTAATTCAGAGGAACATTTTTGTTTATGAAGACGTTACAACAACAGACAAAAATGAAACAGACGGATGCCAAGAGATGGCAATAGCTCACATCACCCTTTGGGTAAGGACTGTCGACTGAGCTACAAAACAATGGTCGACATAACATTTACCCTTCATCCATACTGAATATTATCTGCTAAGGAATGCAGGTTTACCTTTCATAAGAGTCTCTGATCTTTCATTGACTCTTCTTCTTCCATGTACGGGAGTAGACTCCTAAAGGAGTCCTCAAACATGGCAACCAATCATTGCAGTGTTTTTGTTTCTCAAATACATTTGTACACCAAAGATGTTAAAGTTGCTAAGATAAACCCCCTAACAAAAATTTCCTCTTTTACAATATATCATAAATGAATAAGAATATTCAAATATACAACATCAATTAAATATCTACTTAGCCAAAACAGAGAGCATCTACGTCCTCCACTCATCTTAAGTTCCCAACAACAATGACAATACAAAACAAAAAGTATTTATGTGCAAACAATTGACTGCTAATTTTCACACCACGTTTCACTGTAAACAACAATGGACAAGTGGACATTTTTTTCCACTTTATATACATGTATATGTGTGTAAAAAAATGTATTTCTTCAGCCAACAACATACATGTACTCATAAACAATGAAACTTTATACATGTATAAAATATCTTTCCTTGAGGCTTTTGCACTTTGAAGCTTAATAAATGCCATTATGATAAAAGAATTAAGGCTCTGTGAAAAAGCGCAAGATATACATGCACATGCCAAATTTAATTTCCATTGTCATGACTGTTGAAGTTAACAATAATAGCATTCATACATGGAAAAAATTGTCACAGATTTTATTAACATGCTCATGGGTCCTTGTCGGATATCGATGACCACAAAACCTTTCTTCCTGTCAGTGAAACATACTTTCAGTTTAATCTACAGTTATCTTTTATTGTCGTCATAAGTTTACTAAAAGAATGTCCTAAATCTAAAGGTGGACTCAATGAATTATTTTGTCTTTTGATTATAACAAAGAAACTTGACCATCAGAAAAAAACAAAACACCCTTAAATCTAATATTTATCTTAAGCTTGTAAATGTGCATGATGTCCATTTTTTACCACAACTATATAATTTTTGGTAAGCACAAAATCTGAAAGTGTTGGAGATGGAACTGGGATTTAAAAGCATCCCTGCAAAAATATCCTTGGCTTGGATATCAAAGAATTATCCAAGGATAATCGAAGGATTTAACTTCCTTCCTTTATCCAAGGATAATCCTAGGATAAAGCAGGGAGAGTATGGAGACAGGGACTTTCCTTAGACAAGCAGGGAGTCACTTTCATTCGCAGAAAAAAAGCTGGTACATATATTTTGTCCTTGCTTTATCCCTGCTTATTAAAAGTCCATGCTTGAGAATAAACCAAATGTTCTTTTTTAATCAAATTCATGCAACCTCTTCAGGTTTCCAAATTCTTAAGTGGTATACAGAAACAGTCAATTTGGTTATGCTGTATATGCATTTTCCAATGAGTATCCTCTCACAAGCAGCATTAATTAAATCAAAACATTGGAAGGTGTAAAAACAGTAGTAAAGAAAAGTTTTCTCACAAAAAAACATTCGAACACTTTAGGAGCCAATTAAACCATTTTTTTAGCACTTTATGAAACTCACAAATGCTTGTATCCTTATATGACAAATACCTGACTCCTTTAGGGAATGATAATTTTGGACTGACATATAAAATTGTGAACCAGGATACTTGATCCATTCAATGCCATTTGGTGAATTATACTAGAATACTGCCAAAGTCAGGAATAGCAAACATTCTAAGTTTATCCATATTTATTCAAAGAATTTCATGAAATTTGTGATTCATCAAAAAGTCCTTCAAATGACTGTAAAATTTCAAATCTATATTTCATAGTATTTTAGTTTTCATTGCACTCATATTAGAGGCTCCCAGAAGCTGGTAGCACTCATTTTTATAGCTAAATGAGCTGAAGGTTTAATCAAGCAACAACTTTTCTCTGTCTGCAATTGATTTTATTCTAAGGAGCAAAAAACACAAAATATTGCCATTTAATCTTTAAAAGGTCCAAAACCCCTTTAAGTGGTCATCTGCCAAATTCAACCATTATGGAGACCTAAATTGAAGTGCTCAACGCAGTGAAGGTTTAAAAGCTTTTCTCTATTCACAGTTGTTTTCTTTTTATAGGCCAACACCTGAAAAATGCTATTTTCACCAATATTTAAGAAGGGGTAATCTGATAACTTCTACCAAATAAGACTTTTGCTAAATGAGCTGAAGGTTTAAAGCAACTGCTTTTCTCTATTCAATCTATAGACCTATAAGAGGCTCTAGGGAATCTTAATTCACAACTCGCCTGGTCCTTTAAGCTTTAAGGGACATCTTCTATGACCCCTATAAGAGTTATCTGACATCTTCGACCCAATGGAGACTTGTGTAGAGCTCAAACAGCTTAAGGCTTCAAGCAAGCAACAGCTTTTTCTATCTTCATATCATTGTTAGGCAGTCAGCGCACAATTGTGCAATCTTTTCAGAGGATATCTCATATAGGATGTCTGCAAAGTTTCAACAGCGCACAATTGTTCAATCTTTTCAGAGGATATCTCATAGAGGATGTCTGCAAAGTTTCGACAGCGCACAATTGTGCAATCTTTTCAGAGGATATCTCATAGAGGATGTCTGCAAAGTTTCGACAGCGCACAATTGTGCAATCTTTTCAGAGGATATCTCATAGAGGATGTCTGCAAAGTTTCAAAGCAATCCCTTACCCAGTAAGTAGATTTAGGAGAAGATTTTTAAAGAAAAGTTAACGATGACAACAGACTACGATGACAACAGATGCCAAGTGATGGTTAATATAGCTCACTCATTGATCCTTCAGGTCAGGTAAGCTAAATATTGTTGATGGATGACAAATGGACAAAGTGAATATAAAAGGGCTTCCTCATCCTTGATGCAGGCCTTAATCAGGCGTGGATCCAGGATTTTCAATTAGAGGGTGCGTGGGTAATATATATATACGCAAAATTTTTGGCCTTTTTTGATTGATTTCATGGAAAAAAAATATTTCACATTCTAGGGGGGAGCGCCAGGTCCACCCCAACCTGAATCTGCGCCTGTTAATAAATATATACATTTTGTTGTGTGTATAATGAACTTCTACCTTAAAATTTTACAATCTTAATTAAACCCTGTCCTTTATATAGATGCCTTTTGACGCCTCTTTGTCATTTTGGTGACCCCCCTCCTTTTAGGTCCCCTAAAGACTCTGAAATACCTTTTGGCCAGGGGGTCGAGGGGCCAGCAATGCCCCCCGGCCACCAGGATAATTTCTTGACTCCCAAGACTGCAGCAATTGCACCCAAAATGACTTCAAATGACATATTTTTTTAATATTCAAAGTCAGAGAACCACTGGACTTGTTGATAAATATTTTATTTTTTTAAGGGCAAATTTATTTGGTTGTCAAATGGTAAAACAGGCCATTTTTGGACATTTTAGGGCCAACTTGGTTACCATAGTAACCATGAAAATGGCAGTTGAGATGTGTATCAATAGAGTCTGGGCCAGTGAACACTCAACCATGTTTCCAAACCTTTGGATGAAAAATAAAATGTTTACAGCATTTTCAATTCTTTCACATATTGCATAGTGCATTTTTTTTAATATTTTTGCCAATTTTTCATAAGGAAAGGGTTAAAGCAAATATTGAAATTGAAATGTTTCTTACCACATTTGTTCATTCTTCATAACATCTTGAGTTAAAAGGAGTTTAACAGCATCTTGAGTGAGTTTAACTAATATTATAATCAACAAAGATAATTTTTCACACAAAACAAGATATTGTGTTCTATTAACCAAAATACTTTATAATGTAAGTCAAATTGATATCATGGAATTTTATGAAGTACAAGAAAATGACATATTGTCTATATGGTTGATTGATAGGAGACATGGTTATAATTCTCAGTTATAATTACCCATTACCTTAACACTTAAAGCTTGTAGCAGTCCCATAAATATTTACACTTAGGTCAAACTACATAATGTAACAACTAGGGACTAAAAGTACAGTAAAACATACTAATTTGTAGTATATATACATATATATGCATAGATAAAAGTCTATCAGACTTAATTTGAACAGCAACTCTGCAACTTACGGCCTGACCCTACGGTGACTCCCTTAAAAAGGAGTTCTTATATTACATGTATCATGCTCCGGTTGGCGTAGCTTTTTATTCTAAATGCAGCAGCAATTATTTAATAAATTTCTACAACAAACATCGGAACTTACACTGACCAGTCTCAATTTTTCCAGTCATATGTAAATATCATAAAAGAAACACCTGCGATTTAAGTATCAATGTACTTGGTTTGATTTGTAAAACACAGTATTGTAAAATCTAGCGAAAAACAGTTTGTTTACAGTATTGAATTTCTAACATGACATAAAATTACTTAAACTTAAAATTCGTAAATTTCTTCTTACCCATAGATAAAAGATATATCCTTATAAATGCCACAGAGAAAAAAAAATCCAGCCACTATAAGGTCAAGTCAGAAGAACATTAGAAATTTACTTCTAAAAAAGATATTTCACACTTATCGTCAACTTTAAATTAAACAAAGCCTTACATAGGTAATGACGGTAATTAAACCAGTTTCTAAATTTGAAAAAAAAATTGAAAAGAAATGAAATTTAATCTCTCACAATACCGTTAATTGTAACATGATTAAACATTTACATAATATTATTTCACTACTCTTTAACAATTTGTGCTTTTTAAACTTTACAGAATGAATTACTGAAGCCCTTTTTTGTTAGTTCACTTGCCCTGCTTTTTAATACTGTGTTACATTAGAATTAGTTTTATAATCATGTGAAAAACTTCTTTACATTTTTCAGTGTTACAAACACTTATGTGTATATCCAACAATTTGTGGTTAGAGTTTGGGTTTAAAACCTTTGTAAACATAAGAATGAAAATTCTTTAGTATTCTGTATGTTTTAGACTAATTAAAAAATAGGGTACAAATATATATACCCTTTGAAATTTAAGAACTTGGTAATGTTATAATTATGTTTTTGAAAATAATTTTGCAAAGTGAGGTTTTTAGGTGCTTGAAAATAAATTATAATTTAAAGTTAACTACATGTAAAAGTAAAAGTAAAAATTTATAATTCTTTTTACTGTATCTGTTTATTCTTTAAATAAAAGGCTTTCATTTTAATACTCATAAAAAAGACATATTTACAGGCATTGCACCAAGTACTTTATAAAGACTGAGACCATTTAAGAGCTTGAAAAAAAAAACGTAAGGTCAACCAGGATGTTCAAGTGTGTCAATTATTTTAATGTTACATGTTTCCAAGGATCAAAAGACAGATAAAATTTCACTGACCTTGCATAATTTACGCAAAACCCATCACCAAGATTTATAACAATCTTTAGAAAATTTCGTCAATGAAAACAATTTAAAACTTTTCTTGGTCAAATACATTAGTACTGTAGTTTTAAAATTCTTGATAAATTTGACAAGAAATTACGATAAAAATTTGACATTTGTCACTAGTGTGATATGTACCTTATCAACAAATAGATTCTGGGTCAACGAAAATCAACAACATTTTATATGAAAAACTGATATATCTTAAGGGTGGTGGGTATGGGCGGGGGGGGTTGGGTTATCCATAGCATGGCCAAGGAGGCTGGGTCCCCCTCCTTTTGGCGGAATTTTTTTTTATCCACAACTGTATCTGACCTGAATGGTGGACTTATATTTTCAATATCCTTCAGGGTTTCCACTATTTTTTTGACACAAAATTCAAGGGTTTTTCCAGGACTTTTCAAGGGGAATTGAGGCCATTTTCAAGGATTAAAAAAGTCCGCAAAAATTTTAAAAATCCACTATTTTTCTGCCTTTTTTTTATCAAACGGTCAACAAATCTGCATATTACAAAATTCCAGGGTATTCCAAGGATATTTGATCAAATTCAAGGATTTTCCCAGCTTTTTGAGCATTGAAATGAAATTCAAGGACTTTTCCAGGATGGTTAGCAACCCTGATCCTAATACCTACCATTCACGTCAACTTCTGCATTTCAGCAAATATGAGTGTGCTATATATATAAAGCATGATCTGCTTCCTCTTCTGGAGCAATGAGCTCAATCTCCTTACAACTTGAGTTCACGTTGTTGATTTTTGTTCGATTGATTTTGTGCTTTTTCATGTTTTTTCGTACTGCTCTTGTTTGTGTTAACTCAGGTTTTGTAGGTGCCCTGAATTTTGACACTTGAATGCCCCATTGGTGCCTCTTTGCTTCTATCGTACCCAAAAAGAAATTTTTAAGGAGTGTTTTTTGTTTTCAGGCAGGGTAGTGGTGTTTAGTTGATAAGAATTTTATAGTGCTTAATCAATTTTCAATACATTTTTATCTGTTATATTTCAATTTTTTCCCTCAAATAGGGGCCAAACCCTTTAAACCCCTCAGACAACAAACTGGGAATATTAGAGGTATTCTTTAACAAGAGGCTCCAAGGAGCCTGAATAGCTCACCTGGTCTTGATGTCAACCCTTTAAAAACTTTTCTAGAGCTAAATGAGCTGAACATTTAAGCAAGTAACAGCTTTTCTCTATCTACTATAGTTTCATTCTGTAGCCATAGGCCCAAATCATGAAAAAATGTTATTTTAGGGGCCATAACCCCTATAAGGGGTCATCTGACAACTTTGACCCTATGAAAACTTTTGTAGCGCTAAATGATCTGAACATTTAAGCGAGCAACAGCTTTTCTCTATCAGCTATACATTTCATTTTAAAGGCCAAAAACATGAAAAAACATTATTTTAAGGGCCATAACCCCTTTAAGGGATTATCTGACAACTATCACCCTATGAAGACTTTTGTAGAGCTAAATGAACTCAACTTTTCTCTATCTGCTATTGTTTTCATTCTATAGGCCCAAAACATGAAAAAAAACATTTTAAGGGCCGTTACCCCTATAAGGGGTTATCTGACAACTTTGATCTTATGGAGACTCTTGTAGAGCTAAATGAACTGAACATTTAAGCAAGCAACAGCTTCTCTCTATCTGCTATAGTTTTCATTCCATAGGCCAAAAACATGAAAGAACGTTATTTTAGGGGCTGTAACCCCTATAAGGGGACATCTGACAACTTCGACCCTATGGATACTTTTGAAGAGCTAAATAAGCTGAACATTTAAGCAAACAACACCTTCTCTCTATCTGCTATCGTTTTCATTCCATTGGCCAAAAATATGAAAAAACGTTATTTTAGGGGCTGTAACCCCTTTAGAGGGTCATCTGACAACTTCGACCCTAATGGAGATTTTTGTAGGGCTAAATGAGCTGAACATTTAAGCAAGCAACAACTTTTCTCTATCTGTCATAGTTTTCATTCTATAAGCCAAAAACATGAAAAAATGCTATTTTTCACCTTTAAGGGGCCGTAACTCCTATAAGGGTCATCTGACAACTTCAACTCAATGGAAACATTTGAAGAGCTTTTGATGCTGAAGCAGTAACATGGCATCAGATTTCATCTATCTCTTATACTTTTTGATTTACAAGCCAAAAACAGTAGTCTGATCCCCCTGGTCTATTTTCAGTAACGGCTGCCATATTGTTTGGACGGCGGTCACCATTTGTGCAATCTTGGTAGAGGACATCCCATAGATGCGAAGTGTGCAAAGTTTCAAAGCAATCCCTTCAGTCCTTTCGGAGGAGAAGATTTTCAAAGAAAAGTTAACGACGACGGATAAAAATAAATATGAATCAAACTAGACTTATTTGTTTGTTGATCAGTGTCACTAACGGGTAAGCTATTCCATCTGCCGGTGAGTTAAAGGGCCTCTTGTCCTAAGGGGAACGTCATAGAGCCTATAGAAGCATATTGTATCGAAAAATAGTCATCAACCATTTTTAGGCAGAGCCTTATAGCGTCATAAAGCTATCTGATTTTCGCGTTTTTTTTCCGTCTAGACAGGGTAAATCGGTCAGTCAATATTGCTACCAGAGGATCTATTACAGAACATTGTTCGTGTATTGTATTTTAAATGTTATACGTATTGTCTAAAATAGGAGGTACATATTTATATCCCCAGCATAAATGCGATATAAATGTGGACTACATATCGTGTATCAATACTCGTCGACACTTAAGCATTTTTGACCTTTGACCTTTGATCAAGTGGGCGGAGCTTAATTACAGATTTCTTAACAAATGTGTAAGTGTGCGGAGAAAACAAACAAAACTGATGTGCTATGTTTCAAGTTTATGAAACACAGATCGTTCTTTATATTTAGTGCTTAGCTAAATTTAGCTCTGCCTTTAAACGCTTTAGCGCTTTGATTTCTTCACAAGAAAACAAGGTCAAACAAAAGATAAAAGGTCAGACATTTTTTACCTATAGAAAGGACACTTTTTAAATTATTTATTAAGTATCAAATTGTTATATGTCTAAGTACTGGAGTCCTTCAGAGTCAAAGAAAAATAGGCGACTCAGTAATAAATAATGTATAATTATTGAGCTTATCTACATGTAGCATTAAAACTAAGAAGAAATCATCCTTCATGTTTTTTTTTAATAATAATATGACATCATTTTATTTGTCTATCACCTTGTTATTCAAACAACAAATTCATGTCACAGTGTGCCAATTTTTGACCTGTAGAAATCTATCTTAACTGATTTTATATTGACATGTCAAATTCGTGAAATATTTATCAAAGAATTCAAGGTTAGTATTACAAGTTGATTATTTGATAATAAAGCTTTCATAATATTAACCTTTATTAAAAAGATTTTAGATGTACTAAAAATGGATAAAAAAAATCTTTAACAAGTTACATCTATTGGTATTTCAACTTTTCAGACAGCAACTTTGCCTTTTATCTTTGAAGGCCAATTTTAAACAAGATGCATCTCAAAAAGGAAAACAAAAATATATACATTTTTTTCAAAGAATATCACAGTGAAAATAAAGAGGAAATGTGTCCATGGGTCACACATGACCCCAGGCAGGCAGAAAAAGTAGTCATTGGACAGGTCACTTAGCTGGACCTACAGGTTGTCAAATTTCAAATAATTCCAAGTACCGAGTTAAGAAATACTCAGTGGAAATTTTCATGTTCAATTTCTTATCTGTTATTTAGTCCCAAATAGGAAGTGGAAGTCTGACAGGTCTGAAAGTTGCTAAGGACACACAGCTTGTAATATTGAACCGTCCTGTCAAATTTCAATCTCATGTACGGTTTCTGAGAAAACATTGAAAGAAATTTTCATGTCCATTTTCATATTGGTCCAGTCCTTAAAACAGGAAGTGGAAGTGGGACAGGTGCTGAAGTTGCTTTGGATGTACAGTTTGTCATACTGAACCAATCCTGCCCAATTTCAAACCATTCTCGTATATGGGTTCTGAGAAAAGCTTAACAGATTTTTTCAAGCCAATTTTCAGACCCCCAGTCCCAAACATGAAGCAAAAGGCAAATAGGTCTGAATTCATTCAAGACATACCATTCATCATATCGACCCTATCAAATATCAAATCATTTCCATGAATGGTGTCTCAGAAAGCTTGATGGAAATTGTACAGATTGACAGAGACATGAGTAAAACTATACCCCCCTAAACATGTCGTCATGGGGCATAAAAATTAAATATGTTTTGCATGAAGGGTAGGACACTAATTCTGTTATTCTCAGGTGCTCTGAAAATTTTAGCCAAGAGGTATATCGGGGTTCCCACTATTTTTTGGACACAAAATTCAAGGGTTTTTCAAGGACTTTTCAAGGGTATTGAGGTCATTTTCAAGGATTAAAATAGTCCGCAAAAATTTTAAAAATCCAATATTTTTCTGCCTTTTTTTTATCTAACGGTCAACAAATCTGCATAATACAAAATTCAAGGATATTTGATAAAATTCAAGGATTTTTCCAGGTTTTTGAACATTGAAATGAAATTCAAGGACTTTTCCAGGTTTCCTTGAATTCAAGGATGGTGTGGGAACCCTGGTATATGTACATCCCTGTCATGGGGTATTAAAGTCAACATTGGATAACCTGACTCAGATTGGCCCAACTGTCTTGGGGACCATTTATCACAGGAAAAATTGCGACTTATGCTTAACATTTGATTGTAAAAACATAATGGTGTAAGTACGTTAAAAAAACATATGTTTACATTATGTTTAACGCCCTAAATATGATAAACTTATGTTCACATGGGCACCAAATGTAAGGTGAATCTATGTTCAAAAACATATGTTATTACTGTTAAACATATGATGAACATATATTTAACATATGTCGCAATATGATATCTCCTGTGCGAGGTCAAACTAATTGTAAAAGTAAATGTTTATAGATGGAAAATCTATTTGTATATGGTAAAGTTTGCTTAAAGTTGTTCAATTATGACAGACCAAGAAACTTATTGATGAAGTGTCAATTTCAGTGATATCTTTTGCATGCGATGACATCTACTTTATTCATAGGCAGTATAAAGATTCAATAGCATTTACATATGTGTAGAAATATTTTCCATTTTCATTACACTTCCTGATTTTAACAATAAAAAATTCAATAAAGTACATGAAATCCCCATGGCAATTATTTTTACATCATCTTTTTCATAGAATATACTGGAAAAAAATAGCAGAACTTGCAGGCATAATTTCATTATTAATGATTTTGACTTATCAGTTTCACCACATTGGAGTATAGACTTTATTGTACAACAAATCATTGCAAATTAAATAGGTTTTAGATTTGGATTGTTATAAAACATTTTAAAAATTTATGACAAGAAAAGAACACCCAGAAAAAAGAGTCTCTCAAATTCACAATTTACAGGAAGAGACTGTAAAATAAAAACAGATTTTAAGATGACAAGAATGGAAGGAAAAAAAAACAATTTAGCTTTTGCTGATTGGTCACTATTAGCTCATTTTCTGCTACATTGCAAGACAAACGAGTCTTTGCGAAAAAAATTACTCGAAGAATTTTTTGAAAATACTGATCATTATGAACAATATAATGACAACCAAAAATTAAAAATACTTCTTAATCCAAATAGCTATAAACAAGTTAATGTTATAAGTTCATATTTAAAACAATCATTAGTATTGAGGACAGGGGACTCTTAATGAAATACTTGCAAAGCCTATATTGCATTGTTCAATTAAAATATCATGTATTATACGTTAATTATGTATTTCTACTGTTGTTTTGTTATATTATTTGTTTTTGTCACAAACTCTGTCTAGATGTTTATATGACAATAAATTTTATTGATTAATAAACTTTTGATTGATTAATTAAATTATTCTTTAATAATAAGAAAAAGATTTTTTTTTTTAATATATATGATTTTTCATAAGAACATATTATAAAAGTTTACAAAAGCCTCCCCACCCCCATTAAGCCTTGAATCTTTCCCTTCTAATATATATCTATTTGTACATGTATTAAGTTAATCATTTAACAACCCATGCAAGCCTTTGTAAGCATTAACAAAATAAGTCAGTCAATTAATTCAGTACTTGTTTTATCAAAAATACATAAAAGCACATATACAACTAAGTTTTTGTTTACCTGCGTTCATAACAGCCAATAAGGTTACCAATACAATGATACATGAATGAAACGAGATTATTTCATAGATAGTAATGGAAGTTTACGTCATAGGTAACGATACAATTATCCAAGTCAAACCTAACAATTTGGTCGAGTACGAATGTTTCAAATTACATAGATCTAGAGTATTCTACAATACAATGGGGTACAGGTGGACATACATGTATATGTTATTAATGCATGAAATATCCATCAAATTCACATGAAGAATGTTTTCTTGTCATATATGGGGTCCAGGTGGATAAATTGGTGATTAGTGCACCTTAAATATAGGTCAATAAAGAAGGAAGATTTTATCATTGAAATCATTATATACAAGTATTTGTGTCAAGTTTCAAATATTGACTTACATACATGTACAATTTGACTATGTATCTGGTAGTATTATATCAGAATATTGATGAATAAGCAGAAAAAAAGAATGAGTGAATATTAAGGTTTTTTAACTCCAATTTTGTCTCACAAGAGTTACCAAGGGCTGGGTCAATTTGGAAAACAAGAACATTCAGGAAAATCAGTGCCACAGATTTTGGACAGTAGTTGAGAAACCTTGCTGGATTTGCAAGCAGTTTCTGTTATGATATTACCGGTACTACGTCAGGGACTAAAACTACCGCTTGGAAAGGACAGTTCATTTATTTCAACTTTTTACTATGTTGGAAAAAATTGTGTGTGAGTGTGTGTTTGCGTTGGTGTTTATTGACACACCTGGGCCATGAGGGGCAGTCAGTTTTATTGGTGGAGGAAACCAGAGTACCGAGAAAAACCACCGACCTTGGGCCGGTAACTGACAAACCTAATCACATACAGTTGGGGAAGAAAAGTATATGTGTTCAGAAGATATAAAAGTAATATATGAATTATATGGGCAGTAAATCATTTTGTACATTAACTGGAAAACTTAGAATTCTCTAAAAAAGGTGTGAAGAAAACATTTTCAAGATCTGTCTGACACCTTATATGATGTAAGTTAATTGGAAAAAAAACTCCCCCGGGATTCTGAGACAATCTGTAAATAGACTTACCGAGCATTCTGACATAAATTGCCGTCTCATCTTGCTTGTCATAAGAGATCCCTCCCCGTCTCTACAAAAAAAAAATATAAGAAAAATAAATAACATTCAAGAAGATCAGGAAGTACATTATTGTATAAAATTTAATTCACTGTAATAATTGCTTTGTGCACCTTGCTCATCATTCAAATTAAAATGACATACAATTAGCATATATAACATAAGGCCATAATAAATAATTCCTAGATTCTAATCAAAATTTCTTGGAAAATAATGTGGACGGGAGATTTCTATTATTTTTTTATCCATTTTGATAAAAAAAATATTTCATGTTAAAGCCAATTTACCAAAAATGAACATTACTTGCTGAAAAATAAAAATAAAATCTTTTGAAGAAGCTGAAAAAATCAGAGCAGGAGAGGATCATAAGAATCTACAACATTTTTTATATTGGCCTAAAATATGTAAATAAAAAGGCTTCAGACGCCTTGCAATTAAACAGATATTCAACTATATCATATACTTAAAAATTGCAAAGCTAACAGAATTTTGAACCGAATCAAAATTTTGTACATAGTACATTTTATTCCAGGTTTTTTTTTACGTAAAGGCTTAATCTCACAAAGTTTATACAATGTACACTGTACCTCAGCCAAAACTGAGAAAGGATGCAAATCTAAGTTTTTCCAAAAATACTTGAAAGATTAACATTAAAGGGGATGGTAGAAGCTTATTTTCGCGCAATGTTTTCGATGTTTTTATTTTACATGACTTTGATTTTAATTTCTCGTGTTTTCGAGTGGACATGGCTGTAAGTGCTCTGATTTTGCCTGTATGTAATTTCCTGTGTTTCATGTTGGACAACCCATTTCTCATGCGTGATCATCTTTTTTTTGTTTTAAAATTAGGGACGTGTTGACATCAGTTTATATTCGTAAACGACATTAAAAAATCAAAAGAATTTAATTTAATTTCATAATTATTTAAAGTAATTTTGCTGTGTTTAGTGATAGGCATTATTTATATCTTGTGCTTAATGTTTTCAACATTTTTAAGCACATATGCAAAATCTCAAAAGTACTTATTCACTGTGTAAAATTTCAGTTTTGGAGTTTTATAGCACTCACAAAAGTTTGGGACAGACAGAAAGACAAGGTTAAACCTAATATGAGAAAGACATTGCCTTAAAAGCTCGTGTAGATACAAAAATAAAATCTATTCCATTGATAATTTCGAATAATGCCTGGGACGAGATAATTTGGGACGATGTATTACTATTTCCCGCAATTTTTCAGCATGCGCAGACATTTTCGAAAACTTCTGAAAATCGAATATTTCCGGTGACAGAACGATTTATCTTCCATAGGTCTCGTGACATTTGGCAGACTCTCTACAATAGTGAGCTTCGCTTCGCTCGCATATAAGGCTTTGCATCTTTGATGCAGTGGGTCCAAATGAATCTGCCAGGCTCATGATTAAGTTGTTTCTCAACACATATGATATTTAATAAGAATGACTTACTAAATTGCTGGACAATACATTCCGCTCAGAATAATTTTGAATGACCAATATTTAATAAATACAATGTGTCTAAAACATAACATAAACAAACCAAACAACATTTTGTCTAATAGAATCAGAATGGCTGATCATTTAAGAAAACACAAAGTTTCTGTATTAGAATCAGGCATTTCATAAATTCCAGTTACAGGCTTCAAGATCCCCAAGGAGTGATGGTAATTAATTATACAATCATTTTTCTAAGCTAAATTTATAATGGAATGGATTTACATGTATGTATAATCTATTGGGGAAAGGTTTGTTGGGTCCCAAAAAACTACCGGTAGTTTAATCCTGCCACATTTTATACTCATGTGGATTCATTAATTTTCGTGGGTACCAATTTTCATGAATTGCTGACATAATGCCACTTTGTGGGTTATCAAATTCTTGGTTCTACAGTTTGCAGTAGGCAAAGATAGTGCTTAATTTCCTTTATACAGGGAACCAAATTTTGTGGATCACCTGTTACCCATGAAAACAGTGAAAATTGATACCCTAATGAAAAATTATGAAACCACAGTATGTGCCTTTATTTCCTGAGCCAGGAATTGTTATCAAAGCCTTAAATGACGTTTTCCATGTCCAGAAAGGGGTCTTAAAATATATGGCATTTTTTTTTTAATTTAGAGCTAACTGCAAAACAGTGAGCAGTGAGCAGCTTTTATCACAGCTTTAAATGCATGATTTTATTTTTTTTTATGTTATAGTCCTTTCTATACATGTCAAGAAAGGTATTTCTTTGCCAATTTGTTGAAGGTTTTGATTTAGTATAAAATTTATTTATTATTAAAGGCATATTGTCTACGAAAAAATATTTTTTTGTAAAACCAAAAAAATGTCGCCAGACTATTCGTTTTGTTTATTAAGAAAGATACAAACGATCAAAATACCACTAGGGTACCTTATTACTTCAAAAATTGAAAAATATATAATATTTGTAAAGCTTTACAAAAATTCATATTCATGAGATGTAGATGAGCTGTAAGCATGCGCACTATACTTTCTTTGATTGAAAACCTCCATAGTTCTTGCACGTGGTGCATAATCTGTTTCTCGAAGTTTTAGCTCGGAAGAAAATTAAAACGGCAACAGAATATTAGGGCTACTTCATGAATAAAATTGACAAAAATGTTTATTATCATTGCCTGTATAAAGTTTTAAATGTGATTTGAAAGGTAAACACGAAAAATATTGGTATTTTTTCAACATATCAATGTATTCGGGGACAAAACCCGAGATTCCGATTAGTGTCCGTGTTAAAACTACTCAGTCTAAATCTGTGTCAATGTGACGAAATGCATGTAAATAAAATATCAATCAATACTGTCGAGCTATTTTGATCAAAATAAACTACTTTTGAGGCAAAATTTGTGGCAAATTTGTTTTTCAATATTCATTTTATTACATTTCGGTCTAATTGACACCAAAAAATTGGGGGGTAAAAAAAATGAGTTTGCCGTAGACAATATGCCTTTAAGGGCAAACTGTAAAACAGTCATATTGAAGGCTGTTGGTTGTTTTTTCTCTGAGGAATTTAAACTGTTGCAGATATACTGGTACTAAAGGTTATAACCAATACAATTTTTCTACATCTTGTTATTATCTACATGTCCCTGTAGTACTCTTAAAGAAATAATTCCTAGATTCTCATCCAAATTTCTTGAAATATTGGTGGGCAGGCGGGCGGTTTTCATCCAATTTGAAAAAATATTTTGCCATTTAAACATACAAGATCAAACATGTACATACAAATTTACCAAAAAATATACCGGTATATAAAATTTTGTGAGGAGATTGAAAAAATCAGGGTGGGTGCACAGGGGCTTGTGTGCAATAAAAAAATCAAAAAATCCCCCTATTACCCTTTCACTGAAAGGGTATATAGGGAGATTTTTATTTTTTTTTACTGTACACAAGCCTGTGGGTGGGAGGGGATGAGAATATAGGATATTTTTTTATATTGGCCTAATAATTATTTTAAACCAAGGTCATGTGACAGCTGATGAGGGATTTCCTACTCCTACATGTATAGACAAACTAATTTAGCCAAATGAATTGCCTGAAAGTCAAGTTAATTGTATTTTCCTTTTATGCTGATCCTAATTAAAAGTCAAATAAATTTCTCATTATTTGAATTCTCAACATGATTCTATGCCAATTAAAGACCATTTCCATATATCAATATTAAAAGAAAGTGCAAAAAGCTCACTTTAGAAATGATTTCTAACAATGTATTTTATTCTTATAATATTATGCATAAATTTTTAGTTGAGAGTTATAATTCTTAATACTTGATACTACAATTTTCACAAATCTACAAAACCATTACTTTTTATTAACTAACATTATTGAGTCATTTTTTTACTATTTATACATAAAATATGCAAATTTATGGACATACCAACATTTTTTCATTACAACCAAAGAAGTTTGCAAATGTCGATCATTATTGAAATAATTATCATTATTGAGATAAAAATGATATTGATCATAGTGAAGAAACATGACACCTTACCTCAGATGAACAACATTGTCCCATGTTTCTAATACATCCCATCAAGAACTTTTTCATTAATTTTTTTTTTCAAGTCACACACATATAAAGAAATATCATTATAAAGATCTCCAATAATAGGTGAAAATTTTTACACTATCAGAATCATCACCCTCGATGAAGAAAAAGTCATTAATAGATATATAAATTTGTATAGTTCTCCATTCTAATAATAACCCGCTGCTCTCTCGGAAATTCTTTCACTGAAGACATCTCCAGTAATGAATAGGAAGACTAAAGAATGCCAGTGTTCTGCAAGGGGATTATATATAAATGAAGGGAAAATATGTTATTCATGAAAAGGAGAAATCGGCTATCTTTTTTTACCGAGCAACAAGGCATTTTATTGACAGAATCGAAAATTTCATTTGATTGGAGTACTTTGTTAGGACGTAATATACAATGCTCACTTGAATATAAAATATATAGCTACATCTGACGTCAACCTGTCAACCTGGTACAACTGCCTTGAATAAACATACAAAGATTGGATGACCCAGAGACATGGGATTTTTTCACAACAATAAAGATATCATGTATTATGGACTTTTTATTTCGTCTCGTTGTGACCACAACTGTACAACATTTTAATTATAATATATCTCCTATGCCTTAAGGTCACTTGTTTTTTTTTCTTCTACAAGGAAGACTTTCATTGGTCATAGAACTTGTTTTTAACCATGTCAACGATAAGTGTGAAAGGTTAAAAAGACATACTTTAACTATTTGGGGCCATTAAACTCTATAAACCTTATATTGTGAAGGTTCAGGCAGTTGAAGTTTTTTGAAACTTAACTTATAAAAGACAACATAAGATTAGACATGGTTATAACAGCTCCTTAAAGTATATAAATATTAAAGGCTTTCATTTATATATATCTATCAATAATAAGTAATGAAAAGGAAAAGTCGTAAAAAAAGGGGGGATATAATTCTGAAAACAAGTACAAGACCTCAAAAATATAAACATAGATGGTACTTTGAATTCAAACAGTAAACCTGGATAAAACAATTTTTTAAAGAAAATTAAAGTTGACACAACTTAAAAGACTATCATGGCCAAACCATGTGGCCAAACCAAAATAATTTTTTGTTTCTTGTTTTAAAGCCTTAAAAAAGTGCCAACAAAGGGTTTTGTTTTTAACATTAAATAATACTAAGATTTAACAATGTGTGTTCCAAATTATCAATAAAATGTTCATGAAGTGTCAAGAGTAGCTAGGCATTAGTGTGAAAAATAGAGACAGTTGGGGGGTTGGAATATACATGTAGAACAATGCTTTAATTCAGCCATCAAAAGATTATTATACTTTTTTATTAACAGGAAAGTGGTTTGTTACGGGGTCAATTATTTTGGACTTCTTCATTTAAATTTTTTCCAACAAAAATGTAATAAACTAAGGAGTTAAAGGTTCCATCAAATCTTGTAAATAAAATAGAATACTGATAATATGCAGTTCAAGAAGGAAATTTAGATTAGTTTGAACTTATTTATTAATCCTGGATTGGGAAACAAGCTTGATGATCCCTCTTCAGTTTGCAGTTTGTAAGTCTAGCCTTTGCAAAGCACCCATTAAGCCTATTCTTAATAATGAACTCAACAAAGGTGCATGTGGGTATTGCTCTCCCCATACACAGGACAACCATTTTTTGTCCCTTCCAAATACGAAAAGGTTTCAAGAGAGAGTGCGGAAATTGATTCATGAAATTTAAATTCTGTCACATCATTTTTGACATTCAAGATTCAAACATGAAACTAAGCATGTCTTCTTCAGTTTGTACTTAAGAACATACATGTACATGCAAAAAGTCACACTGATATGCCCTAATAACATCAAAACCAGACAAGTGTTTAATTCCTGAACATGTCAAATTTAGGTTATGAGTACACTGCTTTGCTCAATATAACCATTTCATGCATTATTGAGATAAAAATATTAAGTGTAATATAATTTGTTTTGTCTGAATATAAAATCTTCTTAAATCTACTTTGCAATCATATGATGTTTTTCTCTAGATTTTACTTTTTAAAAACGCTGTATTTTACTGTTTTACATTTTAAATGCCCAATTTTTAAAAAATTTTCCAGAATCTGACATTGTAAATAATTTTTTAATATTATACTGATATAGAAATCTTAATTGTGATTTGTTAAGACGCAGTCACATGACATGTGATATTTCGCTGGGTCAACTGGTAATTGTTGGGTCGCATGGTAAGGTCACCTGCTCGTGAGATTTTGCACATGAGCCCCATGTTTTTCCCTTGAATTGTTTCATTTAAATATTCAATATCACCCTAGATGTTATGTGACCCGGCATTTCTTTAATTTCCCCTCAAAAAGTAAGGTCACCCTCGGGTGACCTTACTTTCATGGGAAAAGAGACCAACAGGTCACACACCAATATCATATATTATACAGTCTACAACACCAACTCATAAGAGTGAAGAATGATAAGAAAGCTATGTCAAACTATAATCATCTTATACAACACTATGGTAAAGCTTTGAAGGAACATTATGCAATATTTATCACACAAAGACATAAAAACATTATCACCTTTAAAGGGGCATGTCATAACTCCTAAAATCGACAGGTTCAACTCAATTAAGGCTTTGGAAGAGCCTCTTGAGCTGAAGGCTGCTAGAAGTTTTTCTCTTCCCTAAAAATGAACATCTCTATTAACTTGGACCCTGGTCCCAAACAGGAAGTTCAAGTAGAATTCAGACAATTCTTAAAGTCGCTCAGGACCTTTAGTTTGTCATACTGAACCATCTTATCAAGTTTCAAATCATTCTCATGTATGGTTTCTAAGAAAAGCTTGACTGAAATTGGTACAGAAATTAGATCATAAGTCTGTTTGTCCGTACCCCAGAGATGAAGCAGAAATTTGATAGGTCTGAAAATGGCTCAGGACGTACAGTTTGTCATACTGAACCATCCTCACTAAGTTTCAAATCCTTCTCAAGTACGGTTTCTGAGAAAAAACTTGACCTAAATTCATACAGACATACCAACATATGAATCTGTTTGTCTATACCCTAAACAGGGAGTAGAAGTCCCCAACATGTTGTCACAGGGGCATAAAAAGTCCATTACAAGTGGTCATCTGAGAACTAAATGGAGATTTTTGATAGTGTTTGAATTTTAAAGAGCCTAAAATGCATCAGATTTCTTCTTTCTGCTATATACACGAAGCCTTCAAAGATGATTTTACCCTCTTTATTCTACTAATACATGTAGCAATGGTGGTCATTTTTGTTGACAAAAAAAAAATCTACCAAGTTTGGTACAATTTAGCCGAGTGGTTTTTGAGAAGAGGATTTTCGGAAAGAAATGTACAACTAACAGACAAATAAAGAAATGGAGCAGTCACACATGACAGCTTATCTCCTTGCCTGTACATGTAACATTAATATGTAAGTCAAGGTGAAGTAAATCTGGAACAGATATTAATTTAACACAGATATACTCCCTTACCAACTATTATTTCTCTACCACTGGGGACAGTTGCAGAGATATACATTGTAGACCTTAACCAATTAATGTAGGTCACTTAACCAATTAATGTAGGTCAAAGTGACCTTATTTCGGTACGAATGATGATCACTATCTAAGATATCCCAACAAACCCAATATCATCTCTATATGGAACTTAACCCAAACTTTTAACTGAGTCATTCATGCAAAAAATGTATGTCAATGTGACCTAATTTTGGTACAAATGGTGGTTATTCATCAAAGATGTTCCACATGACCCAATATTTTTTTCTGATACCATTTGCAGTTGCTTAGATATGGACCTAAACCAAAGTTATTCAGTCATAAAGAAAATGTAGGTCAAGGTGACCTATTTTTGGTAAGGATGCTGGATTATTGTAACTCTCCAAGATGTACCCATTGACTCAATATCATCTATATAACACTTTGAAAATGCTGAGATATGAACTGAATAACCAAAACTTTAACCTCAGTCATTCATGCGGAAAATGTAGGTCAAGGTACTAATTCTAGAACTGACTCTGGCTACTATCAAAGATGTACAAAATATCAACCTCCTATGACGTTTAGTTCCTAAGTTATTGACAATACAAAAACTATTACATTCTATTGAAAGTAAGCTGTTGGATTCGGGGATTTTAAGGACAATAGCCAGTCAGTCAGGTGTGCTAATAAATGCTCTCCCCAATTATTTAACAATATACGTAATGTTAGCAAATTAAGACATATGCATAAATTTCCTAAGCTTTTTTAAATCTGTTAAAAGATATATGATACATGTAGTTCTGGAAACCCATACTTCATGTAATTGTGACAATGAACTCTATGTTGTAACAACCTACAATTAAATAAATAAAAAATCTTTGAACGTGTCTATAGAATAAAGTCCCAAACATAAGATACTCTAAACATATCAATTATTTGTGTGGTGACTAATTTTCAGGCATTCAATCCAATTGTCTATTTTGTGGGTATTAAATTCACGGTTTTTTATCATCAAATTTTGATCTACATGTACATATAAAAGTTGCGAATTCGCATACATTGTACCATTTTTTCGCAAATTTTCATTAAACGCGAATATAGCAAAAATTAGTTTACCACATAAATTACAATGTTTACAATATTACTCACGAGTTCTTCTTCAGTTTCATGATAGACAATTTTACAGCTTCCTTGTGTTACTCTCCAAGTGGCTACACTGCCTTTTGAGGGTGTACAAGTCAAAGCAGTTGTGAATGGCATCATAGCTTGTAATGTAGTTTTGACACTAAAGTCTTATATCTCACAACTCTAACAAAAAACATCCACAAACATTAAAAAAATAAAACCAAGTGTCCACTAGCTGGAAAGTTTTGTTAATGTTTTCTCCCATTAGATGACACAAATTATTCTTTAAAAGCTTTCCATTTCGAAAGGATGGCACAATATTAAGAAGTTAGTTCCATAGTTATTGGAATTTATTTAGAATACATCTTCAATCAGTTTAGACAGGTTGATGGGGGAAAATCCCAATATTATATTCAGCGACACATTGATAACTGCCATTTACACACTACGTTAGGGATATGAAGCTTAAAAGGAAAACTTGGCTTCTATTAAATCAAGGTTAACGAGACAACCCTCTGACAACCTATAATCAAGATTGATCTCATAGAATGTAACACAGATTCATTAATGTAACACAATATCCGTAAGTTATGACGCAACCAGTTTACCCACTTAAATAAAACATAATTAATTTACAACTGAATCTATATCTAGAAAATATAATTGTATTTTAAAAAGGTGCTGCTTTTGTGAAATTAAGTGATAGGTACTAACACATTTTGTACCATGCCCTAATTAAAAGTATTAACTTACAATGTTCAAAATGGAACCAACATGTGCAAAGACAAAGAAATATTTAAATGGTTTCAAAAATATCATATGGCTTCCATTGACTTCAACCTTTAATAAAAGATTAGAGTTACATAATATAAAAGCTTGATTATATTCAAAGGAACTTGGCAGGCAATTCAAACTAACAATTGTTTTTGCTGTTAAAGGTTAGAGGCCAATTATAATGTAAAGTACTTAAGCAGAATAAATGCACCAAGTGTATACAGTCTCGATAATGACTGATCAATAAAGATCTGTTTTACTCATGATCAGAAATTCACAAAATCATAACATTAAAAGGGAGACAACCCAAAGCAGATATATCCTTTTTCAAAATTTTTCTGAATGGTTAAATTCATACATTTGCACCACTAAGTATTTCTGTTTCAGAAGAATGATTATTTGTAAAAAAGCAAATTGGCCAAGTCTGTAAAATTAACACTTGCCCCTGGGTCTATGGCCAGAAAAAATAGGTTCGAACAAGTGAAATTTGGAGGAATTTTGCATTGGATAAATAGTTACAAAAACTAAAAATAAAAGATTTAAGAAAGTGAATCTCAAATCCTAATTTCTAAGGGTATTCCCCATAGAAAATCCATTACGGGATCTCAGCTGTAATCACATTAGGGATCACACCAAAAGGTGGGATATTTACTTGGGATCCCATCTATATCCCACTGGGATCCCATCTATTTCCCACTGGGATCCCATCTATTTCCCACTGGGATCCCACATTATTTCTCTTGGGAAAATTTGAGATCACATGGTTCTATTAATTTCAGAAAAAAATTAATGTATCAGTTTACAATCCCAATTAGCAAATTCTGCATGCACATTGTAGGTAAATCTATTCCAAAACATCACTAAACTGAAAAATAATTTAAGGTCTACAATTCTTAGTGACTAGCTGTTTAATGTTTCCATGATATCTCAACAGGCATTTCCATTAAAGATTGAAAGAATTTACACTCATCCTACATTTTGTCCTAGTTTGACTGTATATTTTGTTCTATATCTCTTCAACATCTTTCTTCTAATTGATATCCTACATGTCAACACCATAGGGTCAAATTTCTATACTAATAGTAATTCCCAATCCCTATATATGTGGAACCATTTCTGTAAAACGCTTCAAAAGGTCTTCAACTGACAGGTTTAATGCACAAATATAAGAAATAAGATTACCATATGCCCAAATAAGGTTTAAAATAAAAAAAGACAGAAATCTCATTAAGTTAAACTACTTGTAAACCCATTTCAAATTCTCAAGATTTAAAAAATATATATTATTGGTAAAAAGCAAAGGGAGATAATTATCCCATATCTCTTTTTTCACACTTGATCCCACTATTTCACACTCCATCCCACCTTTTCTCACTTCTCAGGGGGGATCCCACAAGTAAATCTCGGATGGGATTTTTTATCTCTTTAATTCCCACCTAATCCCACCCTATCTCATCCTAAGAGATGGGATCTCAGCGAGATCCCATTTAGATTTGGTGTGATCTCAGTTGTATTTTCTATGGGGTTACTATTGCTGCCTTTGAACAGGATCAGTTTTTAAGCTACAGATTTAGAATTGTTATTAAAAAGGGGTAATGGTCTTTACAATAACTTAAAGACTCATTTGTAATTTCTCAATTTTACCTTCACATACATGTATCATTGGCATTCAACTTTGATGAAAATCTAAATGCAATTTCACTGACTACAAATCGTAAGATAATGAGATGTAAAATAAGTGTAGACTATACTTGAATTTGAAAACATGTATAACAAAATAGTGACCATATTTTTCACTTCCAAATACTTTCTCAGATCCACTGTATCACAAACTTTACATGTAGATTAAAATTTATATTTCGTAACATTATTTTAAACTGATTAAAGAGGTTAAAAAAAATATTGCTTAATTTCTATAAATCATACAGTCAATGATCTACTACTGCGCCCCTCTTTCTGTTGTTTTATATTTTTATTTGAATAGGCTAAAAAATCTTTGGTAGATCAAGTAAAAATTCATTTTATCATGCTTACATTAAATTTATAATCATATAAATGTAAAAAGTAAAAACATACCAAATTTACTTCTTTGAAGACATGCACTTTGAATGTATACTTACATTTTACATGTACTGAATGAATGTTAAATTCCAATTCTACTTAAACAGGACTACTTATATAATGTATGTTATTTTAGTTGATTTCTCATAAATTTAATATATTTGCATTTGACGGTGCACTACTTTTTCCTTACCTTCCAAAAATTAAATGAAAAATCCAGTCTAAATATATCACGAACAAATTTAAAGTCAAAATAACATAATTTCACAAGCTTTTACTTGATGAAAAAAGTTGGTTACCATAGCAACTCAAATCTACTTTCATTCATATTTTTGTAACAAATCGTTCACCTAGCTCATCAGCTAAGGTGTGCAAAAACTATCAAATCAAAATACTTCTCTAATTATCAAGTTATAATTACATTTGCTAATAGGTTGAGTGGTCTACTCAATAATTCTTGATAATGATAAACACCATTGACTGTATGTAATAACCATTCCTTTTATCTGCATTTACAGTGCAAACAACCATACCATGTCGGTTCAATGCCCTACATGCAGTCAAGTACATACTAGTATTTTTACTCATACCACAGGAGCTTGGTACAATTGTTTTTTTATATTTACCTCTATAACCCTCCAAGCCCCTGTGCTCAAACATGTACCCAACATGAATTTCTTTAAAAACATTACATGACTATGTCCAAAAGAAGAAGATATGCCAGACCTCACCACATAGATAAGTAGCTTTCATTTTAGGTAAACCTAATTTGGGACAGAAAGATAAATAGACTGATGATCGAACACTATACTCATGATACTATATGCCACATAGGCGGATCCAGGGCCCGCCAGGCCCTGGGGGGGGCAGGGCCCCCCCCCTTTTGGCAGAAAAATTTGGTTCAATGTATAGGAAATCAATGAAGCATGACCAAAGCGGGCCCCCTCTTAGGACAGTCAGTGGGCCCCCTCTTTTCAGAATCTCTGGATCCGCCTCTGTGCCACATTCAGTCTCTAATAATTACTCTCGGGCAAAAAAAATAAACTACATGTAGCCCTCATTGCAACAATAACTATTAAGTGTGTGAGTTGGTGTTTTACGCCCATGCAACCCTATATAGGTTATTTACAGGCAATGAACATGAAAGGGATGATTAAATGAACATGAAATGATGATGATAAATGTAATATGGGGGTGGGGTGGGAAACAAAGGAACAGACAATTTTGAAGAACCACAGGAAAAGGGGAGAGATGGGTAGGGGCGGAAAATTTAGCCTATGCGGTGCTCTACTTGGCAGTTCACAAAGGGGTCTTTTACATGCATGAAGCGTGACACTCTCCACACACATTGGCCCACTATGGTCAGCAGTCAGGGTTTCTGTATTATAGACCTGACAACCCCAGTCGAGGAAGGCCACTCTATTCAGCCACCTAAGGGTACACAATTGGTCACGCTGACTGTGAGCTGAGCACTGAATCCCAAGGGCCTTAGTTGCCTCTTACGACAAGCTTATAGGCCCTGCTGCTGGCCTATTCATAGCCTGGGCGACCGCATGGGACAACAATAACTAGTAGGAAATTATCATTACCAGATGTGGACAATATCATCATATGATGGTCAGGGTGTATGCTGACTATGAACATGACAAAAAAAAGAGTTAAGATAAAAATCTTTCATGGAAAACAGCTACATATGTAGCCTTAAAACAATTATTGCACCCTTCAATGTTGCTCTTAGGTAAACCTAGGATGAAGATATCAGATTCTTGTCCATAAATCTGCATCACATAATACTATTGGATGAAGTTCCATGCAAAATAGCAAGAGATTGGTGCATACATGTACATTTGTACATGTATGTTACATTCATAGTAAAACCCTGACTGAATTTTTTGGTGCAGGAGGATGCAGACTCAGAGCAAAAGATCATACAGTATATGTGTCAAATGATTATTGCAACTTGGGGACTGCTAAAAAACCCCACTAACATAAGCGATGTTACACTATGTACACTTCAAAAAATTTATATTTCTCTACTAATCTCCTTAATAATCAAAGAACTGAAAGAACTGGTAGCCGGGATAATCTACAAATTTTAAAGATTGTTTATGTTTAGTATAAAAGTAGAGTAGTAATTGGATATTGGTAAATTAACTTTATTGTGAGCGTGAATTGATATTGATGAGGACCGAGACCAACACGACCATCAGCTAGCTTTTGATTGGTCAGTTACTGAAAGGCTATCCTATAGCCGTGGCTAATCGCTACGGTGATGATCCCAACTTAAAAAACTCCAAAATGGGAAAAGGGACCAGCCTATTACTTCTTTAATGGATAATTAATTGGGTCGAGTGAACAACCAAAATATGACCCAGCGTCAGTAAATACATCTGATTAAACCTGAGTGCGTTCCTGCACGAGTGATCATATTTTGGTTACTCATGAGACCTCATTGAATATCGTATTTATTACATGTACATATATAAAAACGGCGATATTTAATTGTTTTTAAGCAAATTTATGAATGGTGTATGAATTTAGACAGCACGATACAATTCATAATGTCATAATTGATAGTTTGGCGTCATACATGTAATTGACAGTAAAAGACGCAAGAGTAAATTTATTTTGGTTATTTCACATTGTGAATTCAACAGATTTTATTTCATTGGTATTGCCTATGCATCTATGTAATAATAAAGGTTACCTCTACATGTACATAACAAAATTCTTTGATATATACATGCATGATGCACATGTAAGAAGCACTTTTTATAGCTGAAATTAATTGAACATGATACAGAGGTATAAATGATCTAAGACTGCTTATGTAATGTTACAGTTATAAATTTACAAAGCATTTTACATAAATCTTAAAACTTAACTAGAAACCATTAAGGAAATGTGCAAGACAATTTATCCTTCTTTAGTGAAAAAAAAATTGTAAAAATCTATCAAATCATTTTTTTTTTAATTATAAAAGCTTTCCAAATTGAAATTACATATGGAAACAAAGAACAAATGACGTCAATCCTTTCATTAAAAGTTGAAAGTGCTCTTCACCTGTAGAAAAACAAAATTCAGATAAGATACTACTAGTCTACTATTAAGAATATATCATTATAATAAGCATATAGGAAGAAAAGAGATCAAAGTTAATTTCGCATCTACAAATTACAATACATGTATACCTTTTGATGTCTTGAAAAAAAGTGTGGAATTTTGCATTTGAAAAAGATCCACTATGAAATTTCCCATTGTAATTATGTAAATTTCACTTGATAAAGCCTTAAAGGTAAAACTTGATATTTACTAGGAAAAACATCAAAGACTCAGACAGAGACTAGACTAATTTTTTTTAAATGAAGAATAAGATTTCAATGATGGCAAGTAGTATATTGTATTAAATTGCAAACCTTATTCAGACTGGCTATTTACGTCACTCAAGCTAAATTCACTTTAAAGCTTACAAATGTATTAGACTTCAATTAAGACATTTCACATGGAAAGAGAATTGACATGCAATAAGATGTACTGGAATAAGTGTATGCAACACAACATACAATACAAACGACAATTTAAAAATTACACAATAGAAAACAGCCAGCAGCCTTCAATGTGACCAGTGGTGGATCAAGGGGGGGGGGGGTTCCGAGGGTCGGAACCCCCCCTTTCCTCCAAAATTTTTAAAGCTTGTGTAGATTTTCAGCAAAATTGGTCTGGAACCCCCCCCCCCCCCCCTTGGCCCACAGAACCCAGTATATGGAAACCCCCCTTTCGTAAATTTCTGGATCAGCTCCTGTGGTCGATGCTCCCTGTTTTTCAATTGGCCCTGGATATAAAGTCTATATGCAGATTTTCCTTGACTTTCTTTTGAAATTTTGAAATTGAGAAGAGTGTGAATCTTTAACAGGAACATGTACCAATAAAAGTCATTCAGTAAGAAAATTAAAATACATGTGTATTGTTCAATTATTGGTTTCTTGATCTGCTGCAGATTTGCATTGTACAATTTATGCAAGTAATGTCATGAATGTGACAAATATACTTACATGTATTCCACATTTCCAGAGCTGCCAAGTTTTTATGAGCTGCATGCGTGCGATTCGAAGAAAAATTGAAAGATCAAAGGAAAAAATTAAAAGATCAAAGAAATTTGCCACCAGATTGCTGACAAGATGTGTGAGTCTCATGGAGTTGTGTGACACTTGACAGGTCTGCATTTCATTTACATCTTCTATTTAAGCTTGCTAATAATATGAACCTGGTCTAAATTACCAAGAAGAAGCAATGTGGCAATCAAATGTGGTAAATACGAAAAGGCAGAGTAGACAATGACAAAATTGGAAGACATAATATTATCACAAATACAAATAACACAACATACAATTAACACATGTATATTAATAGGGAGAAGGTTGAGCCCAAAAAACCAGTTTAACCCCACCAAATTTTATATGCACATGTCCTAAACCAGGAGTCCTTGTCAAAGCTTTTGTTTGTCCCTGTCAACTATCTGTTTTTTGTTCTATGTCCAGATATGGGTCTTTGGTTGATAATCTAGGGATTTGTTTGAATCTCATGTATTGTATTTTTAGTCTTGGGCCAATGCAAGACAGCAGGCAGTGACCTCTGGCCATGTTGAAGACTGTTGGCTGTTTTCCATTGTGATTTTTTAAATTGCTGTTTCTTTAATGTTGGTTGTGTCACGTACACTTATTCCACATCTCTTTATCTTCTTATAACCAAATTGCAATCAGCAACGTGAGCACAAGTTAAAATATATGAGGCTCTGAGAGTATTCCTTTTAAAATAATAGGGCATCTATTAAGACATTAAAATTATACCCCGCCACAATTAAAAAAAAATTGAGAGAGAAATGACAAGAAAATTTCAATAAATTAATGTATATTATATAGCTTTCTTAGACTAGAAATTTTCAGCATTGTCAAATTTTGAAAATTTTTAAAGTGACATAACCATTTTAATATTTTTTGGATCATCCTGAAAATTGAACTTGACCTTTATTTTATTGTTCTTAACAGCTGTGCAAAATATCATTCAAATCCCTTGACATGTTTTCAAGTTCTCATCTGGAAACCTTCGAAACACTGAACAAAACTGAGGGTACAAGATAATACATGTACCTTGCCACTTCATATGCTCCGTATAACAATACATTATACATGTACATGTAGTTCCCTACCATCCCCACAATCCAATGTCCAAAATGTAATAAATAAGCGGAGAGGAACAAAATGAAATCATTATCAGTAGACTTTAAATCATGTGAGACAGCCAAATAAAAAAAAAAATAAGGCAGAGTTAAACTAAAATGTCAGTTTATTTTCATAGGTCAAAGGGCCACAACCCCTATATACATTGGTGTACATGTAAATGTACAAACCAAAGAAAACATAAACACTGATCAACAAAAAGTACACATGTTTATCGAAAATCGATTGATCTACATGTACAATGTACAAGTGTTTAGAGAAAAGTACAGAAAACTGAGGTGTAACAGACGGATGGACAGCTGGCAACCTAAAATCCCCTTTCAGCTTTTGCAAGCAAAAGACTAATAGAAAGCTTATTTCTAATTTATGGTGGGGGAAAAAATAGACAGACTTACTGTACATGTTCAAAAAATAATCCTGCCACGATATTCATTTTCAACAATATTTAAATATTTGTATAATATACTGTATATACTATTTATATACATGTACATGTATATAGAGACAAAAAAGAAATGAGTTATTTTTCTTAGACCAGAAAATTTCATCATCTTCAAATTTTGAAAATTTACAAAGTGGCAAATCTTCAATAATTTTTTTCGGATCATCCTGAAAATTGTACTTGACCTGTACATGTATTTTATTGTATTCAACAGCTGTGTAAAATATCATTAAAATCCTTGGACTTGTGTTATGTTATCAGTTGGAAATCTTCATGGAACGGACGGACAGACAAGACAGACACCAAAAAAAAACCTGAGGGTACAAAATGTATAACACAATACCTCGCCACTTGGTGTGGCCAGGTATAATAAAAAACAACATTTTATAATGAACAATATGATGCAAGACCAAGACCCTTTTAGTAAACCAGTAAAATCTGCCAGACTTCCCTGTCCTAACAGTGGCAAATTTTCTTTCGTTCAAGCATTTGATTTTATATCACCTTAAGTACCAAAGATTGTCAAAATTTTGACAAAATAAAAGAATTTTTTTAAAATATCTATAGGATGGTACTGCAAAATTATTCCTTTCATATTTTACATGTACATATGTAGTCTGACCAAGGACAGACAAAATGTTTAACTCTCACAATGACTGTCAAGGCAACAATAAAAAAGAAGATATCTACAATGTACCTATTTTCATTAAGTGGCACCCGTTAGCTATAACGTGACGGTACCCAAATTGCAACAACTTTGACAGTTTTTGTCTCGTATCTTTATCTGGACATGATTGCTTAAAATTTTGGTCGGCTGTGTTTTAAGAGTAAGGTTTACTGTATTTATCAATACAGAAAGAATTTTAATATTTGATACACAAATGTCATAAAACAGATTTAAAGACACTTGGGTGTGACCCTAATTTTTCACATTGGGGTACCCAAATTGCACATGGGGGTAAATTTTTTATTCCTTTAGATTTCTCTTAAACATCTTGCTTCATTTTTGAAAGTAATTACTTTAATTTATTTTTATTAATAAATCCAATCAAGAAAAGTTATATCAAAAATTTTCAAAGGCATTTTATGACTCCTGGTCGGAGTTTTAGCCAATTGCACAGTATTTCCCCAAAAAAGGCTGTATAATTGTGTATTTTCTTGTTTGCAGCTAAAACAACGGTATAGACATACAAAGTCTGTTGTAAATGAAGCATTTACATCTTTTAAATATTTAAAAACACTAAATGCAAACATAACTGACCTGAAAACAAAGTTAATTTGAAGTCTAATTTTAGGTCTCCATTACGTCATCTAGTGCTGACGTAATAGAAAGCACTTTTATTTTAGTTCCGGGTTGAGATCTTGGAATATTAACATGAATTTTGCTATCTGAATAAATTGGCAACAAATGATATTTAGCAAAATGAAAAATATTCAATTTTTTAAGATTTTAAACATCAACCAGAAGTGTTGTCTGTCGCACGGCAATTTTCAATGTGGAGCCATATAAAATTTGCATAAGGTATGCAACTCTCAGTGCAATTGTATTTTTTCTATCAGAAATTACTTTTTAATTAATATTTTCGTTGAATACTTTAGAAAAATAATCAAATATTAATATTATGAAATAAAACTGGTCTTATTATATACATGTATGATCCTATTATTTTAGAACAATTTATGTAGAGTGTTGCAATTTGGGTACCTGTTGCAATTTGGGTAGCGTTACGTTACATGTGCATGGGACTTGCATTCATTCATTCTTTCCCTGTTACACATCATGATCCAAATTTGTTTTCAATTTAAAACATTCTTTTATTTCAATATGGGCTTATGCAAAATTAACGATTTCCATGTATCATTAAATTACATTGAATTTGTAAATAAACAAAATAAACACCATCTCAATAAAAATGTATTGATACCTACTTCAAACCTTGGTTGAGAGGCTATCACTGTACTTGACCCAAAGGAAATTGCACCTCTTCTCCGTAAAACAAAATCAGAAACTGAAAAATCAAGTGGTAGATACATAAGTTGATCTTTGTTCACACTTTCTGTCATTGCATTGAAATCATCATCCATTTTCCATCACGTCTGCTAACCGGTGAATATAGAAATAAATCCAGTAAAAATTGACTGGTACAGGTGGGAAACAGACAATCGATTTAGATTATCTACCTCGAAATCCATCAGTGACAAAAGAAATCACCTGCAATTAACACATGAAATGATCGATAATTTGGCGTTAATGGCATGAATATGTCAAATAGATCCATTAAAAAATTGGTTGCTTGACCTGAAGTTGATTTTGATACAAACATAGTGCATGTAATTATGTACATGTAATACATGCATGTAAAAAATATGCCTTAGAAATGAAACTGAGAAATCACTTATATAACAATTGCTTATTAATTAAGCCTAAATATTTGAACAGAAATACACGGCTGCTTTTAAACATTTTAGGTCGATAAAATATATAGCTCAATAGTAATTAAATTAATGTTTTGACCAGTACTACATACATGTATACTATGAACTGTAACTTGAACCGGTCGTTCCGTCTTAAAGATCCTCGGATGAACCATTAGAGATCATTAAATGGGTTATTCAAAATGAAAATATTTTGTAAATAATTAATAAAGGTGCATTGCTAATTTTATTATATATATGTAACAGGCATTTTCTAAGGCCATTTAATTATTCTCAGTGACATCATATTTTTAAAACTTTCAGTTGAAAGGCAGACAAAAATTATAGAGATGGTAAAATAATAGAAAACCTCAATGTGAGCAACTGAACAATTGAACAATTATTTTTTTCCCTGCAATGCATAAAGAGAAAGGTTTCGTTTGGTTTGTCAGGTTTATTGCGTGTTTGCTCTAGAGAGGAAGTTTTGAAATATCAGGAGTAATTATGTTTCAATGCATAGACTTCTTTGAATCATTCTGGTACAACAATTAATCTAAAACTGACTATAGACAAACAACAGTATTAAATTTCCTGTTTAGTACAAGTAAAATTAAAGTACAGAAAGTACTTTTCATTCTACACTGCTAGTATACGATCTTTTTGTCTAGAAGATATTGTAAGAAGTCTACTTCATATGAATGAAGCAACAAATCAGCAATGCAAGCAAAGGTGCACAATTAGTGCCCATTGGAATCCATATTTGTGCTGAAAACACGTTCACCAAACAAATATGTTGTGTATATAAGAAAGTAAAGCACCCTTGCAAACATAGTAATCATTTACGATAGACATGCAAGTACATATGAAATATTAAAATCCTAACCTATTTTGTACTTTCTGGAAGGTGGTTGACGATCGTGACCAGAAACTGGCATTTCCTGAGATAATTCCAGGTAATCTTTGGCCTGATATGATATTATAACCAGGGACAAAAGAAAAAGATCGTGGTAGAGTTGACAGTTCGATGAGAGGAAAGATATGCTGAAGTCCATGATAGGAAGAAGGCAATGAAAGTATGATAAATTGCCGATGGAATGCAGAGAGAAGGTCAGAGAAGAGGTGGCAGACCTGGAATTGTCCTGAGTAGAGGTTGAACGTAGAGACTTTCCAGCGCATTCAGTTTTGAGAATGTTATCTGGGTTATAGGAATCGCACTGCAGTAAGAAGAAGGCGAGCAACAGAAAGATCGTCATGCTGGGCATGCTGGGTGTGGATGAGGTAGTATACATGTAGTATAAAAATCAAAAGACTGATTATATCTATCATTCAATTTCGACTGATCAACAATGTTCTGCACATGTTAAATCGTTTGCAACACGTACGCGCTTAAATCAGCCCCCCTATAATTTCTATCAACCGTACATCAGAATGATTTAAAACTTTTGTTTCACTCTATCCAGTGTTTTTTTTTTAGGGGGGGGGCGGATGATAAAACATATTCTCACTAGATCCCCATATTAAAACGTTACATTTCAATGTCTTGTAACATATAAAGAGACATTTAATTTGTTAGTAGCTATATTATATTTCCTATTTTTGGGTTCAATTGCTGCTGATGAGGAATTAATTTCCGAATTGCAGTTTGAGTTAACATGTGTTTTATGGTCTCTTGTTCAATTACTCCTTTTTAAAAATATTTAATAAAGGTGTTTTTCTTTTTATGCCGTGAGGAGTTTGTAAAAAAAATATCAGCAAGAAGCTGTGAGAAATATTCTTTATTCCTACCGGTAATTATATTTGGCAACAATTAGAGCCATAATACTTGTATACAAATCTTTAATGAAATTAATAAATACTACTTAACAGTTTACTGAATATAAACATGGGTAATTAAAATGTCGATATTGGTAATGAAAATTGCCGATTTTAGTTTCTGTAAACATGCGCCTGTGACATGCACGTATTGGGAGTACGTGAAACAACTTCCAACTTATGTACCCGTTCAGATCTTGGTCGAAATCCGCTCGAACAAATGATCATGCTTCATACCGAGTGTCATTCATGTCAAGACTCTGTTCCGATAATATAAATAAATTACTAAAAGAAGCATTTAATCTAATGATCAAAATGTATATACATGGAACACCTTCGCTAAGGATTTTATATCTGATGATGAGCTGCTACAACAAATCACAATTTGTAACAATAAAACTAAGCTGAAAACTTTAAAATCAAATTAAAAAAAAAACATTTTTAATGATTGGTATTAGAGATTATATCAGAACAAACTTGATTTACTAAATGAAAATAATAAAACATACTTATATAAAAACATAAAAGAAGATTTGAATAAAGAATTTTAGTTTATATAAAGATTTGAATCTAGAAGGGTCCCACAAAAATCAGAATGTGTGACCATAATTAAGCCATAGGAAAGGCACATACTTAAAAATCCATAGAGAGCAAAGATCAATGTGGCAGAGGACGAGGCTCATTTTCTGCTACATTGCAAGACAAACAAGTCTTTGCGAAAAATTTTACTCGAAAATATTTCTCATTACGAACAATATAATGACAACCAAAAATTGAAAATACTTCTAAATCCAAATAGCTATAAAACAAGTTAATGTTTTAAGTTCCTATTTAAAACAATCGTTAGTATTGAGGACAGGGGATCTTAATAAAATACTTGCAAAGCCTGTATAAGCATTGTTCACGTAAAATATCATGTATCATGCGTTAAAATTATGTATTTCTACTGTTGTATTGCTTTATTATTTGTTTTTGTCACAAACTCTGTCCAGATGTTTATATGACAATAAATTTGATTTGATTTATATAAATATTTATAGGCCATGAAAATTTTAAATTTTATATATAAACAGATATGTATATTGAATTCAATTTCGAAAATGGCACATCCCCACCTAAAAATTACCAAATTACCCCCGGGCTATAT
The DNA here is from genome assembly GCA_963971305.1 of Arcuatula senhousia. Lineage (NCBI taxonomy): Eukaryota > Metazoa > Mollusca > Bivalvia > Mytilida > Mytilidae > Arcuatula > Arcuatula senhousia. The sequence goes on along the minus strand of OZ020303.1, from coordinate 41,031,473 downwards.
TTGATATTGATTATTCGGTTTTCGTTTGGTTTGATGTACATGTATTTCAATCATTTTTTGAAATTGTTTATTTGCTGTGGCCCGGTTATAGCGGCTGCTGATGATGAATTAATTTCCGAATTGACCATTCAGCTCATTAAAATTTATTGCAGTTATCATCTCATCTTCCTAGTACGGAAGTAGACTCCGTGTGGAGTGTGGAACTTCCCGGAACAACTGTACTATGTACATGAAATTTGAGTCGAAGTTTAAAAGATTGCCAGATTGCAATCCCTAGTTTACAGTTTAAAATCATATGATATTATTCACATTATGTACAGTGGCTAAGCTTATATATAATTGTTAATTAGCCAAAATGGGTCCTCCAAATGTTAATGTGGAGATACCACTTTTGAAGGACTCTACTGAGGGAGACATGCATATGGCCTCTGGCAGGTTGTTCCAGACTGTTATTGTGTGTGGAAAGAAGGAAAATTTATAATAATCTTTATTTGTATACACTTGTCTGAATTTATGTTGTCCCCTAGTGTGCCTATCAGATTGAGTTAACATGTCATTTTTAAGTTCTACTAATCCAGAATTTATCTTATAAATTAGAACAAGTTTAGGTTTAGTTCTACGAGATTGTAGACTTTCCAATTTAAGATTGTTGATCATATTGGTCACTGCACCGGGTGATCTGTCAGTGTATTCTGCTCAAAATGGTTGATATGATGTTGTTTGTAATGGTCCCAAACTGGGGAGGAGTACTCTAAAACAGGACGTACAAGTGATGTATACGTAAGGTTTTTGACCTTACGTGAGCAGTGTTTCATGTTCCTACGAAGAAAACCTATAAGGTTTTATTTGCCTTTGACGTCACATTATTTACATGCTGTCCCCAATCTAGATCATTACTTATAGTGACACCCAAGTATTTACTATCTGGTACGGTTTCAAGTATTTGGTTATGTAATTTGTATTTAAACAGATTTGTTTTAGACTTTTTAGAAAAATTTAGTACATAACATTTATCAGGGTTAAAATTCATTTGCCACTCTGATTCCCAGTGCTCAAGGTTTGACAGATCATTTTGTAATTCCTTAGAGTCACTTTCCTTATTAGTTATCCTATATAATAAACAATCGTCTGCAAAGAGACGAGTGTGACTTGAAACATGCTCGGGTAGGTCATTCATAAAGAGTAGAAATAAAGTTGGTCCTAACACTGTGCCTTGTGGCACTCCTGAATCTACAGATAATTTAGAAGATTGAAAGGCGCCATTTAAAAGGACTTGTTGTTGTCTATTAGAAAGAAAATCTTTAATCCATTTCAATTATTATTCCTTATACCATAGTAGTCGAGTTTCAGTAGTAATCTTTCATGTGGCACTTTATCAAAGGCTTTGCTAAAGTTTAAAAGGATTGCATCAACTTGGTTACCATCAGATAATGACTTAGCAATATCCTGAATGCTACTGAGTTACAAGTTGCGATTCACAAGAACGCTTACTTCTAAAGCCATGTTGGCAGTCACTTAATATGTTGTTTTCTGATACTACTAGTTATTATATGTTCTAATACGCTCCCGAAGGGAGCGATAATGGTAGAAATGTCAATATTTTAGTTGTACTATGAGATGAATTTTCCTTCAACGTCCGGTATAGCACGCGCTTGTTTTCCCGAACTTTCGGCGTCTTTTTAACGTTTTTATCTTTGAAAATTTTAGACGTCATTAAACGCTCACGTAACCCACAAGAAAAGCTAGTTTGTTTTTATTTTCGGACCCCAAAAATTAAATTTATTAAAACTTCGGGAGCGTAACAGGTTTTACCCGCCTCATATTAATTTACAACAAATAGCAGTCAGTGAGACCGGCCTGTAATTAATTGCATTATGTTTATCTCCTTTTTTAAAGACAGGTACAACATTTGCTTGTTTCCAATCATATGGGATTTTGTTATCATTTATTGACTTTTGCAAAAAGAACCCGAGAAATGGTGATATTTCTAGTTCAGAAAATTTGTTTAGAAACATTGCTGGGATATTATCTGGCCCACTAGCCTTGTGAGGGTTTATATTTTTAAGAGTTTAGTTATTCCATTAACATTTATATCAATTTCTGGCATGGTAGGATAAGGGCTGTTACCTATATTTGGCATTGAAGTTTTATTTTCCTTGGTAAATGCACCTTTGAACTGTTCATTAAAGGGTAAGTTCACGATTTTTGACATATGGTCTTAAATTGTTCAGAACAATGGTTTATAACAGTGTGCATTTTTTTCTCTCATATCTTAACTTATAACAAAGATATTGGAGATTATTTATTTGAAATAGTCCCCTACTATACATTAGGGGACTACTTCAGTTAATCAGAATTTCTACTGAGTAGCAAAAAATCATATTAGTTCAAACGTTTAAGTGATCATGTGGTACGTCCAATAACCAACAAAATAATTAAAATAATCAAAAGTCAACAAGATCATTTAATATTTTCAAATTACTTTCTATATAAAATCTTTTTAAAAACGTTTTATTAATCTATTATCTTTTTCTTTTAAATTGAACTTTATTATGAATTAATTAAAATTAGAATTCTATAATTCAAAAAAATATTATTTTTATTTACTATTAAGAAAGAAGTTGTGTATTTAAATGTAAGCCATCATATTTCATTGAAAATAATTGTGATATAATTATGTTAATTTCATGTCATTCTTTTTCTAATCCCCCACTGGGTTTGCTTAAATTGTTAATTAATGTGAATTTATTGTCATTGTCTCTCAGCAGGTACCTGTGTAATGGTTATGTAAACATAAATGTAATTAGTCACAGCTGACTTGGGGTGAAATAATTATCAATACCTACAGGTGTCAAAACCTAATATTCAAACATTGGGAAACAAAGTTTTATGTACTAGATCATTTTATTTCATTCTAGCATTTAAAACAATAATGTGATTTATATGCAAGATTATCACAACACGACATGACTTAGATAATTAAAAATGACTTATTTAAATGGATTTTTATTCCAAAAAATCATTATTAATAATCAAAGAATAACTCAATTTTGTTAATTTTAATAAGGATTTTCTATCACTTATTTAAAATGCCATAACATAGATGCACATAGAAATATTATATATTGGTAATTCAATAATTAGGTAAATGGTGGGTCACTGTCAAAAGAAGACTTTGTGGTATTCAGATGTTTTGTGTAATTTAAAATGACAGAAACCAAAAGATAAAAAATAAAATTCCATTTTTGTCAGCTTATTAAATTGAATATAAAAGTTTAAAGGACATAGCATAATTAGATAATGCATTAGAAATCATATGACAAATTTTTGTTTTTTTGTGAACTTTCCCTTTAAGGATATTTGCTTGAGTGAGTGAACCACTATAAAGAAGACCATCCTTCGCCCGAAGTCGGGAAACACGGTTACCAATGGTTTCTGTCTTCTTCCCTTTAATGTATTGCCAACTATGAGTTAACTATTTAATGTTTTTATATTAAGTTAAAATGATTAACATTTTAGCCCTCACAAAACAACTATATCTGTCATAAAAACATTTTGTAATATTTTTTTCTTTCTTTAAAACTTCGATTTTGGATTCTATTATGGAATAAACTATTCAAACGAAAAATACTGCTCCTCATATCGATACATAAGTGTCATTTATAAATATTCAAACTCCCGAGAGCTTTTTATGTATCTGTCCCGGGCACTTGGTTGCCTTTTATTCTCCCGGGCGCTATTTAGTGGGACCCGGACTAATAAATGGAGAGAAAAATCATCCAGCATCGAATTTTCAACAGAGTTCTCTCCCCTACCCCAGAGTTACCTCAAATTTTCAGTTAGAAAGATCAGTCAAGAAATCAAGAAAGTGATTTCAATCAATTGTAAGATACCTTTATTTACTTATTTGATGTATTTATATGAATATTTTCTTTGTCAGATTGTATGTACACCATTTCTGTATGAATAATTTATAGAAAATCAAATGTTTATTTTACTTCCTGGTTTAAAGTTAAGCATACATGGTTATTGCAAATTTCTCCTGTACTCGACAGGAAAGACACCTTTTTTTTACCTGAAAAAAAAAAATCACTGTACACCAAATCAAACTATTTTACCCCATTTATTCAGTCATATTTTACTAAATGTACTTTTTACTTGCTGTTGATTTTAGCTAGAGAGGGTACCGCATTGATTTGTAACAGGATTTAGTGAGCTGAAGGTCATTGACTTTTTGGAGTCATAGGGTGAAGTCGTAAAGATCATTGATGACATTGGAAAGTTAAAGAAAAGGCATGTCTACATGTAGAACTTTAAAATTTGTAAATAGAATTTAAAAGCTCCTTATTCTAAATTTAAATCAGTGCTAATCTGAACCCCTGTGTAATCCTGGTGTGTAACATCATTCAATTTCTTGTGGAGGCCATTTTTTTTTAGAAATTGACATTTTTAACTAACTGGAAAATGTTCAAAATGAAGCAATTTTGCATTTATATATAAAATTATTATGGTGTGAAATTAAAAACCCTTATCTTTCTAATTTTATGTGTTTCCTAGCTTTTTAAGGTCTCTTTTATATGAGATCAGAATAAAAGGAAAAGAACATATTAATTAAGCTATAATGATTGCAACATTTACATATTTGCACCTTGTTTCTGTTAAGCACATTTTCATTGATATCTCATCTTTTTTTTAGGAATCGACGATCAACATATACTTCTAAATGTAATATAATGTATGCATGAAGGAGAGTTGTGATCAGAATCAGATTATACATGCAGAATCTGTATTTCTGACAGACTTTTGACCTTAAAAACTAGACAACCAGGTAGGATACATGTGCATGTAACAATATCAGTAAAAATCAGATACATGTACTACATGCAATTTCAAATATTCTTGCCACTTTATACATTGTTATATCTTTATTTCAAATCTATAAATGGCAGTTGTTTCCTATATCATTTATTTTTGGCACCCCATTCAACAAAATATCATGATTGGTTTTTCCTTATTTATAGTAACTGCTGTAAGAAAAATGGACTAGGGCCAAGTTTTTGTGTTTTATGGTCTGGTGAGACACTGTTGGCTCCACTTTGCAGAGGAATTGAATTTTCTGCCCTAGATTTACATTACTTGAAACATTTTTTTTTTCAATTTGCCCTAAAATGTGACAAACTTTAGAGCACAACTGTTTTGCAGTTTGCATAAATAACTTTCCGTTTGATGATGAAATATTAATTAATGAGTTTTCATTTACAAATTTCATGTATATGATAAACAAAATGTTATATTATTATTATTTATAATATAAGGGGACTAATTGTAATTTTTTTTCTTCAGCCATGCAAGTAGATGCTGCTCCTATCCCTGGTAAACCACCAGATAATCCAATAATGAGGTGAGTACATGTAGATATAGGTTCTATCTCTGGTGAATCACCAGATGATCTACTTGCTAGGTGAGAATAAGAAGTAGATGCAGGTCCAATTCCCAGTGAACGACCAGATGACACAATGATTAGGTGGGTACATGTAAATGCGGGTCCTATTCCTTGTTAACAATCAGATAACTCAATGGTCATAATTTGAGTACAAGTAGATCCAGATCCTATCTTTAGTGAATCAGCAGATGAGCAAATGATCAGGTGTGTGCATGTAGATGCTAGCCCTATTCCTTGTTTACCACCTGATGACCCAATGATCAGGTGAATACAAGTAGATGCTGGTCCTATTCCTTGTTAACCACCAGATAATCCAATAATTATGGTGAGTACAAGTAGATGCAGGTCATATCTCCAGTGAATCAGCAGATGACCCAATGATTAGGTGAGTACATGTAGATATAGGTTCTATTGGCCAGGTGAGTAGATGTAAATGCAGGTCATATCCCCAGGGAACCACCAGTTGACCCAATGCCAATGGCTAGGTCATGATCAGTACAGGTAAATGTAGTTCCTGGTGAACCACCGGATGATCAATGATCAGGTGAGTACATGTATATAGGTTGTATACCCCGAGAACCAGCTGATAACCTAATGATCAGGTTAGTTATCCCAGGTGAACTCACCAGATGATCAAATGATCAGGTAAATACAAGTAGATGCTGGTCCTATCTCTGGTGAATCATCAAATGACCATGTGATTAGGTGAGTACAAGTAGATTACTGGTATGTTGGTGCGATCAAATCTTTAATTTTTTTTATACCAATTAAAACACAATCTTGTTGTGTTTGAAATGAGATACTGGTGATTTTTGTTATTTTGAACTTAATGAAGACAACAGATTTTACTCTTGTAACGACTTGAGTTCGTGTTGATGATTTTGTGTTTTGTGTTTCTTCGTGCTGTTTTTGTTTGTGTTTACTGGTTTTGTTGTTGCCCTTTTCACACTTTTCACACTCGAATGCCTCATTGGTGCATCTTTGTTTTATTTAGTTGCAAGTGCTATTGTGTACCTGGAATTTTCAAACTTCAGAATCATGTAAACAGATTTAGGCATTTCAAGAACATAGTCATACCATAAACATTTATAATCTATTTTCTTTATTACAGACCACCAGTTGAAGCTCGCATTTCATTGGAAGAATTTGAAAGCAAGACTTACACCTTTCGTCGGGATCATGGTCGATGCTTTGTATTAAATAATAAAAATTTCCATGTACGAAATGAACCCAGGTTGGCAGACAGAATAGGCAGTGATTTGGATGCATCAACCATCAACACACGGTTTCAAGATCTAGGGTTTAACTGTGATATTGAAACAGATCTGACAAAATCTGCAACCTTTGAACAGTTTGAAAGAAGTAATATGTAGTAAGGTTAAGGATAAGAATTTTTATTATAGTGAAACTTTTCTGGGATGATGTAAAATGTCAAGAGTTCATTGACCATGTAAATAATTTTTCAGTATTGATAAATTTAGTCTGTTCTGAATATCTCAATATTTGTGTTATGGTAAGATTCCGAAAACGCGAAAAATTAAGACCGCTGAAATTAAATACATCTTTTTTTTATGCAAATCATGAAAGGAAAAGGTTCACCAACACCCTTGTTTGGCCTACAATTTGGCATAAATCTTAACTTAAATATTTCATGTTATAATTCTTAGTAAGTATAGTCGTGTGCTTGGTTTCTCTAATTCTGAACTTCTTTTTGACATATTATAAAAGACCAATTCATCCATAGGGGTCAAACTTGGGAAATTTAACGAAAAATCCCAAATTTCACCATACATTTTTGTACCTTGCTACTTTTTGGTTGTAAATTGGTCAAGATAAATATGAGCGAAATCAAGGGCACCCTTCATATTTTCAGAAAACCTTTAATATGGTCATAATTATAATCTACTTAATTATGAAGGGTGTCCTTGAGTGTGCTCTATATTTCCAAAGCACAAATGTGCATTGAAAAAGGCAAAATCTAAAGATTTTCAATATTTTTTGCAAAATGCCGAAGATTGTGACGTCACTATCCATAGTACTATATCTACAACAAATATGACATGATTATCTAATACTTGAAATGCTAGGGCCAAATAAATTGAAGGTTCGCTAACCTACTCCTTTGCAACTTTCTAAAATTACCCACTATGTGGTACATTTGTAATAGTTATGATGATTGTTGGAAATAAAAAGAAAAATATGCATGTGTACACTAATACAACAGAGTCACAATGATAATGGAAGGAAAAAGAGGTACATGTACACTAAAATATAATGAATGTTATATTAGTAATAAACATTAAATTAAAGATTGCTGATAACTTTAAATTCTGTATGCATAATCACAAATCAGCAACTACGGTATGTATTAAAAACTCTGTGGTCATGTATTTCAATCATTAGGCATATTTGTGTCTCCCCCCACTTTTGTGGGGAGACATATTGTTTTTGTCGTGTCTGTCCGTCTGTCTGTCAGTCCGTCTGTCTGTCACAAAGTTTGTCAGCGCAACTCCTCTGAAACTACTGAACCGAATTCAACGAAACTTGGTATATAGGAAGGACACCATATGTAGTTGTGCATGTTACCAGGAAATTTTGATCCTCAAAATTTTGTGGTGGGAGTTATGGTCCTTTGAACTTAGAAATTTGCTGAAAATCCTCATTTATCATCTTGTCAGCGTAACTCCTCTGAAACTATTGAACCAAATTCAACCAAACTTGGTATATATTGGAAGGACACCATACATGTATGTAGTTGTGCATGTTTAATACCAGGAAATTTTGATCCTCAAATTTTTGTGGGAGTTATGGCCCTTTTAACTCAGAAATTTGCTGAAAAGCCTCAATTTTCATCTTGTAAGTGCAACTCTTCTGAAACTACAGAACCGAATTCAACGAAACTTGGTATATAGGAAGGACACCATATATTGTTGTGCATATCACCAGGAAATTTTGATCATCAAATTTTTGTTGGAGTTCTGGGCTTCTGGCACTTTGAACTTAGAAATTTGCTGAAAATCCTTATTTATCATCTTGTCACGATCAGCGCCACTCCTCTGAAACTACTGAACTGAATTTAATGAACTTTGGTATATAGAAAGGACACCATATGTAGTTGTGCATATGACCAGGAAATTTTGATCCTCAAATTTTTGTGGGAGAAATGGCCTTTTGAACTTGGACATTTTGGGGGAAACTGGAGGAAGAATTGGTTTTTGTATGCAAAAACAAACTTTTAATTCCTTTTCATGTTGTAATTTATGGCCTGATTTCACGTAGTGAAAAATCCGGGTTATAAAATGAATGTCGGGCTGGTGGTGGGCGGGCAGGGAAGAAATTTTCGTTACAGTTTTCTCAGCAACTACTTATCACAGCCACTTGATATTTGGTATACAGCATCAGGGTGGGGTCCCATACTGTTGGACTTGATTTCAGGTCTTTCCCTCACCTACTTCCTGTTAAACAAAATTTATCTATTTTTGACTTTGATTGACCTTTTTTTCTATTTATATAGTAAAATTGGAGATGCAGACCAATCCAGTGGATTGTTTTGTTTTGGTTATCTTGTCCCATGGAACAGAAGATGGTATTTATGCCACAGATCAGCTTATACAGCATAGTGATATCTACACCACATTTGATGCCACTAATTGTCCTCCACTCAGGTTTAAACCAAAAGTTATTATAACACAGGTGAATATATTGAAATAAATCAGGCTTATAGAAATAAAGATGATAATAAAATTACCCAACTTCAATCTCAAATGTCCATCAGAATTGACAAAAGAAGGAAGATAAAGTGGAGAAACTGAAAATTGCAATGGTCCTGAATTTTAACAGGCATTTCAAGAAATGGTGGGTTAAACCAGGTTTTATGGCGCAACAAATTCACCCTTCCATTGCGATCTTTTATTTTAAAGGAAATGTAAATTGAGGGTCTATGGCTGACCGTAATTCTTTCCTACACATACATGTTTATATATAGAATAAAATGTTTGAACCTCTTCTAATATGGTCCAATCTTAGCTTGGATCTGTCAATACTTAAAAGTTTCTTAAATGGAAAAGCATTTTTTTAATGACACCTTTTTAACTGTCATTGAATCAGTAGCCTTCATTAGTTTTTTTTACCTATAATTTCTGCCCTTTATCTTGCAATTGGCCTAGGCGAAAAAAATTAATGAAAAAGCCTACACTCTGAAGACATTAAAACTTTATTTTTGACAAAGATCAAAGCATCTTATTGATTATTTTCAAAGTTGATTTATTTATTCATTGAATGCAATATTTTGTAGTTTTATGTAAAAGCATGGACCCAAGCACATTTTTAATAAAGGGGGGTAGCACTTCATGTTGAAAATGTGTGCAAAGGTCCACACTTTTACACACCAATAAAACTACAAAATATTGCATTCAATGTATATAATTACATTCTGTTAAAAAAATATTTTTTAAATGTTTGCACAGGTCAATTGATAAGAAATACGAGATACATCTGGACATGGAAGATAATTCATAAATCAAAGGACGGAAGATTCCACTTTGAGTTTATTCGTAACTTGGATGAGTTGAACCTCTGATAACTCGAATACTTTTCACTGGTCCCCTCGACTTCGAATTAAAGAGGTTGGACTGTATTTTCATATAAACCTTAAGGTTTAAAACAATTTTAATTAAATGATCATTTTCTTTTTTTCAGTCATGCCGAGGTGGGAGATTGTCTCATGGAGTTGATGTAGTTGTTGATCCAAATCAAACTGATGCCAGTGCAGACACAGCAGAATACAATGAATACATACTACGATCTCTTCCATTAAATGTACACCTTCCAAATGAAGCTGATTTTCTTTTTTCATTTGCCACTGTGCCAGGTATGGTCTTTAATAAAAAGCTTAATATCTAGGACAATCACAGGGGTAAGTGTACAGTGGGAAAATAAATATACCCCTCTCTCCACTATCAGATAGAGCAATTCACTCAGTGTAGAAATTGTCAAAAGAGATCAGGCATGGATCCACGGAAAGGCTAACTGGGCATATGCCCGTTCCCCATAAACTTACAAACATTATGATTTTAGGACAAAATCCATCCAAAAAAAAGCTAAAAAATTTCATGCCTCACATCCTTCAGATACAAACAATTTTACGCCTCCCTCCTTTACTAAAATACTGGAGATTTTTTAATCATGTTAATATTTTTAAATTTCTTCTGGTTCAAATTAATCTTTCAGTTCATTGATTCTTTTTGATTGGGTGTTTAGAAAATTTGTACTTCAAGATAGAAATATATTTATCTTGTGTAACCATTCTAAGTAAACAATAATGACGGTTTATGTTATAAAATTGATTTAATGTATTATATGATACCCATGAAATTCCATGTAGTTTGTAGTACATTCTCTTCAATGGTCTTATTTGCAATAAATTTTGAAAAGTAAAATGCATAATTTCCTATTAATTTTTCAGGTGGTGCTGCCTTTAGGGATGTAGATATAGGAACACCATTCATACGACATTTATCAGAAGCCATGGAAAAAATGGAAGTTGGAGAAGATTTCCTATCAGTCCTGACAACGGTGAACAAGACTGTTGGAATGACATACAAGCCTTATCAAGGATCAGCATCATTAAACACTAACACTGTAGTACAAATGCCATGTTTTGTGTCACAACTTACAAAGACTTTGTGCTTAAAACCAAGATGAACCACAATGGCAATTGCTGCTATATCAGCCAATATTGTAAAATATTTTGAGTTTTTTAGGCTCTCTTGATCAAAAGAAAATTGGCTGCAGGTTCAGTCAAATACCCGGTATTATAAGACTATAATAGAGTTTTTATCATACATGAATTCATGTTAAAATTTGTACTGTTATTTAAAAAAAAAAGATAAGAATTTCAATTTTTTTTAAATGGTTTAATTATTCCTAAATTATGTAACTATTTTCACAACATGATATTTATTTTTATTAAAAAAGGATATCTGAAAAGCTTTGATTCAACATGTCTTATGGTATAAAAGATGTTGCGTACAAGTTATAATTCTGTACAAATTATTACCCCAAAAAATAATGCAAATAATCAAGTTTAACTTGTACAACATAATTTTTACAAAAGTATTTAAATAGATAATATAATGCTAACACAAAATTAATATACTTATTTTAGATTTTGAAAAAATAGATAGCTTTGCTTGGACCAGCACATTAACTTTATTATACATGAAATATAGAAAGTACAAAATAACTTATGTGCCAGTATGAACATCTTATGTTATTTTCAGGAATTTTGTATTATATACATGTATTATACTCTTTTGTGCACACTGTCAATATAGGTGCATACATTGTTCATGCATTGTATAATACTTGCAAATTTATACTGTAATGGTATAAAACTTTTCACAATGTCAATATTTGCCTCTTCATTTACATGACTATTTTGCAATTATTTTTTTTTCTCAGTTGTCCAATAGTGACATTGATGTACATATAAATATTGCATATTTGTGTGTAGTTTTTTTAGCTCACCTGACCCGAAGGGTCATGTGAGCTATTGCCATCACTTGGCGTCCATCTTCTGTCCGTCCGTCGTCCGTAAACTTTTTAAAACATTAACTCTTCTGACACTATAAGTCCAATTGCAACCAAACTTGGTATGGTTGTTTATTAGCATTCGGTGTTTAGAACTGATTTGGAGATTTTTTATTCGTCGTAAAACATGGCCGCCGTGGCTAAAAATAAAACATAGGGGTAAATTGCAAATAACTCAAAAACGGCTACAGATAGCAAAATTCTGGCATGGGTAAAAGTGATCAGCACCTCAAGATCTACCTGCCCTGATATTTTGAAGAAGATCAAACAACCCATGTAGGAGTTATTGCCCTTTTTCTGGATTTTTTGCAAATTTTGCACATATTAAGCTCAATATCTTACAAACTATTAAAGATATTTTAGAAATTTAAATTGCATATTGTTAAACACATCAATCTACAAAATTTGTAATTAGGTCAACGTTGTAGGACCATTCCTTTTAGGAGTTATTCCCCTTAGAACGTCATAATAACCCATTTTAACAGCATTTTCATGTTACATTTAAAACGTTAACTCCTCTAAAACCTTAAGTCCAATTGGAACCAAACTTGGTACAAATGTTTATTAGCATTAGGTGTATAGAACTGATGTGGGGATTTTTTATTTGTTGTAAAACATGGCTGCCATGGCTAAAAATAGAACATAGGGGTAAAATGTAGTTTTTTGCAAATAACTCTAAAACGGTGACAGATTTATAAATTCTGTTATTGAACAAAAGTGACCTGCACCTCAAGATCTACCTGCCAACAGGTAAGATTCAACAACCCATGTAGGAGTTATTGCCTTTTTCCTTGTTTTTTTTTTTTTTATAGATTTTGCACTTATTAATCTTAATATCTTGAAAACTATATGAGATAATTAAGAAATTAAAATTGCATATTGTTAAGCACATCACGATCTACAAAATATGTAATAAGGTCAATATTGTTTGGCTATTCTTTTTAGGAGTTATTCCCCTTAGAACGTCGAATTTGACCATTTCACAGCTTTTACTCATTACATTTAAAACGTTAACTCCTCTGACACCTAAAGTTCAATTGGAACCAAACTTGTGCCATTTTAACAGCATTTTCATTTTACATGTTTCATACTAATAAACATTTGTGCCATTTTCTGTGCAAACATTTCATATGTTCTATCGGAGTGTAATTATATACATTGAATGCAATATTTTTGAGTTTTATTGGTGTGTAAAAGCGTCAGTGGCGGATTCAGAGGGGGGCGGAGGGGGCGTACCCCCCTTTCATTCAGAAATTTTATTTTTTCCTGTATTAAATTGACCAAGCAACTTCAAATTTTCATCAATTTCTAATATTTTTCATTCAGAAATTTTATTTTTTCCTGTATTAAATTGACCAAGCAACTTCAAATTTTCATCAATTTCTAATATTTTTAGCAATTACGCCCCCCCCCCTTTCACGGACCTCTGGATCCGCCCCTGAGCGTGAACTTTTGCACACATTTTCAACATGAAGCGCTACCGCGGCACTTCATTCAAAATGTGCTTAGATCCACGCTTTTACACACCAATAAAACTCCAAAATATTGCATTCAATGTATAAATGAAATCTGAAGAACTTAAAAGCAGTAACGTTTCATAATACTTTGTATATTTATACATCATTGCAAGAATTCAGCATGTTTTTTTTTAATATTTAAGTTCAGTTTTAATAATTACTAAACAAGGTGTAAAGACAATCACATGCCTTAAAAATATATGATTTGAATCATTTTCTAGGACACCAGGCTATGCATAGATATGGTTTTATAATATATATATATATATATAACTTATATTCCATGAATATCTGTATTTAACAATGAAACCAGTGAAATGATGAAATGAACTTTGTTATCTTGTGAATTTCCATTACTGTGAATTTTATTTAATGAAGAACTGATCATGCATTCTCAACTTCATTTTTTAAATACATGTTTATATATATTCTTTATCTGCTGCATACTTGTGCAAAAATGCTAATTTGACTCATTATTTTGAAATAATAGCATTTTGTCCAAAATTTCATCCAACTATGTTGTACTTTGGCAAATAGGTTTATTTCTGGTGAAAAAACTTTTCATATTTTCATTAAACTTTGTATATGTCAGAAAGAAAACAATTGTTAGAATTTTGATAAACATAATCTGGCTGGGGCATCTGTGATAAAGCTTGTAAGAGTTGTGATGTTTGCCAAATCAAATGACTTTGTTGAACAATTGTTTTGGTACTAATTTTATTTATATATTACTTAAATAGCTATATTACAGCACATGTACTTAAAAAGTTTGTTTTGTTAAAGGCCATAGTAAAATGATTCCTAGATTCTTATCCAAATTTTTGTACAAACATGTAGGGTGATTGGGCAAGTTTTATTTTTTATGCCACCGCAACCACATTTGCTTTAATCTTTACTCATATCTGTTTGACAAATTTTCTCAGAAACTGGCCATGAGAATGATTTGAAACATGCTAAGATGTTTCAATGTGACAAACTACACATCATTAGTGACTTTCAGACCTGTCCAACTTATACTTTCTGCTAAGGACTGGATTGAGGTGAAAATTTATGTGTAAATTTCCATCAAGCTTTTCTCAGAAATCATACATCGATGGATGATTCAGTATGACAGATATATACATTTCTAGCGACTTTCAGAATTGTCGGACTTCTACTTCCTGTTTGGGGCCAGTGGGGGGTATCTAGTCCCATGGGCACAATCCTTCTTTATTTTATCCATTTTTATTAAGGAAATTGACAGTGGACATAATTTGACAAAAAATCAATATTAATTTTCTTTAGGCAGATGAAAATCTGGCAGGAGGTGATGAGAATCTAGGATATTTTTTTCTATTGTGCTAAGTCATTTACACAATCAAATTGACTTTTGGCAACAACAAAATATTGTTATGAATAATAATAATGTTCCTTATATTGTGTTTTGCTTATTATATTTGTTTAAAAAAGAATTATCTTAGATATTGGCTATAAACCTAAAATATTGTACTTACACTTTACACTTAAAATATTGTTATATTGTTTTAATAAGCTCATAATAACATCAAGTGAGCAATATATTAATTTCAATTTGTTTGTTATTGATCTGTCTGTTTTAAAAAGTTAGTAAGATATGAATTAAAACTTATAATATGAGGCAGATTTAAGCTGTGACACTCCCGAAAGTACGCTACAGGGGCAGATCCAAAGTGGTTTCTACCAGGGGGCAAAGGGGGGATGCTAAAAATTTCAAAGTCACTGCAATGTATCATTAGATATTTTACCAGCTATTATAATTCAAAAATGAATTTAAACAATTTTATACATCTTGTTATTTGGAAACAAACTAGCTAAACCAGATGTTGCAAGGAAAATTCAGCTTATAGTATCCATGAGAGTCCTAATTGCTCCTTCCAAAAGATTAAGAGCTGAATAAAGTTTCAGGAAAATTATCTGTTACAAAATATAAAAGCTTGGACTTTAAACTGATGAAATAAAACAATAACTGCCAAACAAATCATAATACAATACATGTAATATATATCTAAAAAGTAAATCATAATCACTTTAAATCATTCCCGAAATGGACCATATATTTTTTGGATTAGTGAAAATGACCATTTTTCAGTATTTACATATTTAAATTCTGTCAAAAATATTTTTCAACATTTTAGAAGTTAGACTTAAAATTTCTATACATAGCCTTTATCACTGTTTGTTTCCTTCAAACAAGGCAAGAAAGGTGGGTAGGCATTGTTAGCCCATAGGTGCTGTTTGGACCTCAGACAATACTACAAAAATATTAACTTCTCTAATCTCTACAATTATTGCTCCTTTTCAGAGCATATAAATAGTCATGTACAATATTTATTATGTGCTTTTCCTTGGCCCCTAGTGCCTTGTTAACCATCCTCTAGACATAACTCCCCTTCCTTTCAGCCACTGTTTTTCTTCCTTTTAATCCCCAACTTCTGGAGAGTTTGCATGGCTTCTGTATCTCTGTTCTTCTGACCGAGGCCTCTTTTATGGCTTTAGTGCGGATATTTTTAAGAGATCACCATTATGTTTCCTATTGTCTTAAGTCCCTTGACACCTAAGTGTTTTGGGTTAGTAGCTACTCATTACATTTCATGTATGCAAATGCTGAAATAAACTGTGACTTAAGTCATGGAAGCCTCATGTGATAATCATTTTTTATGTTACATGTATTTCTATTAATGAAAATCTAATAAACATTTTCAGTATTTATTTAGTAAACCCTTTTTTGATCCTGAGCAAAGTTTGACCCCTCTGAAATGAAAAGAAAAAGAGATCTGTTTTAAGTAGTTTGACCATATGTGTATCTTTTGAAATGCATCATACAACATATAATGTAAACTTTCATAGAATTTTGACAAGCTGTTCTGATAATAATGTCTCCTCCCCATAACTTCTGTCTGTCCATCACAAAGTTTGTCAGCACAACTGCTATGAAACTACTGCACCAAATTCAATGAAATTTGGTTAATAGTAGGACACCATATGTGCATATTACCAGGAAATTTTGATCCTCAAATTTTTGTGGTAGTTATGGCTTTTGAAACTTAGTAATTTGCTGAAAATTCTCACTTATCACCTTGTCAGCTCTAATCTGAAACTACTGTGTCGAATTTAATGAAAGTTGGTTTGTAGCTTGTACACCATAGGTAGTTGTGCATAATAATTATTATCAGAAATTTATGATCCTAAATTTTTGAGAGAGCAGTGGACCTTCGAACTCAAAAACTTTTGGTTAAATGTGGGAAGGCATGGTTTTCGCAGCCAAAAACAAACTTTAATTCTTAATTTGATATTGAATGCTTTGCATTGTATTTTAATCTTTTGATCAATTTCAAAACATTAGTCTTGAGCAAAGAAAGAAGAGGCACCAGGAGCCTGGACCTTAAGCGATCAGGGTCTTTTTTATGAGCTTTTATCACTACAAGGGTCATCTGACAACTTTGACACAATGCAATGAAGATTTTTGTAGTGGTTTATGAGCAGAAACAGATTTTTAGCTCACCTGACCCGGGTCATGTGAGCTATTGTCATTGTTCAGCGTCTGTCGTCCGTCGTTAACTTTTATTTAAAGATCTTCTTCTCTGAAACAAGTGAAATGCAAATGACAACAAAGTTCCAGACAATAAATTTTGCTACGCCTGACGCGTGTTTCGTCTATTCAAGACTCATCAGAGGCGCTCTACCAAAAATATTGAAAATGCCAAACACTGTATCAATATGAAGAGCATAGAACAGTATAACCAAAAATACCAAACTGGGGAACCAAATTATTACTTAGATATTCAACCTATGTCTGGGGTTTGAACGGAACCTTAGGGTTTAGACAATTTTGAAATTTAGACGGATAATTTAAAGCTTTGATGTATTCTCCAACTCAAAAGTGTTGGTGCTGGAGCGGGCTAACCTCGGGGAATTTAAACTCCACCAGCAGTGCTAACCTTCACGTGTGTTCGAAATACAAATGACAACCAAGTTCCAGACAATAAATTTTGCTACGCCTGACGCGCGTTTCGTCTATTCAAGACTCATCAGAGGCGCTCTACCAAAAATATTGAAAATGCCAAACACTGTATGAATATGAAGAGCATAGAACAGTATAACCAAAATTACCAAACTGGGGAACCAAATTATTACTTAGATATTCAACCTATGTCTGGGTTAGGAAGAACCTTAGGGTTTAGACAATTTTGAAATTTAGACCGATAATTTAAAGCTTTGACGTATTCTCCAACTCAACTTGAAAGTGTTGGTGCCGGAGCGGGCTAACCTCGGGGAATTTAAACTCCACCAGCAGTGCTAACCTTCACGTGTATTCGAAATACAAATGACAACAAAGGGATTGCTTTGAAACTTTGTACACTTGATCTTTAGGGTCGCACTAATTAGCGCCCGGGGAAGGATTTAGCGCCCGGGGGAAATATTTAGCGCCCGGGAACAGATTTAGCGCCCGGGAAAACTTTATTGAATATAGATTGGGTTGATAAAAAATGAATTATGCATACAACATTTTTACCTTAATTATTCACAATGTTATCTATATATTACAACAATGGACTAAATTAAAAACTATAAAAAGAAAAAAAAACAAACCAAACTGTGCGTTAAAATCCAAGAATTTGATGATTAGAACATGACTTATTTTAAGAGAATATGTAAGAGCTGAATATATTTTAAATGAGTAAGATAAAAAAAGATACAAAACCGTATAACTTTATAAAAAGGTATCTTTATAAAAAAGGGAATGACACTTATTAAAATGAAAATCCACATAAAAGAATTATTCAAATCTACATAAAAGAATTACTCTAATCCACATAAAAGAATTATTCAAATCTACATAAAAGAATTACTCTAATCCACATAAAACTTTGAACAACAGACATAAAACATATATCACACATATATATGCAAAAATAAAATACAATCGGCATATCAATTACAGTTCCTGAGACATCTGAAATAATAAGGTTATGTTTGATGGTAACAAAATATTCAATATTGATGGCATGTTAAATCTTTAAGAAGTATTATATGTTAGTTTTTATATATGTTTTTTTTTCATTATTAAAAATAACCTCGAAAGGTTACTTAGTTTTTTTTGTGTGTGTGGTTTTTTTTTTTGCAAAAAAAATGCACGTGTTGAATGTGCAAATATGCAGATGGTTATTTTTTCTAAATGGTTTGATCAACCTTCGTATAATAAATGAAGATGCATTCCCCGGGCGCTAAATCTGTCCCCGGGCGCTATTTAGTACTCCCCGGGCGCTAAATATTTTCCCCGGGCGCTCCCGGGCGCTAATTAGTGTGACCGGATCTTTAGTATGTCTTCTACCAAGTTTGTGAAATTTGTGCACGCCGACCAACCAACATGGCCGCCGTTTCTAAAAATAGAACAGGGGGGGTCAGACCATAGTTTTGAGCGTAAAGCTAAACAAGAGTTAACACTAAAGTATGTCTCGCCTGCCGGCACCATCAGAAACAATTATTCTTTCTTACTTCCACTATATTTTGAATTTACATGGATTTTCAGTTTCTGAGATCAAAAATGTTTATAGAACTTAAACAATGCAAATATATGCAATAAAATAATCAAAGTCACTCAACCGGAAAATCAAGGTCAAGGTCAAAAGATGAGGATGTAACTGCGCTAATCTACTACTGAGGCATATGCATACCAAGTTTCATCAACCTAGGACTTACAGTTCTTTAGATATGGAGGTGCTCGAAAAACTTTTCCATTAATATTATATGTATTGAAAATTGTCAAAGTCACTTAACTGAGAAATCAAGGTCAAGGTCAAAAGATGGGGATGCAACTGTGCTAAGCTACTACTGGGGCATATGCATACCAAGTTTCATCAACCAAGGACCTATAGTTCTTGAGATATGGAGGTGCTCGCAAAACTTTTCCATTGCTATTATATGTATTGAAAATTGTCAAAATCACTCAACCGGAAAATCAAGGTCAAGGTCAAAAGATGGGGATGCAACTGTGCTAAGCTACTACTGGGGCATATGCATACCAAGTTTCATCAACCTAGGACTTATAGTTCTTGAGATATGGAGATGCTCATAAAACTTTTCCAAAAAGTTAACGCCGCCGTCGCCGCCGCCGGTAAAGTAGCACCTATGTCCCGCTCTGCTTCGCAGGCGAGACAAAAAGTATCAGAGATAGAGAAAATCCGAAGCAACCTACCTTCTTCAGCATCAAAAGCTCTACAAAACTCTTCATTGAGACTACTCCTTATAGGAGTTATTTCCCCTAAATCGTCAAAATTGACAATTTTTACAGTTTTTGGACTTTATCTTGAAAACTGTAAGTGCTATCTAGAGGAAAAGTTAGCATTGCAAAATTGTTCAGCTTATTGAGATCTACAAAAATGATTCAGGGTCAAAATTGTCAGATAAACCATTAAAGAGTTACCCCCCTTTAACTGATTTTTCTATAACTGATTTTTAAAAAATCTTCTTCTCTTTTTACACTTGATCTTTAGGATGTCCTCTACCAAGTTTGTGAAATTTGTGAACATTGACCAACCAACATGGCCGCCGTTACTAAAAATAGAACAGGGGGTAAGACCATAGTTTTTAGCTTCTAGCGCAAAAAGTGTAAGAGATAGAGACAATCTGAAGCAACCTACTTTCTTCGGCATCAAATGCTCTACGAAACTCTCCATTGTGTCAAAGTTGTACGACGACTCTTTATAGGTGTTATTTCCCCTTTATCGTCAAAATAGACTTTTTTTTACGGTTTTTGGACTTTATCTTAAAAGCCATAAGAGCTAGAGGAATAGTTAGAATTGCAAAATTGTTCAGCTCATTAAGATCTACAAAAATAATTTCAGGGTCAAAATTGTCAGATCGTCCTTTAAAGAGTTATCCCCCTTTAAGTGTTTTCAATAAATTTTAACTTGTTTTTTTTTCAAATGGAAAGCTTTGTAACTTTGTATTCTTGATCTTAAAAGTGTTTTCTATCCTTACTAGTTTCTTTAATGTTACTTACCAAGTACATTTAGACCATGCTGCACACTAGGTAGGAGGCTTTAGCACAAGAGATCAGGTGAGCGATTCAGGCCCCTTGGAGCCTCTAGTTACTATCTATAACACTTTTCAGTTAATGATACAAAAACATGAAAAACACTTACTTTTTGCCTTTAAAGGACAATGACTCCTCCTATAAGTGGCCATCTAACAACTTCCACCCAAACACAAGTGTGGCCACTAAAAGTATGTCTCGCCTGCCAGCACTATCACTAAAATCAACTACCTAAGCTTTCATTTCTTGACATAAACACAAAAAGTGTCTGTATACCCAATATCAGATGCCTAGCTATTATACTTTTCCAGCAATTCATTGTCCACAAGTCTTACAAAAACGTTTACGGTCTGAAAAAAGACCTAAGTTCACAGAGTCACTGGAGCATGAAAATGGGGTCAGGATCACACGGCATGGTGACAGTTGCATATAGACCATAACCTGAACTGTCTGTATACCTAATATCAGATGCCTAGCTATTATACTTTTCCAGCAAATCATCGTCCACAAAAGTCTTACAAAAATGTTTTCGGTCTGAAAAAAAAAGACCTAAGTTCACAGAGTAACTAGAGCATGAAAATGGGGTCAGGATCACACGGCATGGTAACAGTTGCATTTACCATCACCTGAACTGTCTGTATACCAAATATCAGATGCCTATCTATTATACTTTTCAAGCAATTTATTGTCCACAAAAGTCTTACAAAAAGTTTACGCCGCCGCCGCCGGAAAGTAATACCTATGTCTCGCCTTTTGCGACTATTCGTCGCAGGCGAGACAAAACTACTGAATAGCTTTAAGATCTGAAGGTTTAAGCAAGCAGCAGCTTTTCTATATCTACAACAGCTTTCATTGTATAGGACAGAAACATAAAAAAAACTATAACCCCTGTAAAGGGTCAACTGACATGCATCTTTTATCCGATTGAGACTTTTGTGCACCTCGATAAGCTGAAGGTTTAAGCAAGAATCCATCCGTTCGTCCGTCATTCAACTTTTCGAAAATCTTCCGGCTGAAACCGCTTGGTCAAATGTAAAATAACTTGGTATGGTTGTTTTGTAGTATGTCCTTTACAAAACTGTCATTTGGATTTTCGATTCGACAAAAGCATGGTCGCCAACAAAGGGGGTAAAATTGCAGGGTTTTTTTACTCAAAAATTAACAGATATCAAAATTCTAGCAATTAAGGCAAAAGTGATCAGCACATCAAGATCTACAAGTCCTGCAATTTTGAAGAAGATCTGACAACCATTGTAGGAGGTATTGCCTTTTTTATACCCGCCTCAGTTTTGTTCGGCGTCTGTTCTTCCGTTCATCCGTCTGTCAGTCCCCCCGAAGGTTTGCGGATGATAACTTGAAAACGCACCAAGGAATTTGAATGATATTTTGCACAGCTGTTGAGTACAATAACAAGAGGCTCCCAGGAGCCTGAATCGCTCACCTGGTCTTAATGTCAACCCTTTGAAGACTTTTGTATAGCTAAATGAGCTGAATGTTTAATAAATAAAAAGCTTTTCTCTATCTGCAATAGTTTTCATTCCAAAGCAAAAACACACTATTTTTCACCTTTAAAGGGCCATAACCCCTATAGGGGGTCATCTAACAACTTTGACCATAGGAGACTTTTGTAGAGCTAAATGAGCTGAACATTTAAGCAAGCAACAGCTTTTCTCTATCTGCAATAGTTTTCATTCTATAGGCCAAAAACTCTATTTTTTGCCTTTAAGGGGCCATAACCCCTATAAGGGGTCATCTGACAACTTTGACCCTATGGAGACTTTTGTAGAGCTAAATGAGCTGAACATTTAAGCAAGCAACAGCTTTTCTCTATCTGCAATAGTTTTCATTCTATAGACCGAAAACACTATTTTTTGCCTTTAAGGGGCTGTAACCCCTATAAGGGGTCATCTGACAACTTCGACCCTATGGAGGCTTGTGTAGAGCTAAACGAGCTGAACATTTAAGCAAGCAACAGCTTTTCTCTATCTGCAATAGTTTTCATTCTATAGGCCAAAAACTCTATTTTTTGCCTTTAAGGGGCCATAACCCCTACAAGGGGTCATCTGACAACTTCGACCCTATGGAGACTTTTGTAGAGCTAAATGAGCTGAACATTTAAGCAAGCAACAGCTTCTCTCTATCTGCAATAGTTTTCATTTCATAGGCCAAAAACATGAAAAAATGCTATTTTTCACCTTTAAGGGGCCGTAACTCCCATAAGGGGTCATCTGACAACTTCGACTCAATGGAGACTTTTGTAGAGCTTTTGATGCTGAAGCAGTAGCGTGCATCAGATTTCATCTATCTCTTATACTTTTTGAATTACAAGCCAAAAACAGTAGTCTGACCCCCCTGGTCTATTTTTAGCAACGGCGGCCATGTTTTTTGACGAATCAAAAATCCCCACATCAGTTCTGTGGGGGATACCCTAAAGTACCACCAGACCAAATTTGGTTTGAATCTGTGCAGCCGTTTCAGAGGAGAAAAAGTTTGAAGAAAAGTTAACGACGACGACGGACGACGACGACGACGGACGACGACGACGACGGACGCCAAGTGATGGCAATAGCTCACATGGCCTTTGGCCAGGTGAGCTAAAAACAGGTTAAGTTTAATTTTCAGAATGATCCGAAAAATATTATTGAAGATTTGCCACTTTGTAAATTTGCCGAAAATGATGAAATTTTCTGGTCTAAGAAAGGTAACTCATTTCTTTTTTGTCTATATATAGGTGTATAGTATACAAATATATTTAACTATTGATGAATATCGTGGCGGGGTATCATGTAATATCCCATTAGATGCCCTATTTTTTTCTTAATTTTGTCTACATTTTGCACTTTTTTTCCTAATATCTTGAAATCAATACAAGGTATTTGAAAAAAAAAGTTGTATATGGTTAAGCACATCAAGATCTACAAAATTTGTAACAGAGTCAAAGTTATATAACTGTTCCTATAGAAGTTATACCCCTTAGAATGTAAAAATTGGCCATTTCACAACGTTTTGTTCAACTTTTCAAAAATCTTCTCCAAAACCATTTGACCAAATGTTCCCAATCGTGATAAAACTGTTCTGGGGGTAAATAGCGGAACCAGCTCCATTTTTTTAGTCAAAACCTTGTTTTACTAAAATACATCTTTTGTAAAAGTTAGTCGGGGTAATCGCTAGCGATTAGCCACGGCTATAGCTACGATAGCCTTTCGATTAGCTGTCAGATGGTTTTTCCAAGAACAGTGTTGTATTTGGAGTGTGTGGCCAAAAGGGGCTCAATGCAAATGGGTGTATTGACAAAACGGCTGTAGAATTTTTATTATTCATTTAATTTTGAAAATTATTTTTTATTGAATTCATCATTATATTCTGTCAACTTTAAATGTCAATAAATAAATTAGATTAAAATACTGCTATTTGATTGGACGAATTTTTTTTTCATATCTCAATGAAAAAAATATCATGGGGAAACGCCCACTTTTTACAGGAAGTGTCACCATTTTAGTTCTTTTATGATGTTTTTTAATTATTTTGAAAATTTACTTTATAAGGAATGACTGTAATAATTTTTTTTCATTGGGGATATGAAAAAAAAAGTTTTGCACATTAAGTATAATCCGCTTCGCATACACAAATGAAAAAAAATATGACAGTCATTCTTTAAATGGTTTTCATATATATTGCACCGTTACATTGCTACAGGGGACCAAAGACAGGCCACGCTCTTCGCGGAAAAAAAAATTCTGACCAAAACAAAAAATAGGGCATGTAATGGGACATTAAATGCTACCCCGCCACGTTATGATATCAAAAGTTCTTAAAATTTGATTTCAAAGTGGCCTATCTCAAAAACTATTTTTCGGATCATGCTGGAAATTGAACTTGACCTGTATTTTAATGTACTCAATAGCTGTACAAGATATCATTTGAATCCCATGACGCGTTTTCAAGTTATTGGTCGGAAACTCAAAATTTCATGAAATTTGATTTTTCAAAGTGGCCTATCTCAAAAACTGTTTTTTTGATCATGCTGGAAATTGAACTTGACCTGTATTTTATTGTACTAAATAGCTGTGCAAAATATCATTCTAGTCCTTTAACTCGTTTTTAAATTATTGGTCGGAAACCTTCGGGGGACGGACAGACGGACGGACGGACGGACAGACACCGAAAAAAAACTGAGGGTATAACATAATACCCTGCCACTTCGTGTGGCAGGGTATAAAAACCAAGGCCCCCCTTCAAGTTTAATGGTCCGTCCCTAAGGTGTAAAGTAAAAGGCTATAAAAAAACTTCTTATTTTTCGCCTACAGATGGGCCAAAATAGGGCCTTAGCGCAACCAATCCTTTCTTGAGTGAAGGCAGCAACCGTGGAGCAACATAACCCTGTGTCAGCAATTTCTGTGTAAAAGGTGACGCTCTGCCAAGGAAATCGATGTAATTCCCGCAAGGGTTGTAGGTAATCATCGAGTTCGAGTTGGAGTCCAGGGAACCCTGGAGTAACGAATCAATTGTGATATGACGACTCCATAGGCAGGAGCGGACGGAATGTTGTTACACAAAAAGGGAAGTTGACGATAAAAAAGTTAAAGTAATAGAGCTTTGTTAAAAGTCTTTCTTGAGAGTCAATTTCGAGATGTAGATCTAATTATGAAGCAGACTTCCTAGAATCCGTTGTTTCCTTTATCTCAAGTTCCAGGGGATATATGAGATGGGAAAAGTCACAAAATCGAGAATCGTTTAGTGAAAGGACAAAATCAATATAAAAACGTGAGGTTAAAAGAATGAGCTAGTCTATTCCTTCAGAGTCAAAGTTCGAGAAAGAAATCTAAATATGAAGAAGACTTCCTAGAAAACAAGAGGCTCCCAGGAGCCTGAATCGCTCACCTGGTCTTAATGTCAACCCTTTGAGGACTTTTGTATAGATAAATGAGCTGAATGTTTAAGCAATAAAAAGCTTTTCTTTATCTGCAATAGTTTTCATTCCAAAGCAAAAAATACTATTTCTTACCTTTAATGGGCCATAACCCCTTAAAGGGGTCATCTGACAACTTGACCTTAAAAAGACTTTTGTAGAGCTAATTAAGCTGAACATTTAAGCAAGCAACATCTTTTCTCTATCTGCAAAAGTTTTCTTTCTTTAGGCCAAAAACACTATTTTTTGTCTTTAAGGGGCCGTAACCACTAGAAGGGGTCATCCGGCAACTTTGACCTTATGGAAACTTTTGTAGAGCTAAATGAGCTGAACATTTAAGCAAGCAACAACTTTTCTCTATCTGCAATAGTTTTCATTCCATAGGCCAAAAACACAATTTTTTGCCTTTAAGGGGCTGTAAACCCGATAAGGGGTCATCTGACAACTTCGACCATATGGAGACTTTTGTAGAGCTAAATGAGCTGAACATTTAAGCAAGCAACAGCTTTTCTCTATCTGCAATAGTTTTCATTCTATAGGCCAAAAACTCTATTTTTTGCCTTTAAGGGGCCATAACCCCTATAAGGGGTCATCTGACAACTTTGACCCTATGGAGACTTTTGTAGAGCTAAATGAGCTGAACATTTAAGCAAGCAACAGCTTTTCTCTATCTGCAATAGTTTTCATTCTATAGGCCAAAAACTCTATTTTTTGCCTTTAAGGGGCCATAACCCCTATAAGGGGTCATCTCACAACTTTGACCCTATGGAGACTTTTGTAGAGCTAAATGAGCTGAACATTTAAGCAAGCAACAGCTTCTCTCTATCTGCAATAGTTTTCATTCTATAGGCCAAAAACATGAAAAAATGCTATTTTTCACCTTTAAGGGGCCGTGACTCCCATAAGGGGTCATCTGACAACTTCGACTCAATGAAGACTTTTGTAGAGCTTTTGATGCTGAAGCAGTAGCGTGGCATCAGATTTCATCTATCTCTTATACTTTTTGATTTACAAGCCAAAAACAGTAGTCTGACCCCCCTGGTCTATTTTTAGCAATGGCGGCCATGTTTTTCGACGAATCAAAAATCCCCACATCAGTTCTGTGAGGGATACCCTAAAGTACCACCAGACCAAATTTGGTTTGAATCTGTGCAGCCGTTTCAGAGGAGAAGAAGTTTGAAGAAAGGTTAACGACGACGACGACGGACGACGACGACGACGACGGACGCCAAGTGATGGCAATAGCTCACATGGCCTTTGGCCAGGTGAGCTAAAAAGGCTACGTTTGACCTTTAAGGGGCCATTATCCATTTAAGGGGTCATCTGACATCTTTGACCCAATGGAAACTTTTGTAGAGCTTAATGAGCTGAAGGTTTAAGCAAGCAACAGCTTTTCTCTAACAGCAATATTTTTTTACTCTATGGGGCAAACACCTGGAAAAATGCCCGATATTTTACCTTTAAAGACCTATCAACCGTTTAAGGGGTCCGATGATTTGACAACTTCGAACAAATAGAGACTGTTATAGTGCTTATGATGCTGTTCAAAGAATCAAGTATGCATCAAATTTTCTCTATCTCTTATACTTTTTGATTTGCAAGCCAAAACATTAGTCTTAACGCCTTGGTCTATTTTTAGCAACAGCGTCCACGTTTTTTTACGGATCAAAAATCGAAATGCAACTTTTATGCAAGACACCCTAAGGATCAATCATATCAAGTTTCATAAAGTTCTGTTCAGTAGTTTCAGAGAAAAGATTTTTGAAAAATTGTTAACGAGCGACAGACGACGGACGCTAAGTGATGGCAATAGCTCACATGGACCTTCGGTCCTGAGGAGCTAAAAGCTAAGCTCAACGCTCTTGCAAGTAAAAGAAAGGAAACAACCCTATGATCAAATCCATGTACAAATATGATTTGGGTTACCTTTAAAAACTCAAATACTTTGCATCTTTTTAGATCCAGTCTGCTTCTTGACGGTTTAGTTCTTTCGACCCTAGTCCACTCGATTAATGCATATTTGTGCCATATTTCTAACAACAATTTTACTTATGTTCGTCCGTCCGTCCGTCCGTCCGTCCGTACAAATTTCCGTCAAGCTTTTCTCCAAATTCTTACATGATAATAATTATTTTGTAGGATGGTTCATTATCATGACTGTATTTTTTTTTAAGCAACTTTCGACCTGTCAGACTATTTTTTCCTCTGTGGGACTCCATCAATATGAAATTATTATGACGATTCTCACAGAAACTGAACAAGAGCACGAAGAACATTGGTAGGATGGTTCAGTACGTTCTGAGAAACGTTCTGAGAAACTTTCAGATTGGTCGAACCACTACTTCACGTTTAGTTGGAAGTTATAGTAAAATCTTTAAATTTGGTGTTTTTTGGTAGAAATATTGATAATTTGATAGTAACTCTAAAACATTAATCTTTTACTTTTTGACTATTGTATTGTTTCGAAGCATTACAGCGATCAAATATGTCGGTTTTGTATGATGATATAATACTAAATCATTTGTTGTTTGAAGTGTTATGTTGGATTTAGAATCGATATGTTCGATTTTTTACATCAATCGATAAATGCTTCTTAGCTAGCTGTCAGTAACTGCGAGTGTTCTCAAGGGAGTTCCTTTACGTTTCGTTGTTCTCGTATAGTACTCTTGTCTCAGGTTCTCTCTTGGTGAATTGAACTTTTATCGATTTGATTTTTGTGTGTTATTTTTTGTGCTTTGTACAAGATAAACAATAGGGGGAAGGTTGGGCCCAAAAAACTAGTTTAACCCCGCCACATTTTATATGTACCTGTCCTAAGCCAGGAATCCTTGTCAAAGTTTTTGTTTGTCCTTGTCTACTATCTGTATTTTTGTTTTATGTCCAGAAATGGGTCTTTCTTTGATGTTCTAGGGATTTGATTGAATCTTATGTAATGTATTTTTAGTCTTGGGCCAATGCAAGAAGGCGAGCAGTGACCTCTGGTCATGTTGAAGACTGCTGGCTGTTTTCCATTGTGATTTTTAAATTGCCGTTTCTTTAATGTTGGTTGTGTCGCGTACACTTATTCCACATCTCTTTATCGTCTATTTACAACTGTACCGGTATATGAAGTTAGTGAAATAAGTTTGAAAATTTCCGTAAATTTTTTATCAGAAACTGTATATGAGTATGATTTGAAATGCGGTTGGCTGGTTCAGTACCATAGGTTGTACCGTCCTCAGCAGCTTTCATACCTGTCGAAAAACTGCTTCATAAGTTGGTAAAATCTTTTTCTAAATTCTTCCACAAGTATCGATCTCTTATTGAAAAAAATAATTGTACATGTCGTTTTCTGATAGTGAAAGGAATATCGCATCCTGTTTTTTATGGTTACCGTAATGTTTTTTTATAAAGCTCACATTTTTTTAAAATCAATCCATTGGAAATGAAAAAAAACTGGCTTCAAAATTTATTACGCAAAGAATATGAATTGAATATTTTTGTTAAATCTTTGAATTTAGTGTTTTTTATATTGATAATTTCCATAAGCTTTTTTACTAATTGTCATTTTTCAGCATTATAGCAATCAAGCATGTCGGTTTTGTGTGATGACACTCCACCAAATCATATTGCTTGAAGTGTTGTGTCGGATTTAAAATCGATATATTTGATTTTTTTTTAACATCAGTCGATTGATGATTCTCAGCTAGCTGTCAGTAACAGCGAGTGTTCTATAGAGAGTTTCTTTACCGTCCTTTCGTTTGTTCTGGTTGTTTTTTTTTGTCTAAGGTTATTTCTTGTGGAATTGAACTTTGATCGATTTGATTTTCATTGTGTGTTTAGTTTTGTTCTTTGTCTCGGAATATTGATGGGGACAAGGCTGGTCCCCCAAAAACTAGTTAAGCCCCGCCTAATATTTTATGTGCCAGTCCTAAGCTAGGGATCTTTGCAAAGCTGTCGTTTGTATTTGTCCTTTTGATGTTTTCTGTTCCTTGTTTAAGAAGGGAGTCTATCTGTGACTATTTCAGGACTGGATTTGAATTAAATGCATTTTATTTCGACCATGGGCCAATTGCAGAACAGCGAGCAGCGCATACTGGCCTCGTTGAAGGCTGCTGGCGGTTGTCCATTGTGGTTTTATGAATTGCCGCTTGATTGTGGGATGTGACGCGTACACTTATTCGACATCTTATTTTTTCTATTCATGTTTTGGGCTAAGTGAATACAAGATCTATATTGGATTTCTACTTTCTTTTTGGAAGCCATTACGGGGAAATTTGTGTCCCTTTGGCGCATTCCTTCTTTTAGTTTTGAATATTTGACATACAATGACAAAATAATAAAATTACCATTTAAAGCTCACTTATCCCTTGTTGGTCCACCAACGTTTTAAAATCAACATCAGTCAAGACCTCTGACATCAGATTGGCACGAGTTGTACAAAAATAAAATATCATTGGACTTTTGATTCGTCAAAATTAATTTTGTTAATTGTTACAAAAATACATGGATGGTTTCCTTGCAAATAATCTCCCAAAAATGATCACAAATTATGCACAAAATGATCAAAACTTGGGCTTGAAATGAATCATTAGAACTTCAAGTATTGGCTATTCGCCTGGACGTTATTGCTCGATCTTTTTCTGCATTTTTTTAATGAAATTTGCTCATTTTAAACTAAATATCTCAGAAACTGTAGATATTTGATATTAAATTTTACTAAGTAAAAATTGATTTAAGAGTAGTGGGGTCAGCACGTTATATCCCCTAAATCCGAGCAACGAGCCATGAAACGAAGAACTGCACCCCTTAACACCGAGCCCTACATCAACTACACCCTTAATTCCGAGCCCTTCATCACCTACACCCTTAATTCCGAGCCTTGGTTATATATATATTTTTTTAAAGATGGACATCTCTCTTTTTTAACATGTATACCCGAGGCTATGTAACAACACGTTCGATGAAACAAATAGATATGATTTTTAAAGATGTCGAGGTGCAATTAACATCTCCCTTATTATTGATTAAACTGTTAACTACTTACATGTATAAATAAACCGTCAAGTGCTACTTGTAAAACACCCCTTTAAACCTTTTATTTGTTGTAAAGTAATTGAACATTTAAGGTTAATGCAGACAGGTGTCACATGACCTTTGGACCTTTAAAAATGCACAATTTAAGACCAGTGTCTATAAAGTCAATAATAAAAAATAGAATATTTGAATTTATTGAAATGAGTAACAAATATTCAATCATTTAACAATTGCATCAATCGTTTCTTAAATAACACAATTTTTGACAAAAACAAGGGAGATAACTCACTTCAAAATTACATTAAATTTATAATGGAATTAAACAGTAGACAAAAATCTAAGCTGGTGACCCCTTGTTTTCTATGTCTTATTTTAATATA
Source organism: Arcuatula senhousia (assembly GCA_963971305.1). Classification (NCBI taxonomy): domain Eukaryota; kingdom Metazoa; phylum Mollusca; class Bivalvia; order Mytilida; family Mytilidae; genus Arcuatula; species Arcuatula senhousia. The sequence continues at coordinate 41,000,563 of OZ020303.1, read as the reverse complement.
TAGGTAAAAATATAACTTTTGACAAAATAAAAACAAGATCCTATTGTAAGGAATTTTTCTGAGACATGATTTTATGCCTAAAATTTGGCGTTTCCTATATAATCTATTGTAATTCAGGCATACTTTAACCACTTATATTGCAAAAACGAGCATGGTGACCTATACTTATTTTTATTTTAGATAAAGGATATTAATAACATGTTTCATTTTAGACCATAAAATCAAATGTTTAATGACAGAATTTTTTTCAGTATAGGTGTCCACATTAACCTTAAATGAAAAATTCTTAAATGTATCTCTGATTTTTCGACCCTATGTTACCAAATTATAAATAATCCATAAAGTTTACTTGTAAAACATTCCCTTCAAAGCCGTTTATTTGTTGTAAAGTACTTGAACATTTAAATAAAAACATCTAAAATGTATCTCTTTTTTTTGGCCCTGAATGACAATTCCAACTTTTACAATTTTTAATAATAAAATAAACAAGAGGCTTCTCTCACACTTCCGGACTATCGTCCGTCTCAGGACTTGAGACCTGACTCTGGTGGTTTAAAGCCCCCCTCTCTTTTTTCTCTTTTTCTTGTTTTTTCATTTGATTCGATTTCTATTTATTTTTTTATTTATTTATTTTCTTTCTACGTTTTACATTTTTTTTCGATAGTTTACAGCAGAATCTTCTACCACTTTACTCGTCGAGACCTGAAGATAGCCTTCCCAGGGTAGTTCATAATTACAAATACCAAAACGCGGGTACAAACGGTTAATTTTGATATGCTATATATCGATATTTCAAGGAGTAACCTCTCATCAGTAGCATTTAAAGCAAAACATTGGAAGGTCAAAATCCAAAACAGTTGAAAACGAAAAGTACTCAAAACCAAAACGTTCGAACAAGGAAGCCAAATCCAGCACCGAGGATATCGACCATGTGCATTACAAGGAAAGAAACCTGGTGTTTTTATCATCCTCTATTTACTTTCCTGTACACCGGGTGGTCCTTGTCGTTTTCTGTATGGGTTTACGCGTTCCACACGAGGAATATTTACACGTTTCACGCGAGAAGTATTTACACGTTCCACACAGGGATTAAATAAAACTGATTGTTTTGGACATCCCTGTTCCACATGAGGAGTATTGCCATTTCCGACCATCAAGTCCGATTTTGTCTAAAGTGACGCTCCCACTCCTTGGCATCGGGAACATACAGTTTCCACTCTCTTTTGGTGTGATCGTAAACTTCAATCGAACCCATTTATTCACTACTTTCTAGACTGTATTTTACAACTTTTGCATCATTGGCAGCTAAATCCCTGTAGGAAAATGTTCTTATTACATCCTCCATGGAAACATTCTTATACCTTTGTCGGAGAAAATACACACAATACCATGCAGCCACATGTGTCGGTGTCGTAAGGTTTTAAAATCAGTTATGTAAGAGTATAGTAGCTCGGTCCGTTTTTCTCAAGAATATTGCGGAAATGACGATAGTCAGAATCCGGTGTGCGTCCCATGGGATAAAAAAACTCTGGAAGTCCATTCGGACGGGAAGTGAAGGACTACCCACTGAGCTGGACCCGTGTTCACAATGAAGCTGAATGGTCTTCTTGGAATCGAAAGAGGTAAATCTTTAGGACGGTATGTAGCGACTGGTAGATCTAAAAGATAGCTCATTCTGTTTTAATACCGGGATCGGTCGAATTTAGTAGACATAATTTAATAATGAATTCAATAAAAAAATAATTTTGAAAATCGAATGAATAAACATTCTACAACAATTTTGTCAATACACCCGTTTTAGCCCTTTTTGGCCCTTTTTTCTAAAACGGTAAGGGCCACAAACCCCAAATACAATACCAACCTTCCTTTAGTGGAAACAAACATATCAAAATTTCATAATATTTGGTCACCATTTACTCAAGTTATCGCACGGAAACCAAAGTGTCCCCAGACGACGACGACGACGACGACGCAGATGCAGACACAGACGACATCGCCATAACATTATACGACCACAATTTTTTTGCGGTCGTGTAAAAATTATGAAGTTCTACTATATTAAGTAGAGATGGGGCCAATTACAGTGGAAGATGATAAATAAAATGATAAGTTCTTGCCAAAAGCATGGAAGTACTATCTAGACTACATAGTACTTCCATGCCTAAAGTGTAAAGTTTCAATCATTATCATCATCTTCTGTAAGTGCCAGACTCCGAGCCAGTCTCCGATTTGAGTATATTCCCACTGTTGTCAAGTGAACCAATAAAACAGTTCCACTATATACATCTATGTTAATGAATTACATGTATTTCCTTGGTAAACGGCCCTCAAACAGCCTATGCTTTGCCCTGTTCTTGTACATGTATTTTATTAATGATACAGGCTTTTTTGTTGGGACATTATTTCTCAATATTGATGCAATACCCCTAGGATTATATTTAGTGTTATAATTCAACTTTTTATTATTGTCTTGAAACATTAGTTACCATAAATGGATGTTAGCTTCTTACATCTCTACCCTACTGTCTGTACAGTTCACATGTACCAACATGTCCTATCCTTCTGTTCTAACAAAATTCCTATTAAGGTAGCACCATACAAAGGTTGTTTAAGTCCAACCATCACACTTTAAACTTGCATAACTTTCCTATTATTTTACCAATTCAATAAATGAGACATCATTAGAAAGAGGAAATGTAACCCTTTATGATGATACCTACAAAAATTAACTATAATGTATAACAAATGGAATTACTGTTCAAAATTAAAAATTTCAACACAACTGACTCAAATGAAATTAGCTCTCCTAACATTACAAATATCTCTTTAACATTGATTTGATCTGAATCAACACAGCATGACCTCCAAAACCATGTCTCAGAATTTTCCTATCACATTCCATACTCCAATAGAGTCATATTTTGTGTACATGGGTTTATTGCATAAGGGGTCACTCTATTCAATGTGCCATAAAATATTTTCTAAAGCTTTAATCTTAAATCTGAGACACGATTTTGTTGATAATAGACCTTGGAATAACATATCCAAAGACCAGCCTCATTGTGGTACTCATGTGGGAGCTAAATTCAATCAAACTTTACTTTTCTCTTGAAAAATGAAAGTGGAAAACCCCCAAAATATCAATTTCCTACTTTGAGCCCCATTTACTAGATCAAATGGCATGATTCTACCATGGGAGCACTGTAGGATTCTTAGATCATCATAAATCAACATTTATTTGACCTACAAACCTTAGTTCCATCCACACAAACATTAAATATAGCCCAAAATGCACAACCCCCTACACTTAATTCAGAATTTGCGGGAAACATTCCATCAAATTGACATTATCTCAGGTCAGTTGTTAACTGTAAAGGGCAAGACTCCTCCTTCACTGACCAGATGTTTCCACTATTGATTGTCCATCTTATTCATTTAACCCATTTCACTTCAAATGACTGGTCAAAAGTCATAAAACTTTCCAGCTGTTATAGATAAGACCAACCTCCATGGTTTATTGACAGCTTAAATTACATGTGCACTTGTTTTGATTTTTTAATCATCACCATAGCTCATTAATTATTAGGTGTACTGAAAATATTTTTGCACCATTAGAAAAAGGGCATTTAATAGTATTGAAAAAGTTATAAATTAAAATTTTGATAAAATTTTACCACTTTTGTATAGTGCTACCTTAAATGTACCATGATGCTTTGACCAAATGTATTGTTCCTCCAAAGTAAAATTATATTTTTCTCTGATACATGTACAAATGTATACCATACGACTTAAGTGGTTTTTTTTTCTAAATGATTTAATTTTCACTTTATTTCCGCTAAAATTAGAACATGCAAAATATTAGTTTATATATCTCGTGTAACAGCTTTCTAAATTGATATAAAATTGCCTAATGAAAACACCTTATTTTAGTCATTTATCATGAAAAGCACAAAATTTGTCACATCCTAAGGAACACTTATGCGGCATTTTTAAGTCTTAATAAAATTTTTTTTTTCAGATTGAACAAAATGACAGCTACTTTTGAAACAGTGCCAGTTATTGATATCCACAAGGATAAAATACAGACAATATGGCCATCACTTATGCTTGCTCTTAAATCTGCAACTTTTGTTGCTTTTGATACAGTAGGTTTTAACATGCATGCATATGTTTGATGTAAAATTTTGATCTTTCAATATTTGTAAGCTCGAAACAAGACACCCTTACGGAATCAATGAAAAAACTTAAAACATCATCGATTCCTACAGTGTAACATACTAGTACTTTTTCAGATATCTTGTAAATACATTCTTTTTAGTTTCGTCATGGAAGTAATATTGAGAAGGAACTACATCGACCAATTATCACATATTAGTTACCAGCAGAGCCTTCTACCAAAACTTTGGGATTTTATCTAATTAGCATTGTCTCGATAAGATTCCTTTGGTGACTATCTGCGTTAGCGCCACTCCAATTCCTCATCTAGATTCTCTTATCGGACACGTGATTTTTATCGAATTGGATGAAATTGCTAACCTTTGAAGAGCACCTGTAATTAATTACCATAGGTGGGACATCTACATCGTAAACTTGCGCTTTCAAATACGAATCGAATGGTGCAATAAACTTCAAAATCGGACAAAAATTATGGTCATTACAACTGTTTAAAATAAGAATTTGTTGTAATTTCAAAAATGTTGCTTAATTTTAAATCACATTTAACCTGTGCTCCCGGTGACCTCCGATTACAAAAACATACGCTGTAAAAATAGACATGACGCCGGTTCGATTGATACTAACGAGTATTTAGTCGGATGTGGTCGGATACTAGAGATTTTGATTGAAATCACCATAGACCTGTATATAAATAGATTTGCAAATTGGTGAAATCTCACAATATCTCATGCAAAGAAACGAGATTTCGTACAAAAATAAACAATTTGAAATGTCAACTTTATACTCTAATATCTCAAAAACCATTAAAGATTTTTACATGATTCTTTTTTACAGCCATTCTTAAATGTTTTGAGATTTTAAATGTGTTAAAATAACTTTTATAACATAAAGCACTTTGGAGGAGTATTAAAAGAGCCCATACTACCCAAGTTTTCATGAAAATACATCGTTTTACCAAATTTTTGTAAAGTTTCCACTTTAAATTGCAACAAAATGGTTATTTCTCAACCAAATTAAATAAAATTTTCACACAGATATTCCTTTATCTTTTCTCTGTTTAATGCAATTATTCTGATTAATTCCATAGAAAGGCATTAATGTAGTTAAAAAAATAAACCAACTCTCGTTTATCAACCAGTGATATTTTCATACATATACTGGACAATTAACAAGTTGCAAATCTATTTAATATACAGGTCTATGAAATCACGCAATTCTATCGACAAAAGCTGGAATTCAAAGCCTTAGATTAAGTAGATTTTAAACTTTAAATGTTGTTAAGAGGAGTTAAGTCAATTTATTTAAATAATTTGTATAACCATTTATTCAATTATTTGAACGTTTTTATGCAAAACGAAAAATCTGCTACAAAAATGAAATGTTTATCTTATTTAAGATTTTTTTGACAAGCTTGAAAATACGAAAATCTGTATTATGAAAAACTAAACTTAATTTGCTTTTATGAGAATCTACAGGTCCTACATTTGAACAAAACACAAATTTATTCATAAATAAAAAATGGTGTTACATAACTATTCATATAATCATAGACCTGTATATTTAATATATTAAAATTGAATATATTCTAATAATATTGTACAGCTCTATGATACAATTTGTGCATTCACATTTAGTTAAATTTTCCAATAAATTTAATTTAATTTCAGGATACCCCCTGGTTTAGCATTAACCCTTTTCAGCTGTTAAAACCCAAGACAGAATAAAAAGGATTTGATAAAACTTTGTTAATCACTTCTTTATGACATATTTAAGACATCGATTAAAAGAAAATAGGGGGTTTGTGGGCAAAAAAACTAACCCTGTTTTGATGGTAAAAACCAGAGGATTCCGAAAAAATGACAGAAATCCAACAACAAGTTATTTCAGACGCCCCCACCATCACAAAAAAAAAACACGATCGGGTACATTTAATTTTTGATAAATTGTGGAGGTCTTTGTTTTCATTTGATTCTGGTCATTTCGCGAATATCCGTCGAAAATGGAACTTGTCGATAAGGTCAAAGCCGATCGAGACATGCTGAGTGTGTATCTACATGACACGATTATTGTCAATTAACATGATGCCGATAAGATAGGCGGTAACGCAGACAAACCGTTTCATCTGGCTTAGTGGTTCTTCCTTCTCAATATTACTTCCATGGTTTCGTAAATATGTTTGTGTTTTTACATTTTTTAATTTTCATTACCTTGTGTGCTCAGATATATTCACTGTGTACGTTTACCATTAACAGTGATTAACAAAAAAATTACGTCATAGCGTTTGAACCCGTACGAACAAACCAGGCGTAATACGCCCGTCAAATAGCCGTAATCCAGTTGGTTTACGCCCGTAAATGAAAAGTGACGCCTGTAATTGACCAGGAAATGGAAAATACAGAAATGACGCCTCAAACATCTGGCGTCAAATTTTGACAAAAATCTAAAAATGACCCCTTTTAGCATATTACGCCTCATTTTCTTTTTGACGCCCGTAATTCCTGCTCTTGAAGGAAATATTTTCTTTCCTATCCAATGAGTTTTCCTGTAACATTTCATATAAACCAATGAAATTACAATTCTTATAACATAATTTGGCTCCAAATTTTCATTTTGAAAAGAAACTTACAGCTGTGGATGCACAAGAAATACTTTAGATAAATTATAATAATACTGAGAGTACACTAGATAATGGAAACATTGACTTTCCAGATATGAATGTGAATATGAAACATCAATACTCTGCATACATGGTAAGCATGTTTTAGTGAATATATTTTGTCTCAATCATTTTGAAATGTAAATTTATATCATTGCTAATTCTGCCCATATCACTACCTAATTTTAATATTATATTGAATTGCAATTATCAGAAGAGAATATATTGCAAGAAAATATTATAATTATAATGTACTGCAATTATTTGTTTTCTGGGTATTGTTCCTATCAAGATGCTTAAATTGCACAGTCATGACAGTGGAGCTGTGTCAATGTTATATTATAATGACTATATATCCATAATAACCACATGGCCACGTCACATTGCTTGATTGAAATTTTGTAGTTACATACATGCATGTATATGTAAAAATATTTTTTAATTTTACCTATACAATCAAACTTATTTAAGGGCGTAACATATAGAGACATTCATTTCTAAAGGCGTAATAACTGAGACGTCATTTTACGGGCGTCATTTCATTAAGAGGCGTAATTTTTTGTAAAATTCTACGGGCGTAACTCATTTGCATATTTCGCCTCTAATTCCGGCCCAGTGATGCCTGGTTTACGCCTGGAAAGTACAATACAAATACATACAACATATTTGACGCCTGTAATATTTGACGCCTTATTGACGCCTATATTACGGGCGTACATTTTCATACAGGAAATTACTGAAGAAGGATATACGAACATCCGAAATATCTTAAATTTATATTTTATTTAACATCTTTAGGTAATGTTAAGTACATCTTCTAGACTTGTTTTAGTAATATTTTAGTGTACTGCATCCTTTTTACGATCCATTACTGTTTTGTGTGCTATAGCAAGCAGGAACTGCTTACTCTTCCGGAGCACCTGAGTTCACTCTTGTTTCGACTGGAGTTCGCGTTGTTGATTGATATTCAGTTGTTTTGTGTTTCCATGTTTTACATGTTGTCTGTTTTTGTCCTGTTCTTGTTGGTGTTTACTGGTTTTGTCTCTGCCCTTTCGGACTTATGACATTCGGATACCCCATTGGTACCTCTGCTTCTTTGTAAGAGGAACGTTGACTATTTTCTTAGACTATTTGTATGAAAATTTAATAGAGACGCATAGGTACTAATGGGGCATCCAAATGTCAAAAGTCCAAAAGGGCAGAAACAGAACCAGTAAACACCAACAAGAACATGACAACAAAAACCCAGACAAACATAATACAGAAATACAAAAACAACTGAATAGCCATCAACAATGCGAACTCAAGTTGTAACAAGAGCAGGAATTAAATAAAACTGACAATATGCAATTTAAATTTCTCAAATATCTTGTATAGTTTTCAAGATATTGAGCTAAACAGGTGCAAAATTTGCAAAAAAAAAAAAACAAACACAAAAAGGGCAATAACTCCTAAATTCTTCAAAATTTCAGGGTAGGTAGATCTTGAGGTGCTGATCACTTTCACTCAGCCAGAATTTTGATATCTGTAGCCGTTTTTGAGTTATTTGCAAAAAACTGCATTTTACCCTAATGTTCTATTTTTAGCCATGGCAGCCATGTTTTACAACGAATCAAAAATCCCCACATCAGTTCTAAGCACCGAATGCTAATGAACAACCATACCAAGTTTGGTTGCAATTGGACCAGGAACATTAAATAAAACTTGTTTTAAAATGTTCCTGATTGGACTTATGGTGTCAGAGGAGTGAACGTTTTAAAAAGTTTACGGACGACAGACAGACGACGGACGCCAAGTGATGACAATAGCCCACATGACCCTTCAGGTCAGATGAGCTAAAAAAGGATTAAGTTTGGTTACCTGTATTGTCTCCTGAACGACCAACGAATTCATATCGGCTTCCCAATACCTATGTTTTACAAAACATGTATCATCAAATATCAGTCTAAATAAAATATTTAAGTAGAAAGTTGAAAAAAATAAACTCATTAACATTGTTTAAATTTTGAAGTGATTTATTTTCCATTTAGTACATTATAGTACTTATAATACCATTAAATAGAAATTCTTCATGTACAATTTTGTTATTACATGTAGGTCCTGCTTTTGCTTTGAAAACATAAAAAATAAAGCCATGCCTTAATATCCCATTTTACAGTAATTTCTAAAAACAAATTGTGGTCAAAGAGGAGCATGTGATACATTTGTGTATGAAAATCCAGATAACTTGCATTTTGTATGCTTAGCCCATTTGAGAATTCCATGAATAAATGAAGAAAGAAAACTCAAAATATTGGTATCAAGTTTCATATCACCCTCAATTCTATCTCTCTCACTGACAAAATACTGAGGGAGAGATCGAGCAAAGTGAAGCTTCCCATCTTTTCTAATAATTACAGACATTTCAAAAAACATTGGTGAAACCAACAATCCAAATATGATATCCTGAAAGAACATCCTAGACAGCATTTGTTGAGTGTTTTGAACTCGTCCAGGAGCCTCTTGTCCTGCAGGTTTTACTTCAACAACTAAGGGGAAAATACCTGGGTATTCAGGAAGTGCCAAACAAAAATCTGGAACAACAATGGTTGAGGTAATGGGACTTTTACTTGTCTGGCCTGTTGATGAGATACTTAATGATGACATGTCTAACGGCACTTGAATATCAGCGCAAAATGGTGCATCATATTCAAACTGTGTAGATTCATCTGATAAATTCCCATAAATTATTTTAACAACCGAATTGTTGCTTCTATGCACAGTTGGAATAATACCCAATACTTCATAGACTGACTTAAATTCATCATTGATTAACAGTAAGTTTTGTACCATTTTGAGCAACCAATCAGTGCCATCTCCATTTTTCATATCTCCTTTGAAAGCTACAGCAAAAGTTGAAAGATAAGTCTTCTGATCTGAAAATACATACACATAAAAACACCTTTCAAATGTTTCAAGTCATTTATTGTATACATACTAAATGAGACTGTCTTAGAGCAGGAGCCTAAATTAAAATATTGCTTAATTTCCTGTCAGACTACCAACCCTCCAAACATAGGTATTCACCGATTACAAAGTTCTACTTGATACCCAAACATATCAGACAAACCATGTAAAGTGGTTGAGATATGAAGTCAGACGTAAACTTGAATTTAAGTCAATCAAACGGAAAATGTAGGTCACAGTGACCTACAGTAATTACGTATGGATGCTGACCACCCCTGATACAGAAATGAACATAAACAAAGTTTAATGATCCTACGATATATAGTTGCTGAGATATAAGGTAGTGAGTAAACTAGAAAGCAAGTCGCTCAAAATAAAAATGTACATATGTAGGTCAAAGTAACCTAATTCCACCTGGATGCTGACTTACCCCCCATAATGCATCCATATATCAATTTGATGATCCTAACCTCTTAAGCAGCATTCTTGATAGAAACAAGGATGTGTCAGAAAGACACAGATACCCTGCTCGCAGCTTTGTCACAAAAAGGTGTACCTGAAAGCTATAAAACTTGAGTCTCTCAGACCGACAGACCTTGAAGAAAATGCCCATTGATGGTTGGTATGTTTAGTCCTTTATGTGATGAATCAGTGTACAGAATTTCATGAAGATCCAACTAGTAGTTCCCGAGAAATTGGAGAAAATGTAAAGTGTGACGGACAAACAAACGAACAGACCAAAAAACTATATACCCCGCAACAAAGTTGGCGGGGAATAAAAATTATCAAGGTAACTCTCTTGCTCCCCACCCTTTGTGGAGTGCCAACTTGGGCGATGCTCAGGGATGGCTGACTGAATGCAACAGGGTTACAAGAACATAATAATCAAATTTGAGCATCATCTATCGCAGCTGAAATATGTGTTTGAAGTGACACATTTCGGAGGCAGTCAACGAAGAAAAATGATAAACGGGCAATGCATGCCTACAACTATTTGTCATAAAATACATGACAAGGACATGGGTAACACGAAACAACATTGATAGACAACACGGGGTAAATCGAAATAAATGTAGGCAGACTGTGCATTATAAAGTACAATGTAGTGTAATAGGGCAAAAGGCTGTATGAGCAGGTACGAATGTTTTAGCAAAAGTGAAAAAATATTACATGTAAAAGAGCCAAATTGAAATGTTAAGTTCCTAAGATATGAAGTCGGGCTAAAACTTGGATAACGAACCTAAACGATAGCAGTTGGCCAAAAGTTCTACCTCAATTTTATTGAGGCCAACTAAAATTGTTAATCATTGGAACAAGATTGCTACTTGTAGCCATGACTGTCCCCTGTCGCTGCATGAAAGTTGGTGTGGAATATAAATTCAAGTGATATAATCTATGAGAAATGACAAATCTTGGCCGTACAGGAGTATAAGAATCTTACACCAGATGGGTACAAGACGAAAAAAAAACTCATACACCCAAGGGAAAGATTTCAAGTCTCCGAGGAGTCTCTTCTGAGTCTGAGATCTTAAGAATCTAACACGAGGGTGTATGAGATTTTCTTGTCTTATACCCAGAATGGTGTTTGATTTCTTTTTCTCACCCAAAACTATGTTATTTTCAACACTGCACCTAGCTACAGATTGCCGCCATCATTGCTTTGAATTGTGAAGTCAACTATCTGTCTTACCCAGGGGAAACCATTTTGAAATTTTGAAAAATTAACATCGTCATCTTTTTCGAAATCCCATAAATACCCAGAATATTAATTTTCTTCCAAATCTGTGAAAGTCGAAGAATCAGCAAAAACTTGGGCGGCCATTTTGAAATTTTCAAAAATGAACATCACCATCTTGTTCGGCATCCCATAACTACCCAGTATACCATTTTTTGTCAAAATCTGTAAATATTGAAAAATTGGCTAATTATAGCAGCCATATTGGGCGGCCATTTTGAAATTTTTAAAAATGAAGTTTCATCAAATTTGGTTCAGTGTTTTCTGAGATACGGGCATTTAAATGCAGTTTTGGGGTACCCCTCTGAACAGCAGCCATTTTGAAAACAAGAGTTAACACTAAAGTATGTCTCGCCTGCCGGCACCATCAGAAACAATTATTCTTTCTTACTTCCACTATATTTGAATTTACATGGATTTTCAGTTTCTGAGATCAAAAGATGTTTATAGAACTTTAACATTGCAAATATATGCAATAAAAATAATCAAAGTCACTCAACCGGAAAATCAAGGTTAAGGTCAAAAGATGGGGATGCAACTGTGCTAAGCTACTACTGGGGAATATGCATACCAAGTTTCATCAACCTAGGACCTATAGTATTTGAGATATGGAGGTGCTCGCAAAACTTTTCCATTGCTATTATATGTATTGAAAATTGTCAAAGTCACTCAACCGAAAAATCAAGGTCAAGGTCAAAAGATGGGGATGCAACTGTGCTAAGCTACTACTGAGGCATATGCATACCAAGTTTCATCAACCTAGGACCTATAGTTCTTGAGATATGGAGGAGCTCGCAAAACTTTTTCATTGCTATTATATGTATTGAAAATTGTCAAAGTCACTCAACCGGAAAATCAAGGTCAAGGTCAAAAGATGGGGATGCAACTGTGCTAAGCTACTACTGGGGCATATGCATACCAAGTTTCATCAACCCAGGACCTATAGTTCTTGAGATATGGAGGTGCTCGCAAAACTTTTTCATTGCTATTATATGTATTGAAAATTGTCAAAGTCACTCAACCGGAAAATCAAGGTCAAGGTCAAAAGATGGGGATGCAACTGTGCTAAGCTACTACTGGAGCATATGCATACCAAGTTTCATCAACCCAGGACCTATAGTTCTTGAGATATGGAGGTGCTCATAAAACTTTTTCAAAAAGTTAACGCCGCCGCCGCCGGTAAAGTAACACCTATGTCCCGCTCTGCTTCGCAGGCGAGACAAAAAATTAAACGATAGGATTCTTGCCAATGCCGATAGAACAAGTGTGCAAAGTTTGGTTGAAATCAGTCCAGTTGTTTACAACAAGTTAACGCTTAAAAAATGTAATGAATTTCGGTCATTTTTGCAACTTTTTTCACAATGGCCGCAATTGCTTCCAACAGACTTTTATTTATTTTCATAAAGTTGTAGTACTATAATAAGTCTCTACCAACATACCAAGTTTCATCAAATTTGGTTCAGTAGTTTCTGAGATACAAGCATACAAATGCGGTTTTGGGGTAACCCTCTTTAAATGGTGGCCATTTTGGAAAATTTGAAACGATAGAATTGTAGCCGATACCCTGTATAACAATTGTGTCAAGTTTGGTTGAAATTGGTCCTGTAGTTTAGGACAAGTTAACGTTTGAAAAAGTTTACAGACGACGACAACAGACGACGACGGACGCCAAGTGATGGCAATACCTCACATGGTCTTCAGCCAGGTGAGCTAATAAAATAATGTACATGTGCAGTTACAATACTTAACACATGATATAAATGTTATCAATGGTACATGTAATTATTAGGTGATCACCAATTACAAAGTTGGCCTCATTAATGTTATCACTGGAATCAATTCTTCTATAAGAAAATGTAGGCCACAGTGACCTTATTTTGCTTGGATGCTGACCTACCAACCCTGATGTAGTTTGATGATCCTAACAGGCATGTATAGTGTAGTTTAAATACATGTAATGAGTTGGACGTAAATTTGAATGTAAGTCGCTCATGCGGAAAAGGTAGGACACAGTGACCTACTTCTGTCTGGATGCTGACCTACCACCCCTGATGCATCTGTATACCAAGTATGATGATCCTACCATGTATAATTGCTGAGAGGTACATGTAAGTCAGACGTAAACTTAAATGTGGACACAGATGCAAACGAGGATGTTGCCAATAGTTCTACCTCAACTTTGTTGAGGCGAACTAAAAATGAAGTAAATTCATGACAATCAAGTAACAGAAGCTCACCTAAATTCATCATCTTAAGTTCTTCTTCCATTTGATCCTTGGTAAGATCAGACCTGCTTGTCCACTGATCGACATTACCAATTGTTTCATACTTGTAATCCATGAGTTTAATCCAGTTGTTGATGCTGCTCCAATGTTCACCTTCAACCTCAAGACATTGGAATGAACATCCATGACAATTCAAAACTTCAAAAAATCCATCCTGTGTCAAGTGTTCAATATTGTGCCATGTGTAGCTTGGTCCTATGTGTGAGTTTTCCTCCCTTGTGATGAACTTGACATTTTTGATATCCATATATGATGAACCATGTTTGTTCTGAGGGCATAGAATCCTGACACACAATGCTCTTTGATTATAAGAGCCCATCCAGCCCTAAAAAACAGAAATGGATAGCTTTCATACTTTTATGTACTATACTATAGTCAACATTTAATTAGGGAATGTGTCAAAATAACACTGACAACCCACACACAGCTATATTTGAAAGCGTAGAACCTGAAAGGTTAACCTGAGTCTCTACATGTACAGCTTACATACATTGGTGTGAAGAAATAAAGCCGTTGACAGCAACAGCAAATCCCCTCCCCAGTTAATAATCTATCAGTTGGAGAACAACACATGTTGTGCAGATGAACAATCTAGATAAAGGTGAATACATGTATGTGTTTTGTATACTATAGATTTGTATAATTTAATTTAAAGCAGTGGCTATTTTGTCGTTTTTGCCTGCAGAATAGGGATTTCTATGGATATCGGCTATTTTGCCGGCTATAATGATTTATTTACCTGTACATCCAGATACTATATTTGATTAATAATCATATAAGTTTTGATTAATTTATCAATCGCAATTAAGTGTCAACTAATTAATTATATTGTGATAATGATTTACATGTAGTATGTTTTTTTTTCTCTATAAAAACACAAACAAAAATAGCTATCTAAAATAGTTCATTAGTTATGGAAAAAATTCTGAAAGTAGCAGTGTCGTAGAAACATCAAAACAATTTGGGGGTTAAAATAAATAACAAATAATAAGAAAAAAAAGAAATCTATTATATCTGTATATCTACGTCAGCCGTTTTGAAGCAACCATGGAGAGATCTCCATAACAGAAACAGATGGCTTTAAGTATCTGTCTTTCTAAGAATCATGCAGGGTTTATGATAATGGTGATTTATGGTAAAAAATAACACATGGGTTTCTTTACATTTTCTGAATCAAGATATAGAGTTGTTGTTGAAAATCAAGTCTGTTTTCCAAAAAGGTCTTGGTCATTGGAGAAATCAGTGTTTTAAATTGCAATGAAATGCATAGCAAGAAAAGAGTTATCTCCCTTGTTTACAATATTTTTAATGCAATCTAGGTAAATTTTATCTCTCATGACCAACATCATAGAAACAAATGGCTGTTGTTTTTGTTAATAGGTGACCATTCTGTATTAGAAACCATGTTCAAAACCATGCGTTATTTTTTACCATGAATCACCCTCTGCATGATTTTTAGAAAGACTGGTACTTAAAACTTGAATTAAAATAATCCATTGATATTAAGTTGTATTTTCTCCGACCATCTTCGCCAGCTAGCTAAGGGTTTCTATCTGCATACTTATCTACACCCTGTAGCTAGCGAAGATGTATCTTCTCCAAATAGTCACCAGGAATGTGATACCTATTCATTAATTCAGGGACCATATATATATAGACACGGTCCCTGATTAATTCATTCAAAGTTTAAAAAAAAAGTTTTCTTCCTTTAACAGCCCTTCTGCCTGCGCTGACAAGCAAACCAATTGCATTGTTCCTGATATACATTTATCTAAAGCATTCAACTGATAATTTTTATTGATTAGAAATACTTATTAATACTGTGATATTATACATGTTATACAGAGCTGTCAAAATAGCCACGTTCTTAATTTAATTGGTAACAAGATTGCTACACAGAGCCATGTCATGACGTGTCCCCCGCCACCGCATGGAAGTTGGTGTGGTATGTTGAAATTTCAGTAATATACATGTACTCTGAGAAACCAAAACAAGAGGCACCATGGTGTCTGAATCACTCACCTGGTACCTAATGGATAGTTAGGATACAAGAGGCTCCAAGGAGCCTGAATCGCTCACCTGAGTTTTCCATATAAAAATTAAACTTGTCATAGTATTATTTACCCTTCATACAAATTTTCATCAAAATTGAATGTTTTCATGGAAAAATGGCGGCCATTTTGGAAATGGCCAACTATAAAAAAATTTTGATGTCAAAATTGAACTCGGCATACCACTATTACCTGATATACCAATTTTCATCAAAATCAGAGCAAGTTAAATTTTTGGCGGGAAATGGCAGCCATTTTGAAAATCATACACAGTTAAAAAATGTTGATAATGAAAATGAACCCAGCATACCAATAATACCTTAAATTTTTTTTTAATATCAAAATCCAACCAAGTTTAATTTTTGGCAGGAAAAAAGTCTCCCTTTGTTTTCAATATTTTGCTGTTAAATATAGAACAGAAAGTCTGATTTTCATTTTTTTTTGCAGATGGTAGATCATTTTTGTACCCACTATATCATAAAAAGAATTTACAATATTCCAGACGTTTTGAGTATGTTTGCCAAAATTCAGTGAAAATGGTCATTTTAGAAATTCTATGGTAAATAACTGCAAAAACGGTTGGTCTGACAACGTTGACCCTGAATAAAATAGATCTCGATGTGCTTTAAACATGATACAATTTACATTTCTCAAATATCTTATATAGTTTTCAAGATATTGAGCTTCAAGAAAGCAAAATTCATCAAAAATTGAGAAAAAGGGCAAATCTCCTGCTCGGGTTGAGACATCTTCTTGAAAATATTTCAGGGCAGGTAGATCTTGTCATGCTGGTCTCTTTAACCCTTGCCAGAATTTTGATATATGTGACCTTTTTTGAGTTATTTGAAAAAATAGCTGTTTTACCCCCCTCCCCCTCGTTCTATTTTCTAGTAACTGCGGCCATCAATCAGATCAATTTAAAATGAGGATTGTTTATAAACAACATGTCATATATCATTCCTACAAAGTTTCAGCAAATTGGTTCAGTGGTTTCAGAGGAGAAGATTTTTGAAATTGCTTACAGACAACGGACAAAGACGGACACATAGTGATGAGAAAAGCTCACATGGCCTTTGGCCAGATGAGCTAAATAAAGTGTAATTTTTTAAGCAAACAAATGTGATGATTTCAAGGACAATAACTCTAACACAGATAGTCCTATTGATCTGAAATTTTTAACAATGATATATCATATTCAACTGAGCAACTTTTGCTCTTTACGTTAGTTACTAACTTATATCCTTTCATTTACAAAATATAGGGCAAAAGGTAAAAATTAGCAAAAAAAATACATTTCAAAGGGCAATCACTCTTACATGAGTTGCCTGATTCCGCTGAAATTTTGCACAGTGATAGATCTTAATTAACTGAACAACTATTGTTCTTACACTTATTATCTCCTTTAATTTTCAAAATATAGACCATAAAGTGGAAATAGGCAAAATCAAAGCGCTAAAGCGTTTATAGGCAAGCGAAATATATAAGTACTGTAAAAGATTTATCCTCTGTTAAAGAATAATTATTGTTCATTATATTTGCGAAATAATAATTTTGGTGATCGAAGAAAGGATCGTCATGCATATGCTCAAAGTTAATGAACACAATTACACCCACTAAACAGGTATTCTGTGTAAACGGTATCGATTGAAACACCCCTTCGATTTCAATGCACTCGTCCCATTGATGAATTTATGAATGAAAAAGACCATATCCTTGCGTTGACCAATCAAATAAAAGAAATATTTAAACGCATCAATCAAGTAATAGATGAATACATAATTTATATTCTATCGCTTTAAACCAAATAGTTCGTCAGTAAAATGCAAAGGAAGAAATAAAACTTGTGCCGATCCTATAAAACGCCAATTAAAATGGAGATTTATAAAAGTGTGCATCATGTTAACAAATATTAACAAGAGCTAGGCTCCCAGGAGCCTGAATCGCTCACCTGGTCTCGATGTTGGCCCTAAAAAGACTTTTCTAGAGCTAAATGAGCTGAACATTTAAGCAAGTAACAGATTTTCCCCATCTACTATAGTTTCCATTCTGTAGCCGTAGGCCAAAAACATGAAAAAACGTTATTTTAAGGGCCATAACCCCTAAAATGTGTCATCTGACAACTCTGACCTTATGAAAACTTTTGTAGAGCTAAATGAACTGAACATTTAAGCAAGCAACAGCTTCTCTCTATCTGCAATAGTTTTCATTCCATAGGCCAAAAACATGAAAAAACGTTATTTTAGGAGCTGTAACCCCTATAAGGGGTCATCTGACAACTTGGACCTTATGAAAACTTTTGTAGAGCTAAATGAACTGAACATTTAAGCAAGCAACTGCTTCTCTCTATCTGCTATAGTTTTCATTTTATAGGCCAAAAACATGAAAGAACGATATATCAGGGGCCATAACCCCTATAAGGGGACATCTGACAACTTTGACCCTATGGAGACTTTTGTAGAGCTAAATGAACTGAACATTTAAGCAAGCAATAGCTTCTCTCTATCTGCAATAGTTTTCATTCCATAGGCCAAAAACATGAAAGAACGTTATATTAGGGGCCGTAACCCCTATAAGGGGTCATCTGACAACTTCAACCCTATGGAGACTTTTGTAGAGCTAAATGAGCTGAACATTTAAGCAAGCAACAACTTTTCTCTTTCTGTCATAGTTTTCATTCTATAAGCATGATAAGCCAAATTAATACATGAAAAAATGCTATTTTTCACCTGTAAGGGGCCGTAACTCCTATAAGGGGTCATCTGACAACTTCGACTCGATGAAGACTATCGTAAAGCTTTTGATGCTGAAGCAGTAGCGTGGCATCAGATTTCATCTATCTCTTATACTTTTTGATTTACAAGCCAAAAACAGTAGTCTGACCCCCCTGGTGTATTTTTAGTAACGATGGCCATGTTGTTTGGATGACGGTCACAATTTGTGCAATCTTGGTAGAGGACATCCCATAGATGAAGTGTGCAAAGTTTCAAAGCAATCCCTTCAGTCGTTTCAGAGGAGATATATTTTTCGAACCAAACCGTAGCCCAGGAACCTATTAATACATTTAACAATCAGCAGGTCGAGTAAGTAGATAGGCATAAGCATCTTGGTGTTATTCTTTCATCAAACTGCAAATGGACTGTCCATGTTGACAGTTTATGTTTGAACCCATCAAGACAGCTAGGTGTCCTGCGAAGCCTCAAATTCACCGTGAGCAGATCAAACTTGAGTGAGATCTATCACACTTACATATTGCCTCTCTTAGAATATGCTTGTGAACTATGGGATGGGTGTACATTAGAATGTGCCAGCAAATTAGATAAAATTCACCATGAAGCTGTGAGAATTGTCACAGGCCTACCTGGTTATGCATTGAATCTCTATACTTTGAAACAGGGTGGGAAACACTAGCTGACCGTGGTAGAAGACGAAAACTCTGCTTGTTTCACTGTACCCATAACGGCAGAGTCCCTGGTAATTTATCTGACTGTATGACTCCAATAGTTGGAAATACAAACAGATATAACCCTAGAAACCAAGAAAACTATGTTAACCCTCAAACCCGTATTGAGATGTTTTCTTTGTCATTCATACCATCTACCACTATCTTGAGGAAAGTCTTGACCTACAGCTAAATATAAATATACCGACCATAGATAACTTTAAAAGGGACTATTGAAAAACCAAAACCCTCTTATTCAACCACCATCGTACTATAGCTGTGGTAATAGAAAGTCCTTTTTAGAAACTATTTTCCGGACGTGCAGACCCATGAAATCTTTTAACTTTTAACTACAGGTTTACGACTTCCGGGTAGGCCTGGCCATTGAAAATCTGTTGAAATTAACCAAAATCGTCAACTTGTAAAAATATTTCAGATATGCCTCCCAAAGTTTAAAACTACTAAAACTTACGTTAACCTCTAAGACTTCACTTTTAGCCAGTTTATTTGAATCGGGGAGTTGGAATTACGCCAAAAAAGGATAGGGATAAACTGATGTTTTCCTTAGCTCAACGTTGTTCATATCATATGGCTGACCCAATAGGGGAAACTACTCTTGCAAAAATGAAAATAAAAGAATCGAAATCGGAATTCCAGATGACTTTTTAAAAAGGGCTATAGAAAACTCAACATCTTACACACCAGACTAAGGCATATGAGTAGTACACTTAAGGCTGATCTGTTCAGGGTGGGCATAGTTGCTGACCAAAGATGTTCTTGTGGTTGGCCAGTTGAAGATAGTATTCATTTCTGTCTTGGGTGTCCTTTGTATACTGTGCAACGAGGGCAATATATTGATATTCTTCAAGACACTGGAGAGGATACAATAACTTTAATTCCGTTCGGGAGTTATATCCTTGACACAAATGCAAATGTACAACCAACATTGAGACAGCAATTTATTAAGCACTCTGGTCGTTTCAGTTTAGATTGATTTCATTTTCTTCTTCCTTTTTTTCATACTATTATTATTAATTTTATTTTTTTATTTTTTTTTCATTCTTCTGTTTTTGTTTTGTTCTCGTGTAAATCAAAATTGTATGTATTACACTTGTTGTTATCTGTACCACTATTGTTTGTATGTTGTAATATGATGCAGGTTCAACCTGATAAGCTCCCGCAGATATATTTTAGGGGATGACAGTTCTTGTAAATAGATAATCTTGCCTGCAAAAAAAATGGAGATAAATAATCTGGCCTCTACTTCCAGGGGAAAAAAAAATCTGTCCCAAGATTCTTTACTAGTATATGGTACCTATATCAAAAATGAATAATCTCGGCGGCACAAAACGGCGGAAAATAAATTTTCTGACTTGACCAAAACTGCAGACCCCCCTTTTCAGAATCAAATGGTTGTCCCCTTATTTTTTTAATAACAGCAAAAAATGCAAGCTTTTGCATGGTTTTGAAAAGGAGCGCGCACCTGCAAACAGAACGAGGAAGTGTTTTTTTTTTCTCTCAAACTAAAAATGACGTCATAATATATGCTTAAAATAGACGATATATAACCGGACGTCATAGAGGACACCTTTTCTACTTTCATTTTCGAATGTAAAGTTTAGAACCGAAACAATATAATTTACTGTTCAAGACATAACATGGACAAGGTTATAATTTTATGACTGCAGAAATATTTTGGCAGAATATTTATTTAGTTGCCATGTACACGGTACGCTTTGTGTTGTTCCACAAAAATAAGAATGACAGTTTCCCGCAATTCTGTCATTTTGTTTTGAACAATTATGACGTCAATGAATTTTATAGCGTTTTCATTAAAAAAAATCTTTACATGCAATCTCTATAGCTAGAGATATCCAAAATATTCATATTAATACAATATTTACGTATTTTAATTTTAGAAATACAAATTACAAAGTAGAAAATTAATGTTGCATTCTGTGCCATTTGGTGCGGATATGTCGACTAGTTTATACCTATTCCGGTTTCATGCATCATAGTACGTATACTCAGGCAATTTAGCTCCCGCCTTGCGGGAGCTTAAAAATGTATCAATTGAGAAGACCATGTGAGTTGGAATAACTCTAGTCCTATCCAATATTTGTATATTTGCAAATAATATGTGTTCAAACTAAATAAATCTCCTTTCATTTTCAAACTACAGGCCAAAAAAGGAAAATTTGCAAAAAAATCAACATTTCCAAGGGCTATAACTCCTACATTAGTAGTCCGATCATAATGAACTTCACAGTCTGGTAGAGCTTAATTAGCTGAACATTTGTCAGAGACCAAAAAATGAAACAAGAGGCTCCCAGGAGCCTGAATCTCTCACCTGATCTAAATTAGCCCATATAATAAAGTATCATCTGACGAATACCAAAATGAATACCACACAATTAAAATCTCTTTCTGTAATAGTTGTGATTCTTAATAGACAAAAAAAAACAACCATCTTTTACATTTTAAGAGCCCTAACACCTACAAGGGGTAATAAGAAAGCAACAGCTTTTCTCCATATGCCATAGTTTATATTCTCTAGATCAAAAATATGAAAAAACACTATTTTTCACCTTTAAGGGGCCGTAACCCCTATATGGGGTCATCAGACAACTTCCACTCAAAGAAGACTTAAGTAGAGCTTTTGATGCTGAAGCAGTAAGGTGGCATTGGATTTCATCTATCTCTTATACTTTTTGATATAGAACCAAAAACAGTGGTCTGACCCTCCCTGGTCTATTTTTAGCAACAGCGGCCACGTTTTTTGACGGATCAAATATCAAAACACTTAAATGCAGGACACTCTAAGGATCAATCAATCATACCAAGTTTCAGTAAATTCTGTTCAGAAGTTTCAGAGGAGAAGATTTTTGAAAAAAAAATGTTTGAAAAAATGCTATTTTTTACCTTTAAGGGGCCATCTGACAAACTTGACCCTATGAAGACATTTGTAGAGCTAAATTAGCTGAACATTTATTTAAGCAAGCACCGACTTTTCTTTATCTGCAATAGTTTTCATTCTATCATGTCTATAGGCCAGAAACATAAAAAAAACACAATTTTTTTTACTTTTAGGGGCCGTTACCTCTATAAGGTGTAATCTGGCAACCTCAACCCAATGGAGACATTTGTAGAGCTTAATGAGCTGAACATTTAAGCAAGCAACAGCTTTTCTCTATCTGCAAAAGCTTTCATTCTATAGGCCAAAAACATGAAATAAGAGGCTCCCAGGAGCCCAAATCGCTCACCTGACTAAATCGTTGATGGTGTGATATAAATTGTAGATACTGATTTGATGAGCAATATGCAGTTGAAATTTCTAAAATATGTTTTATAGTTATCAAGATATTCAGCTTAAAAAGTGTAAAAGTTGGAAAAAATCTATAACAAGAGGCCCCCAGTAGCCTGATTGGCTAACCTGACTTATGCCCCTAAACTATAGGCTATTAGCATGATTAGGCAAATACTATTTAACATTGATCCTTTTCTAAGCAGAATAACTTATTTGCAAAAAACAGCAATTTACCCCTATGTTCTATTTCTAGCCATGACAGCCATGTTTTTCAACCAATCAAAAATCCTCATATCAGTTCTGAACATATTATGCTAATAAACAACTATACCAAGTTTGGTTCAAATTGAACTTAAGGTGTCAGAGAAGTTAACATTTTAAATGTAACGAGTAAAAGCTGTAACAAGAGTTAACACTAAAGTATGTCTCGCCTGCCCGCACCATCAGAAACAATTATTCTTTCTTACTTCCACTATATTTTGAATTTACATGTACATGGATTTTCAGTTTCTGAGATCAAAAGATGTTTATAGAACTTAAACATTGCAAATATATGCAATAAAAATAATCAAAGTCACTCAACCGGAAAATCAAGGTCAAGGTCAAAAGATGGGGATGCAACTTAGCTAAGCTACTACTGGGGCATATGCATACCAAGTTTCATCAACCTAGGACCTTATTATAGTTCTTGAGATATGGAGGTGCTCGCAAAACTTTTTCATTGCTATTATATGTATTGAAAATTGTCAAAGTCACTCAACCGGAAAATCAAGGTCAAGGTCAAAAGATGGGGATGCAACTTAGCTAAGCTACTACTGGGGCATATGCATACCAAGTTTCATTAACCTAGGACCTATAGTTCTTGAGATATGGAGGTGCTCGCAAAACTTTTTCATTGCTATTATATGTATTGAAAATTGTCAAAGTCACTCAACCGGAAAATCAAGGTCAAGGTCAAAAGATGGGGATGCAACTTAGCTAAGCTACTACTGGGGCATATGCATACCAAGTTTCATCAACCTAGGACCTATAGTTCTTGAGATATGGAGGTGCTCACAAAACTTTTTCATTTCTATTATATGTATTGAAAATTGTCAAAGTCACTCAACCGGAAAATCAAGGTCAAGGTCAAAAGATGGGGATGCAACTTAGCTAAGCTACTACTGGGGCATATGCATACCAAGTTTCATCAACCTAGGACCTATAGTTCTTGAGATATGGAGGTGCTCGCAAAACTTTTTCATTGCTATTAAATGTATTGAAAATTGTCAAAGTCACTCAACCGGAAAATCAAGGTCAAGGTCAAAAGATGGGGATGCAACTTAGCTAAGCTACTACTGGGGCATATGCATACCAAGTTTCATCAACCCAGGACCTTTAGTTCTTGAGATATGGAGGTGCTCATAAAACTTTTCCAAAAAGTTAACGCCGCCGCCGTCGCCGCCGCTGCTGCCGGTAAAGTAACACCTATGTCCCGCTCTGCTTCGCAGGCGAGACAAAAATTGTCAAATTCAATGTTCTAAGGGAAATAACTTGTAAAAGGAATGGCCCTACAACATTGACCCTATTACATATTTTGTAGATCATGATGTGCTTAACAATATGCAATTTCAATTTCTTAATTATCTCATATAGTTTTCAAGATATTAAGATGAATAAGTGCAAAATCTATAAACAATCAAGGAAAAGGGCAATAACTCCTATATGGGTTGTTGGATTTTCTCCAAAATTTCAGGGCAGGTAGATCTTGAGGTGGAGATCACTTTTGTTCTATCAGAATTTAAAAATCTGTCACCATTTTAGAGTTATTTGCAAAAAACTACATTTTACCCCTATGTTCTATTTTTAGCCATGGCCACCATGTTTTACAACCAATCAGAAATTCCCACATCAGTTCTATAGACCTAATGCTAAGAAACATTTGTACCAAGTTTGGTTCCAATTTGACTTAAAGGTGTCAGAGAATTAAACGTTTTAAATGTAACATTGAAATGCTGTTAAAATGGGTAATTTCGACGTTCTACGGGGAATAACTCCTAAAAGGAATGGTCCTACAACTTTGACCTAATTACAAATTTTGTAGATCTTGATGTGCTTAACAATATGCAATTTAAATTTCTAAAATATCTATTGTTTTCAAGATATTGAGCTAAATAGGTGCAAAATTTGCAAAAAATCCACAAAAAGGGCAATAACTCCTACATGGGTTGTTGGATTTTCTTCAAAATTTCAGGGTAGGTAGATCTTGAGGTGCTGATCACTTTAACCATGTGCCAGAATTTTGATATCTGTAGCCATTTTTGAGTTATTTGCAAAAAACTGCATTCTACCCCTATGTTCTATTTTTAGCCATGGCGGCCATGTTTTACGACGAATCAAAAATCCCCACATCAGTTCTAAGCACCGAATGCTAATGAACAACCATACCAAGTTTGGTTGCAATTGGACTTATGGTGTCAGAGGAGTTAACTTTTGAAAAAGTTTACGGACGGACAACGGATGGACGACGGACAACGGACGACAGCCGGACGACGGACGCCAAGTGATGCCAATAGCTCACATGACCCTTCGGGTCAGGTGAGCTAAAAAAGTAGTATTTTTGGCCCTTTTTTGGCCCCTAATTTCTAAACAAAAAATGGGGGGACCCCCAAAATCAATCCCATTCATCCTTTCATGGTAAGAAACATCATTGTAAAGTTTCATAGCAATCGGATAACTGGAACTAAAGTTATTGTGGAAACACTCAAAAGTTAACAGACACTGACAACGACGACAACGACAACGACGACGACAGCATCATACCATAATACGTCCGCAAATTTTTTGCGGTCGTATAAAAACTGCAATTTACCCCTATGTTCTATTTTTTAGCCATGGCCGCCATGTTTTTAACAAGTGTGGCCACTAAAAGTATGTTTCGCCTGCCGGCACCATCGCTAAAATCAACTACCTAAGCTTTCATTTCTTGATATAAACACAAAAAGTGTCAGTATACCTAATAACAGATGCCTAGTTATACTATTCAAGCAATCCATTGTCCACACAAGTAATTACAAAAAGTTTTCTGTCTGAAAAAAAAGACCTAAGTTCACAGAGTCACTGGAGTGTAAAAATGGGGTCATGGTCACATGGCATGGTGACAGTTGCGTTGTCAATAACCGTAACTGTCTGTTTACCCAATATCAGATGCCTAGCTATTATAACTTTCCAGCAATTCATCGTCCATAAAAGTCTTACAAAAAAGTTTTTCAGCCTGAAAAAGACCTAAGTTCACAGATTCACTGGAGCGTTAAAATGAGGTCAGGGTCACACGGCATGATGACAGTTGCATAGACCATAACCAGCTGTCCGTATACTTAAAATCAGATGCCTAACTATTAGACTTTTCAAGCAATTCATCGTCCACAAAAGTCTTACAAAAAAGTTTACAGCCTGAAAAAAGACCTAAGTTCATAGAGTCACTGGAGCGTGAAAATGAGGTCAGGGTCACATGGCATGGTGACAGTTGCGTAGACCATAACCTGAACTGTCTGTATACCAAATATCAGATGCCTAGCTATTATACTTTTCAAGCAATTCATCGTCCACAAAAGTCTTACAAAAAAGTTTACGGCCTGAAAAAAGACCTAAGTTCACAGAGTCACTGGAGCGTGAAAATGGGGTCAGGGTCAAACGGCATGGTGACAGTTGCGTAGACCATAACCTGAACTATCTGTATACCAAATATCAGATGCCTAGCTATTATACTTTTCAAGCAATTCATTGTCCACAAAAGTCTTACAAAAAAGTTTACGCTGCCGCCGCCGCCGGCGGAAAGTAATACCTATGTCTCGCCTTCCGCGACTATTCGTCGCAGGCGAGACAAAAAATCAAAATTCCCTACATCAGTGTTAAGCACCTAATTAATCAGGTTAGGCACAAGTGCAAAACAAGCTAGGTAGATCAATAGAAATAGGTAAGCTTGATCGAGCTTTAAATTATTATCTCCCTTTGCTGTTTTTGACAAAAAGATCTATATCCAATTTAATTTGGGTCAGTGCAAGATGAAACTTTCTATTAACTTTAAGTTAACATACCAGGACAAAGTAACATCAAAATATCAATGTTTTACCGTCGACTTTTCTAAAACCAAATTGCATTGAACTTAATGCAAAAATTCAAATTTTCACAAAAATAATTTCCACGGTAGAAATGAAAAATTATGGTTGCATATTGACAAACCGTATCTTTGAAAAGAGAATCTACAATTTCATGATGCACAGGGACGATTGAAAAAAGTTATGCAATCATTATGTTTAGTCAAAAACAGCAAAGGGAGATAATAATTCTAAGCTCGATCGAGCTTACCTAGCTCAATTGATATACCTAGCTCGTTTTGCACTTGTACCTAACCTGTTAATGCCAAGTTTGGTTACAATTGGACCTCTGGTGTCAGAGGAGTTAACGTTTGAAAAAGTTTACAGACGACGGACAGACAGACGACGGACGCCAAGTGAAACATGATAAAGGGAAAAATATAAAGCGTGAAATACTTTTGACGTCGCACTGTAGATGGAAGTCGTGCTTTGAATAAATAATTGTGACATACATAATCTAATAATTGTAGTTCCTGATCTTCAGCACGATCGACATTGTGTCTCTGACCGGCTTGTGTCTTAAATACTGACGATGAGGATGACGCCATGCTTCTGTTTCAGTTTCTGTTGAGAAAATGCATATTCATTTGCAAGTAGAGTTCAAATATTTCAGGGGTTATAAGTGTAGGGGAGAGAAATGAATGAAAAGATGTCTGATCTTTTCGTTCATTTCTCTCCCCTACACTTATAACCCCTGTCTTCATTTGTTATTTCTTTTTCCCTCTTGAAAAAAAAATGTAATTGAACTAGTAAGTAAGTACATTGAAATACCCCAAAGATGTGTACAACCTATTATTTGAATGATAAATGGCAGTGGAAAGATGGGATTGTTGTTCTCCGCACTGCACTGACCAAAGCTCTTGCCCCAGATACTTTACTCTGATGCTTTATAAATTATAGGGCACAGGGGCTTGTGTATGTAACAAGATACAATACTCACCAACAAGTTATAGCTTGGTCAGCAGTGTATAGAAGGTCCGAAGACAGCAAGCAGGAGCCTGGCCAGGAATATGCGTCTGAATCAGTAACCGGAAGCTGCTTAGGATGAACCCAATGACGTCATACGTATCCCTCCGCCGGTCAAGCATACCAATCACTACACTCCCCTCCCTTTTCTCTAACAAGACCCCCCAAAAAGGGGGTTCCTGGGAGGGAGTACGAAGGGTCCCGCCTAACCGATAGGGTCATCTACCAAGAGGCTAAACTCAAATTAACTTTGAATTAACTTTTCCAGGCCCCTTCCCACAAACAGACCTAACCCGTCTGTCTACCCCCTTCACGGCCTGGCTAGTCCTATTTCTTCAGGACCAGCCTATTACTTATACTTTTCCTATTTCTGCCCCCCTTCTCCCTGGGGCCAACCGTTTATACCTGAATTTCCCCTCTACTGCCTGGCTAGTCCTATCCCTTCAGGACCAGCCTATTTACTTATACTTTTCCTATTTCTGCCCCCTTCTCCCTGGGGCCAACTGTTCGTATCTGAACTTCCCCTCTACCGCCCGGCCAGTCCTATTTCTTCAGGACCAGCCTATTACTTATAATTATACTTTTCCTATTTCTGCCCCCTTCTCCCTGGGGCCAACCTTTTGTATCTGAACTTCCCCTCTACTGCCCGGCTAGTCCTATCTCTTCAGGACCAGCCTATTTACTTATACTTTTCCTATTTCTGCCCCCTTCTCCCTGGGGCCAACTGTTCGTATCTGAACTTCCCCTCTACCGCCCGGCCAGTCCTATTTCTTCAGGACCAGCCTATTTACTTATACTTTTCCTATTTCTGCCCCCCTTCTCCCTGGGGCCAACCGTTTATACCTGAATTTCCCCTCTACTGCCTGGCTAGTCCTATCCCTTCAGGACCAGCCTATTTACTTATACTTTTCCTATTTCTGCCCCCTTCTCCCTGGGGCCAACTGTTCGTATCTGAACTTCCCCTCTACCGCCCGGCCAGTCCTATTTCTTCAGGACCAGCCTATTACTTCTTCTCCCTGGGGCCAACCTTTTGTATCTGAACTTCCCCTCTACTGCCCGGCTAGTCCTATCTCTTCAGGACCAGCCTATTTACTTATACTTTTCCTATTTCTGCCCCCTTCTCCCTGGGGCCATCGTTTGTATCTGAAATTTCCCCTCCCCAGTTTGTACACTTCCCCCGACATACACACCCCCTAGGGCCGGAGGTACAGGGCCCTCCCGTTGGCCACCCCCGCTGCCAGTATGTCCCGAGCCTGGGCGGACCGGGCTTCGGCAACCACCTCCGCCACCCTGAACAAGTGTGCAGGATGGTTGATGGAGGCAGCTGCGTCAGCGAGGTGCGGCGAGTCTGTCTCTAGGAGAAGCCTGTCCTCCGGTACTGCCCGAATCCCCTGCCTCTGGCCCTCGTCGCACCCCTTAGCCAGGAGGCTAAACCCAAAGTAGGTCTCTGGGTACGACTCAAGCCAGAGTTTGACTGTCGCAGTGTCGCCGGTGAAGGTGTGCAGGTGGATACCCTGCAATCGGTTCGGGACTTTATCCTGAACTACCCCCAACAGCCTACGGTACAGCACGGCAGAAGCCTGGGAGCTACCTCCCGAGGCCCGACAATGCAATACCAAGGGCTTGTAGGGTAGACAGAGCCCCAACGCCCACCGCAGGGTACCTAATTGCAGCTCAGGGGTTAAAAAATCCACTAGCCCGACGCCCGGGGCTAGTGAAAATCATATTCGGGCTACCAAAGGTTACAACCACCTACGCCCGACGGGCTAGTTAAAAATTATGGTTGACTTAATTTGCGCTATAAATAAAACTATGAAAAACCTAGATCTATTATTATCGCCATTAACCAGTACTGGGGGATATCACTATTGATTAAATCACCCAAATCATTCATGTCTCGCAATTTATCGTCATTGCCTGGTAGGGGGGATAACACAATTGATTTAATCTATGTCCCGCAGTGCAGTCTATTTTCATCGTCATTATCTGGTACTGGGGGGTGGTACAATTGATTTAAGTGCAATATCCCGTACTTTCGATTTCACATTGGGTTAATTATTTCCTTGGGAGGAAAATTATGATAGACAATTACAATCACCTTTCCAAACTTAAATAAAGGTAGTTTTACTCTTAAAAAGGTCAAAGTCTCCTGAATTTATTTTAAAATCAGTCTGAAAGTTTAATGAAAAAGATCGACGGCCACATTTATTTTAAGGGGGAAATTATGATAGGGGACTGAAACGCCATAAAAACTGTTATGAAAGTGTTCTATTATACAAGAAAGTGCCAAGGTGTGAAGAAGGTACAAGAGAACCCCAGGATGATGGATTTTTTGCAATTTTTATGTCCAGAGTCTCTGGGGCCCTGAGTCCCCCCTAGATTCCCTGCCACACTGACATCGAGCTAACTGAAGCTTGTTGCAATCTGTGTTATTCTGCTACCTACTTTCTTGAATCAGGAACATTTTAAAACAAGATTTAATGTTCCTGTTTGAATTTACCTGCTTTTCTTTAACTTTGAAAGCGACATAAATGCATCTGATTCATTTTTATAAAATAAAAGAAAAAGAATTAATAACATAAATACCAAATCTACATGTATAGATTGAGCTTTGCATCATACTTTGGCTAGTGTCAGATTTTCCTTGGGCTAGTTGATCCTTCTGTCGGGCTAGTGGTTTTCTAGTGCCGATAAGCCCTTGGCTAGTAAGGTATTAGAAAATTTTTTAACCCCTGCAGCTCGAAGGCTTTCGCCCCCTCACCGCAATCTACCCCAATCTCCCCCAGGGCAGCAACAGCCGGTGAGTTCACCAGTCGCTCCAGCTGAGCATGACGCGCGTCGTCAAACTCCCTGGCATGCGAGGGGTGAACTCCCACTGCCATCACGAACCCTGGAGGGAGAGCCACCTTTCCCGGGTCTTCTGGCCACGTCTTGGGGTCACAGTACACCAATACCCCTCCCACCAGTTTAACTGGCTGCACAGGCGGGGGCACCGGAGGACGGGATAAGAACTGGGCCACGCCTGTTCTGGGGCTGAGGCCGAGTCTCCGGAGGGACCGGTCCAGGTGGAAATGGCAGTCCATCCCACGTGGGACCAATTCCGGAGGCTCAACCCCTGCCCAGGCCGTCTGTTGCCGAGGTTCCTGATCACCTCCCCCTACCCTGGGGTTGGGTTTACCCCGACCAACTCCCGGTGCTTGCGGGGGCACAACAGGCCGGGACCGTTCCAGTCGAAGCGACATCAGAGGTTGTGGCTTCGGTCGGACGTCCCGTCCTCCACTGAGGACCCGTTTGAGCACCGGTGCATTGGCCAGGACCACCACTCGCGCCGGGTCCTCAGATCCCTCCGACAGACTCTGGTTAAGCCTTTTTGTCGGAGGACTCCGAGGACTTACTACCTTACCTGACCCCCTGGGAAACCGGAGAGACTGAACCGCTTCCCTCTTGGAGACAGGCAAGAGACCCAGCGTCTCAATGAGGGCCCTCCAGTTCATAAGAACTGCAGGTGAGTTAGGGGGGTTCAGAGAGAACTCCGTAGGAATCTCCCATTCCCCCACCTGACATACCTCCCTCATTGCCTCTACCTCCTCGAGTTCTACGGATTGGCCCTCCAGGGTTCCCAGGGTAGCCAACAAGTCTGCCACGTAGGCAAACGAGCCCCTCCCGGGCCCCCCTAACACCCTCAGGATAGTCCGCAGGGCAGACATCCTGACCCTTCCCAGGTCATCCCCCACTTGGGTCAGATTGGAGAAGATCTCCGGGATGTGCTCGTGAAGGCAATGCTCCCGGAGATCTAAGACCCTCGCCCCACACTCCACCATCTGACACAGCATGTCGGAGGAGCTACTGGGTGATGCCTCTAACACCACCCGGTCTCCCCCGACGGCCCCAGTTTTGGGTTCGACCCAACTGGGGAGCCCAAAACCACCACCACCTCTGCC
This sequence comes from Arcuatula senhousia, assembly GCA_963971305.1. NCBI lineage: Eukaryota > Metazoa > Mollusca > Bivalvia > Mytilida > Mytilidae > Arcuatula > Arcuatula senhousia. Next base: position 40,968,925 of record OZ020303.1, on the reverse strand, counting down.
CTGCCCCTGAACCCAGGAGGGCTCACTGGCATCAGGGGACAGGCAAACTGCCCCCTCTCCACCAGCTCCCCCCCCACTCGGCGACACAGAGGGCCAAGACCCCCCATGTCCCCCACTTACCACCGCAGCCGCACGGCGTCCTTCTTCCTCTGCCCTCCTGGCCCTCCGTGCGGCTCCGCTCCGCTTCCTCCCCCTGTTCTTCTTCTTCTTGGGCCTCCGCTGGTCCACTGTTGAAGGCTCCGGTGGTACCAGAGCCCCCTCTGGCCGCGAGGCCAGCGGTACCGGAGCCTGTTCCGCCTCGGAGACCCAAGCCATCTCCTCCACCTCCTCCACTATCTCGGCCACCTCCCCGGCCGAGGAGTACCCTTCCTCACACTCAGCAGTGAGGAAGGTCTCACTCCCACTGTCCACCAGTTCTAAGACATCTGCCATCTGTAAAAGAAAAAAACAAAAAACCGGGCACAGGGTGTCCTGAATAGACAGCCCTGCGCCCGATTACAATAACTATAATTATCCCCCTCATTCCCCTTGTGGACTGCACCCCTTACATGTCCAACTTGAACCGTGGCTGCAGCTGACACCCCGGACAGATGTAATCCCCCATACTCTCTGCCTCCTCAGGTGTCACTCCAACACACCCACCGTGAAACCACTCCTTGCAGCCCTCACACTGGACCATAAACTTCCCCTGACATGGTCTCCTACAAGTACAGTACACCTTCCCACCCACCATGACCTCGGGCATGTCCTCACTGACCCTACCCTCCCGAACTTCGGTGCTGAGTTTTTGCGCCCACACGGGGACCACCCTGTCTTCACACAATTTCAACCTATCGTGGTTAGCCGTAAATACAGCTTTTTTCAGTTTGACCCTGTACAGATAGGGGGTAATACGCTTCAATATGACCCCTGGTCCCTTCCAAGATGGGCTTAACTTCCTACTTTTGCCTTTAACGGTTGCGGTGTCCAACTGGTACACCAGGTCCCCGGGAAGGTACTCCCTCACCCGCACCTTTACGTCATAATCCCTTTTCATACGCCTCTGAGCCAACTTCAGGTTATCCCTCGCCACACTGTGCGCCCCCTCCAAAGCCCCTTTTAACCCTTCCACATACTGTTCTGGGTCCCCTTCCTTCCCCTCTCCCGGCTCCCCATACATTAACTCCGCCGGTAGGTTGACCTCCCTCCCTAACATCATCATGTTAGGTGTGAACCCTGTGCTCCTATTTACCGATGCTCGCAATGCCCCTCCCAGTTGAGGGAGGTACTGATCCCACACCTTCTGATTTTTCCCCACGAAACAACGAACCGCAGCCATCAACGTCCGGTTACAGCGCTCTATTTGCCCGTTGGCCGACGGTCGGTAAGGCGTGGTCCGCGATTTATGGATGTGCAACAGGTCACACATAGCTCTGAACAGGGCAGACTCGAAGTTCCGGCCCTGGTCCGTGAAGACCTGGAAAGGGCACCCAAACCTGGAGAAGAATTGATTCACCGCAGCCCTAGCGGTTTCTTCCGCCCCCTGGGAAGGCAGGGGGATGCACTCTACCCACTTGGTGAACTGATCGATCATCATGAGTATATGTTCGTTACCCTGTTCAGTTTTGGGAAGGGGCCCTATGAAATCAAGGTGTACCTTTTCCATTACCTCCCCCGCATGATAAGAGATCATTGGGTGTCGGGCAGCCACCGTTGCCTTCTTGTTCTGGTTGCACTCCGAACAACCCTTGACATACCTGCCCACATCTTTACTTACACCCCTCCAATAAAAACTTCCCTTTACTCGCCCCGTAGTCCTTTCTATCCCCTGGTGTCCGGCTAGGGGAGGGTCGTGGCACAGACTCAACACTCTTGCTTGGAGCCCCTTGGGTACCACCCGCCTTGGGGGATATTTGTCATCCCCCTTCTTCCAGAGGATCCCGTCCACCAACTCAAATAGCTCTCTATTCACCCAATAATATTTCGATTGAGCCTCCCCGGCCAACACCTCCCCCTCCCTGGGCTCTACGTTGTTTTCTAGCCAGTTTATTACCCAGGTTAAATTTTGGTCCTGCCGTTGACCCTCCTTAAGTTCAGCACTACCCGGGCCCTGTAAACTAACTCCCACCTCCTCACGGACCACTCCCACGCTGGGCAATGGATCCCACTGCACCTTTACGCCCACATCCCCCGAGGTAACCCACACCTCTGATACCCTTGGAGTTACCCCTGACTCAGTAGCTATCTTCCCTTGAGAAAGTGGGATTACATCGTCCACGTCTTTGTCGAACATGGCCCAATTGTTCTCAGCCCGTGTACAGTATGCACACCCCCCACATGGCAGATCCTGAAGCTTTGTCCCTACTTTAAACCCAGGACAGGGCCCTCCCCCTGGAAGACGGCTTAGTGCGTCAGCGTTTGTGTGGCGTTTTCCTTCCCTGTACTGAATTTCCATGTCGAATTGACTTAATTCCTCAAGCCACCTAGCCAGTTGCCCCTGGGGTTCCTTAAAATTCATGAGCCAGGTCAAACTGTGGTGATCAGTCCTGACCGTGAAATGCCTCCCCATTAAATAGTGACGGAACTGGCGAGTGAACCTCACAATAGCTAGTAACTCTTTACGAGTGGTGCAATACTTCTGCTGTTCAGGGGTCAGTGTCAGACTGGCATATGATACCGCCCGTTCTTGTCCCCCCTGCACCTGCAGCAGTTCTGCCCCAATTGACTTGTCCGACGCATCGGTATCAAGGATGAAGGGATCATGGGCATTGGGCAACGCGAGCACTGGTGCCTCTACCATCGCCTGTCTGAGGGCCTTGAATGCTTTTTCTTGTTCCTCCCCCCACTGGTAGGACCTTTTTCCCGTCAGGGCCTGAAGGGGTAGAGCTAATTGACTGTAGTTTTTTATAAACCCCCTATGGTAGTTGGTGAATCCCAGGAACCGCTCCACCTCTTTAGTGGAGGTTGGCCGTGGCCACTGTTCGATATCATGGACGTAGCCTGGACCAATTTGCATCCCCTCTGGTCCCACTACCCTACCCAGGAATTCAACCCTTTTCTGGAAAAGTTCACATTTCTTGGGCTTGAGCTTCAACCCGTATTCCCTGAATCTGATGAGCACTGCACGGAGATTCTCCAGGTGCCCATCAAAATCCCTCCCCAAGACCAAGATATCGTCCAAGAAAGCCAGGACCAACTTCCAATTCAGCCCCCTCAGGACCAGGTCAATAACCCTTGCATAGGTGGCTGGGGAGTTGCACAAGCCAAAAGCCATTCGGGCAAACTCGAACAGACCATACTTGGTTATGAACGCTGTTTTGGGCCTATCCTCCGGTTTAATTTTGACCTGCCAATACGCCGAATTGGCGTCCAATTTAGAGTACCATATATTACCCGCCAGGGTATCTAAGCACTCCTCCACCAGAGGCAGGGGGAAAACGTCCTTCGTGGTTTTAGCGTTGAGTGCACGGTAATCCACGCACCAACGAACCGATCCACAACGCTTCCGAATCAGAACTGGCGCAGAGGCCCATTCAGACACCGACGGTTGGATCACCCCCGCCCCTAACATCTTCTTCAACTGGGCCTCCTCCTCCCCTGCGAACCCCAAGGGCGTGCGCCTCATGCGCTGCTTAATGGGTTTATTATCCCCCGTGTCTATGGTGTGATGAATAGCTTCAAAACGCCCCAGGTCAAACTCGTTCTTTGCAAAAACGTCCTCAAATTCACATAAGAGGTCGCGGAGGGCTTGTTGCTCTGGTTCAGCTAACTCCCCCCTTGATTTTTCGAACAACCCGGCCAAATGCTCTGGGAGGGCCTTTTCCCCTTCCCCTGGCAGTTCCCCTTCCGCGCGGGAAACCTGCTGGACAATAATTTCCTCCTCCCCTGGCCGCACCTCCTCCGCGTAGGAGAGAACCAACCCCCTCCCTACCTCAATGTGATGGTCTGTGGGGTTGATCAAGCACACCACCGGTTCTTCCCCCCCTTTATGCAAGGTTCGAGGAATTAGCACATTCTGTTCGGTGGTGCAAGCGCGGATGATAAAGTTTTCCTTAATGGGTTTGCTCAGTTTAGCCCCTATTCTCATTACAGAATTGGGTGGTACTCTACACCCTTGGACCAAAGACACCCCTATCTCCCAATCCTCAGTCACTGAGCCCCCCTTTCCCCACGACATCTGGATAATCTCATCCTTGATATGGAGATGTCTCTCCTTGAGATGTAAAGATACCCCATGTGGCTCTAAGAAATCTAGCCCTAACAACATTTCATCCCCGATCGGTGCTACATACAAATCCACCGAAAAACTCTTCGACCCCAATCCTACCTCAAAGGGGCCTGCAATGAACCCGTTCATTTGCATTCCCTTGCCTGCGGTGTTCATGACCACTTCCCTACGTATGGGTGGGGCGTTATCTAGAGATTTGTAAAATTCCTCAGATACCAATGTGACTTGAGCTGCAGTGTCCACCACTGCTTGTAAAGGGACCCCCTGGACTCTAATAGGGACCCTAAACATTGCCCCATTGGACAGTTTCAATATGGAGACGGGCTCCTCAGGGACTTCCGGGGTGTTCAATGGGTGGGGCCCTTCAAGTGTATGACCCACCACCTCTATACCAACCATAGTATCGTCCCCCTCCCCGTCAGACTCAGTTTCAGAGTCATCAGAGTCTGTAACCGCTTCCGGGCCTACACTCCGAAGCATGAACCCCCCTTCGGCATGGGAGTCGACAGCTAGCGAGCCCCATCCCTCACACGGGTCAGGCACGCCCCCCTGTATCACCCTGACTGTGGCTAGGGGGCCCGAGTCGGGGGCCTCCATGGTAATCTCCCTCACTTCCGGGGTTTTCCATATCCCAGTTTTTTCCTGTGTCAATGATTGGGTTTTGTCTTTGCTGAGACCGTTCTGTGGTTGGAGGGGCTCACTCAGGCCTCTTGAGTTGCCCCCCTGAAGTTTAAAGCCCCCTGTTGTTCTTGGAATGTGACCCGCCTCTCTACCTTCGGTGACCCCATGAGCTTCGGGCATTCCCTCTTGAAATGTCCCGGATCCCCACAGTGGAAACACCCCTGCTCCCTTCTAGGGGAGGGACTCGTTGACTGGGACCTGGACCACCCACTCCGGCCCCTCTTGAGTTCCTCGAGAACTCCCTCCATTGTTTTTGCAAGCCTCCCCACTTCAGATTCTAAACTCCCCAACCGTTTCTCATGTTTTTGACTTGTGGAATTTATCCCCTCCCCTAGGGCAAAAACGCTTTTCTCCCCGTCGGTATGATCCCCTCTCTCAGATATTTGCTTTACCTCTTTCCGGGTTGGGCGCCCATAAATGGCCTGGTGATTGTGTTGGTGCCATTTCATTTTATCTATTGCCTCATCAACAGTTTGTGGGCGAATGTTAGAGGCATAACTACCCGCCTCTTTATCCACTGCCCCTTGGCAGAACCTTACCACTGCTTGCTGGTTCAAGTGGGCCTCCGGGAGGTCCTGGAAGGCCCGGGTGGCCAGGGACAAGACCCTGTCCGCCCAGTCCTCTAAGGATTCCTCCGGAGACTGCCGTGCATTGTTAAACTGCACCTGAGCTGTTTCTGGGAGCTCCCTAAACCAAAAGCGCCTTTCCAGTTTTTCAACTAGTTCCCAATAAGACATGTTGTGTTTGCGTAACAAAGTAACACACACAAAAATATATCTCACAGAAGGGATTATATATTTTTCTACTGTAGGCAAGCCCCTGTGCTTAGGGGATGACCAAAATTTAGATTCCGAGAGATGGGCGACAGCCAGTGGCAGTTTTTGTAGATAAATAGTCTGGCCTGGAAAAACTTAGAAATAAATATTGTAGCCTTAAGGAGGCTGGGGGTTATAAAACAGAGCATCTTTTTCATTCATCTTGCAAATTTTTTGCCTTTATTTCAGTTTTAACCCTCTTGCTGCCATATTAAAATTTTGAATGACGTCGCCAACGCCACAATGTTGTGACGTTACAATAGCGATACGCCAGGATCTTTGACAATGTTTGATGAAATATGACGTCTTTTTTATTTATGACGTTGCTACGGTAACAATAAATTGAAAACAACTTTTATATTCGATTCCATATTGTTTGTTAGATATTTTTCTGTCATAAAATGCCGCTCTTTTATGTTTTGAACGAGTGTGTTTAATTATCAGGAATGATTTAGTTGCATGTAATATTTTGGTCTGATGGACACATATGTCCGTGTGGCAGCGAACCGGTAGTGGACACATATGTCCCTTTGGCAGCGAGCCGGTAGTGGACACATATGTCCTTTTGGCAGCAAGAGGGTTAAAGACTTGCTACAGCATAAATGATATAAAATTTATTTCTTTATTATTATAGAATATAGCTAGCACAGCTCGCAAGTGGAGAGCTCTACGGTATTTGTTCCTGCGAAAAATTTGCCTAATGCTGATATTGATTTTTCATGGTCCGGAAAGGCTCTCAAATTTTAACAGGAACAGAGTGTATTTGAAAATAATTACCCATTTTGCTAGTCACATTCCAAAAAATTATCTATTTATTAATGTAAAAAGAGAAAATATTCTGATGACGACAAGTTGCTACATTTTTTGTAGTAACCAAATTTTAATCGATTTTTTCTTACTTTTCTATTTAGTGTTGAATCGTGCCTAGGATTTCGTCCCAAATTGAACGTTCTAGAAAATTAACCAAAACAAAAATAACTATGATGGTTTCAGATCTTATTTGACTGCATCGTTTCGAAATCAATTTTTTTTTATTGAACAGAATTATGCTGTGCTCGCATTTAGGCACTGCCTATAATTTTCATATTATTTATTGATAAAAAAATTTACAGGATAAACACTTCAAAAGATATCAAGCAAAAAATCTAATTTCAGGGGAGATAACTGGCAGGAAAAAGTGTAACTAATTTTTACAAAGAAATTTATTAGAAAATTCAGTATTCCTTAAATGTTTCCAAATGGAGTTACCGTGACCCCATGTTTTAATTTATTATAAAAATCAAAAGTATATCCCATTTTTGTTCTTTTACACAAATTTGTAGAAATTTCTATGTGAGGTTTTAAAAATATACATGTATGTGTTACAGTAAATATGTGTAATCAGTAAATATGTGTAATCAGTAAATACATGTATTTACTGAAATTTAGGAAATACGTGAATTTACTAAGGCACCAAGTTAATACGTGTATTTACTAAAACTGGTCAGTAAATACATGAATTTCTTAAACTTTTGAGGAGATTTTACACGTTTTTTCTGATACTTATTTTAGAAATTAAAACTTTGTAAATTATAATTTTCTGTATCAAATTTGTTATAACATGTATAAAGTCAATACAAAAACAATGTTATAATAGAAAATAATGAGATGTGGAATATAACCAGATAATATGTATAATATGTTTTTTTTTTTTTTTCAGATTGAACAAAATGACAGCTACTTTTGAAACAGTGCCAGTTATTGATGTCCACAAGGATAACATACAGACAATATGGCCATCACTTATGCTTGCTCTTAAATCTGCAACTTTTGTTGCTATTGATACAGTAAGTTTTAACTTGCATGCATATGTCATGTACATGTATGTTTGATGTAAAATTTTGATCTTTCAATATTTGTATGAAAATTTAATGTATAAAATATATAAGAGACGGATAGGTACTAATGGGGCATCCAAATGTCAAAAGTCCAAAAGGGCAGAAACAGAACCAGTAAACACCAACAAGAACATGACAAAAACAGACAATACATAATACAGAAAGACAAAAACAACTGAATATCCATCAACAATTCGAACTCAAGTTGTAAAAAGAGTGAAGGCTGCTGGCGGTTGTCCATTGTGGTTTTTCTGAATTGCCACTTGATTGTAGGCTGTGTTGTACACTTATTCCACATCTCATTAAGTTTTATCAGGTGCTCTGCAAAAGTAAGCAGCTACCACCTGCTAAAGCACATACGTCAGGCTAGAGATACTTTATTAATATTTGAAAGTATGAGTGGCAATAAGGCCCATTTTTGGCCCAAAATTAACCATGAAATTAAACCTGAGCATACAGATATCTTTAGTCGCTGAAAAACTGATCAAATATAAGACTTTAAGAAAATGTTTGTTTTCTTTGTAATCACATTTAAGTTGATATAAATGAATATCATAATATTTGAACCAACTACATTTTTTGGACCAATTATGGATCTTTATGTCTCTCATCCCTTGGCCAAAGTTTACTAATGTAGAAAATACCTTGTAAATGGAATAAATGTACATGTACCACAAAACACACCTGTCAAAAATCTATTTAAACGGTAATTTCAAATTAACCATATAAAAAAAAGCAAGAACAAATTTTTATGGAATCAGAAAATAATTTAAAAAATATTACAACAGTTACAAAGTGCTTGGCAAAAATTTTTAAACAGGAGGCTCATCAGAAATACTCTATCTTAGCTAGCCAAGGGTTACAATCCACTATCTCTTATCTTCTTATAGAGATAAGAGAAAGTGGATATTAACCCTTGGCTAGCGCAAATGGAAACACTCTAGCTACTGTGGTTTCGTTATTATTTGTGGGGTATCAATTTTTTTGGTTTTCATGGGTGGCCTTGACCCATGGAATTTGATACATCATGAAAAGGAAATTTAACATTGATCTGTATGCTGCAAATTTTAAAACCATTAATTTACATCCACAAACTTATCATTTTTTATGTAACTACATAACTTGATACCCATGAAAATTAATGAATCCACAGTATTCAAATTCCGAAATATTATGCTTCTGATGAGGATTTTATAAGACTATTTTTCAAGTCATAATTTTTGCAATGTGATTGAGACTTTATTTTAGGAGCTTAGTGGAATAGGTGACAGAAGAATATTGAATGCAAAGTAAGTTTCATTTCCCAAACAGAATTTAACTCCAATAGGATTTTTTTTTATGCTCGATCTATGAAAGAAAAGGAGGCATATAGTGTAGGGCTTGGGTCACATAATATTTCAAATGTCTCAGCAACTTTATTCGGCATGGAATGAACATGTAGAACATCAATGTTCTTCCTCAGGCTATTTAGCAACCATGCAATTTAATGCAGTCTTTTTGAAAAATATGCTTTCTACAAAAATCATTTAATACAATGTTTATTCTAAAGGGAATGCAATGCTATATTTCAAATTTAGAAATCTCTGGATGTCTTTGATTATTTCTTAAGTGGAAAACTGTTTTTTTTGTCAGGTTTAAATTTTTTGGTAGAAATTCATTTTATCTAAAGAATAAGAAATCAGGTCATTACTAGTTTTTGTACACAAGTAGTTCATAAAACAAACATGATATATATAATATAAATATTACAGGGATCAAAAGATTGTTTATGACTGAATAAATACAACAAACTGTGAAAATACACTACTTTTTGTTTTCATTTAAGACAAATAGAAGATAGATACAAATCTATGTCAGAGAGTGCCAAATCAAGATCAGTTGTCTCTCTTGGACTGTCATGTTTTAAGCTGGAAGATGTCTCCGAATGTTCACGACTTGAAAATGAAGACCATATGCAAGTTGATGGAGACAAAGAGAAAAAATCCACTCAAAAGTGGCAGTTTGGAGTACAGACATACAATATTACTTCCCTTTGCCAAGATGAGTATGTTGTTGAACCATCTTCTCTGCAGTTTTTGGTGGAACATGGGTTCGACTTCAACAAGTAGTATTCCAAGGGTGTGGCTTATTATAGAGGTCCTGATAGGGTAGGTTAAGAAAAGAGGTCTTGGTCTTTCCAAAGGGGACCAAAAGGGGCACTGGCCCCTAAGGCCATAAAAGATAATTCCTAGGTTCTCTTCCAAATTTATTGAAAATATGGGGTAGGGACCAATTTATTTTTGATTTTTTATCCATTTTGATAGAATGTTCTGCAATTTTAAAGGAAAAACCAAAGTATATGGCAAGCCAAAGTGGACAAAAATAGCTATTTATGATTTTCTAATATTAAAAAACATTTTCTAATATTAAATAATACTATAGTTTTACTGGATTATTTTGAAATAAAGAGTTTTATTACTTGATGCACTGCTGTGTAAATAGCTGATCTTTTTCAGTGAGGAAGTACAAGATGTACAACATAAGGAAAGGGGGATGAAAAAATATTTTGTTTTTTGGATATCATTAAGGCTACGGTTTTTAGTTTTCCAAATATAGACTACAATATAAAGCTTTCTCTCGATTTTAGTTACAATCAAAGCTAATAAATTAAAGCAAGTTGTTCATAGAATTTACAACATCCAATCATAATAGACTGAAATATGCAGTCTTTGTTATATTACATTTATACCATGAAGCAGTTTAGATATAGTTCATTTAGTATGTGTTCAAAATTGATGTTGAAAAATTGTTTCACTCACTGATTGAAAATCTGACTGATCTTATTATAAATCACGGATGGATTAACAAATATTAAGTTTTCACACATTGAATTTTTATGAGAGATTTGTAGGATCCATTATTTAACAAGTCATGTTAACTATCCTTATGAATCAGGACTTTTTGATTTTTTAAAAATATCAAATGCTAAGTAGAAAAATGATCATGGGTATAAGCATGGCTAACTAAGGTATAATCATTTAATTTCGTGGGGATAAAAATTCTTCGTTCAGAGCACAAAACTGAATTTGAGGGGACAAATTTTTGTGCATATTATTTAATTTTGATATACAATCATCAAATAGATATTCTCAATTTGTGGGATTAAATTGCATGGATTTCTCTAACCCACAAAATAAACAAAATTAAATCCCCCACTGATATTTCTGCTTCTACAGTAATTTGTTACATCTTTATGTTCCATTTATTTAAAAACCCATGCATTTATACTTAAAAATAAAAATTCTATCCTTTGTAACATGTGTAATAGTATCTATTCTTTATTTCAGCTAGACTTTAAAGGTCCCACATTCCTCAGACAGCTATTCATCAGCTTATTAGTAGCAGAAATCCCAGTAGTCTTTCATAATGCCTTGATGGACTTAATGTTTTTATACCAGAATTTGTACACCAATCTCCCATCGTCCTCTGCTACTTTCTTGGCTGATCTCACAGAAATGTTCCCCAATGGAGTTATTGATACAAAATTCATCACAGACTTTCAGCACAGAATGCCAGCATCATACCTAGAATATGTGTTCAGAAAAAGGTGTTTATAGTAGAAAGCAACAAATACCCTTAAGGTTTATTTCTCGCTCTTCTTAACTGTAATGAAGGTTTGTATACCTTACAAAGTCAGACTGAAAAAAAAAAACTGTAAGGCCAACAAAAAAATATTCTAGATTCTCACCCCCTCCCCCTATTTTTTCAACCTCCTCAAAAAAAATTATTTTGATTTTTGCAAAATTATGTTCATATTTGGTCAATTTCCTTTGAAATGGCAGAATATTTTGTCAAATTGGTTAAAAAAATATTGACCTCCCACCGAATATTTCCAAGAAATTGGATGAAAATCTAGCATTAACTATTTCATTATGGCCTAAATTAGAAACCTTGTTAGTTTTCCATGAAGATTATTTTTGTGGTTTGTGAGCACCAAATATCACCTACTTAATGAGTACATGTACATGTAGTTTATAATATTATACATTTATCAGAAACACATGTGACATCACCTTTGAAAAAATTGTCTTTTCATTTTTTATGTTCATTTTAAGAATATACTGCATGAACTGTGAACATATTTATTTTGGTGCATTGAATCTTAATGACTATTAAGCAAGTTTTTGTTTTCACGGGTTTCTAACGTTGTACATTGAAATTTTAGAAAATTGTTAGTATACATTTGCATTGAAAGAAAATTGGGTTTATTTTCTTGTAAACTTTTTAAAGTCAAAAGAATTCGATCGGATTACCGATAATATAAACTATGCCTAATATCGTTAAGAAAGTATTATCAAATCTAGTTTAAACCGGAATACAACAATGAAATTTATTTACTTTGCAGTTGCACGGACCCCACATGCAATGTGATTGACAAGTGTAAATATCAATACACCAATTTAACTAGCCAAATTTTTAATATTTTCACGGAAAAAATATTAATTTACTAAATTTATAGGACGAATATATCAATAAATTTATTCATAAGTATTAACTGTAATAATTTTTTGGTTTATAGAGACAAAACCAGTATACACCAATGAGAACGGGACAGACAAAATGTAGAACACCGAAACACAAAAACTACTGAAAATCAATTAACAACATGAACTCTTGTCATAACAAAAGTGAACTCAGGTGCTCCAAAAGAGTAAGCAGTTCCTGCTTGCTATAGCACACCGGTTGGGTTGCCAACTGTCAATTCAGTGTGTCAAATCTGATAAAGGATAACAAAAATAATATGAAATAGTTAGTACATTGCAAAAATCACTACCTGTAATTTGCAGACAAAGAGACAACTACCTTGGAATTGAGAAAAAACAATCCTATGCAGCAATAAATATACCATCGTACAACAAGATGTCAGACCAAGTCATCCTTTGTGGCGTTAAACTACCCACCTCCTATCTAACAGATGTACAAGCTGACCAAGTAGACGACCTTAAAGACTCAGTTTGTGAAGTTTTCTCTGTAAGTTTCCATTTGGCATGGCCACAAAGTTAGTAAAAAGAGTCAAAAATTGAAATGTTAATAACAAAGTTTCAGCAAAACATTGTAAAAATTTCAAAATTTCATCTGTAGAGCATTTTATCCTTGATTATAAAAATCTCTTCAGAGATATTAAACTGCAAAAAACTCAAAAGGCCAAAACAAACGAAAGATGGAATTTGTATCTTTAAAATAAATCGAATAATATTATTATAATATTGAAATAACTATGATTTAACTCTAAAAAAGTCAAATTCAAAAAGGCTGGTAATTACATCCTGAATTTGGCACAGGTGGGTAGGGGTTTTGGTGTGGGACTGTGGACTTTAATTTAACCTATATAGAGGGAGTTATGTCTTTAGATTCAAATTCTATTTCAGTACTACCCATGTCATGCAAAATTAGAGGCCTAATTTTGCTTAAAGAGACTAGAATAATGACCCAACTTGAGGTGCTGTTATTAGTTGTAGATTTACCTTAGTTTGCCTCCAAAAAATTGAAACTCGAAGCAAAAATATGATAATCTAATTCTATTTCTAGGGGCATGGATGGTGCGGAGCTGGGAAAAAATGTAAAAGGTCACATGACATTGATCTCATTCTAGACTTAGACAACCTCGTCCAGACACGGAAAAAAAGAAAACGAAAGCGACGTAAACAAAACACAGAAGATAAAAACCAAGAGGATGATGACATTCAAAATCAAGAAGAAATTGAGGACATTTCTAAAGATAATGATGTTAAAAGTGAGTGTTCTTCTGTCCAGAACTTAACCTTGACATCTAATGTTTTGAACAAACCTGGCGAGATTGTCAGATCAGGCAGCCATAGGGCAGGTTTTGACGCATTCATGACTGGATTTATTTTAGCTACATATATTGCACAGTATGGTACATTCAATGGTCAATATTCTCTGTCAAGTTTAGGTATTGACCAAATGAAAAATTCAATTTATTTGACAGGGAAGGATCATCCATTGAATATTGTCAAGAGCAGTTTCTCAAAAACATCCAAAGATCACAGGGAAAAATTTGAGAAACTTAAAGTAGGTAGACCACTTAATTCATGAATACATGTTTTATTGTCTTATAAATAAGTCTGAAAAGGGCTGTTTTCATATGATTTTAAGTCATTAAACATCTCTCATCATTGTTATCTTTATGCCATTTTGATATCATGCTAAGAAACTTTTTAAAAAAATGGAACACAAAATTTTCTGTCTTGTTACACTTATTCAGTAATAGTGAGGAGCGTAACAATATAGTCCATTGAAGGTATAGCAATAGTTTGTTCAGTTAATGGGGAAAGTAAAATCCAATGCAAGTTAAAAAAATCCATCATGTAACAGTTGAAGCTTCAAAGGCAAAACTCACACACCATAATAAATACAACTCAGGATGGATTCACAATTTTATAGGAATACTTCTTAATCCAGTTTTATTATCCCTGAGCCCAACACAGTTGGGGTTGGCATAATGTGTTTGGGTGCTATGTTTGTACAGTAGTTATTATGTCGCCTGCAATGTGTTGCAGAAGCAACATATAGGGGTTACTTTTGCACCATCCGTCGTCTTGCATCGTCCTGCGGCGTCACAAAAATTTCCATTCAGTTTTCCTGGAAACTACAAGTCACAACCTCTTGATATTTGGTATGTGGCTTCCTCCTATGGTACTATATGGTGTGAAGTGATTTTATGCCCATATTTCATCTACTTCCTGTTTACCGAATATTTTAAGACGCAGGCGACATACGTCTTCCATGGAAGGCCACCATTCTAGTAATATTTTTCATGTACTTATAATTTTCATTTGTGTCAGTACCTTAGCAACTCTACATCATAGAATAATGTTATTTAGAAAGGAGGAGCGTCTCTGATAGATGCAAACATCTGACCAAAATTAGATCACCTTAACCTACATTTTCTGCATGAATGCATATGACTTTAATAGGTTTAAGTTTTGGTAAAGGTTAATATCTCAGCAACTGCAAGTAGTAAAGGAAGATAATTGGTCTGTGAGTACATCTTTGATAGTAAGTTACATCTGTACCAGAATTCAGTCACCTTGACCTACATTAACTTGGTTTAAAGTTTTGGTTAAGGTCCATATCTCAGCAACTGTAAGTGGTAGAGAGATGATAGTTGGACAGTGGTTACATCTTGAAAAATACCATAGTGGGCGTGTATTAATATGTGAATTGATATGTGACCAGGCAAAACACGACCATCTGCAAGCTTTTGATTGGTCAGGTAGCGAAAGGATTGTATCCATAGCTGTGGCTAATCACTTAAGCCATCAGGGTCCCTCCCCTCTGTCAATATTCTTTTTGTTTCAAATATCATTTTGTCATGAAAGAAAAAAAAACATTGTGCAAGTTATACCTCAGACATAAGATGTAACTTTTACTCAAATTTGTATTTTGCGGAATTTGTGAAAAAGCATTTCTTATTTCTGATGAAAAGTGAAATAAAATTATGATCATATCAATGAAAAGAGATAATATTACTTACTGAATCAGGTAGGTGTGCATGTGTTTTTGTCTGTTCAATTTTGTTATATTGTCTCGCCTGCGACGAATACTATAGTAGCAGAAGCAAGACATAGGTATTACTTTCCGGTGGCGATGGTGGCGTCGTAAACTTTTTTTTTTCAGTTCATGTGATGGTCTACGCAACTGTCAACATGCCATTTTACATTGACCTCATTTTCACACTTCAGTGACTCTGTGAAATTAGATCTTTTTTCAGGTTGAAAACTTCTTTGCAAGACTTTTGAGGAAAATGAATTTCATGAAAAGTATAATAGCTAGGCATCTGATATTTAGTATACAGACAGTTCATGTTAAGGTATACGCAACTGTCAACATGCCATTTCACCTTGATGCCATTTTAACACTTCATTGACTCTGTGAACTTTTGTCTTTTTCGAGCTGTACACTTGTTTGTATGACTTTAATTTGTAGAAAATGAATTTTTGAAAAGAATAATAGCTAGACATCTGATATTTAGGATATTGATGAATTAAATTAGGGTTTTTGTGTCTGTCACAATATCATCTGACCTTGACCTCATTTTTACACTAAATGACTGTTAATATTGTTTTTATGTGTTCAGTCTTTTTAATATGTTAAGTCTGTTTCTTAGCAGTCCGAAAACCAGTGGTATTTAAACAATAGAATGTGAGCTCTTCATCGGAAAAGATAGGAAAGTCAATTCGAATGTTTATCCTGGTTGTCAAGTGAATCAAAAGTTCTTTTAAGTACAAAATTTCTTCCAATTTTAGGTTATGCTGATAAAATAAACTTTTTTGAATTAAAAAGAGTTTTTAAAAGTAACAGATTCATTTTTATGCGTGTTATTATGTGGATATTTATGAAATGCATACGGTGCAAACTGAAATGGATCGCACAACTTTAACTTTTATATAAAAAATTGAAAAAAATCACACTATTTGTTTAAATGTACTAGTATATCTTCCCATCTGCAAATTTTCAGACATGTACTGCAAGAGGTTAAGCCAAAATGAAATTAAGAAAAAGACCTATTTTTCAAGTCCGTCTTGACAACCTTCTCTTTAAAAGTACACGATTTACCTGTTGAACATGTTTACCTTTTTGACCGGTGTCCGTAAATTGGGATCAACAACATGAGAATTTGCATTGTATTGGATTAAATGTCCGATTCAATCTTCAGTCATCCGTTTTAAAAATAGGAATGCCCCCCTTTTATCATGTTTATTATTAATGAAAGATAGAACTTGGTTGTGTCCCTTGAAAGTATTTCATAGTTACACATTGAATTCAAATGGATCGTTAAGTGATAACAGTAAAATATAATTTCCAAACTAATATCTGTCGTAAGAAAAGGTAATAACCTAACATTCCCACAAATTTCGAGAATGTACTGCAGGTATTACGCCTTGTGTGATTTTTTTAAGGTTGAGTTGACATTTTATTTTTTTCCAACGTCCAGCAAGTTTCACTCGATTTGTTAAAATATGCACTTTTGTTGACCTTATAAACAACTGTTTACGCAACAGAAAAGATTCTTTAATAACATGACATGTCCAACGTATATGATAGTAGTCAGGTCCATGCGCAATAAATGAAAGTTGAAGATTGTTTACATGCCGTCGCCATCGTTGTTGTCATGGTTAAAAATTTAAAAACACATTAGCTTTTTTCCGCAGGGGAGATAATTGAATACCACTAGATATTAGTCTGTTAGTGACTATGATAAATAAATCATTTTAGTTGGTCCACAGGAAAAGTTAAGATTCAATGAATGTATGGTTGAATAACTAGGTATTCCGATGGTGCCATCTGGCAAGACTTACTTTAGTGTTAACTCTTGTATTGTAGTTGTTGGGATTTTTGTTTGTTTTTCTTTTTTGCTTTTTTATTTATGAGATTTTTATTGCACATTTATTTGCTGATAGTTAAAATAATTATAAAAGTTGAGAATCATTTTACAGATATGTAAGTGGCTTCAGTTAGTGTAGATAAAGATCTTACTTGCATGCATAGTTTAAGTTATATATTATTCTTGCACTTTTTATACCACCACTCGTAAGAGAGGGGGCTATATTGCAATCACCTTTTCCATCCATCTGTCCGTCCGTAACAAACTTTCGTAACAGATTTCTCAGCTCCTACTGAAGGGATTGATTTTAAATTTGGTATGCAGCTTAAGCATGATGAGTTGTATTGGGCCTCCCCTTTCCAGGTCAGTTGCACATTGACTTCCTGAGCGGACTTAGATTTTTTCAAGGGTCAAAAATAGACAATTTTTCGTAACAGATTTCACAGCTTCTACAAAAGGGATGGATTTTAAAGGATAAGGTACGATAAGGCCTATATTTGGCCCCCTCTACGACTAAAAAATAGAAAACTGATCTACAGAAAAGTCATTTTGCTATTTATTAAGTCAAATGAATGAAGAAGATAAATCAACAAAATTTGTTAGATTTTTTTATCTTATTTATTTGGAATTGCTTGTCGAAACATGGTGAATATATATGATTTCTTTCAAATTCGCAGAAAATGGACAATATTTGGGCAATATTTTCAATTTTTAGATGCCAGCGACTACTTAGACCACAGTTATTGTTTATGAACTTTAATTTGCACTATAAAATGATTATTAGTCAGTCGAGAAATCCATGGTCTACGTTGTTGCCGATATTTAAAAATAACATAATAAGCATGAAAAATGACATTTTTTTACCATTTTGTTACTTTTGCACTGCTTTAGGCCTCTATAAAATTAAAATTACTGTAGATGATGGAAAATGTTTACCATTGTCAAAAAGTTTAATCATCTAACTTGAAACCTTAATGATATTTAAATCATTTACTTTGGGTTTGTTTTTCTTTAAATAAGGGGGCCAAATATGGCCCTTACTGTACCTTGTCCTTTGGTATACAGCTTGAGCATGATGAGCCGTATTGTGCCTCCTCTTTCCAGGTCAGTTGGGCATCTACTTCCTATTTTCGGAATGGCCCAGTGGGGGTTGCTCATCTACTTCCTGTTTAAAAAGCTGACTTAGAATTTATTTTTTCCATTCAACTGGCAGGGGACATAGAATCTGTTCTTTTTCACCTTACTTTGTACTTTATATTCTATATTTATAATTACTTTGGTATCAGAGCTTTTGAGTTTAGCTCTGATGAGTCCTGAATACACATGTAGATGAAAGGCCCAATAAACATATTTTGAAATTTGTCAACTGGGATTTTGTTTAAAGATGTATAGTTTCTTCATCGGTAAGTATGTGTAGTTCTTTTTATTGAAAGCTAAAGCCTGGTCACTTTATTGATTACCATTTAATTGCAAGGCATTTTGAAAATTTTGTTCATAACATAGTCAGTTAGATAATATGAAAAATGTTATGGCAAAAGTTATTGAATAAAGACATCAAAATTCATTGAAAAATACTTGTTTAATAAGCCCACATAACAACATCAATGAAAATTCTAAAAAAAATCAATAACAATAATTAATAAATATGTCAACATAAGCATAATCATGTACAATGATTCATTGTCATTTGAAATATCGTCATATTAAAATCTCAGTCATAAAATTGCACTTTTCTCATTAACATTGACATTCAGTTGTAGGAACCTTCAACTTTTACAATTTTATATGAAAAATTTTCAATGTCAAATACTTATTTATTGAAAAAAATTCTAACAAACATCACAAATAAATACTTTTAACTCGATATTAAACAAAAGTAATCAAATATTTTAACATTTGTTTTTAATTTGTCTGTTGAAGAATAAACATTAAGCTGCTCTCCAATATATAAATTGTGCACAATTTGCTTACTTTAGCTTGTTTTCTTTTGATAGAAAAAAATTCATCATCAAATATTTCAACAATTTAGTTTGATTTGACTAATTGTTTTTAAAATTTTTCTTTCACTTTTAAACCTATTAGCTTGACAATGTTTGTTGTATTGCTAACTACCCAAAATATTTATCACAGTTTTTAGCTAACCTGACCCAAAAGGTCATGTCAGCTATTGCCATCACTTGCCATTACACATGCAGTTTAACAATTTCATTGTACATTTTACTCACATGAAGAGCTACATTTTGTATTTGGTAACAACATTTATATTGACATCAATTACAATATATGATTATTTTAAAAAAATTGTGAGAAAAAAATGAAATATAAAAACATAATTTTTCTAAAAGACAAAATAAGTTTTCTGATGTAGATTGAACAACTATATTAAATTCTCTATAATTTCTCATGTTTGTATAAAGTCTTTGTCTATGATAAAAAAATCCTTTTTAAAACTAGACATCAAATGAGGATCGCCAAAGAATAAACTAAAGGTCTAATTTTGATAAGATTGATAAAATTAGAATAAAAGCCAAAATTTATTAATTTAAGAATAAGGTATAAAAATCAGGTTAAATACATACTTTAAAATATTATCATAAAATATGGAGTAAAAGAAAAGATACCATATAAGTGGATATTTTTCGAGTTTTTCTTGATAAAAGGGGTGCTTTTATTTTCGTGTCTCTAATTTTTTTTGCGATTTCATATCCAAGCTGTGACTCATTTAGATATATAAACTAATATTTCCCTTGTTCTAATTTTTTGCGTCTCGATGAGTGCCGCAAATAAAGCAAAAATTAAATCACCGTTAAAAAAACCCACTTATAAGGTAGATTAATTATTCATAATAAAGTTTAAGTCAGAATGCTTTTTCTTCTTTTCCTAAATATATACATATTAAAAAAACAAAGAATTGTAGAATTCTTCCTCTAAAATAGTATACAATGCAAAAAACAAACAAAAAAGACTTTCCAAAAGACTCAAAGCTTTTTTCTACACTAAAGCCTTTTCAAAAGACATTGGTTATCTTCATTTTTTCCATCAGCTAAAACATTCACAATTTATGTTAATTATAATGCATAGTAAAAGATGACAATGATATAAGTCTGTCCAGCAGACTTTTTACTGGCCATTAGTTGTGTGAATAAAACATGAAATGTGGCATGTTTTTTTTTTAATGGGAAAATGAAAAAAAAAATGGAATTGATGATTAGATATTGTCATATCTTAATTTTGTCAAATGGATTAAAGGGACTTGAGATTTATTTTTATATTGTGTGCATATTAAAGGCTAACATTTTTTTTTCTTTAAATACAAGAAATACACCACCTCTATTCTATAAGGATTCTTTTATAATTTTGAAAATTTTATTAATTCTTTTATGCTAAATAATAGATTTAACAAAATTCAATAAACTACCAAATCATTATTTCAAAAGTACAATAAGTTTTGATAAATAAGTAAAAAAAAAGCCAAAGTCTAAGATAGTTAAATTCAAAACATGTGTTTCCAAAACAATTAAACCAGTATTTGTTAGGATAATTCCCCCCCTTTCTGATCACACATTTGGATAAGCATAAAAATGTTCTCTTATTGACGATTTTTTCTTTTTGGAGTAAAAAAAACTCTTTTTTTAAAAACTTTAAAAACAAGTAATCAGAATTTTTCAAAATTTGCAGAGATAGGTGTTATATTCCCCAAACATATTGTGCCAAATCTCATTCTGACAACTACTATAAGAGATATTTGCTATCAAATGAAATGAAAAGAAGTGGCGTGTTTCTTTTCTTTTTTAAGATTATTATTAATTTAAGTTTTATTTGATTTAAATAGATTAATATTAGTTGTATATTGATATCAAGAAAGTAAAGCAAAGTGCATTATAAGTGATTTTTATATTCATGTTAATATTTATTTTGAAAATTCTCAACATTATTTCACCTAATAGTAATAGAACACATAAAAGGATTGCATTTCTATTCAAAACATAACAAACTCAAGAAAGGAAAATTTTACAAGGTATCAAATTTAATGTTAGTTTATGCACCAATGAAGTTCTTTTTGAAATATGATTTTCATACAACACATACTATTTACCCTTAATATAAGGTTATAAATGTAAAGATTTCAATGGAATACATAAACGGGAAATTCAAACACATAATTCATCATTTTCAGTTTAACTGACAAAAGCAATTGACACAAAAAATAGTCTTTTCTTTCTGATAAAATTTGACATGAGTTATGTCCCTTTTTCAACTTGCATTACTTGTGCAGTCTTTCCTCTTAAAACGCTGGCCTTCTTTCTTGGATCCATTTCAGCATAAAAGCGATGCTAAAATAACCATAACAGTTTTTTGTCATATCACCATTTATTTTCACTTACTGCCAAAGTCTTATTTTATGTTTACTGACACCAAATTATGTCAGTTTTTACTGACAATAAAATATGTCAGTTTTATGGGGAAACCGACCAAATTTTAAATATCTGCTCATACAGCCAGTGATTCAGTTCCTTTTGTTGCAAGAATGTCCGCAGTGTCACATGATCTTTTCTTGTCATCTTGGTGTTGTGACTCAATGATGTAAGGGGCAATGGTATCCCTACGATTTTGTCTCCGTCTTTTTCTCTCAATCATCATTCTTTGAAGCTGTTCTACTTTCTCTCTCAGAACAGGGTCATCTCTTACTTCTGTATAGGAGTCATGTTTGGCTGAAAAATACATTTATTGTAATGTCAAAATATTCTTGACTTCCTAATATTTTAGTATGGAAATTTATACAAAGTACATGTATTCAACATTCAATCAAAAGTCATTTGGTGGGTTATAAAAATGATAATTCTAACTCTAATATATGGTTTTGAAATTGTTATTTATAGTAAATTCCAGGTTACTACCACTTTAAAGCAAGTGTTTTTGGTTTGTTTTGAAAATATGATTCTCATTGAAAAGTTAGTATATACCTTTGTCCTGAGTTTTAGAGGTAGAAGAGTTGTAAAGTTGTTGTCGTAATGTACCAGTGTGAGCTATGTCAATATTGGGTGTTGCTCCCAATAGGTCATTCAGTATATGTGCTATTGTATTAATGTTCCTTCTTGGTTGTCCATTTCTTTCTTGTACAGAATGGTCCAGGGTGCCTATTATGTAAATAACATAACTTGTATAATTAATTTGGTTCAAACAATTTGAAAAATTGTAAAATATAACACATTTATATAGTAAAGCAAAGAAGCCAATAGGTACCCATGGAGTGTTCAAATGTCAAAAGTCCAAAAGGGCCACAATAATGGACAAAATCAGTGAACAGGAACAAGAATTGCACAAAGGAACACAATTAGGAAGTTCGAATACAACAAGACCTTTGTAGGGATATTTGTATAGTATATATATATTTTTTTGTTAATTGAAAAACTTTTTGTCCTGTTTTGTGTTGTTGTGATTTTAATATGCAAATCATTTTGCAGGTTTTAATTATTGGTTGATTGTCACACTAGTTCCTTTTGTGTTTTAAAATGTTTTTGACTGTTTATTATTTCTCTCGAGGTTCTCCACCACATAAATAGCAAAATAATACTACATCATTAATTTAGTTGTTTACAGTATGAAATATATTGTTTACCATTGAATAAAAAGTAAATGTATGTTCTATACTTTTGTTGACCCTTTTTGCATGATAAGAAAAAAAAATAGTTAACATCAATGAAAAAGAAAAAACATTTGATACTAATACATTTATACTAACTACTTTTAATTACCTGAAAATGTTCCTGAGTATACACCTTGTCCAAGATGTTGCATTCTATGAATCACTGCTCCATTATTATGTTTAGGATAGTCTGATGAATAGTCTGTACCCTGAAATTTGAGAATAATTTGGTAAAGAACTGTAAATTTTAATTATTTTGATATTTCTTTTGTTTTCTAATTGTTTTTTTTTTCTTTACTGAATTTTTCTTATTTGTCCTTTGGAGATGTTAAACATATATTTTTTTCTCTTTTTATTTAAGCTTGCTAATTGGTTCCTCAGGAGACTTTCCTGATTCACTGTAACATATTTAGGTTTAAAACATATTTATTTATGCTTATGTGAATCCTTCTATGGCTTGCAGTTTGTAATTGTTGGACAAGGCCTTACACTTCACTTTATTATTATTATTATTATTATTATTATTACACCATGTTTAACGATAATTGAATGTATGAAGCTATATTCAACCATAAGGCAATATAACATGTAAAGTTACAGAGAAGATAATGAATAATTATTATACAATTATTTAAAAGCTGAAAATTTTTTTAACATGTGGATTTTTTAAATTAATCTAAATGATAAAGAAACTTTTTTATCCACCTAATTTTTTCAAAAAAGTGAAAATGAGTTTTAACCTTTTCAAAACACATAGGTGATATACTGGTAAGTAACTTCTATTTTGCAACTTTGTATGTGATGTTTTCACAGCATCAAAAGTGTTAATTACCCTTCAGAAGAATTCAGTGGGACTGGTAGTATTTTAGTATGAAAAGATCATAGTTGGAGTTGGCTAAAGGATTGGTCTACATACACGTCAGATGCGAAGTCAGTGAGGTTAAAAGTGGCTCCCGCAGGGTTAAACGACCTGCGACCTGAGAGCTTTTTAAGGGCGACTTCCGACCTACACTTCATAAAATCGACCTATGCCAAAAAACGACCTGCGACCTCCGCCAAAATATGCCTTTTAAAAGCGACCTTGCGACCTGAGGGGGGTACCCTGCGGGAGCCCCTTAAAAAATGGCTACGTCATAATGTAAACCTATTTTGTAATGATGACAAAATATTTGTTGAACTTAAAACAATAGAAGCATAACTTGAAAATCAAATTTTTTTTAGAACCTATAGATTATATGCTTTTATCATCTTGAATCTATTTCTTTATTCTTTAAAAGTTATATTTTAGTAGTGAACAAGAAGGAAACTACTTTTTATAGAGGTTTTGAGTGTTTGAAATTACACTGAACAAAAACTGATATTTGAATGAACATAAATTTTTAACTATAATGACTAATTTAAAAAAAAATGATTTTCATTTGACCACCAGTTAAAATTGACAAATTTTGAAAATGTTTAAATATGTTGCATGTTGCTTTTCAGATATATAATATTAACTTTGGACTTTATTTATATTTAGTTTCATGGAATTGTTTAATCCATTTATTGCTATTTTCTCATGTCCTTGTTCCTATCATAAAACTATGAGATTTATACAGACACCATTAAACTAAAATTGGAATACCATTATGACTGGGTTTATATATATTCATGTGAAATGCATTATAGTTAATGATCAATTGTCATTGGCATTAATAGAAAATTGATCTTCTTTATTCTCCTCTTCAATTACCTTAGAATAATAGTTCTCATATTGAGAATAATGTGTAAAACTATCTGTAGAAGACGTAGGTGAAGGGATCTCTTGATGATCTTGACTTGGTGATGCAGGTGGGACTTGTAAAGGTGATGGACGATGGTGTCGTCGACTCTGGCTTGTAGAAAGCTGGAGTTGAATGAACACTATATGATCAGCTATTCTCATTCCTAGAACCAAAGGGGCTTTTCCAGTCAAAAAGTCATTCACCTTGGTTAAGATAAAAGTGGATAAGTAAAAATGTGCAATGTGAAAGTGATAGTCATATCTCATTAAAAGCATGTTGAGTTTAAAGATGTAAAATACAGGACTAAATTTTGAATGTGTTAACAAAACCATTGGGAGGCATCGTGTGTTACTCAACTGCCATGCATATACATATATCATTAAACCATGTTTTTATGTTCTAACTACCATAATCAAATTCCAATTTTTGAAATCATTTTACATGTATTGCTTAGATCTATTTCAACTGTATGTTATTAGTGGTTTTTGCAATAAATTGTAAAGTATGACTAGCAACATAGCTTTGCTAAACTTTTACTTAGGCAATCACGAATTTTTATTTTTTTTAACATCTGTACGTTTTTAACACAGTTAAAACTTATGTTCCATAGGTCACAGATGTCATTATAGTATAAAAGGCCGTTCACCTGTAATGTCATTGACATATTCATTGATATTCATGTGTAAGGTCACTTAATACGCCAAAATTCATTGATTTGAAAAAAAAAATGTCATTTTGAGTTGCCTACACATTAGATGTGCCGCAAGTCATCGTCTTGTAACGGAAGTCACTGACATGTGCACTATCCATATAAACTGTCCAGTATTTGTTTACATTTGCAGTGTTTCCTCAATCCTGTGATAAACATGAAATCATAATTGCTTTTCACATTGTTTACAGCCTGTTTATGTACTGCCCACGAAAGTAAAGAAGTGTTGGGGTCTGTTGTCTGCTCATTCATTTGCCTGAAGTTTTTTGTGTCAAGTTTAATTGTGCGTGTGCTATCCAATTTCCAATGTTTTCATAGTTAGTTCAACACTTTTGTTTTATCCAAATATTGGCTGACGTAATATATATATACGCAGATTGACCTGTCTAACACACACAAAAATATTAAAAATCCTAACCAGTGGCATCAAAACAAGACACATTCATTACAAAAGTAAATTCATCATGAAAATTAATCACACCTGATTTACTTCCTTTTAATTGCATATCATTCGGTATAATGAATGCCCTTTAAAGGCAAATACTAGTGCTATAAATAAAACCAAGAAGCATGTATCTGTAAATTGCATAAATAAATACCTGTGAATCAGACAAACTCTCTAGAGCCTTTAACACACCAGAGTCATTTTTCTGCAACTGTAACATGAAAGAAAAATAACAGTAATATGGTGATGATTTCACTGTGACAGAAAAGAAAGAACTACCCCAATTTCAAATGAATTTTGGACAAGGTAACCTATTATAAAAACGTTGTCATTAAGGTTGACTGGTTGCCCTGACCCACCCTAATATTGGACAAGGTTACTTATTATAAAATGTATATTTTAAATGTTGTAAATGTCGTTCAATAAGCATATAACACATATTTTCAATTTCATTTAGTACAACCTAGTTCATGGATTTTTTCACGACAAAATTCATACCCTACAATAATAGTTCATGCAGCAGATTTTGAAGTAAAAAACTTATGAAACACAACATGTTAAGGGCCGACCAATGGAAGATGCATTATTGAGTATTTGGGTGTGATAAGTTAGACAGAATAACCCTTTTAAGTCATAGAAACGTTTTTAAACGTCTTGACGCAATAACTACTAATTTATACATTATGTCGAGCTGTTACCGTGAATCGTGACTTACAGATAATCCAGTCTCTAAATGGGGTATAAGGGTAATCTGGCTGTTGTCGACCACGTTGTTTTCTTGTAACGTGCCATTGTGTAAAATCCTGAAACATATAATAAAGGTGTATATAATAAGGGTGTACATATAGAAACGCCCATTTATAG
Source organism: Arcuatula senhousia (assembly GCA_963971305.1). Taxonomy (NCBI): domain Eukaryota; kingdom Metazoa; phylum Mollusca; class Bivalvia; order Mytilida; family Mytilidae; genus Arcuatula; species Arcuatula senhousia. The sequence continues at coordinate 40,942,529 of OZ020303.1, read as the reverse complement.
GATTAGTTTCAATGTTTTTCCATGCTCATCCCTGAAACTGTCGTATACATATGTTTGATTGTTTACTACTTTGTCTTTTAATTATTGAGTTTGCTCTATACATAACAAGTTTCATTTTAATTTTAGCATTATTTAAATAGGTTTTTGTTTACATTTCGCACGCTTTTTCTATTTCTGTTCTTATAGTTCATGACTTGTACGTGATCGACAAACTACGGTCTCTTACTTTCTGCCGTTGCTCTTCGGAGAACTTAGTGTGAATAGGCATGCCAATGTTACAATCATATGCCGAAATGGCCAAGACCAATACGGTAGACCAATCCGCAATCAGTATAATTAGAATCAAGCGGAGATGTTTGAATTCCTGTTTATTTGATACGCTCTGTATGTTTTGTTATCCTGTTCTTCACAAATAATATTTGTTTTGATTTCATAATTGAAACAAGCTAATGCAATGTAAAGGGGCATGTAGTGAAGGGGTGTGTTTGTCCGTCTGTCTCAAATCCAAGTATCCTTATTTACTTTTCCATGTCTTTAGTAAGTATTCTTGTTTATTCTTTTGCCCAAGTTACATCTCAGTTGGATTTTTTTAAGGAAAAAAACGTGTTTATGCATGACTGGTCTTAACTTATCATTGCCAAAAAAGTTACTGGTTCTTCATATTTTTTTTTGTTGGTGTATAAGTTGATTATGACATGCAGTTTTTATATGTCAAAAACAACATGCTACGCTTTTAAGGCGAAACGCCTTATTTGAATATTTTTGGTTTTAATAATTCTTTGGATTTTTAATGATTTATAAATAAGGTTTACACGAATAAACATATACATTGATGCATGTCAATTACAACGAGAAAAGTGTGTCAGTTGTCCATGTTATTTATATATCTTTATTAGCATAATTACGTCCATTAGGACCAAAGCAACATACAAATAACACATAACGCACAAGCTAAAATAAAAGTCACATGAATAAAAACAAATGATTCATATAAGCATGTACGAATATATTTAAAAAAAAATTATACAAATTAGGAACCTGTCCGACCAGGGTCTGAAGCCCTCAGTTCTAAAGACTGTTTAATAAAGACTCCAGTGTGACAAACAAGTTCTGTATTAAAGGGGCACAATATTTTAATTAATTTAGTTTGAGTGTCCAGTCCTTCGAAAGAGGTTATGTAGTATTTTAGTTCATTAAAAAAATCCTTTCGTAAAGAGGCATTTATTTCACAATCAAAAAAGAAATGTTTTTCATCATCTACGACTTGGCATTTTCTGCATAATCTTTGTTCCCTTGGAATTCTTGTGTAGCGACCAACTTCAATGCCAAGAGAATGGTCACTTAATCTAAATTTGGTTATTAACTGTCTAAAATTACAATTTTTATGTTCAAGATACTTTTCTAAATTACAGTCTTTTTTAATTTTTCCATACCAATATAGTTTTGAAGATGTATCAAATTTGGAAATTTTTTCCAATGTTAATTTTTCATGTTTTTCAAAAACTGCTTTTTTAGCTCACCTGGACCGAAGGTCCATGTGAGCTATTACCATCACTTGGCGTCCGTCGTCGTCGTCTGTCGTCTGTCGTCGTCTGTCGTCGTCGTCGTCTGTTAACAATTTTTCAAAAATCTTCTCCTCTGAAACTACCAAACAGAATTTAATGAAACTTGGTATGAATGATCCTTAGGGTGTCCTGCACCAAACTTGTGTTTTGATTTTTGATCCGTTGAAAAACATGGCCGCCGTTACTAAAAATAGACTAGGGGGGTCAGACTACTGTTTTTGGCTTATAAATCAAAAAGTATAAGAGATAGAGGAAATCTGAGGCCACGTTACTGATTCAGCATCAAAAGCTCTACAAAAGTCTCCATTTGGTCAAAGTTGTCAGATGACCCCTTATAGGGGTTACGGCCCCTTAAAGGTGAAAAATTGCATTTTTTCATGTTTTTGGCCTACAGAATGAAAACTATTGCAGATAGAGATTAGCTGTTGCTTGCTTAAATGTTCAGCTCATTTAACTCTACAAAAGTCTCCATAGGGTCGAAGTTGTCAGATGACCCCTTATAGGGGTTACGGCCCCTTAAAGGTGAAAAATAGCCATTTTTCATGTTTTTGGCCTACAGAATGAAAACTATTGCAGATAGTGATTAGCTGTTGCTTGCTAAAATGTTTAGCTCATTTAGCTCTACGAAAGTCTCCATAGGATCGAAGTTGTCAGATGATCCCTTATAGGGGTTACGACCCCTGAAAAATGGCATTTTTTCATGTTTTTGGCCTACAGAATGAAAACTATTGCACATAGAGATTAGCTGTTGCTTGCTGAAATGTTCAGCTCATTGAGCTCTACAAAATTCTCCATAGGGTCGAAGTTGTCAGATGACCCCTTATAGGGGTTACGGCCCCTGAAAAATAGCGATTTTTTAATGTTTTTGTCCTACAGAATGAAAACTATTGCAGATAGAGATTAGCTGTTGCTTGCTTAAATGTTCAGATCATTTAGCTCTACAAAATTCTCCATAGGGTCGAAGTTGTCAGATGACTCCTTATAGGGGTTACGGCCCTTGAAAAATAGCGATTTTACATGTTTTTGGCCTACAGAATGAAAACTATTGCAGATAGAGATTAGCTGTTGCTTGCTTAAATGTTCAGCTCATTTAGCTTTACAAAATTCTCCATAGGGTCGAAGTTGTCAGATGACCCCTTATAGGGGTTACAGCCCCTGAAAAATAGCCATTTTTCATGTTTTTGTCCTACAGAATGAAAACTATTGCAGATAGAGATTAGCTGTTGCTTGCTTAAATGTTTAGCTCATTTAGCTCTACAAAATTCTCCATAGGGTCGAAGTTGTCAGATGACCTCTTACAGGGGTTACGGCCCCTGAAAAATAGCCATTTTTCATGTTTTTGGCCTACAGAATGAAAACTATTGCAGATAGAGATTAGCTGTTGCTTGCTTAAATGTTCAGCTCGTTTAGCTCTACAAAATTCTCCATAGGGTCGAAGTTGTCAGATGACCCCTTATAGGGGTTACGGCCCCTGAAAAAAGCGATTTTTCATGTTTTTGGCCTACAGAATGAAAACTATTGCAGATAGAGATTAGCTGTTGCTTGCTTAAATGTTAAGCTCAATTAGCTCTACAAAAGTCTCCATAGGGTCGAAGTTGTCAGATGACTCCTTATAGGGGTTATGGCCCCTTATAGGTGAAAAATCGTGTTTTTGGCCTATAGAATGAAAACTATTGCAGGTAGAGAAAAGCTGTTGCTTGCTTAAATTTTCAGCTCATTTAGCTCTACAAAAGTATAGGGTCAACATCAAGACCAGGTGAGCGATTCAGGCTCCTGGGAGCCTCTTGTTGGCTGTATCTTTGAACTTTTCTTTAGTCAAGTTAAATTGGTCAGCATTTATATCCAAATCTTTTAAAATAGTATCTGCAAATGTATACCATGAATAGACTCCCTTACTGTTATTGACACCCACATTCTAAATAAGAATATTAAGAGGGTGAAGATTTCGTACAAGCCCACTTAAGGCATGAAGATTGAATTTATACCTCGTCCTTTTTATTGACCTTTAATCAGTTGCCCCTATTGCCGATAGTATTCCTTGACGTAGATCCGTAAGCTGTTGCTTTATAACAACAACAAAATACTTTACAATAAACATGTCAATATCCTTGATGTGAACTTTATTTTTTTTTAATTCAATTTTAATAACTATTTTATACGATCGACTTTATACTTTAAATTTAAACATGACGGTGTTCTATTTGAACTACGCTTAATATGGTTGATGATTATAGAATTAAGGGTATAAACGGAAAAACCCGAAAAGGACTTGGGCTTTACCAATTTGTTGTGTTTAATTTTATTTTATTAATTACTTATGCCTTATTTACGATTTATCAATAAGACTATCTGTCCATATATTTACTGGTCGATTAACTATGATTTTGCTTTATCAATTACTAATGTCTTGTGCATGATTTTTATTTGTATGAAAAACATCTGTCTATATATGAGTTCACCGTACACCTACATATGTAAATATCCACCTAAAAGTAGGACATTCCCCAACATCCCACCACATTATATTTACCGAAAAATGGGACGGCATACCTTTAAGAATTAATGACGATATTATGATCACTGGCGGCGGGTTAAGTCATCTCCGACCGCCGAAGAAGGTCAGCTCATCTCCATTAACAATCTTAATTTTGGTAAAATTTAAAATAAAATGCAAGAACGTCCCTTTTTCCTAAGGCTAATTGCCAACAGTAACTTTAAATAGATAGTTATTTCCTTAACAATCTGCGGACGAAAGGTTAATGAATTCATGCATTCAAGTGCCATTTGAATATAAAACGACTTCATTAATTACATATTCATAATTCCTATCTTAGTAGACAATTCAGCCTACTACAAGATTTGACACCTTTCTGTTGACATTTAAAAGGTTTTCTTCTTAAACATTAGGAAGTCTAGAAGCGCTTTTTGCTTCGCTATGGAAAGGTGAAGGCCGTATCTTATACAATTTTGACATTAACCATCCAGAATTGACGTCAGAGCATTGATTATCACATGTTATTTCAACTTGGGGCAGTTTGATTTTCACTAATGAGAATTTCTTATTTTGTCATTTGCAAATTCAGTCTGAAACATTTTCCGATGAAACGATCAAACTTCCTTTTTGTAAAATAAATATTTTTTGTTTTGTTTTGTTCAATCATGAAATAGCATAATCTGTAATATCCCATTCATATTATTCATTTATTATGATAACGAATATGAGAAGGTAGGAATAGGCCGTTTGTCGCGAGAGATCACATCCTCTGTGGTTATTTAATCAAGTCAAAACAAACAATACATTACGAAAGAACATTAAAGTGGTAGACTAACTACTGACACAATTTTAAAACCGACCATTTAATGCACTTTGTGACCTTCCAAAGGGAAGAATCAATCATAAAATTGGAAAAAAGTAAAGCTTTTTAGGATGATGTGGTCCTTTTATGTTACTACACGCAAGATCACGGGAGTGCGATGACTTCACAAACACCAACGCGAATGAAGGAATGACTCTTAATAGGTTATAAAGAACATTATCCATAGTTTAATCGTTAAAATTCAATATTAATAGTTGTTTACATGTTTAAACTGCAAATGGTAGTTCGTGTAGTACTTTAAAGGGTGAAGAAATATATGTTTTACCCAAAGAAGTATAAAATGTTTGTTTGTCAAACCATGAACACTTTAAGAATGGTACAAAAATCGAATTAGCTTTAGTACTATAAACTACTTAATTGTCGCAACAACTTGCAGATCCCTTTATACACCACACAGGGTAAAATTCCCGTCCCTACCCACCCCTCCTCTTTTCTAGTGGTCTTCCTTTGTTTCCCATCCAAACCCCATATTTCTCAATATTATTTCCTGTTCATTTTGTCACCCTCTTCATGTTCACAGCCCTTAATTAATCCGTGAAGTGTTGCTAAGTCGTAAAACACCAAACTCGCTCACTGCCGCAATGGGCTGTGAATTCTTTGCATTTTTAAACAAAATCCTACGTCAGACATCTTCTGACAGTGCAATTTTAGATACACGTAGTCTTTATGAGAAGTTCTATGATCATAAGTGTGACAGGCATTGGACACTTTATAAAAATTACTAAAACAAAACATTTCATTTTACTAGAATTTTAAACAGAGCTCCAGATAAGCTGTGTATTTGCGTTATGAGAATATATGGAATACCAAATAATTTATTTACATCTTCTCTGCTAGGGTTAGAACAAGACCACGCCTATCATGGACAAATTTGAGACCATCATTCAGGATTCTAAATGCTTTTGAGCTTACCATTGTTCAGGCTATAGTTAACTGTTCATTGACTCAGTGGTCAGACAAGCAGCATTTATAACTAATCGACACAAAGGAGGCAAATCTTAGCACCAGAGAGTCAAAACAGGCTTAAGATCTTAATCTTAATCTTAATTGTTTGGGGAAAAAGTTTTTTTTATATTATACTTTATTTTGTCGAGTAGTAACATTATGTATTAAAATACCCAATCAAGCGAATATTAACAAATCGACAACTTCATAAGTACCGGAAAAAAATACCAAAAAAATATTGCATTTTGTTGGAAAGAAATTACAAAATATTAGTAACTTTGAATGCATTAAGAGACAGGAAAAGGAGTAACCGAACCAACTAGGACATTGACAATTATGACATTTAGTCCAAAGTAAAAAGTCTTGCTTAATCGCATCACGAAAATGAATTTTCTACATCAGTATCCTATACCCTTTATCAGCTTTCAAAAAATTTCCTGGTACATTGGTCGCAAATGAAAATAAAAGGCTTGATTTCGTAGATTATTGGAAAGCTAAAGGTTAAACTTATAAGAAACAGATTTACACCTTTTCTGACCTTTTATTTTATATCTCCATCAGGTAAAATAGTACTTAATGTATAAATGTCGTGACCTTTTGCAAAACGTTTGAACAATAATATAGAATGGAATTTGGAAAGGGGGTTATGCAAAAAAAATAGATAAATTGCCCATTTAACGTATCACAAAAGAAAGAAGGAAAGTATGTGGCTTCGATTTGATTCAATTGAAAATGTATTTGCAAATGATATTTTTTCTTGTGAAAAAAAAAGTTAATGTCTTGCATGCATTCTTTTTTGGGGGGATAGTTTTTGGATTTAAACAAACTGTTTTTCATTCATCATGTTCAAACAAAGCCTTTTTCACAAAATAAGGTATAAACCCATGTAGCTAATCTTTTATGCTATATATTATCCTTTTACCAGTGGATTGGACATCTTGAATACATTTTGTTTGGGGCGGGGAACGTGTTACCCTGTTTTCCAGAGGAATTGAACCCTTTAAATCTAGTTTGGAGCACGTGCTACCCTGTAACCCTTTATTCAACTTTTTGGACATGTGTTACCCTGTTTTCCAGAGAAAGGGACCTCTTGAACTCAACTTTGGGGTCATGTAGGTGCTTTTTTACTACTCGGTTCATTAAAGGAATTGATCTCTTAAACTTAACATAGGGGACTAGTACTAGCTAGTATAACCAGTATTTAACTTTTCTGTAAATAAGAGGAATTAAAGGGCCTTTTTATAACTAACCTTTTGGGAAAAAGTACTACCATACTACTACGTCAATTAGAGGAATTTACTTCTTAAAATTAAGTTTATGGACACTTTTGACATATTTATTGAGGTCTGTTATATCATAATTCAAATGAAATTAAATTTTTTTTTTAAATTTCATTACAAACTATAACAAATCATCGTATCGTTAGTTTAAGTTTAAAAAGTCTCAAAATTGCAAAACAAACAATTGATTGTCAACGCTTGGATCGAATAAACCATTTCTGTGATTTAATTTATTGACTATAATCGTTGAAGATATTATTTGAATGCAGTTACTAATATAATCAACATAAAACTGAAAATGTCATCTTAAAGTTCACCATTTGCCATTACAGATATTTTATTGCCAGTTGAGATTATAGCATCAGTCATGTGTTTATATGATTTTCCTTGACAGATTGGCAACCTTTATATCTTTTGTTAAAGGTTATTAATTAATCTTAAGCTAAAAAAGAACTATATTTGATTTTGCTATATTGATAAAATATGATATATCAAATGTTTCTGTAATTTGCTGTCTCACTGTCGCTAAGGAAAATTTTGGTCCTTTAGTGCGAGGTCCCTATCCTTTATATCTTTAGTGTATGCCCCACTCTTACTAAGTATTAAGTGCATATTCTTACCCCCTAAAATGGAAAGATAATACCCCATTCTATCTCGTCACCAAGGCAAAAGGAGAAGAGTGGCTGACCCCCTTAATATTTTCACCTTAATAACCATTTTCAAAGAAATCATTTTTGCTCTAATTTCCTTCCAAGTTGAATGTTGATTGACAAACGCGTCTCATTATGCACACCCGTTAGAAAAATTCCAATTGTGGTTAACCGCGAATTTATATTAGATATACACTTGAGAGTTAATGTGGTTACTTCTATTTATCTATCTATTTAAACCAGATTGTATGTGTGGGCGGACAATCTCAGCTGATCGACGGTTAAAACATTGTAAACAATATATGTCTTGCTTGTGTCAGGTCTCTCCATGTGAGGGGAGTTTTAATCATCTTAGAACAGCTTTTAATATGAATATTTTGATATGTTGTATGCAATTTCTGCAGAATTGAGTTTATTACATTTATTAGTTTCGAGTTTCCTGGTTATTGTCTGCAGAAAACCTGTTTATGTTACCTTGTGGTAAAATAAAACTATGATTGTTTACAAATTAAACTGGTTTATGTCTTGTTATAAGTAATGACTGTAATTAGGGAATATAAACCTACATATATTTTTAAAGCATTTCACTGCAGTATTAAAAATTGTTTTGAATACATCACAAAGGCATTTCAGTTCAATTGATCGATTGGTTATTTAAACAACGATTGACTGATTGATTGATTGCTTGATATTAATCTATCTAAAATCAAGAATATCGCAATACTCTTTGGTCCATTTCAAAATTGTTCACGCTTTGAGTATTGATATTTTATTTATTGACTTCTCATAGTAAACACTTAGTAAAAGTTGTTGAGTCACATATCAAATGACGAAAGAACTGATTCACTGATAGAGTTCATCAATGATAGATATATGTCCCACATCACCTTTACATAATCAACCTTGCATTTATGAATAATAGATAGTCGTCCACTCCTCATAAAGTGACTTAGTAGTTTCATAAGTTGAACCACTTGTGATTTGAACAAAGCAAAAAATAATTCTGAACAGTCAAAATGTAGCTTAATCGCCTATCAAAAATACTTCCTTGATTGCAAAACGAAAATAAACTCTGAGATAACATCAAAAAACTATTTTTTTCTATGTAGGTCAGTGAATTCAATTATGTATAGTATCAGATGCATTCGACAAGCAACAAACTTTGAGCAGAAGTTAGTCATAAATGCTTATACCCATCTTACTTGCATTGGTCGCTGTCATGTTTTTACAATGTTAGAAAGTTTAAAGACTTACCTGTTTCTATAGATTAGTTTCATCCTGTCTTGTTGCAGCCTCAACTTCTTAGAAATGAAATATTTGAGTCCCTGTACAGTTTCTGATGCTGGAACGCACATCTCCAGCTTACCACCGGTCGTGAGACACACGAGTAAGCGCGTATGGCTGGCGCATGAAAATCCAGCATTCGTATTCGCGATGCAGCAGGCGATGCTTTCTTTATTTGCCATTCTGTTAAGTGTCCAGATAAGAAACTTAAAATAATGAGCACAAAGAAAAAATAGCTGTCTATGTTCCTTGTTGTAAAATGAGATATCGTCCAACAAATGTAGACAAAAGTGCAAATAAGTTTTCTTTAGTAAAAGTTAACAGTTAGCGTTTGCAGATATGTCTGCAAAGACGATAACAAATGAGCGAATAAATATTACTGATTTTCTTCTATGTCCGAATTATTTTACACAAAATTAAGAAATGTTGCTAAATGTTAAATTACAATCGTATATATGTTATTGCTATACCCTTCATGAACAAATGAACTCGCCCGTTACTATCAACCGTGAAACCGCAACTACGTCAATGGCATTTATCACGTGGTTTTGTTTTCCTTCTAAAACGAAGAGAGTATCGTCCTTTATTGATTGTCATGTACTCGCTTCATGTGACATAGATTTTGTTGTAGCAATAATCAAACAAAGTATTAGGAAATAGGTTGTTGTAATGTCTTAATAACTATTTATTTACTCTATGCAAACAGCAATTTAATGTAGTAATCGACCATTAACAGGGAGCTTGTTATGGTTTTGTGATGCAAACAAACATGTTTTTTTTTTGGTATTTCATAATCAATTTCAGAGTCTTTAGAGACGAAGTTTGAGTACAGGGGCTTACATTTTGGTCATTTATATCTTAACTTGAATATACACCATTGACTTAACCTAACAGAATGGAAGACTAATTAAAAGGGACCAAAAAATCTTGCTAGTGTTGGTTTGATTAGGTTCATGTTTTATACCATTGACCTATCCTTTTAATTAAAGTTCATTGTTGACTACACAAGGGAACGTTAAGAAAAAAACTAATGATGTATAAAACCATGGCTTGTGGGAGTTTGATACGGATTTGAACTTTCGGCCATTTCATAGTAAGGTGTAACGACCAGGCCCGGGTTTCATAAACAATCGACCCAAATGGGTTAAAGTTTCAAATAAAGTTACTTAAATTTGAAAATGTCCTCAAAAAGGTAAAGAAAGATTTGACGTTTAGGAAACCGGGCAAACTGACATGGTAAAAAACTTTCCAACGACTTTTATGAATAAGAAAATGCATGATCCTGCAGAACATCAGTAAGTTTTGACAGGGATTAATAGTGCAGTGACAATTTCAAAAAATGTGCTTATTTTCGGAGTTTAATCAACCGGGTGGACACACGGCTAATTTTTGTTTTATTGTTTAGAGTATACCTTAAGGCAACTTTTTTGCCTGGTCGTAAAGATTTCCCGTGGTGCAGTTTTGTTTTTTATGAAGAAAAAGGGGGGCCTTCTGGTTTTGGGGAAATTTATGTGTTGACTTTGGTTTACAATTACTATTAAGAGGGCTAAACAGGATTAAAACTTGTTAGTGATTTAGGTAGACATATATATCAGAATTCGAAAACTTCCTTAATGAGCGTTTTGATTGTAATGTTTTAAATATTTTTCAAATTTAAAAAAGCATAAACAATTAACAGAATTTAGGTGTATTTCAGTTGTAATATCTCAATTAAAATAGGTTAATGTCTGCATTTTTTGTATTTTACAATTAGAATATGATCATTGTAAAACATGAGGCTCATTTTTATCTATTTGTGTGTTCTACTTTTAAAAATATGTTTGAAAATTAACGATGGTTCAAATCTGTCAAAACTTGTTTCCGGATTTCAATAACTTATCATGACCGGTACGATTCAGAAATTATAAATTTGTTTATTTTGTACACATTTAAATCGTCTTAAACCCACAGAAAATCCACTTTGCTGACAGCAAATCATTATTTTGAGCAAAATGTAATAAAGCAGATTCTCTTAAAAATAGTTTTTGAGGGTAAATTATAATATTTTATAAGTTTTTCAAAATATCTAATGACCAAACTATTTAACAACAAACTGCTACGGTCCGCCGGATTTTATTTTAGTTCAAAATGTGGCGCTATGAATGTCTTCAAAATTTTATTAGCTCGTCTTATAATATATTGAAAACGATTTTAGACATTTTCTTGCAAGTTTTCGACTGAATGATGACACTTAAATTGAATTTGATACTAGTAATAGAAGAAAATGAGATTTGGAATAAGTGTACGCGACACAACCTATTATTACGGAAACAACATTATTTTCCAAATTATTGCATTTTGATTCCAACAAAAAAATGTAAAAGAACATGTATTAAATTCTGAAAGACAAACTGTTCATCTTCCGAAAAATGTCAAGACAGAAAAGTAACTCTTTGAAACGTGCATGAACATTGCATCCGTACCGTCTGTTATATAATCAGACGGTCGCGGTTTCAAATCTGTCGTCTGGAACTGTGTTTTAGTTTTAATCAAATGATAGTTTAGTAACATTGTTTAAATTATATTTCATTTCCACCAGACGTTTCTAACCTGTTCATAAAATTAAGGGAAGAAGTATTTTATTTCGGAAACAGTCATTTAGCAAAACAAAGATATATCGTCTCTGTGTGTGTTCCAATCTGATACACCTCGAGTGTACAGTAAATATTATATATTTGTTATTATATTTAACAGAGTACCACTATGAAACAAGAAAAGTCGGCAAACTCTTTTTTGTAGTATACGAACCTTAAATCAAGGTTCGCAAGAAAAACCCTTAAAATTTGATTCCAAGTTGAAGATATATATTAGCACAGAGACTCTATTCGTTACAATGACAAGTTTGATGCCTCCCCACGACATTTCTAGCGAGAGGCATTAAGGTATGCTCATGTCCGTCCGTACGAATTTCTGTCAAGCCGTATTTGATAATGATTTGAAATTTGGCAGGGTCGCCGTTAAGTATGATAGACTGTATGCCTTAAGCGACTTTCAGACCTGACTACTTTCTTGTTGGGACTGGGTCGATATGAAAATTTATGTAAAATTTCCATGAAGCTTTTCCATAGACCGTACATGAGAATGATAATGAAACTTGATAGGATAGCTCAGTATCACAAACTACGTCCCAAGCGACTTTCGGCCGGACTTTTTGGACTTGAAGTCTTCTACTCCTCGTTTAGGGCCAAGCGCGGGGCGTTTGTGCCCCATTCCTACTTTAATTGGTTATATTAATAATAGTTATATCAACAACATGCAGTTAAAAAATCATAGATTAGTCAGTCAGTAATAGAATTTAAGTACTGATACTTAAATTCGTTTATCGCCGAGGCCGTTGTTGTGCTTTGTAGGTTAAATTACATAATTTGTGGTTGTTAGTTGAAACAATTTAAGGTTCCGGTTATTATTAGAATTTCAGGTCACGAACACATCGACATGTCTGGAAATTTATTGTAATCTGCATTGAGAATCGATCTAAATGCTGAAGGAAAGTATTTGATTATTTAAAATTGATATCAGTCTTTCATTTTAACATAATTTCAAAAATGGATGGATCGATTTCACCTTTATTTGAATGTTCAAGCTACAGGTGTTTGTGAAATGGTAAACATCACAAAATTGCCGATAATATCCTAATTCAATAACATATGCACATGTTTTAAACACAATAACAGATTATAATCATTTAGGAAGGTGGAATTCCGTTTGTTGAAACATAAATGATTTTGAATATAAATTACACCCAATGTGACCCTGCTGAACTTTACGTGACTGACATGCACATGTACACAAGAGCTACATTAGTAGTTCATACATTGTATGTAGTTGCGCTGTGATGTTAGGCAGTGAAGCTTTGGTCTACAATTTTTTACGAATTGTGCTTAATGTACTTTACATTCCTTTTATTATTAGGTCGCAGCAATAAAAGAAATAAATAAAAATATCTATAAATGCATTTATGTATTTTATACTTATGGTAAATCAAAGTCTTGTAGCCTTGTAGGAGCTAATGTCAGTTGCAGAGGTAAGGTCCATGTTTACAAGCTAGATGACAGCTTACTATGTCATGTATGTCCAAACAGTTGACAGGGGCAGGAGCCAGGAGGCCTAGCTACCCAAGTTTTATTTTGTCACCTCACACACACAGACAAAGAACTACCAAAAGAAGGACATTTTAGCAGGTAATGTTTTGAATGAATTCCTGGATTACATTAAAGCCTTGTAAGTCAAAAAAAAAAAAACCAACAAAACCTTTAATGTCCATTAGTCATAACCATAAAAACAGGCAACTCATTCAAAGTTGGTATGCAATCTTGCACAACATAATATAAAACATTAACAGGCCTAAGGCACAACTGGTATTAGCAAATTTACATGTCAAAATGCATAATTTGTTATCATCAATTAGGAATGTCATTAGTCAAAATCAAAGGCAGGTGCGATTGTTTATAATTATTGAAGGATCACATCAGTAACAGTTTTATTAAAAATTTCATTTAATGTTATAATAAATAAATCTGAATTGTCATTTTCATAATAATCCAATTTGCATTTTTCATTCCTATTTAAATTGTCCTTATAAAGGTATGTATGGTTATTTAATTTTATGTCTGTTAAGTGTAGTGTTAATTAGTACACTGTCTGTGAACTCATAATTAGTGGTTGGCTCAGTAATGAAGGGATCACTACTCAATGCTCTTTTCTTCAAGGATTCACATGCTGATTGTTTCTCTGATAGTTAAAGCCCTGGTGATTGAGTGCTCGGTCTGTTCTGTTAAGGGGTACGCGTGCTTTAATTTATGAACAAGCAAGTCAATTAAATAAGTTAAATCAATACATACACATACTTGTACAAATTATATCAAACTTAGTAATCAAGCCAAGCAAATAAAATAAGGCAACAGTCCCTTACTTACGTAAATGCTAAATTTCTAGATATGGGTACACACACATGTATATTTGCATACATGTACATGTATGAGCCAGTAAAAAATAAGATATATTTGTTATATTACACGCTTTGGTTTTCTGGTTTTGTTATTCATTCTGAGTTTCAGCTACACTAATTGTTGGAGTTAAAATAGGAGACAGTCTGGACTGGCAAGCCTTGTACTCAAATCAAGAAGCAAAGTTAAAGAGACAAAAGGTAATGCAATAACATGGAACAGGGAAAAATACAGAAACCAAATCAAACAAACTTAATGACAAAAGATCCTTACCAAAAACTTTATGGTATAAGGTTAGAAAAAAAAAGATACAGTTAAAGATTATTATCAAATAGCAACTCATATTATGATGATCTAAGGCATGCATGTAAAAAAAAAAAGGGGGGGTTCTATATATATATGTAGTACAATTCAATTTGTAAATAAAGGTTTTTCAAAAGGAAAGGCAATCACATTGCTCTAATAGCACAGTTATATCATTAAACATGACTTCTTAATTCAGAAAATTTAGATCTGATATTGGAAGGAAACTATATTAATTTTGATCTGAAATTGAACAGAAAACTAAATTAGTGTTATTAATTTATTTTTATAAAATTTTCACTGATATTGGAGAAGAAGCTCAACTTAATTTATACATGTAATTTAGAAATTTCAGATCTTAAATTATACTGAAGAAGAAACTACACAAATGTATTTAGATATTTCATATTAAGCAATTATAAATGATTTACACATCTGATGTCCATGTTGAAATATTTAATTATTTATCTTGTCTGAAGTTATGGTTGCCATAAGTTGTGGTAACCAAATAACCAAATAAGAAACAAAATTAATCTTTTATTTAATTTAGAAATTTCTAATCTAAATTTTAAGAGGGAAATTAGATAATGATCAATTTATTTTCATTAAATCAGTTGTGATATTGAAGCAAGAACTAAATTTATGTTTTATTCAATTTCAATGTATCATATTTGTTGCTGAAGGAGAAACTAAAACTAATTAATGTAATAGTTAATTAGATGTTTCAAATCAAGTTACATGTATTTTATAATATTTTTACCTGTGATGCCCACGGTGAAATTATCTATCTATCTATCTATCTATCTATCTATCTATCTACTGATATACCTTATCTTAAGTTTTGGTTGCCATAATCTGAGGTATCCAAATTATTGAAGAATAGAATTAAACTCTTATTATTTTCATTAAATCAGTTGTGATATTGAAGCAAGAACTAAAGTTATGTTTTACTCAATTTCAATACATCATAATTGTTGCTGAAGGAGAAACTAAAACTAATTAATGTAATAGTTAATTAGATGTTTCAAATCAAGTTACAAGTATTTTATAATATTTTTACCTGTGATGCCCACGGTGAAATTATCTATCTATCTATCTATCTATCTACTGATATACCTTATCTTAAGTTGTGGTTGTCATAATCTGAGGTAGCCAAATTATTGAAGAATAAAATTAAACTCTTTATATTAAATTTTGATATTTCAAATAAAGAGGGTAGCTAACTCTAATTGGATAATTTACAGATTTCAAATTTGGTTAAAAGAAAGAAGCCAAACTTATGTTATATGGAATTAAGCTGTGTCACAGTTGAAGTAAAGGGGAAGCCTTATTTATACTTGATTTACATATTTCAGAATTTACCATGCAGTAAACTATACTAATATTTTACTTATTAGATATTTCAGGTTAATTTTGAAGAAGGAACCCAAATTATTGTTTATATTATTTTAGATATTTCAAATCTGAATCTGAAGTGCAATAAGAACTATGTGTTATTTAGATACTAACATTTATCAATGATTTATTTCAGGTTTTACTTTACAGAATGAAACCAAACAACTGTTTCATTTATTTCAAAAATTAAATATTGTTTTTCAACTATCTAAGAATTTACTTCATTTCAGGTGTGGTTGCCATAGAAGAAATTAAACTGTTTCATGTTTGTTTCAGATATTTCAGATATGAGATGAAGAGGGATTCAAATTAAGTTATATTCAATTTCAAATATTTTGAATCTGGTGTTAAAGGAAGCTAAACTATTTTTGACTTTGATGTTATATATACTTTGGATACCCTTCATGCTGGAGAACTCAGATGCATTCTATTTAATATAAGTCATACTTACATATTTGAAATTATTTAACAATGCTAATTATGTAAAGTCATAAGTGTAAGGTACAAAATTATGATTCATTTCAGCTAAAAGGATTTTGATAAGAAAAGGGAGGGTTAGCACACGCACACACACACACACACACACACACACACACACACACACACACACACACACACACACACACACACACACACACACACACACACGCACACACATAAGTGTTAGGTACAATTTATGATTCATTTCAGCTGAAACGTGTTTGATAATAAAAGAAGAGGATTAGTACGCACACACACACACCCTCACATAACACACAACACACACACACACCTACATACACTCATACGCCAGTATAGTTGGTTTATCCTTGCAATTGCAAATTTATGCAGCTAATTACTAATTGCCGAGCTATCATTCTCAAAAAATTGAGTTGCATTTGTACACTGTGATCATGACATCCAAATACAATGATAGACCCTAACTGGGTACATATTGTTATAGGGCAATTTGGAGATTAGCAATTACACGATTTGTATTGTTTTTCAAATTAAGCAGCCAGCATCAATTGAAGATGTCACACACAATCCCATTTCTACAATGTATGTTATGCAAAAAACATTGGGATTTTCAAGTAATTACACATACACAAAAACAAACACTAACACTAAGTTTATGTCCAGTTCCTGATAAATGCTAAACCACAAGTCATTGGTATCTCATAAACTTAGATTTAGTAAAAACTAAATGAACATACACAGAAATTATGCGAATTTTAATTGTGATTAGAATATTACTTTTGGTTGGTGACTTAAGGCATGAGGGATGGACACATTGAGAAACTATTATATCCTTTTATTGTCTGTTAGTTATTTCCATTTATCTAGTGCATGTGTTTCTTTAAATGAAGGATCTGTGAATAAGTTATTTTATCTAAGTAATGTATTCCTCACAAATAAGACACTTTTCGCAGCATTAACAAATTAATTGGATTTACATAATACATGTAAGAAAGCCCTTGTCCAGTTAATTTAACATACACATGCATGCAGGTTAATCCTTGTGTGATACCTTTTGGAAACGTTTTTCATATGGAGTAAAGGTTATTCTTTATGATATCTGATTCAAGACAGGGGTACAAAGTCTAATTAGAGGGGCATAAATGATTTTATATATTTGGCCGTCAGCTCCTGCAGCGAACCCCCATTTAATGGCGGTTGTCTGGGCTCTGCCCAGCCAATGTGGCGATTTTCGCTGCTTAAGTTTCAATTTCTTAGTTTTCATAGAAATACTTGACTTCTGTTACTAACAGTCAAGCATTTATAAATTATTCACACCTGTGATACCCACGGTGAAATAATATCTTAACCATTTAAGTTGTGGTTGCCATAAGTTCCGGTAACCAATTTATATATTTGAACAATTTAAAGTTTTTGTAAATATACATATCTATATACATATATGCATGTAATTATTTATTTCATAATACAGCTGCGGCCAAATACGCCAATACCTTATTATCTAGTTTTTATTTAAATTATAAGGCCTTTATGAGATAATAGAATTTAAGTACTGATACTTAAATTCGTTTATCGCCGAGGCCGTTGTTGTGCTTTGTAGGTTAAATTACATAATTTGTGGTTGTTAGTTGAAACAATTTAAGGTTCCGGTTATTATTAGAATTTCAGGTCACGAACACATCGACATGTCTGGAAATTTATCCCATCCCAACTCCCTCCCTCTATAAAGTTCAGTTACTGCTGTTTGTTCTCATTTTAATTTCAGCTTCCTAGTTCCAAATGTACGAATGTTGATACGACTGGTGATATGGCTGATGTAAATGATGCTGATCTAGATGTGGTTGATTCTGAGCATAAGGATACAATTGGACATTCATGAACAGAAAACTTTTTAAAATTGTGTTTGATTTTTTTTTCTTTCTTGTGTTTAAATTTTCTTTGGCGATTTTCGCTGCTTAAGTTTCAATTTCTTAGTTTTCATAGAAATACTTGACTTCTGTTACTAACAGTCAAGCATTTATAAATTATTCACACCTGTGATACCCACGGTGAAATAATATCTTAACCATTTAAGTTGTGGTTGCCATAAGTTCCGGTAACCAATTTATATATTTGAACAATTTAAAGTTTTTGTAAATATACATATCTATATACATATATGCATGTAATTATTTATTTCATAATACAGCTGCGGCCAAATACGCCAATACCTTATTATCTAGTTTTTATTTAAATTATAAGGCCTTTATGAGATAATAGAATTTAAGTACTGATACTTAAATTCGTTTATCGCCGAGGCCGTTGTTGTGCTTTGTAGGTTAAATTACATAATTTGTGGTTGTTAGTTGAAACAATTTAAGGTTCCGGTTATTATTAGAATTTCAGGTCACGAACACATCGACATGTCTGGAAATTTATCCCATCCCAACTCCCTCCCTCTATAAAGTTCAGTTACTGCTGTTTGTTCTCATTTTAATTTCAGCTTCCTAGTTCCAAATGTACGAATGTTGATACGACTGGTGATATGGCTGATGTAAATGATGCTGATCTAGATGTGGTTGATTCTGAGCATAAGGATACAATTGGACATTCATGAACAGAAAACTTTTTAAAATTGTGTTTGATTTTTTTTTTCTTTCTTGTGTTTAAATTTTCTTTGGCGATTTTCGCTGCTTAAGTTTCAATTTCTTAGTTTTCATAGAAATACTTGACTTCTGTTACTAACAGTCAAGCATTTATAAATTATTCACACCTGTGATACCCACGGTGAAATAATATCTTAACCATTTAAGTTGTGGTTGCCATAAGTTCCGGTAACCAATTTATATATTTGAACAATTTAAAGTTTTTGTAAATATACATATCTATATACATATATGCATGTAATTATTTATTTCATAATACAGCTGCGGCCAAATACGCCAATACCTTATTATCTAGTTTTTATTTAAATTATAAGGCCTTTATGAGATAAAGAGGGTTTAACGAGCAATCGTACACATAGACTATTGCTAACTGTCATAACGTGATCGTAAGACTGATAAATTATGTATTTCTTAACACCTATTTCACATTTTATAATCTTCTATTGGTGCTTCTCACTAGCTGTCATACTGATTGAGCTTGTGTCGATAGATCTAAACCAAGAGTTGATGGTCCTGTTTCAGGATCTAAGTCTTTAACGAAAATGGTATCCCCCAGGTTCGAATCCTAGCGTGTCCAGATCCGATCTTTTAGCATTTATTAGACTTATACTATGAGCAGCTGAACTTGTGGTTTTGGCATTATCGTATGTTTTTTGTTCCACACTTATGAAACCAGGCGACTTCGTTTAATTTTGCATGTTTTGTTTGGTTATGTGCTATAATAACTTAGCTCAAGTCCACTGCTTTTGCAAGAAACTGCATTTCCACAGGGTTGTGTCTCAGTTTTTGTTTGAATTGCCGGTGCATAAGATCTAAAAGCTACGAATAATCTATAGCTCCTCGCTTGCGATCTTCACTCATGAAATTTTACGGAAGACATGCATTTATAGACAAATATGGGATTTCGATCTCTCAGATGAGTGCAGATGTTGATTTGTCATAGAGTTTAGTTTTGTCTTCCTTTACCGGATTTGACACGCTGAATTGACTGTTACAACGCGACGGGTGTGCTATAGCAAGCAGGAACGGCTTACTCTTCCGGATCACCTGAGTTCACTCTTATTTCATCTGGAGTTCGCGTTGTTGATTGATATTCAGTTATTTTGTGTTTCCATGTTTTACATGTTGTCTGTTTTTGTCCCGTTCTTGTTGATGTTTACTGGTTTTGTCTCTGCCATTTCGGACTTTTGACATTCGGATGCCCCATTGGTACCTCTGCTTCTTTGATATGATCGGTCTTCAATTATGCATCTGCATGGGATAGTTGATCAAACCATATACCCTTCACTTAAAAAAATGGATCTTGGTCTCTTCTGCGTTGTACTTTTTTCAGAGCTGGTTTGGTTTGCGATTTCCTTTGGATGCTGATCATGTTAACAGTGCTGGTGACAATTTTGTCATTTTGAAAAAAACTCCAATAACACTTACATTTTGTTATATTATGTAATGGACACCACTGGTATATAGTAAAGTCGACCATTGTTTGATAGTGCAGTAATTTGGGGAGGAGTGTTTAATAACTTATGTGACTTTTATACTTGTCTACTTGTTTGAGTTAATATTATTCTTATTAGATTTGACGTATTCTAAGTATAAGAAAAGCTTCAAAACGGTGATTGGTAAAGATGATAGAAATTTACACGCTGTCGGGCCATGGCATGGGTATTTTATAAATGTAATGGTCTTCATAGATTTTGATAAAATCCTTGTTATAAGCTGTCAAAAATGTGTATACACTTTGAAAAATAGTTTGCAATTAGTAAATATGAAAAAAGTCGTACAATTATTCAGAAATTCCGGAATAAACATAGAAATTTGGAAAAAACGCACCTAGAAGGAAAAGGGGCATAATTCAAGCAGTAGCAGAGTTATGACCCCTTATTATTTACTCTGTTCATTTTGTATTCGCTCAAAGTATCTTAAAATTCAAAAGTTTAAACAAAATCACAAGCCTTTACTAAAATATGGACATAAACGTTGAAATTTTACGAAAATTTACATGCTGACAATTTGACCTTTGACCTCTGATCACTGACTTTTGCACCATTTGTAACCTTTACGACCACTCAAAATGAATGCGGTAAGCGTTAAGCTATCCGAAGAGGTATGATTCAGCCGTGTGTCAGGGTGGTTGATTAAAATTTGAAATTGACACTCTGAGTCACTGCACTATAAATAAAACTGTTTGAGACATCACTGGTTTTGAGCATGGATGGTTCAATCAATGCTGAATGCATAATAATGAAATCACATTATTGGAACCAAGTCAGGTATTAGTCTTAAGATTGATTTGAATGTTGTTATTTGTTTTATAGAATGCTTAAATTTCCAGAGGTCAGTAATATTCTTGGATCTGTGTTATTTTGTCGTGGTTGTTGTTTTAATTGACGGAGTATTTTTTTTTTTTTTTTGGCTCTGCAAGTTGCTTGATTTTGCCTCTAGTTTTTGACCGACCTACAAAATTCGTAATAAGATATTTTGCCAATATGTTACTTTGGGTGTGTTCATTTTAGATCATCAGTTGTTAATTAATTGATATTATAGGAATCAATTAGTCTATCAAGCTACAGCTTTTTTTCAAATGATTTTTTTTTTAAATCGAAGGCTAGGCATACATGCTTAAGCATGAAGTGTTCATTTGGGTCATCAGAGTTATAACATAGGATTGTCACATTCATCCCAAATATATTAAAAAATAATAATACAATTTTTAGCTCACCTGGACCGAAGGTCCAGGTGAGCTATTACCATCACTTGGCGTCCGTCGTCGTCGTCGTCTGTCGTCGTCTGTCGTCGTCGTCGTCGTCGTCTGTTAACAATTTTTCAAAAATCTTCTCCTCTGAAACTACCAAACAGAATTTAATGAAACTTGGTATGAATGATCCTTAGGGTGTCCTGCACCAAACTTGTGTTTTGATTTTTGATCCGTTAAAAAACATGGCCGCCGTTACTAAAAATAGACAAGGGGGGTCAGACTACTGTTTTTGGCTTATAAATCAAAAAGTATAAGAGATAGAGGAAATCTGAGGCCACGCTACTGATTCAGCATCAAAAGCTCTACAAAAGTCTCCATTTGGTCAAAGTTGTCAGATGACCCCTTATAGGGGTTACGGCCCCTTGAAGGTGAAAAATAGCATTTTTTCATGTTTTTGGCCTACAGAATGAAAACTATTGCAGATAGAGATTAGCTGTTGCTTGCTTAAATGTTCAGCTCATTTAACTCTACAAAATTCTCCATAGGGTTGAAGTTGTCAGATGACCCCTTATAGGGGTTACGACCCCTTAAAGGTGAAAAATAGCCATTTTTCATGTTTTTGGCCTACAGAATGAAAACTATTGCAGATAGAGATTAGCTGTTGCTTGCTTAAATGTTTAGCTCATTTAGCTCTACAAAAGTCTCCATAGGGTCGAAGTTGTCAGATAACCCCTTATAGGGGTTACGGCCCCTGAAAAATAGCGTTTTTTCATGTTTTTGTCCTACAGAATGAAAATTATTGCAGATAGAGATTAGCTGTTGCTTGCTTAGATGTTCAGCTCATTTAGCTCTACAAAATTTTCCATAGGGTCGAAGTTGTCAGATGATCCCTTATAGGGGTTACGGCCCCTGAAAAATAGCGATTTTTCATGTTTTTGGCCTACAGAATGAAAACTATTGCAGATAGAGATTAGCTGTTGCTTGCTTAAATGTTCAGCGCATTTAGCTTTACAAAATTCTCCATAGGGTCGAAGTTGTCAGATGACCCCTTATAGGGATTACGGCCCCTGAAAAATAGCGATTTTTCATGTTTTTGTCTTATAAAATGAAAACTATTGCAGATAGAGATTAGCTGTTGCTTGCTTAAATGTTCAGCTCATTTAGCTCTACAAAATTGTCCATAGGGTTGAAGTTGTCAGATGACCCCTTATAGGGGTTACGGCCCCTGAAAAATAGCGATTTCTCATGTTTCTAGCCTACAGAATGAAAACTATTGCAGATAGAGATTAGCTGTTGCTTGCTTAAATGTTCAGCTCATTTAGCTCTACAAAATTCTCCATAGGGTAGAAGTTGTCAGGTGACCCCTTACAGGGGTTACAGCCTTTGAAAAAAGCGATTTTTCATGTTTTTGGCCTACAGAATGAAAACTATTGCAGATAGAGATTAGCTGTTGCTTGCTTAAATGTTCAGCTCATTTAACTCTACAAAAGTCTCCATAGGGTCGAAGTTGTCAGTAACTCCTTATAGGGGTTATGGCCCCTTATAGGTGAAAAATGGTGTTTTTGGCCTATAGAATGAAAACTATTGCAGGTAGAGAAAAGCTGTTGCTTGCTTAAATGTTCAGCTCATTTAGCTCTACAAAAGTATAGGGTCAACATCAAGACCAGGTGAGCGATTCAGGCTCCTGGGAGCCTCTTGTTATAACATAATGTATGGTGCCTTTCTAATGAATAAATTAATGCATTCTTCTTAACACTCACTACTTTTCGTTTGATTGATGAACACTTCAGAATTTAGTAGTGAGTGAATTAGTGACCTAGCTCTAGTCGCATCAAGTACAACAAACTAGGCTCCGCAGCGGGCCTTATCACCATCCGAGCCCCGCAACGGCCGGGTGCACGGGACCTTTAGAATTTAGAAAAGTGTATGTTTCCATGTCATAACATCAACATCAATACATTTATGTTATGACAAAGGATGTTGCATGTTTGTTTAAAAACAAATCATTGACCTTAAAGTATTACATCCTTAGAAAAAAGTCCTAACAAACAATAAACAAATATCCCCCAGACTTTTCAACGTCAAGGCTGAGACAGGAAACCTAATTTCTTATAAATTAAATAAGTTCAAGCTACTTGCGTCATCGGTATTGATTGAATGCAAAATATGTTATTTTGCACCGATTTTGAGTTATGTCCCCTTTATTATAGCCTTTCAAAAGTTTGTATTATTTGTAAGCAAAATTGCACCAGCCACGCCGAGATGCTTAATGATAAATGTTTAAAAAAGAGCTGGGAAACCTGCAATGAAATTAATTCGACACGGCTTCAATTAGATAAATATAGTTTATCAGCAAAGAATAGGCGAGCAATTTTAAACATTGATAAACGCAGACGAAGTTAATCTTCAATGCGTAATCCTGCTTTTTTAAAGTCCTTTAGCTCATCACATCCTTTGTGTTACAAAAAAAAGTATCCACAAGTCTGCTACTAAGAGTTTTAAATTTTAAAAAATACTCTTATGTAACCAGGTTTTCTCTTCTGTTTATACGTCCAAATTGCCTTATATGATTTTGGATATATTGCAAAAAAACAAGACATATAAAAGGTGTAGAGTCTTATATTCGGCACATCATCCTCAAGCCATGCACAGGAGATTTTCACCAAATTTACTTTTATATTACTTTCTGAATCTCTGCGAATGTTGAAACTGTGATAAAAACATGAAACAATCATAATCATATATTTGATAATATTTTGAACTCTCCAGGAATCCTATTCTCTCAACGCATACCATTGCAGAGACTGTCGCGTGTACCTCTCTTGTTAATGAAACGTTTTGGAGGTGGTACAGAAACTTTACACAAAGAAATCCAAAAATAGAAGCGACGAAGATATGGTGAATGGTTAACGAACTCGAATGCACATGCAAATAGTCCATAATTTTGCTTATCAGTAAAAAAAACCACAAAGTACATCTTTTTTTTTTAAATGAAAAGGCATTAGCCAAAAGCTCTTTAGAACATTAAATGAAATTTTATGCACATCTACGAATATAAAAGCAGATTCACAAGAGGGTCAATTTACTTTACTTGATTAAAGAAATTAGTTAGAATATGTGAACCTTAAGCAAAACATAAGCATTATCATGTAGAATTGCGGGCATGAGATTACTAGAAACTGCCAAAATATTGAAGACATTAATTCACCCTTACAAAGTTGCAGGAGGGTGCAGACGTATCAAGGAAAATGAAAAAAAAAATCTAAGACAGAAGAGACAACTAGACCATTTTCACTCATCGGTGCCAGTTTGTTGAACTGTATACATATCCTTATAATTCCATAACTTTAACCCTTTGTTACACTACACAGTCTAGACAATAGTAGTTCTTCCTGTATATTTTGTAGATATTGATACAAGAATTAGTAGAACACTAGAAGATAATTCCAAGAGGATAATGACCAAATTTAAACAGATAGCATCATGTATATACTCTGCACGAATAATATCCATATACATGTACTATATAAAGAGAGATATTTGTGTGGACGACTTTCAGTGCAGGAAACTGTTAGAGGACTGCATGATTGGACAACTGACCGATATGCATGTCTGACTTACGGACCTACTTCTAATTTTACATGATAACAAATATTCAATTTCAGAATTGTTAAACGGCATGTAATGGTTTCTCTGATCTAAACGTTTAAAAAAACAGATGCTGTGTTATTTGAATTGTAAGAAATCAAATGTGCTTTAATCTGTTTTGTTACATACTGCAAAACTTTACGCCTATGTCGATCTTTCAAAGTATTATGTAACGTTTTGCATTTGTGTAATAACACATATGTACAGAACATATGCACTGTGTTGGTATTTCTGGTATGCTGCTCCATTCATAAAACACATATTTTACTACAAACTTTATCGATCTGCATTCTCTTCCATCACCAGATTGGCAGAATCCATTTCTCCATTAATCGGAAGTTGATCACATCGAGGAAGGAAAATGTTTTAATTGCATGGACAGATTAATGATAATGATACCATACATTTTAATTAATTATTTTCTCTTGCTTAGGGAGAATGAAAATGCCAACAAGTGCAATAAAACTGATGACGTAGGAGAATGGCTTACGGGCTGTCAACTTAATTGTCAATATTAGATTCCTTCCACTCGCAAGACATAAGATATGGTTCCAAACATTTTCTGTGACGTTTGCTGGCTAACAAGGTCGTTTGGGAAATGACAACAAAAGGATCAATAACGTTCTTAAAATCGGTTGGTGGGGCAAAAGTTTTGAAGATTTAATTATGCCAAGGCAATGACGTCATGAGACATTCGATTAATTGTTACATTTCGCCACTGGCAAAAGAAACACTTTGTGTGTTAAGAAATTTGCAATGTTCCCAGCTTTCAAACGGCATGCATGAAATAACCCGTTATCATAAGAATGCTTTTCCTATTCATACTTAAACTGATTAAAAAATATTAGGGAGAAGCCAAGTTAAACATGATGATTTGCAAGAATATTGATCAAATAGTTATACTACTCGCGTAAAAAAATGTTTTATTTTTATTTTTATTTTTCTTCTCAAATTCAGAAGTTGAGGTTAATGGTAATTAGCTAATTTTTACCACTTTTTAAAACTACGCACAGATCTCGATTTTGCAATTTGAACTTACCAATTGAAAACAATGTTTAGAAAAACCAAAAGAAATATTCCACAACGTTTAAGACCTTTTGAAGACTGTATATGTCTTGTCCGGCTGCAACAAAGATGGAATTGACAATCATATCTGTGCAGTTTATAGCAGTGATGCATATTGAACAAAAAAAAAAAGCAAACAAAAGAAAAATAGATTTTACCAAAATACAAAATATATGAAAAGCAATGTATTTAATTAACGAGTGTTTCATGAGCTCAACAAATGACATATAGTCATTATTCTTTCAACTGCAAATTTTCTACATCTTTTTATTAGTCATATACTAATATATGAGCAACCAAAAAAAAATAGTATTGTTCGCATGCATAGTAAGTCCAATCTAAAAGTATCTCAGTCCTAAACTTTTTCAATTCTGCATTATATGGATATATGAGAAAACTCTTGTCCAGATGACCTATCTGATTAACCTTTACATACTTTTGACTGAACCACGACACAGATGTTATCAGATTCGATTTGCAATGACCGAATCGATCAATTGATAGACATGATCTTTGGTGGGTCCAGAAATTTTCAAACAGGAGGGTGTGCAAATGAAAAAAAAAATCTTCTGGGACCTCTTGTTTTATACACTTCCTTACAAGATTTTCCTGTCCAACGGGATGGTCCGTGGCGGGCACGCTGGTCCTTGATTCCAATCAACTGTAAACTTTAGTGCGCACTAACCTAAAATTTGAAATATTATTTGAAAAACCGTATTAATACTGCTTGAAAAGCCATGGACCAGGGAAAATTAGTGCAAGTTCAAGCCATTATTTTCTATAATCTATAGTAATGAAGACTAAACTTCGTGAATGGATTCCCCAAATGAGCAGAAAGCTGAATATAATAAAATCAGTATTAAAAGGCTCGTTTATTGGCATTACCATGCAAATTGTGCAAAGATGCAATATCTTGAGGAAAAACATTTTGATGACAATTTAAGTAAAATAATGATTATTTGTACCATTACCTACAAAATCCTAAACCTGATCGTGTAATCACCTATCTGAGATTTTCTATGGAAAATAATTAATTTTGAAGTGATATGATCTTGCTCTATATAACATGCATGTACTTTTATCGTGGTCTTTTCATTTGCTGACCAAACTGAACTCAACGTATTGTTTTGACAAAAACTGCAGTGATTAGAGGTAGAAAAGGGGTCAACATCCTAGGCCTGGGAAGACTGAGCTCTCATTAAACACCGTACTCCGACAATTAGACCACAATTTACGTCATCAATCTGCATCCCCTTCCAAGGAAGCACCAATCAAAAAGAAGAGTTGAATCTTCTTTAATTTAATCGTGTTCATTTAATCTTGGGCAGCTGAATAAAAAACATTTGCTGACGCACAACCGTCCTACACGAAATAAGCCCATAACCATATTATGAATATACGGCTAAGTTGTTCGCCATCAATTCGATATTATACAGATTCATTTTGTTAGGAGATGTAAACAAATACCGCTGTAACTTGTCCTTCAACTCGTCGTTCCTCCTACGCCCATTGCAATCGGCTTTTGATGAATACTGCCTGTTTCTAATGTCTTGTTTTTAATTCATAAATCGATTGTTAAGAGAGAATCTTTTGGCATTAAGGAAGCAAACAAATAGTAATCAGCTTTCTCTTCATACATAAAACCTCTTTTCCACTTCTTATCATTTTGACCGATTAAAATGTAGGAGGCTAATATTTTTTTTTTGAAATTAATAATTTAAAAAACGAACTATCTTCGAAAGTTTAGACCTGCACGTTCCTCTTTTCAAAAGTGTAGGTGTTAAAACATTACAAACTCTGTATATCGCACGTTCGCATATATAAATAAATATGTATTTCTATTTCTATGTTTCTATTATTTTGCCACAAAATTTTTAAATGCTTGAAGTTTTTGTTTGAATTCTAACTTGGAAATTGACTTTTAATCAGTCTTTGCTTCCTTATTTTGTTTTTATTTCAAATCGATGAAGTGGGATCATTGGTCTACGATAAAAGCCTTTTTTCATCCTATCAAGGTTCTATGAAGACAGGTCTACTAGTATTCCTCCTTATTTTAATGTGATCTATGTAATACTAACGTATTATTTTATTATGATGATATCTATACTTCATGTTTGATCTTGATCTTGATACCAGTCACTATAGATTGCACAAAACTCAAAAACAACCTATCTTTTAAAGGAGAATAATGTCATTGAAAGGTTTCAGAACTAATCCAAGGGTAATGTTTCAATACACAAAGTGTTCTTGCTGATAAAAAGTTGCATATGCATGCTCATCACTTCATCTGTGGCGTTTGTTAAAGTGTGTGTGTGTGTTGGTGTTTAACAACCTTTATTGACGCACCTGGGCCATGTAGGGCGGTCAGTTTTAATGGTGGAGGAAACCGGAAACCACCGACGTTGGCCAGGTGACTGACAAAGTCCCTTTTTGTTAAATACAAACGGGACTCGAACACCAGCTGAGAGGTGATAGGCTAGTGATCAATAGTGTGGTATTTAACTCGGCCACCCAGGCGTTCGTTAAAGAAATGGAGTCTTATATTTTTCATCATGCATGCCCTCGCTTTTTCACATCACTTTCTTTTTTAGCTCACCTGGACCGAAGATCTACATAGCATCCATAGGGTCAAAGTTGTCATATGACCCCTTATAAGGGTTACAGCCCCTTAAAGGTGAAAACTGATAGCATTTTTTCATGTTTTTGGCTTATAGAATGAAAACTATTGCAGACAGAGAAAAACTGTTGCTTGCTTAAATGTTCAGCTCATTTAGCTCTACTAAAGTCTCCACAGGGTCAAAGTTGTCAGACGATCCCTTATAGGGGTTACAGCCCCTTAATGGCAAAAAATAGTGTTTTTGGCCTATAGAGTGAAAACTATTTCAGATAGAGAAAAGCTGTTGCTTGCTTAAATGTTCAGCTCATTTAGCTCTACAAAAGTCTTCATAGGGACGAAGTTGTCAGATGACCCCTTATAGGGGTTAAACCCCTTAAAGGCCAAAAATATTGTTTTTGGCCCATAGAATGAAAACTATTGCAGATAGAGAAAAACTGTTGCTTGCTTAAATGTTAAGCTCATTCATCGAAGTTGTCAGATGACCCCTTATAGGGGTGACAGCCCCATTAAAGGTGAAAAATAGTGTTTTTGGCCTATTACAAATAGAGAAAAAGCTGTTGTTTGCTTTAATGTTCAGCTCATTTAGCTCAACAAAAGCATTCATAGGGTTGAAGTTGTCAGATGACCCCTTATAGGGATAACAGCCCCTAAATAAACATGTTTTCATGTTTTTGGCTTATATAATGAAAACTATAGCAGATAAAGAAAAGTAGTTGCTTGCTTAAATGTTCAATACATTAAGCTCTTAACAAAAGTCTCTATAGAGTCAAAGTGTTCAGACAGCCTTTATAATATTATTTTGCACGTTTTTGGCCTACAGAATGAAAACTTTTGAAAGAGAAAAGCTGTTGCTTGCTAAAATGTTCAGCTTATTCAGATCTACAAAGTTCCTCATAGGGTTGACATCAAGACCAGGTGAGCGATTCAGGCTCCTGAGAGCCTGTCGTTTCCTATATTAATTTGTCTTTACTTTGATTGTTATTTCTGCTGATTTAGTGTTAATAACCCGACTATTTGGTGGGATGCTACCTGCAGACGTTTACTAGTTCTTTCGTCTGCGGGTAAGCTTACTGTTAAATTCGCATTGGTTTTTCCTTGTGTCTATCCTTATATAATCTTTCAAACACTGTGTTGGTAGAATTGGTTCAGAGTCATGGTTATAGTCCTCACCTGTATCGATGTAGTCATCGTATCCCAAGGTGTCCAAGTCCACACACGTAAAGAAGCAAAGGTGTACCAAAGGGGTAATCAGTATCATAAAACCGTCAAGACAAAGACAAAACCGGCAGACAAAAAATCATCACAACAAAACAACCACATAACATCATAAAACACACACACATTACAACAAAACCGCATTCAGCAACGTGAACTCAAGTCGAAACGAGAGTGAAGTCAGGTGTTCCGGAAGAGTAAGCAGTTCCTGCTTGCTATAGCACACCCGTCAGGTTGCCAAAGATCGATTTAGAGTTGGTCAAATCCGGAAAGGATGACATTACAAAACTCTATGTCAAACCAACATTTGTGCTCAGATGTACAAAAACAGACATGTACGTCTCATTGCTGTTAAATGTTCTATACACTGGTTGGATTAACGTGTATTGACTGTATTTATGGTAATCTAAGTGACCATGTCTTATCTTAACCTGGTGATACAAGAGTAAATGATAATGTTTTTCCACCCTATATTAACATTTTTATCAAGAAACAATACCAATGACCCTACCAAAATCGTTTTCGCAAAGACAGAAATCCGTCTGAATGATCGCTGGCCCTTACCCCTACCAACTGCCAAAACTTTAGAGCCTTCATTACTTCAAAGATGAGAAAGAGCTTTTATAAAGTGACCAGGGTATGATGATATTCTGTTTTATTCCGTTCGGGTCAGGTGAGCTATTGTCATCGTTATGCGTCCGTCGTCCGTCCGTCCGTCCGTCCGTCCGTTAACTTTTCTTCAAACATCTTCTTCTCTGAAACCACTGATGGGACTGCTTTGAAACTTTGTACTCTTGATCTTTAGGATGTCCTCTACCAAGTTTGTGAAATTTGTGAACGTCAATCAAACAACATGGCCGCCGTTACTAAAAATAGAACAGGGGGGGGGGTCAGACCATAGTTTTTAGCTTATAGCTCAAAAAGTATAATAGATAGAGAAAATCCAAAGCAACATTCCTTCTTCAGCACGAAAAGCTCAACAAAACTCTTCATTGAGTCAAAGTTGTGGGACGACTCCTTATAGGAGTTATTTCCCCTTAATCGTCAAAATTGACCATTTTTACAGTTTTTGGACTTAATATTGAAAACTGTAGCTGCTAGAGGAAAAGTTAGCATTGCAAAATTGTTCAGCTTATTGAGAGCTACAAAAATGATTTCAGGGCCAAAATTGTCAGATCAACCGTTTAAGAGTTATCCCCCTTTAACTGATTTTTCTATCAATTTTAACTGATTTTTAAAAATCTTCTTCTCTGAAACCATTGATGGGATTGCTTTGAAACTTTATACACTTGATCTTTAGGAGTTCTCTATCAAGTTTGTGAAATTTGTGAACGTCGAATAACCAACATGGCCCCCGTTACTAAAAATAGAACGGGGGTCAGACCATAGTTTTTAGCTTATAGCTCAAAAAGTATAAGAGATAGAGAAAATCCGAAGCAACAATCCTTCTTCAGCATCAAAAGCACTAGAAAACTCTCCATTGAATCAAAGTTGTGGGACGACTCCTTATAGGAGTTATTTCCCCTTAATCGTCAAAATTGACCATTTTCACAGTTTTTGGACTTAAACTTGAAAACTGTAAGTGCTAGAGGACAAGTTAGCATTGCAAAATTGTTCAGCTTATTGAGAGCTACAAAAATGAATTCAAGGCTGAAATTGTCAGATCAACTGTTTAAGAGTTATCCACCTTTAATTGTTTTCAATCAATTTTAACTTGTTTGTTGTTGTTTTTTTTTCAAATGGAAAGCCTTGTAACTTTGTATTCTTGATCTTAAAAGTTGTATCTATCCTAGCTAGTTTCTTTAATGTTACTTACCAAGTAAGTACATGTAGACCATGTTGCACACTTGGTAAGAGGCTTTAGCATAAGAGATCAGGTGAGCGATTCAGGCTCATGGGAGCCTCTAGTTTTTTTGTTGCTTTAAAGCAACACACGGGGCCACGGTCATTAGACACATTTTGTGAAAATAACGATTTTAATTTGCCAAATCACATCCGAAAAGTTCCTCTTAGGAATTCTCGTAACAGCATTTGGCTGTGATTGGGATCGATTGATAGCCGTTAGTAATAACACCTTTAATTTGTGATGGTGTACTACGGTTGTTAGCCTTTTACTGGTTGAGGTGCTGGTGGGCTCTCTTCCAGACAGCGGTGAACTTTTTAAGGGCCTGGTGGTTTGTCTTTTCCATCCAACGTCTCCACTGCCGGTGATTAGACTGGCTTAATCAATTTCGTTAGTCTCGGAGTCAGCATAAATCCATTTCAAGTCCTTTCCGTATTAAGCATGGTTTTTAAGTCAATTTGAAGTTTCATATTGAGACCGTTTCCTCGTCAAAAGATGCTACTGGTATTTGCTCATGGAAAACATCTTTTACATTTTACCTCTGTCCATTATAAAGTTGAGTTAAAAAACAAAAGAGAGAGAGGGTACTTCAGGTGGTATCTGATCATTAACTGTCACCGAATGGGGCTAGACAGCGTAAGGTCATGAGCCTCTGTTTCGGAGCTTGGTTATTTTAATATAGATAGCCCATTCCAATATCGGTACTAGGCTGGTCATGATAGCCAATCGGTACTAGGCTGGTCATGATGGCCAATTTCCACAATACTGCTCTGGTTATTTTAGATAGATAGCTCAACGATGATACTAGACTGATCATTTTATAGCCGACCAAAGAAGAAACCTATTTGTCAACTAGCACTTCGGCATACTGATAGATTATCCACCCAATATTTCAATTTACTTCAATTAATTAGAAATTGCTATGTGGGATAACTTTTCTGTTTTTATGTGTATGGTGGGAAGCCAAGCCGTTTTCATAACAGGTCGTTAACATTAACCAGATTCAATTGATGTCCTCAGAATCTTTCTTGATCTTTGATTTCATGATATAAACAATGGAGGTGTTATGACGGAAAGAATTTAGAATGCTGCGTTTGCTCTCTACAGAGTTATTTTGAGATGCATGAACCATGGTGTTCAACAACCCACACAGATGCGTGTTCTATTATTTTTACGTATTTTGAGATTCTCATATGCAATGGTATTCACTCATAGATGTTGGAAGATCAAGATGTAAATTACTTGTAAATTCTGTGTATTTATGTTTGCTTGACAGCTTTAAAACTTACTATAACGTGTTTTGTCAGTTTTTGTCTGTGTGCGATGAAGGGCCGCTTGTTGGTCAAAAATGTTTTTCTATGAGCTTAGATTTCATTCTGTCAGCTGACAAGTCATCATTCCGCTTAATAACGAGAGGCTTATATCTCAGCATACAGCTACATGCGGTAGAGATGTGGTATTAGGTCAGTGGCTGCATCTTAGACAAAAGATAACAACCGTACAGGTATAAATACCTAGACCTAGATTTTCTGCATGAATGACTAGGGTAAAAGCATATCTCAGCAACTGTAAATGTTAGAGGGATACTATTTGGTCAGTGGGTACATCTTTGATATGGTAATCAACATCCGTACCGAAATTAGGTAACCTTTTCCTACATTTTAACGTTAACATGGGATGTGAGCCTGCTGCTGCTTTCCTTCATTAAAATAATAAAGGTGTATTTGTTGGTGGAGTTGGAAGATTGTTGTTCTTCACTCTGCATTCACTCTGCTAATTTTACGAGGATCTTTTAACTTTAAGTATAAATGGTATTTGACGTGTAGAATTCTTCTTAATACGCCTTTATTATACCCCCTTCGAAGAAGAGGGGAACATACTGGTTTACCTCTTTCCGTCCGTCCGTACACACCATAACTTTCGTAACAGTTTTCCCAGCATTTACATATCACTTGTGACTTGAAATTTGGTATGATGTTCTTTATCGCTAGTACCGAAATTAGGTCTTTTGGATATCTACTTCTTGTTTACCGACTCAGTCAATTTTAAACCTTACTGATCAATTGTTGAAAATTTTCGTAACATTTTTCTAAGCAACAATGTATCACAGTGTCGTGAAATTCACAGAGGGCCTTTAATATCGCAAGTTTTGAAACTAGGTCTGTCGGATATTTACTTCCTGTTTACAGACTTCGTCAATTTTCAACACAACTGGTCAGTTGTTGAAAATTTCCATAACATTTTTCTCAGCAACTACATTTACATGTCAGTGACTTGAAATTTAGTAAATGGCTTCAGCATGAGATCCTATATCGCGAATATCGAAATAAGGTCTGTCCGACATCTACTTCCTGTTTACCGACTTGGTCTATTTTCAACATGACTGGCCAATTGTTGATAATTTTCGTAACAGTTTTTTAAGCAACTACAATTTGGTATATGGCTTCAGTATGTAGTCCTTCATCGCCTGTACCGAAATAAGATCTGTCGGATATCTACCTACAGTTTACCGACATAGTTATTTTTGGGGGGTAGCGGGGGTATACTGATTGGCCCAGTAACCAACAGATCACTAGTTTATCATAATACATGTATATATTTTCCTTTCAACTCGTGTTTGTAATGTTTACGTGGGGATGCGTTTACTTCCCGTTCGCCTATTACTTTTTACTTGCGGTTTTGAGCTCGTTAAAAATACTTCCTGAATATCCAATCATAATTTTTATACTGCTATACATGTTAGACTTTGTTAAGTTTAAGAATCAGTAGCGATATAAAATATTTTATCGCATAATAAGCCCCAAGAGGATATTTACCTACAGTTTTGGGATAGCGGGGGTAAACTGAGTGAACAGTAGCCCACAGATTCAAGGTTAAGCAAACACAAACAAACCAATAACATATAACTATACACATCACAAAAAATGAAATATGTCTGCTATGACCAATGTAGATATTATTGTCACAAATCTTTTACAAAACCAACAACCATGGGTAAAACATCAATATTTGCATTATATATACATTTTAGAATTTGTAAACTGTAATCATGAAGTAAGTTTACTCAAAAAACTTTGTACTATTTGTGTTCTCTGTGTGCTTTCATATATTAATAAACTGTTAACACCGAGATATGTCTCGCCTGTCACAGCTAGACACTGTATAAAATAAAGGTAAAAAATACCAATACTTAAAGCGACCACAGTAATGGCAACCACTTATAAAATTGATCTGTATTGATGTAAATGCACCTGTATACAAAATATCAATGGTGTACCATAACTGCTTTATGTTAATAAACAGATATAAGAAAATAGGTTAACCTCGTTCAAATCAGTGTAAAATTTCAGAGTCAATAGACGGTGACTGCAGGAGCATACTGATAAAATCCTTTTAAAACTGATCTGTACTGATGCTATGCAAGTGCATACCGAATACCAATGGTGTACAAAAACTGCTTCATGTTAAACAGATGTAAGAAAAAAGGTTAACCTCGGCCAAATCAGTGTAAAATTTCAGAGTCTGTAGACCGTGACTGCAGGAGCATACGGATGAAATCCTTTTAAAACTGATCTGACGGTAATGCAACTGCAAACCTACTATCAATGTGTAACATAACTAGTTCACATAAAACAGACGGAATCACCATACCTAAGTCTCGCCTTTTGCGATATTCGTCAGATTGCATTTAAAAGTTAAGGCTGCAATGAAAAGAAATCTGAAGGGCCGCTTTATACTAGTGGATCAATCGAACAATGTAACATCAGGAAGTTTAAACAGCATTTGTGGACAGTGTGTCACCCATTGATCAAAGTTCCTACTGATGCAACATTGCAGCACCAATGTTTGATCGCAAAATGATCGGACTTTGGTTATGATGGCCTGAATTTTATTCGCTGCATAGGAAATGACACGAAACGGATTCTATAGTGACTGCTCACCTCGGCAGCACAGGAGTTTTGAAGTTAAACAACGTCACTTTTCTTGACTTTGACCTCATGCAAGCTATTAGATACATCATCCACAGTCAAGTAATGGATTTGACAAATCAACCTTCTCAGTGACAATTGTCGTAGGGACACTTTGGACTAAAATTTAGGACTCTTTATATTATAGAAATTATTTTTATGAAATTGTGTATTTTGTTAGTTTTTATTATTGCCTATAGACATATTAAATTCGGACTTTAATTTTGAAAAAGATATTTTATTTTAATTGTTATTTTATTTTAACTAAATTCTTCTGCTCTTTATCTAATTAATGTTTGTGATCTTTGTTACCAATTTATTATTATCTATTTAGAGCTTTAAGTGACATATTTATTTTCTTTGTGTTCAATTGTCTAATTAATATGATATGTATGTCAGGTTCCAATGTTTTGATATAAATGCTACTGATGAGAGGTTACTCCTTGAAATATCGATATATAGCATATCCAAATTAGCCGTTTATACCCGCATTTTGGTATTTGTAATTTTTTTTCAGGTTAATGAGATTAGGATTATAATTAACTGTATTGACACTTTTGCTTTGATGTGAGTTAATGCCATTTGGTCACTTTGTCACTCATTAATTGAGATATTGATGTCACAGATATAAATGTAAGGGACACTTTTGCTTTGATGTGAGTTAATGCCATTTGGTCACTTTGTCACTCATTAATTGAGATATTGATGTCACAGATATAAATGTAAGGGTAACGAAGAATTGTCAGTCAGTTAGTTTATAGTTAAGAAGTTAGTTACTCAGTTTTATTGTTGGAATCAGTATATTGTCATTTTACTGTGTTACCACAATTGGAATTAATAAAGCATCAAAACCAGCTTTCGAGTTTCCATAGTCAACATCACCGGTACAACAACAGAGCGAAACATCTTCCCCACAACACAATCAACATAGGTTTAATTCAAAAGTTCATATGGGACGCAAGTCAACAAAGGCAATATAGCAATATAATAAAATGAGGGGGGGGTCAAGTTTACATACTCTAAACATGCTAAAGCCTTTGACAGTAAACCACGTGAACGTTGTTGGATGATGCTGCATTGTACATAACGACTTTGTCTTAATATTAGAGAAGTAGCACATTACTGTGACACAAGAAGCAGTTCACTCTTTCCTAACATGAAGTTATTATCAAATGTATATACTACTAAATGGTCATTTCATGTTCTTTCTGGTGTGTCTTAACTAATTGATCTATAGGACCGTTGTTTTTTTATCTTATAAATTATCTTCAAGAAGTCATTAAATCCCAGGCTAATCAACGTTTTATTATTTCAACTTATTCAAATAAGCCTGAATTGAACTGACACAGCAGAGTTTTCAAAACAAAAAGACTTAGTAGGACACACATTTTAACACCATTAAATATACAAAGCGAACAGAACACTCAGATTCTTCAAGTGCATACGTCGCTCAATACTCACAGCAAAAGCATTTGACCAACACTGAAATGTTTAATTTGTAGACATCTCGGACCCCAAAACACTTCACCAAAGACAGAAAATATTAGCCAATAAGAAAGGACCTATTCAGAAATTCAACTTCTGTCCTCGTCCTCCAGCGTATGGAGTTTTCGTATCACAATTAATTCGTTACTCCAGAGCTTGCGGGAATTACGTCGATTTCCTTGGCAGAGCGTCGCGTTTGACTCAGAAATTGTTAACACCGGGTTATGTTGCTCCTCTGTTGCTGTCTTCACTAAAGACATTTTACGATAGACACCATGCAGGCGTTGATAAATATGGGATTTCGATCACTCAGATGAGTGCAGATGTTGGTTTTTCGTAGAGTTTTGTTTGGTCTTCCTTTACCGGATTTAACACACCGAATTGAAAATAAGCAGCGCGTCGGATGTGCTATAGCAGGCAGGAATCGCTTACTATTCTGGAACACCTGAGTTCTTTCTTGTTCCGACTTGGGTTCGCGTTGTTGATTTTAATTCGGTAATTTTGTGTTTTGTGTTTCCTCGTGCTGTTCTTGTTCGTGTTTACCTTTTTTTTTCTTTGCCCTTTCGCACTTTTGACACTCTGATGCCCCATTGGTGCCTTCTTGCTTCTCTCGTAAACCTCGCTAACCGTACTTGTAAACAACGTTATGACCAATCAACAACATTGTGGACAATGACAATATCCACAAGGAAGACTTTGTACAAGGCTTTATGACAAACGTGATGACTTCAACTTTCCAATAGTTAACTTTCCCATTCTGTGTAGCAACATTCCGTCCGCTCCAGCATATGGAGTTTACGTATCACAATTGATTCGTTATTCCAGAGCATGTGGGGAGTACAGCGACTTCCTTGATAGAGCTACACGGCTGACAAGCAAATTGTTAACACAGGGGTACGTTGCTCCCAGGTTGTTGTCATCACTCAAGAAATTTTACGGACGACATCATGTGCTTGTTTACAAATACGGGATTTCTATCTCACAGATGAGCACAGATGTTGGTTTGACATAGAGTTTTGTAATGTCATCCTTTCCGGATTTGACCAACATTTAATCGATCTTTGGCAACGTGACGGGTGTGCTATAGCAAGCAGGAACTGCTTACTCTTCCGGAGCACCTGAGTTCACTCTCGTTTCGACTTGAGTTCACATTGCTGAATGCGGTTTTGTTGTTATGTGTGTGTGTGTGTTTTATATTTAAAACGAAAGAATATGGAATATGTGCCAAAAAGACACGATCCACATATTGAAAGGATTTTAATAAATGTACAAAAGCAAAATTTCACTGCGTGTGAAGCGCTTTTCTGGATTAACCTTCGTCAGACACGCTAGGAGTAGAAAACTTGGAAAACCGGTAGAATATTAAATTTGATAAAAAAAAAATGCCAAAAAATATTATAACAATGACCAAACAGATGAATTTATCAATTTTTAAAGAAACAGCCAAACGTTGTCAAATTTTGGAAATATGTAAGAAGCAAAGGTGTACCAAAGGGGTAATCAGTATCATAAAGCCGTAAAGACAGAGACAAAACCGGCAGACAAAAATCATCATAACAAAACAAACCACATAACAACATAAAACACAAATACACATAACAACAAAACCGCATTCAGCAACGCGAACTCAAGTCGAAACGAGAGTGAACTCAGGTGCTCCGGAAGAGTAAGCAGTTCCTGCTTGCTATAGCACACCCGTCACGTTGCCAAAGATCGATTAAGTGTTGGTCAAATCCGGTAAGGTTGACATTACAAAACTCTATGTCAAACCAACATCTGTGCTCATCTGTGAGATAGAAATCCCGTATTTGTATACAAGCACATGATGTCGTCCGTAAAATTTCTTGAGTGATGACAACAACCTGGGAGCAACGTACCCCTGTGTTAACAATTTGCTTGTCAGCCGTGTGGCTCTATCAAGGAAGTCGTTATACTCCCCACATGCTCTGGAATAGCGAATCAATTGTGATACGTAAACTCCATATGCTGGAGCGGACGGAATGTTGCTACACAGAAAGGGAAAGTTAACTATTGGAAAGTTGAAGTCATCACGTTTGTCATAGAGCTTTGTACAAAGCCTTCCTTGTGTGTCAATTTCGAGAAATAGATCCAGATATGAAGCGGACCTCCTAGAATCTGTAGTGTCCTTTATCTCAAGTTCCTTCGGATATATGAGATGTAAATAGTCACCAAATCGAGGAATGTTTAGTGAAAGGACATCATCAATATAACGAAATGTGAGATTGAAGGATAAAGCAAGTTTGCGGTCCTTTTTGTTTAGAAGTGATTGTAAGAAGTCCGTTTCATATGAATGAAGAAACAAATCGGCAAGCAATGGTGCACAATTTGTGCCCATTGGGATACCTATTGTTTGCTGAAAAACATGTCCACCAAACTGTACAAATATGTTGTCGATTAGAAAGTTGAGCATTTCTATTATTTGATCTTCTGTAAATTTGTTTTTCTTGCTAGACTCTTGGATGACAAAGTAAGTATTTTTATAACCGACTACCAAATACTTGTACCTGCGTTTTCCGTTCTTTTTGATAAAGCTACGTTTAATCAGCTGTGCCAAACGAGATTTTAGATGTGAATGTGGAATTGAAGTATATACAATGTAGAGAAATCAAACGTTTTAATGCTATTATATGATGAAAATGACTTAGAATGGAGATTTTCCATCAGTTCTTTAGAATTTTTGAGAATCCACATTTGATTGACGCCATTTCTAGAGTAACAACAATCGAAATACTTTTGAATGCTTGATTTTATTGCCGTCAATATTGATGTTAACAAAACTGAAAGAGGTTTAGTTGTACATTTGGATGACCCAGCAATAAATCGTTGCTTGTATGGAGTTTTATGTAACTTTGGAATCCAATACAAGGATGGAACGTCATCGTTCTTTTTGTCAACAGAAATGCCAAAGGAAGAAATGACAGAATTATGATTGTTGATTATTTCCTCCTTTGACAGTGTTGTTGCTGTATATGAGGTGCTTTTGCTAGTACAACCAACCCCTAATTCAGCTGTTAAACAATCAATATAGTGTCTTTTGCATACAAAAATGATGTTGTTAGGCGCTTTATCAGCAGGTACGACAACATATTTGTCGTGTAAGGTGGACAATGTCTTCGCAACATCAGGGTTGTTGAAAATAGATGTTGCCTTGGTGCTCATCGAGCCTTTCAAAGAGTGAATCCTTTTCAAAACCAACGACCTCACAGACTTTACCCACTCAGAAAGAACGTCGCTTTCCTTTTCATGTTCTTTTTTGGCCCATTTTCTGGCATAGTCTTCAACTGAATCCATAATTATTTTGAAATTGTGGTTCCAGTTGATTGCTCTAGGCTCACGATATTTTGGTCCTTTGGCCAAAACATCGCGGAGTTGGTCATTTTCCACTATGTTGAGGTCTCCGGTAATGACGTGGCCAGAGGGACTATATTTAAATGGGGATTTGTCACAAGAACAGTCTGGTGGTTTTGCTTTGAGGTCGT
This sequence comes from Arcuatula senhousia, assembly GCA_963971305.1. NCBI lineage: Eukaryota > Metazoa > Mollusca > Bivalvia > Mytilida > Mytilidae > Arcuatula > Arcuatula senhousia. The sequence goes on along the minus strand of OZ020303.1, from coordinate 40,901,605 downwards.
TGATTTGGTAATCCCGCAAAACTTGTTTGTAGTTAAATACCTTAGGTGCAATGGTGGGAGTATAGGAATAAGAAATGACGGGAACACTTGTGTCTTTGAAATAAGAAGGGATATGTTCTGTAACAGATTTATGGTGTAAAATGTTTCCTAAATTTATGGCATCCAAACCTTTGTTTAAAAATGGAAGAGAAATGAAAGAGCGATTGTCCTTGTTGTTTTCGTGTGGAACACCGACTGGTTTGAATAATCGGTTGTATCCAATGTCAAGAACAATGGCTGTAAGACGGTACAGGTTGGATTTAAAATCAGTCACTGGATTTTCTGTAAACTGTAAACTGTGTCTTTCCAACAACTGTGTCTTTTATGTTGTTATGTGGTTTGTTTTGTTGTGATGAGTTTTTGTCTGCCGGTTTTGTCTTTGTCTTTACGGTTTTATGATACTGATTACCCCTTTGGTACACCTTTGCTTCTTCCAATGCAACACAATTTTTGAAAAGGTCCATTATCTTGATAGAGTCAGGTACCGTTACCAAACAAACACGTTAAGAACCGAATAGGAGGCAATATCAGGGAAAAATTAGATGGATCATTAACCACCTCTTATTTATACCATAAGAACGGTTGCTGGCAGGGAAAAGGAACAGAACTCAAGAAGCATGACTCATTTCGAGTATTCCGCGCAGTGGAAAGTTTTTAATATATATATTACTTTTTTCCACCAGTATTCCACAAAGATAAAAACAATGTCTCCTAGTTATAGTCTACAACACCTCATTTGCCAACATAGCCAATAGGTTTCAAAAGTCACCAATGCCTCTTGCGCAGTTCAAGTTTGAGGCGATCAAATCTTTTAAACTATATATCACCCCCGTAAGGCTCTTATCTTAATAGTCTCGCTGTTGTATTACGCTCAAGTTTCCTTCATAATCAGAGCCAGAAAAAATTCTTTTGATTTACCGAGACTAAGGGCCCAGCATTGCGTTTTATGCGACCACAATTTTTTTTTCGGATTTAAAGTGATTTTGAAAATCTGTTTTTCCTAAGAAACTATTTAGCAAGTCTCTGACAGCACTTTAACCATTCAGATTTGTAACATATCTTTATGTTTCCGAGAAAAAAAAATCAAAGGGAAAAATCAGTTATAAGAGTTTGCCTGACATTGATATAAATGTGTCCAATATATGCAGCATATCTAAGTTCCTTCTGTAGACATTCACAGAATGTATGTGTCAAAAACCTTTGTCGGTCCATTATGTGCTGAATGTGTCCCAAGCAATCGGCTATCCATATTGGGCCACAACGACCAGGGTTCCATGATTCTCTTATGAAACCAACATTTTGTATTTATTTTGATTGACTTTGGGATTTCGTTGTTTTATGGTTGAATGATTATGCATCCATACGGTTTGTTCAAAACAAAGCGAGGATTTTGAACATAAGTCATTTGTTTTTTCAAAGTCCCACCAATATCGCATTTTTTGCAAAACCTATAACTACTTGTTTCAAATTCACAGATTATAGGAAAACTAATAAACACAATCGGATTTAAGAAATAAACAGGCCGACAGCAAATCAGTTTTCTTATAATCATAATTAAAAATCAATGTATCAAGAACTTTGCTCGGATTCAATTAATGAATGTGTTTTGATGACTCATTATGCATGACGTCACGGCTGTGCATTGACGTAAAACGTAATGTTGTTTGTGCCTCTAAGTAAATGTCAATTTCTTTTGTAAAATGTCAAGCACGAAGAAGCGATATTAAGTAGTCGTTGATCACAGTGTTTCTCTACAGGGCCTTGAAGGTTAGCAATTGTAATACTAATTAAAAGAAAATGTGTTACAGCATTTTTATTGGGAAATTATCGATCTCTGTTGCATGCACTGGTTTGTATTGCAAAAGGTTCATTGTACTACGGAATACCTGGAGGGACATTGCCAATTGCTAATGCCAAATGGTAAATGCCAATGCCATTGCTAATGCCAAGTGGTAAATGTCAATGCCACAGCGAATTTCACAATTGGCATTATCAATCGCATTGGCATTTACCACTTGGCATTAGCAATTGCATTGACATTTACCACTTGGCATTAGCAATTGTATTGACATTTAACACTTGGCATTGGCAATTGTATTGACATTTACCATTTGGCATTTGCAATGGCATTAGCATTTATCACTTGGCATTAGCAATTGGCAATGTCCCTCCAGGTATTCCGTAGGAGGGACATTGCCAATAGCTAATGCCAAGTGATAAATGCTAATGCCATTGCAAATGCCAAATGGTAAATGTCAATACAATTGCCAATGCCAAGTGTTAAATGTCAATACAATTGCTAATGCCAAGTGGTAAATGTCAATGCAATTGCTAATGCCAAGTGGTAAATGCCAATGCGATTGATAATGCCAATTGTGAAATTCCAATGCTATTTGACAAGATAATGCCAATTGTGAAATTCCAATGCTATTTGACAAGATAATGCCAATTGTGAAATTGACAAAAACTATTGCTAATGTCAAGTCGTAAATGCCGCTATAGTCATTAACAGCCAATCTGTGAGAAAACCATGCAACTTTGTTCCAAACCAATATTTTCATATCAACTTACGGGATGGTTTCACTAAAAGACCTTCATGAAAGACTTATTTTTGCAAAATATTTTTTCCGGGAAATTCAAGATGGCCGAACTACAGGGTTCAACAGTATTCCTGGGTTTCTTTACAAAATCAGCTGGAATTATTACAAAACCTCATGTATATCAAAGTTTCTTTTTGTCCATTTATCTTCAAATTATCAAAAATTGAACAGCAAATATTCAAAGGGTAATACCTTTGCCTTAAAAATAGATGGAAATTTTGAAAATCCTAATAACCATTACCCAGCATCCCTAGGGGTTGACATTAGCAATTTTCCAAATTGTAAAAAAAAACACCAAAATACTTGAATTTTAACATTGTTTTATGTCTAAGGCAGGCTCTTTAAATCAAATTCACTCCCATATACTTTAACAAAAGGCTTTAATGTCAATCGTATCAAAAAATAGAGCTCGGCTCATGCTATATGACATTGCTACAAGTCAAAGAAGTGGGTCAGTCTCACATTTTGGTAGAAAATTTCCTTATTTTTTGACAATATTTGTAAAAACATGCTAGTGTTAAATTTCAAACAAAGTGCATTTTTAATAAGTGACAAGATAGGTTGTTACAATAAAATATAATGTAGCTGTCTTTCAGTTGCGGAAAAAGTGCAATTCAGGAGTCAAATTGGTGTATTTTTCAAGAATAATTGATAAATTGAAGATATTATCAATTTTAGATGATGAAGACAGACCTATAATAGATCCAGTCAAAAGTTCTGATTATTGATCCAAAAGAATGCTCTTTTGTCTGTTAGAAATATTTTTTTCAGATATGTTAGCTGTCAAAATTTTCATGATAGAGGCATCCAAAAAGTGGCATTTGGTCATTTTCGTCATAGTCCCAAAACATGCTTCTGTACCATTTTGGCGACTTTTTTTTACTGAAGTTGTTGAATGTATAGAAAACAATTTGATTATTAATTTTCTTCAGTTTGCTCTTGTTTGCACACAAACAAAAAATTTCAAATGAATCTGTCGAAAGGTGCCTGTTAAATGTTTGTTCAAAATTGGCAGAAAGCATTATATGACCAAAAACATCATTCACCCCCGAAAAAAAAAACTAAGTAAAAAAAAAATTGTTTTCTAAAAGGTATCTGAGACAATGTCTTATAATTTTAACCACATGAAAAGAAGTGTAAAAAATTGCATTGCCTGGTACACATTTTTTTGAAAAAAAAATTCGGACTTCGATTTTTTTAAGGTAGATAGCCACTTCAGCCACATGACACATTTTGTCACTTTTGACCAAAAAGATCTAAGTCAACTTTTTACAAGTTCTTTTGATATTGGTTGCTGGCATGCAAACATAAGCATAGTTTAGAATAAATAAAATCACTTTTCCCTGTATTGAACAATTTTTTAAAAAATTGCTACCAAATGGGCCCAGAAGCTCATGTTTGGACTATGACGAAAATGGCCAAATGCCACTTTTTGAAAGCCTCTATCATGGATAAAATGACAGCTAGCATATTTGTAAATATTATTTCTAAGAGACAAAAGAGCATTCTTTTGGATCAATTATCAGAACTTTTGACTGCATTTTTTATGGGTCTGCTTTCATCATCTAAAATTGACAATATCTTCAATTTATCAATTATTCTTGAAAAATACACAAATTTGACTCTTGATTTGCACTTTTGCCGCAACTCAAAGACAGTTACATTATTTTTTATTGTAACAACCTATCTTGTCACTTATTAAAAATGCACTGTGTTTGAAAATGAATACCAGCACGTTTTAACAAATGTTGTCAAAAGATAGGAAATTTTCTACCAAAATGTGAGACTGACCCACTTTTCTGACTTGTAGCAATGTCATAGAGCATGAGCCGAGCTCTATTTTTTTAATACGATTGACATTAAAGCCTTTGGTTAAAGTATATGGGAGTGAATTTGATTTAAAGAGCCTGCCTTAGACATAAAACAATGTTAAAATTCAAGTATTTTGGTGTTTTTTTACAATTTGGAAAATTGCCAATTTCACCCCTAGGGATGCTGGGTAATGGTTATTAAGATTTTCAAAATTTCCATCTATTTTGAAGGCAAAGGTATTACCCTTTGAATATTTACTGTTCAATTTTTGATAATTTGAAGATAAATGGACCAAAAGAAACTTTGATATACATGAGGTTTTGCAATAATTCAAGCTGATTTTGGAAAGAAACCCAGGAATACTGTTGAACCCTGTAGGTCGGCCATCTTGAATTTCCCGGAAAAAATATTTTGCAAAAATAAGTCTTTCATGAAGGTCTTTTAGTTAAATCATCCCTTAAGTTGATATGAAAATATTGGTTTGGAACAAAATTTAGGATTTTGCATGGTTTTCTGGCAGATTGGCTGTTAAGTATCAAATGCCAACAGCTTAGTTTTTAATTCACATTTTCCAATGTGATGTCGCGGTATGAATTCAACAGCGAGGCTCACGAGGCACAAGATCATTGAATGGCGGGAAAACAACAACAGACAATTATTGAATGGCGGGAAAACAACAACCGACAATTAGCAGTTGGCCATTCACAATTGGCATTTGACAAATAGCATTGGCATTTTATAAAAAGCATTGGCACTTCACAAAAAATATCACTGGCATTTCAAAATTGGCATCGGCATTTTCAAAAATTGGAATTTCACAATTGGCATTATCAATCGCATTGGCATTTACTACTTGGCATTAGCAATGACAATGACATTTACCACTTAGCATTAGCAATGGCATTGACATTTACCACTTGGCATTAGCAATGGCATTGGCATTTACCATTTGGCATTAGCAATTGGCAATGTCCCTCCAGGTATTCCGTAATTGTACTCTTTAAGATTAAGAATGAAAATTGTGTTAGACAAGTGCACGTTAGCATATGTAGTATATGTAATTGGCATTTTGAAATCGAAGACAAATTGCATGTTTTATACTTATTAACAAAATTAACGAATTTGGAGGATTAATCTCAAAATGTGAGAGGAAAGATGAAAACAAGGAAGACATATCGGAGAAATTGAAGATCGCAATGGTCCTGACTTTGTACAAGCATTTCAAAACAAATGGTGGGTCAAACCTATTTTATGACGCCAAATCTCCCTCTTCCACTTTATGGTCATTATATAGGGCCCGGTAGTAACACAAAACATACATTTTATACGTATAAAAATAATAAAGATACATGTGTTTTGTAAGGTGATTTAGTTGGTGTTTTACGCCATCGCATCGCAATATAGGTTATTTAAAGGCGATAAACATAGAATGGATGATAAAACGAGCATGCAATGATGATGAGAAATCTGAGAGTGGGATGGGAAACAAAGGAACTGTTCAAGGGTAATCTTGAAGACCACAATGAAGGGGATAGTTGGTGAGGTGTGGAAAATTTAGCACCACTCGGCGGTCAACAAAGGGGTCCTTTACATGCATGAAGCGTTCGTGGCACTCTCCATACTCGTTTGCCGGCTATGGTCAGCAGCCAAGGTTTCCGCATTATAGACCTGACAATCCCCGCGGACGAGAGCCACTCTATTCAGCCACCTAGGTTATTCACACTTGGTCGCTCTGTGGGCTGAGCACTAACCCGATGTCATAATCCCAAGACCCTTAGTCGCCTCTTACTACAAGCTAGGCTCTACTGCCGGCCTATTCGCCTACCAGCCACACGGGGTCATTTTTACATATACTCTATAAGATAACGAATTGATATTGTTTTAGATGCATGTTATTTGTCACCAAAAATAATAATTAGCAATTTATATGATATTGACACTATGAAATCAAAGACAGGATGCATGTTATACTTATAATGATATTTTTTCTGTGTTACATTATATGATTAAGTAGTCATTCATTTCATGTTTAATAGGGTCTATTTTTATCTGTTTGAAACCTAATATGGTCTAATATCGTATAACGAAAATGATATTTTCAAATGATGTATATATGCAGGAGTTACAATTGTAACATAGAAAAAATATCTTTATAAGTATAACATGCAGCTTGTCTTTGATTTCAAAGCGCCAATATCGTATAGACTGCAAAATATTTTTCACCTCTGCCTATTGCAGTGCCCTGACTTGGCGGTGTTAATCGCTCAACCTTCTGATTGTAGGTCGTCCTTGTATCGCAATAGTGTAACATTGAGTTCATAAGTGTATGATCTTTTAAAATGCAAAGGTCTATTAAAAACAGCACAAAATATGTTTTGTGAACATTATTTTTATAGATAACCCGATCTATCATTAAGCTTTATGTCTTTTAACGACATGTCGCTTTTTTCTCGAAAATTTTTATTAGTCTGAACTTTGCATTTTTTAATGGAAAAATTGTCATGAAATTCATTTTTTATTTGTCAATAAAATATTCAAATCAAAATGGGCTAATTTATTCCTCTTTTTGATATGTTACTTTCATATATAGGTGATTTAATTCCGTGATGTGTATCTTATTTGCATCTTTTGTTCCGGTTATTGTGTGACTTGTGCATCCGGATATTAAATTCAATAAAATCCAATGTCAACTTGGAACTAAGAAATGTCAACTTGGAAGTAAGAAATGTAACATTGGAACTATGATATTTGTAGTTCCAATCGAGAAATGTGAAAAAAAAACTAATGGCACTACCGGTTTTTCGTACTTTTTGGACATATTCATATTAGTCTTGTTTGTTTGCCTGTTTGTTTGTGCGAGGCGTTTTCGGGAAAAAACCTATGTACATTGTGTTTCATCTCGTTGACTTTTTCACTTTTACCAACATATGATTGTGACTGCATTGACATTTTAAACATCAACCTAAATGTACCTAACCATGCTCTATCTTCATTAATTGCTATTGACAACTGTTCTAACTTCATTTCATTGTTTGAGGAAAATGAAAAAGTGCCAGTCATATTAACTAATGTACAGCACTAGTCATTCTTTGTGTTTCCTCTTTTCAAAATCCTACATCTTAATACAAACCATTATCGCCTAATAGAATTGAACAACAGATTGTTGCAAGACCTCTATTGAATCTGTCATGCTGCTTATTGGAAAGACACATAAAAAATGCAACACCCACAATCGACAATCTATCCATTCTTCACATCAAGTTTGACGTCATTAGGCAAAAGAATCAATTATTTTGCCGACGATGTGAAACATGATTTTTCAATAGCATAAATGCCGTGGAAACTATAACAATGTTGTTTGCAAAGTTTTCTCGATTTCTTTACAAAATTGTCCAACGATTTGCTTTGGTTTTTGAATACCACATCTCGCTAGGCACTTTGTTAATACTAGTGGGTCTTAGTTCCAAGAGGTTACTTCTAGTAATTCTTTTAATACTAGTACATGGTATACATGTAGCATAAAATGAGATTACCAATTTGGACCCACCTTTAGTACTTGATATTTGCAAATTGTAAACGAATTTGAATGCTCAATAAAGAAATATTAAAACACTTCTAATAATCAAACACATCAAAGCTACAAATTATTCGTTTCAATTTCAAATTGTCTAAACCCTAAGGTTCTTCCTACCCCCAGATATAGTTGGATAATCTTAGTTTAATTTGGTTCCCAGTTTTGGCATTTTTGCGCGTCAGGCATAGAAAAATTTAATGTCTGGAATGTCGCAAAAAGCGAGACATGGGTATTACTTTCCGGTGGTGGCGGCGGCGGCGTCGTAAACTTTTTTGTAAGACTTTTGTGGAAAATGAATTACAAGAAAAGTATAAGAGCTAGGCATCTAATATTTGGTATACGGACAGTTGGGGTTATGGTCTATGCAACTGGCACCATGCCGTTTGACCTTGGCCCCAATTTCATGGTTCAGCGACTCTGTGAACTTAGATGGTTTTTTTAGGCCAAAAAAAACCTTTGTAAGACTTTTGTGGAAAATTAATTACTTGAAAAGCATAGTAGCTAGGCATCTGATATTTGATATTCAGACACTTCTGGTTATGGTCTATGCAACTGGTGCCATGACATTTGCCCCTGACCCCATTTTCATCGTTCAGTGACTGTGGACTAAGATGATTTTTGGGGCCAAAAAACCTTTTTGTAAGATTTTTGTGGAAAATGAATTAAGTGAAAAGTATAATACCCAGGCATCTGATATCTGGTATACAGACACCTGTAGTTATGGTCTATGCAACTGACACCATGTCATGTGACCTTGACACAATTTTCATGGTTCAGTGACTCTGTGGACTTAGATGATTTTTGGGACAATTAAAACTTTTATGGAAAATAAATTAAGTTAAAGTATAAATTATAGCTAGGCATCTGATATTTGGTATACAGACATTTGAGGTTCGGTCTACACAACTGACACCCTGTTGTGTGATCCTGACCCCATTTTCATGGTTCAATGACTTGTGAATGTAGATGATTTTTGGATGGAAAATGAGTTAAGTGAAAAGTATAATATTATAGCAAGGCATCTGATATTTGGGGATTATGGTATACACAACTGACATCACCATGAAATGTGACCCTTACCCCATTTTCATGGTTGAATGACCTAATGAATGTTGGTCTTTTTCATTGTTTCTCATTAATAATGGTATCTAGAACACACTTCAGACAATTTTTATGATGGTTAAATGGAATTCTGTCACCTGTCACATGACCTTGACCTTAACTTTTCTGAAGGTCCAGCTAGACTTTCAATGAGTTCTGTGATGGTGCCGACAGGCGAGGCATACCTTAGTGTCAACTCTTGTATATTTTTATTTTTTTTATAATTTTTTTTTCATGAATTTTTTTTATCTTATTTTTTTCATTTTTTTTAATTAATTGTTTTTTATCATTTTTTTAATTATTTTTTTTTTATTATTATTATTTTTATTATGTTTTTAAATGTAACTCAAAAACAATCTTTATTTAAATAAAAAAAAATTGCCTATATTAAACCATGATAACTCAGCAACTATTACAGATACTAAAAACTCGAAGGATCTAACTTAAAGGCTCTTCAGAATCAAATTCTCTACAAAAGTTTCCATTTAATCGAATTTGTCAGATGAGCGCTTATAGGTGTAGTTGCCCCTTTAAGGTCAATAATTTAGGGTCTTTCCTGTTTTGCCCTATCGAAAGAAATGTAACTTTGCAGATGGAGAAAAGGCATTGCTTCTTTACCTTCAATTCATTGAGCTCTAAAAATGTGTTCATTGTGTTCAAGATGACAGGTGAAGCCTTATAAGGGCAATGGTCTTATAAATGTTAAAAAGAATAGCATTGTTTCATATTTTTGTCCTATAGAAGGAAAAGTAATGCAAATAGAAAATAGTTTTAAACCTTAAGCGCATTAAGCTTTACCAATGTGTTTATTGTGTCAAAGTTATCAGATGGCCTCATATAAAGGGAAATAGCTCACAGAAAAGACCTTTATGAAGGACTAGCAGTAGGTAATAATTCAGGCTCCTGGGAGCCTCTTGTTTTGTTGATTAACTCTAAAGTCGAAAAAAATCAACTGGTAAAAATAATCAATGATCATCTTAATGCAAGATCATCATTGATTATTTTTATCCTACCTCCTGTTTGGGATTGGGCCGATTTGAAAATCTATGAAAATCAACTTGAAAATTTCCGTCAAGGTTTTATCAGAAACCATACATGGGGATGATTTGAAATTTGGTAGGATTGTCCAGTATGACAAATGTTTGTCCTAAGTGACTTTCAGACATGTCAACCCTCTACTTCCTGTTTGATATTGGGCCAATATGAAAATCTATGAAAATCGACTTGAAAATTTCCGTCAAGCTTTTCTCAGAAACCATACACGGGAATGAATTGAAACTTAGTAGGATAGTTCAGTATGACAAACTGTAGGTAATTAGAGACTTTCAGACTTGTCGATCATCTACTTCCTGTTTGGAGTAGGGTGGATATGAAATATATGAAAATCGACTTTAAAATTTCCTACAAGCTTTTCCAAGAAACCATACATGGGAATGATTTGAAACTTAGTATGATAGTTCAGTATGACAAACTGTAGGTTATTAGAGACTTTTCAGACTTGTCGATCTTCTACTGCCTGTTTGGAGTAGGGCGGATATGAAATATATGAAAATCGACTTGAAAATTTCCGTCAAACGTTTCCCAGAAATCGTAAATGGGAATAATTTGAAACTTGGTAGGATGGTTCAGTATTAAACTGTACTTCCTAAGCATCTTTCAGACCTGTGGGAACTCTACTTCTTGTTTGGGGTCTAGAGGGGGCATCAGTGTCCCTTGGACACATTCCTTCTTTATTTATTCAAAATTCGGCTGTTATTTTGAAACAAGAATCGCTCACCTGACATATGTGCCTGAAGTAAAGGTTAAAAGGAAAAATCAATTTGACGTTGAAAAGGTCATAAGATATTAAGGGGGTCATCTGACAATATGGTGGATCTTAAGGTGCTGATCACTTTTGTTCTCAATCAAAATCTAAAAATCTGTCACCCTTTTTGAGTTATTAGCAAAAAAATGCAGTTTAACCTAATGTTCTATTTTTAGCCACAGCGGCCATGTTTTACAACCAATCAAAAATCCCCACATCAGTTCTATACACCTAATGCTAATATACAACAATACCAAGTTTAGTTCCAATTGGACTAAGTTGAAGTGTCAGAGGAGTTAATGTTTTCAATGTTAAGAGGAAATGCTTTTTAAACGCTCAATTTTGACGTTCTAAGGACAATAACTCCTCAAGGGAACGGTCTTACAACGTCGACTCTATTACATATTTTGTAGATCTTGATGTGCTTAACAATATGCAATTTATAAATATTCAATTATCTTGTATAGTTTTCAAGATATTGAGCTAAACAGGTGCAAAATTTGCAAAAAATCCACAAAGGGCCATAACTCCTACATGGGTTGTTGGATTTTCTTCAAAATTTCAGGGTAGGTAGATCTTGAGGTGCTGATCACTATTAATCTGTGCCAGAATTTTGATATCTGTAGCCGTTTTTGAGTTATTTGCAAAAATAATGCATTTTACCCCCATGTTCTATTTTTAGCCACGGCTGCCATGTTTTACGACGAATCAAAAACTCCACATCAGTTCTAAGCACCGAATGCTAATGAACATCCATACTAAGTTTGGTTCCAATTGAACTTATGGTGTCAGAGGAGTTAACGTTTTAAAAAGTTTACGGACGACGGACGGACGACGGACGCCAAGTGATGACAATAGCTCACATGACCCGTCAGGTAAGCTAAAAAAAAACTTGATATCATTATAGAAATTTCTACTTACAAAAAATGAACAGCTTACGAAAAACTATTAATTTATATAATTCTGGTATGAAGAACATAAATAAAACTTTGCATCTAAAACTATTCATAATTACACGTAACCGCAAAGAAAATATTGTAAGTATCCTATACCAAATATATATTTAGATGAAATAGTACAACTTTATATGCCAAATGTAAATTTAGCTGATATAGTACACTTGGAAGTCATATTTAATCTATCGATGCAGATAATAGATGGTTATTTTTACCTTCAATTATGATACAAAAATATATTTGTACAGATCATGATAAATAGAATAACAGGTAGGTATGATTTTATCATTTGTGACGAAACCATAACATAAAAGGGCTATTTTAGTAATTAACTAAATTTCCTAAAATGGTATACACGTCATAACTGTAACTAATTCCCATTTTTAAAATGGCTTTGATATGTGGAAAGTATTATTTTAGTTTTTACGATTGCTATTTTTGGAAATATTGAAAACCCTTATCATTTTGATTAGCCCAGTAACATTAGAATGTGGCACAGTACACTCTATGTGACACATTTTCAGTTGCTTGAATTAAAAGAATACTAGTCAGTTTAGAGGCTGCCAGCATCACGTCGCTACCCTAGATGCCTGTGCTTCAGTGATAGGAAGAAGCAAAGAGGCACCAATGGGGCATTCGAGTGTCAAAAGTCCGAAAGGGGCAACGACAAAACCGGTAAACACGAACAAGAACAACACGAGAAAGCACAAAACAAAAAATCAAATGAACACAAATCAACAACGCGAACTCAAGTCGTAACAAAAGTGAACTCAGGTGTTCCGGAAGAGTAAGCGGATAAGACAAAACGAAAAGTCGTGCGTTTCTGGTTTCCAATCCTACCCTTGCTTTCTTGTGTTTGCCTTTATTGACACTTTTATTGCGCAATTGACCCAACGCCCAAACTGTGTTAACAGGACAACAAAAATAATGATACGTTATTTGAATAAATAATATTTGGTTTATTTTTTTAAGCAACACTTTTTTTCAGATTAAACATATTAACCCAACAGAAATGCATGTATTTTTCGAAGAAAATTTCCAAAAGTACTATTAAAATTCGAAATTTTCCGCATTATTTCCAGGTTGAATAAATACTAGGAGTCTGAATCGCTCATCTGGTCCTTAAATCATAGGGTCTCTTCTATGAGCTATTATAATTCCCATTATATACACAAAATGCAATGCCAACCTTCAATAAGATGTTACAAACATCATATCTGAGCATCACACCAAAATTTTAAAACAATTGGTCAACCATAACTGAAGTTATCGCATGGAACGAAAGAACAACGACAGCCATGACACAATACGATCACAAAAATTAAATCCGCTATTTTCACCTTTAAATGGCCATAACCCCTTTAGACCACCATTCGGAAAAGTTTTCATTCTAATGAAAAAAACATGAAAAACATAAGGCCTGTAAAGAATCAAAGAGGTTTCAATGGGGACATTTAAATGTCGAAAGTCCGGAAGAGAATGCAAAACCATTAAACACGAACAAGAACAGCACGAAGAAACAGACAACATAAAAACACGATTCAACTACTAGTAATCAAAAACTCAAGTCGTAATGAAAATAAAAGCAGGGACTCCGGAAGGGTAAGCAGTTCCTGCTTCCTATAGCACACCCATCGTGTTCAAGCCGGCTTGTGGTCAATTCAGCGTAACAAATCCGGTAAATAGAAGACAAAACCCTATAACAAACCAGCTGCGCATCTGCACTCATCCGGGAGAGAGAAATCCCAAATTTGTATATGAGCGCATGATGTCTTCCATCAAATATTTTGAGTGAAGGCACGATGAAGGAGCAAAAAGAAACCCTTGTGTTTGATTTTTTTGTATCAGACATGATGCTCTACCAAAGAAATAGAGGTATGTCCCACAAGCTCTGGAATAACGAATCAGTTGTGATAGGTAAACTCCATAAACTGTAACGGACGGAATATTGCTACAAAAGAAATGAGTTTGGGAGAAGCAAAGGTGTACCAAAGGGGTAATCAAACATCATTATACCATAGACCTCTATATTTAATATATAGGTCTATGATTATACCGAAAAGAGACAGACAAAATCGGTAGTCTAAAAAATAATCATAACGCAACAAACCAAAAAACAACAAACCCGCGTTCAGCAACGTGAACACAGGTCGAAACAATCTTGTGAACTCAGGTGCTGCAGAGGGGTAAGTAGTTCCTGCTTGCTATAGCATACTCGTTACGTTGTCAAAGATCGATTTAGTGTTGGTCAAATCTGGAAAGGATGACATTACCAAACTCTATGTCAAACCAACATCTGTGCTTATCTGTGAGATAGAAATCCCGTATTTGTCTACAAGTACATGATGTCTTCCGTAAAATTTCTTGAGTGATGACAACAACCTGGAAGCAACATACCCCTGTGTTAACAATGTGCTTATCAGCAATGTAGCCTTATCAAAGAAGTCGTTATACCCTCCACATACTCTGGAATCACTGAACGAATCGATTGTAATACGAAAACTTCATATGCTCAAGTGGACGGAATGTTGCTACACAGAAAGGGAAAGTTGACTATCGGAAAGTTGAAGCAACCAATTTTATTTATCTATATAGTTTTCATTATATAAGCCAAAAACATGAAAACATGTTAATTTAGGGGCTGTAATATCTGACAACTTCGATCCTATGAATGCTTTTGCTGAGCTAAATGAGCTGAACATTTAAACAAGCAACAGCCTTTCTCTATCTGCAATAGCTTTCATTCTACAGACCAAAAACACTATATTTCGCCTTTAAGGGGCTGTAACCCCTAAAAGGGATCATCTGACAACTTCGACCCTGGAAGACTTTTGTAGAGCTAACTGAGCAGATCATTTAAGCAAGCAACAGCTTTTCTCTATCTGCAATAGCTTTCATTCTACAGGCCAAAAACACTATTTTTCACATTTAAAGGGCTAAAACCCCATAAGGGGTCATATGACATCTTCGACCCTATGAAGACTTTTCTGCATCTAAATGAGCTGAACAATTAAGCAAGCAACAGCTTTTCTCTATCTGCAACAGTTTTCATTCTACAGGCCAAAAACACTATTTTTCGCCTTTAAGGGGCTGTAACCCCTGTAAAGGATCATCTGACAATTTCGATCCTATGGAGAGTTTTGTAGATCCAAATGAGCTGAACATTTAAGCAAGCAACAGCTTTTCTCTATCTGCAATAGTTTTCATTCTACAGGCCAAAAACACAATTTTTTGCCTTTAAGGGGCAGTAACCCCTATAAGCGATCATCTGACAACTTCAACCCTATGGAGACTTGTAGAGCTAAATGAGCTGAACATTTAAGCAAGCAACAGCTTTTCTCTATATGCAACAGTTTTCATTCTACAGGCCAAAAACACTATTTTTCGCCTTTAAGGGGCTGTAACCCCTGTAAAGGATCATCTGACAATTTCGATCCTATGGAGAGTTTTGTAGATCCAAATGAGCTGAACATTTAAGCAAGCAACAGCTTTTCTCTATCTGCAATAGTTTTCATTCTACAGGCCAAAAACACAATTTTTTGCCTTTAAGGGGCAGTAACCCCTATAAGCGATCATCTGACAACTTCAACCCTATGGAGACTTGTAGAGCTAAATGAGCTGAACATTTAAGCAAGCAACAGCTTTTCTCTATCTGCAATAGTTTTCTTTCTACAGGCCCAAAAAACTATTTTTTGCATTTAAGGGGCTGAAACCCTATAAGGGGTCATCTGACATCTTCAACCATATAGAGACTTTTGTAGAGCTAAATGAGGTGAACCTTTAAGCAAGCAACAGCTTTTCTATTTCTGCAATAGTTTTCATTCTTTAGGCCAAAAACACTATTTTTCGCATTTAAGGGGCTGTACCCCTATAAGGGGTCATCTGACAATTTCGACCCTGTGGAGACTTTTGTAGAGAAAAATGAGCTGAACATTTAAGCAAGCAAAAGCTTTTCTCTATCTGCATTAGTTTTCATTCTACGGGCCAAAAACACTGTTTTTCGCCTTTAAGGGGCTGTAACCCCTAAAAGGGGTCATCTGACAACTTCGACCCTATGAAGACTTTTGTAGAGCTAAATAAGCTGGAAATTTATGCAAGCAACAGCTTCTCTCTATCTGCAATAGTTTTCATTCTATAGGCTACAAACTTTATTTTTTGCTTTTAAGGGGCTGTAACCCCTAAAAGGGGTCAACTGACAACTACGACGCTATGCACACTTTTGTAGAGCTCAATGAGCGGAACATTTAAGCAAGCAGCAGCTTTTCTCTATCTGCAACAGTTTTCATTTTATTAACCAATAAAAAGCTTCGCCGAGCGCAGCATGATACGACCGCAACATTTTGAACCCTGTACGTTATAGGCCTAATATGGATAGTCTATTGTTCTGGACACATGCAGCCCATGGTGGACTGACAAAGGTTTTTGACACATGCTTCTCTGATGGACTTTCAACCCAGGGGCTAAAAATATAAATTTTGAATGTTGTATTCTACTCTTTAAAAGAATAATGTTTGGGGAAAAAATTAAAAATCGAACCAGAATTTTTTTTTAAATTATGATTACAGCCCCAAAAATTTATTCTTAAATTTAGAATCGCTACCTGACAAGAATAAATTTGCAAAAAAAAATTTCAAAATCGGACCACAAATAAAAAAGCCCAATTTGGCCCCTAATTACGTAATAAAAAAAAAAAGGGGGGGTCGCAAAAATTAATTCCTAATTTTGTATTTGCTATTTGACAAGAACAAACATGCAAAAAAAATTTTCAAAATCGCACCAGAAATAAAAAAGTCTCAATTTCGGCCCCATTTGGCCCCTAATTAGGTAATAAGGGGAAAAAGGGGGGGTCGCAAAAATTAATTCTTAATTTTGTATCCGCTATTTGACAAGAACAAACATGCAAAAAAAATTTTCAAAATTGGACCAGAAATAAAAAAGTTTCAATTTCGGCCCCATTTGGCCCCTAATTATGTAATAAGGGGAAAAAGGGGGGGGGTCGCAAAAATTAATTCTTAATTTTGTATCCGCTATTTGACAAGAACTAACATGCAAAAAAAATTTTCAAAATCGGACCAGAAATAAAAAAGTTTCAATTTCGGCCCCTTTTGGCCCCTTATTACGTAACAGGTGAAAAAGGGGTGGGGGTCGCAAAAATAAATTCTCAAATTTGGATTCGCTACTTGACAAAAATAAACTTGCAAAAAAAAATTTCAAAATCGGACCACAAATAAAAAAGTTTCGATTTTGGCCCCGTTTGGCCCCTAATTACGTAATAGGGGGAAAAAGGGGGGGGTCGCAAAAATTAATTCTTAATTTTGTATCCGCTATTTGACAAGAACAAACATGTAAAAAAAAAATTCAAAATCGGACCACAAATAAAAAAGTTTTTATTTTGGCCCCTTTTTGCCCCTAATTACACAACGGAGAAAAAGGGGGGGCGCAAAAATTCATCAGGTTCATTCTTTTATTGTAAGAAACATTCTCGACAAATTTCACAGCAATAGGCCAACTAGGACCAAAGTTATGGTGGAAACAAGTAAAATATTTGAATTTTTTTCCCCTTTTGGGCCCCTAATTTCGAAACAAAAAAAGGGGGGACCCCCAAAATCAATCCCATTCATCCTTGTATGATAAGGAACATCACTGTCAAATTTCATAGCAATTGGATAACTAGAACTAAAGTTATTGTGGAAACAAACAAAAAAGTAGTATTTTTGGCCCTTTTTTGGCCCCTAATTTCTAAACGAAAAATGGGGGGACCCCCAAAATCAATCCCATGCATCCTTTTATGGTAAGGAACATCATTGTAAAGTTTCATAGCAATCGGATAACTGGAACTAAAGTTATTGTGGAAACACTAAAAAGTTAACAGACAACGACGACGACGACGACAACGACGACGACGACAACGACGACGACAGCATCATACCATAATACGTCCGCAAATTTTTTGCGGTCGTATAAAAACATGAAAAAAACCCCGCTATTTTTCACCTTAAAAGGGCTGTAACCCCTATAAGGGATCATCTGATGGAGACTTTTATAAAACTTTTGATTCTGAAGCAGCATGGTGGCAACATATTTCATCTATCTCTTATACTTTTTGATTTACAAGCCAAAAACAGGAGTCTGATCCCCTGGTCTATTTTTAGTAATGGCGGCCATGTTTTTTGACTGATCAAAAATCAAAACACATGATTGGTGCAGGACACCCTAAGGATCATTCATACTAAGTTTCATTAAATTATGTTCAGTAGTGTCAGAGGAGAAGATTATTTTTGAGAAATTGTTAACAGACTACGATGGATGACAACAGACTCCAAGTGATAGCAATTGATCACATGGGCCTTCGGTCCGGGCGAGCTTAAAAATGTTATTTTCACCTTTAAGAGGTCCTTACTTCTATAAGGGGACATCTGACAACTTATAAGTCAATGAAGACCCTGATAAAACTCAATGAGCTAAAGGGATAGCAAGCAATACAACTAAAAGTCAATGAAAACCCTGACAAAGCTCAATGAGCTAAAAGGATAATTGCAAACAATAAGGTCATCTGACAACTTAATCAGTGGAGACCCTGATATAGCCAAACGAGCGGAAGGGATAGCAAGCAATAAGGGGTCATCTGTCAATGAAGACCTAAATATAGCTCAATGAGCTGAAGGTTAAAGCAAGCACCAACTTTTCTCTATTTGCAATAGTTTTCATTCTATAAGCCAAAACACAGAAAATGCTATATTTTACTTTTAAAGGGCCATATCCCATAGAAATTTCCTCTGACCACTCTGACCAAACGGAAACTTAAGTAGAGCTTTTACTTTTGGGCAGCCTAAGATTCTTTGGATTTTTTCTGTCTGTTATAGTTGCAAAGTTATATGCCATTTAAAGTTGTTCAACCCATGTTCTAAGTTTAGTTGCCATGGTAACAGCACCATATTTCTATCATATCCCTTAAAAATCTGTCAAAGTCTCAAAATGGCCAGATTGTGTTAAACAGGAAGTAGGAGAGCGACAGAGGTTGACCTGAAATTGAATCCAACATTATGGGCCCCATCCTGATACTGTATACAAAATATAAAGTTGCTGTTAACAGTAGTTAATTTGAAAACTGTTACTAAAATTTGCATTATTAATTAAAATAAAATTCCAAATTACACATATTTATATGAATATTTGAAAGTTTGCCTGTTATAGTTGTATTGAGGCATGAAACAAAAATAGGGCATCTGATGGAACATTAAATGATACCCCACCACGATATTCATCAATAGTTAAATATATTTGTATACTACATCTATATAGAGACAGAAAAGAAATGAGTTATCTTTCTTAGACCAGAAAATTTCTTCATTTCAAAATTTTGAAAATTTTCAAAGTGGCAAATCTTCAATAATGTTTTTTCGGATCATCCTGAAAATGGAACTTGACCTGTATTTTATTGTACTCAACAGCTGTGCAAAATATCATTCAAATCTCTTTAGGCGTTTTAAAGTTATCATCCAGAAACCCTTGGGGGACAGACAGACAGACACCGAAAGAAACTGAGGGTATAACATATTACCTCGCCAATTCATGTGGCGGGGTATAAAAAAAAACGTATGAGATATTTCTCCATCATTTATGATAAAAAATTCAATACTTCTAATATCAAAATCAAATAACAATCGAAATCCATTTAAAACATAATTAAAACAATTGTATAACAGATGCTCACTTCCATTGTGGGTATATTCTGACAAGACACAATGCTGATTTAGTAAAACTTAAAGAATAAATACTGTGTACTATCTTAATGCTGCTAATATCTTTTATTCTGTCTATATCTTCAGACAATATGGTAACTGAATTGATTGGTTTTAACCCTGCATCTCTTCTTTTATCAATTCAGCTAATCTTTGAAATGCCTAGAACATGAAGAAGTACAATAATATAAATAAAGGAAAATAATGTATGATTTCAGTGCAACAAAGAGCAAAAATAAGCATGGAGCAAATTAAAGGTGTGTTGCTTACTCTTCCAGAACACCTGAGGTTGTGTTATTGTCATAAATCTAGGGTAGAGTAGAGAACAGCCACTAATATCATTTTACCACCCTTGCTGAATGAAGAGTCCAACTTCAGAAACTTTTGATGACGTCAAGCAAATAGCATTTAAGTCTGAAAACTTCAAATGGAGGCCCACCCCAAAGTAAGAACTTTAGTAACAATAGATTCAACTGAACACCTGAAGTAATAACTGGATTCACTAGATTTTTCAACAAAACGTCTAGTTTTGAACCCCCATTCTACCCAAGAGTCTTCAGCTGAACACAGCCTTAGTGCACTCTTGGGTCTGATGTATTAGCATAAATAATTGCAGTAAGTTCTTTTTCATGTATTTTGCTGTTTGCTATTGTTTGTGTCACCTGATTTTGTCTTTGTCTTTTCAGACTTCCAATTCTTAAATGCCCAAATGGTACTTTTAAAAACGAAAGAATATGGAATATGTGCCAAAAAGACACGATCCACATATTGAAATGATTTTATTAAATGTACAATAGCAAAATTTTTTTTGCTTCTTTCATTTAAGATTTTTTCGCTTTTTCAAATTTATTAATAAATTCATATACAATTCTAGTGTAAAGGGTTCTTTGAAAAACTTTTGTACCACCATACTTACCAGATCTATCTGTTCAGCTGTAGCTGTTGAATAGGATGCCCTCACAAATGAACAAGGTTGTGTATTGTCTATCATAAATGCATTCCCAGGAACAAACAATACATTTTTCTCCTTAGCTTTGACTTCTATTAAGGATTTAGTGTCGTTGATTGGTAGTTTTAACCATAAAAACATTCCTCCAGTTGGAATAGACCATTCTGCCAAACCTGCGTAGAAAACAAACTATGTAAGAACAGAATTCTTAGGTCCCCTACTGAGCAGCAAATAAGTTCACTTGCTGAACAGGAATTAAATAAGCGACAGACCTCAATAGGATTTCCACCAAAACAAACCCCTACCTTAAGCTGCTTCCTAATATATCAAGAGCTGACAAAAAGTACAAGCTGAGAAATCTTTTACAAAAATTTCCATTTTTGACTCTAAGTCCACTTGCTAAACAGGAAGTAGATTAGCAACAGATCTGGAAACTCATACCACCATATGAGACCCCTACCTGAAGCTGCATACCAAATATCGAAAGCCTACAAATAGTTGTAGCTGAGAAATCTCCTACACCTATGCCTGGAATTAAAAGTTTTTTGACAATTTTGATATTCTTATGGATGATTTTTCATTGTTTCAATTTTCTCATCAAGACTGAAGAGTTGATGTCAAAGCAGGCCAACCACCTGAAATTAAAACTACACCAGCAGCACTGACCTTCAAAGACATTTCAAATAAAAATTACTACATGGTAGCAGGCAATATTTTTTTTAAGTAATAATCTGATTTATCTTACATGATATAAATTAATTTAAAAATTATTGTATCAAAATTATATTAATATTTTCAAATTGCTGCAAATAACATTAGTTTGATAAAAAAAGGATTAAAAAGACACCATTTAGTCTACATCATTTGAAAATACCTTTCAAATGTTTCTCAGCTGCCTTTAAGCAAATATCTCTCTTTGTCTCATAAAACTTGGCAGTATTTTCAGCATGGTTCAAAAAGCCATCATATCCCCAATGTTCAAATAGTTTCATAAGAAATACCTTCAAATAAAAATAAAGTTATATATATAAATTCTTCACTTATGTATATGAGCTTAGGGAATGGTCATTATTCATGAACTGAGGGGGTTGGGAGATTTTTTTATATGCTCATGATTAAAATTTGTATTTCCAGGTTTAAATCAACTACGAAAAATGCAAGTTTGCTTTTGCCTGCAAAAATGATGTGTTTACTAGTTTTCCTAGTTGAAAAGATACAAAATTTTCAGATCAAAATTGCCTGGTGATATGCACAACCTCATATGGTGTACTTGCTACATACCAAGTTTCCTTAAACTATGTAATTTGTCAAAAATAATGTGGCTGTTCCCTTAATATGCATTTCATTCTCAATCCATTAAAATTGTTGCCAAACAAAATCAAGCACTTTGTATATACTAGAAATAGTCATATGATTTACTAAAGTAATGTAAACCAACAAATTTTCTCGAAAAAAATATTTTTATGTATTACACATAGAACAGATTTTGTCAAAATAAATCCTCACAATTATAATCATTTTTATAGTAATATAATTGTTGCAATGAAGAATCTGGAAAAATAAATAGGCCTGAAATTGCAATCGCACAAAAAGCCTGAAATAGAGTAAAAACGAAAATAAGTTTGGTTTATAGTTAATCTTAACTTGCCTCCTAGTTTATATAAGTAATGTGTTTTAAAAATTAATGATAAACTAATGTAATACTGACAAATAGTTTCAGAGAGGAGTTGAGAGGATGGACAATACCAATATTGAAATTTTTTTTTCTTAAATAAATTATAAAAAGGGGACCCCCTAAAATGAATCTTATCCATCCTTTTATGGTAAGAAATTCGAACATCATTGTCAAATTTCAAAGCAATTGGAAAACTAGAACTAAAGTTATTGTGGGCACACTAAAAAGTTAACAGACAAAAAGATGATGACAATGCCGACAACATCGACAACAGCATCATACCATAAAATGTCCGCATTATATGGAAAATGTTAATATAAATATTTCACCAGTTTGTGGGATAGTTTATATAAATTGTGCTTAAACATTTTTTTTTCTATTATCACCTGCTTTTCTGACCTTAAGTAAGGTCTGAAGACATCAACTTCAGAGGTGTGAATGTGGTGACTTCTGTTAAGACCTCACAGAGACTTTTTACCCTTTAGTGAATGAGGTCTGTTCTAGTTTTTTTTAAGTGGGAGACCATGAACCTTTGTCTCTTTTTTTATTATGGCAGATATTAAAACACATTTTTATGCCCCGCCAACTTTGTTGGGGGGCATATAGTTTTTCGGTCCGTTCGTCCGTCCGTCCGTCCTTCCGTCCGTCCGTCACACTTTAGTTTTCCGCACTTTTTTTCCACTCCTTGCATATATTCAAAAGATTTTTGGTATGTGAGTCTACCATGATGAGTTACAGGTCAAGTTCGAGTTTCGTTCCGGTCCACTGATTTTGGCCTAAATTACGGCCCTTGAACTTGGCAAATTTTGTAAAAATAAGTTTTCCGTACTTTTTTTCCACATCCTTCCATATATTCAAAAGATTTTTGGTATGTGAGTCTACCATGATGAGTTACAGATCAAGTTTGAGTTACGTTCCGGTCCACTGATTTTGACTTAAATCACAGCCCGTGAACTTGGCAAATTTTGTAAAAATAACAGTTTTCCGCACTTTTTTCCCAACTCCTTCCCTTCCATATATTCAAAAAATTTTTGGTATACGAGTCTACCATGATGAGTTACAGATCAAGTTTGAGTTTGGTTCCGGTACACTGATTTTTATGCCCCGCCAACTTTGTTGGGGGGCATATAGTTTTTCGGTCCGTTCGTCCGTCACACTTTAGTTTTCCGCACTTTTTTTCGACATCCTTGCATATATTCAAAAGATTTTTGGTATGTAAGTCTACCATTATGAGTTACAGGTCAAGTTCGAGTTTCGTTCCGGTCCACTGATTTTGACCTAAATTACGGCCCTTGAACTTAGCAAATTTTGTAAAAATAAGTTTTCCGCACTTTTTTCCATATCCTTGCATATATTCAAAAGATTTTTGGTATGTGAGTCTACCATGATGAGTTACAGGTCAAGTTCGAGTTTCGTTCCGGTCCACTGATTTTGACCCAAATTAGGGCCCTTGGACTTAGCAAATTTGGTAAAAATAACAGTTTTATTTTATTTGCCAGCGGGGCATCAGTGTCATCTTGACACATTTCCTTGTTTAACAATGATATTTTAAGGTTTATCTTAACACTTTGAATAAACTGGCTGATATTTTACATCTGTCTTTAGTCTATGTAAAATCTAAACTACAAATCAATGTTATCAAGCATTATGTGCAAACCACAAATTAAAAAAACCCAATCTACTCAGTAAATGTTCTTTTTGGAGAAACCATGAACATGACAATAAATGAATCCACAGTAAGTATAAATATCAACAGTTTTATTTCAAGCATAAACATGAACCTTAGAATTATTTATAGTGGTTAGTGGTAATTATACGACCGCAAAAAATTTGCGGACGTATTATGGTATGATGCTGTCGTCGTTGTCGTCGTCGTCGTCGTCGTCGTCGTTGTCGTTGTTGTCGTCGTTGTCGGTGTCTGTTAACTTTTTAGTGTTTCCACAATAACTTTAGTTCCAGTTATCCGATTGCTATGAAACTTTACAATGATGTTCCTTACCATAAAAGGATGCATGGGATTGATTTTGGGGGTCCCCCCATTTTTCGTTTAGAAATTAGGGGCCAAAAAAGGGCCAAAAATACTACTTTTTTGTTTGTTTCCACAATAACTTTAGTTCTAGTTATCCAATTGCTATGAAATTTGACAGTGATGATCCTTACCATACAAGGATGAATGGGATTGATTTTGGGGGTCCCCCCTTTTTTTGTTTCGAAATTAGGGGCCCAAAAGGGGGAAAAAATTCAAATATTTTACTTGTTTCCACCATAACTTTGGTCCTAGTTGGCCTATTGCTGTGAAATTTGTCAAGAATGTGTCTTACAATAAAATAATGAACCTGATGAATTTTTGTGCCCCCTTTTTCTCCGTTGTGTAATTAGGGGCCAAAAGGGGTCAAAATAAAAATTTTTTTATTTGTGGTCCGATTTCGAAATTTTTTTTTACATGTTTGTTCTTGTCAAATAGCGGATACAAAATTAAGAATTAATTTTTGCGACCCCCGCTTTTTCCCCCTATTACGTAATTAGGGGCCAAATGGGGCCAAAATCAAAACTTTTTTATTTGTGGTCCGATTTTGAAATTTTTTTTTGCAAGTTTATTTTTGTCAAGTAGCGAATCCAAATTTGAGAATTTATATTTGCGACCCCCACCCCTTTTTCACCTGTTACGTAATAAGGGGCCAAAAGGGGCCGAAATTGAAACTTTTTTATTTCTGGTCCAATTTTGAAAATTTTTTTTGCATGTTTGTTCTTGTCAAATAGCGGATACAAAATTAAGAATTAATTTTTGCGACCCCCCCCTTTTTCCCCTTATTACGTAAATAGGGGCCAAATGGGGCCGAAATTGAAACTTTTTTATTTCTGGTCGGATTTTGAAAATTTTTTTTGCATGTTTGTTCTTGTCAAATAGCGAATACAAAATTAAGAATTAATTTTTGCGACCCCCCCTTTTTCCCCCTATTACGTAATTAGGGGCCAAATGGGGCTTTTTTATTTGTGGTCCGATTTTGAAAATTTTTTTTTCAAATTTATTCTTGTCAGGTAGCGATTCTAAATTTAAGAATAAATTTTTGGGGCTGTAATCATAATTTTAAAAAAAATTCTGGATCGATTTTTAATTTTTTCCCCAAACATTATTCTTTTAAAGAGTAGAATACAACATTCAAAATTTATATTTTTAGCCCCTGGGTTGAAAGTCCATCAGAGAAGCATGTGTCAAAAACCTTTGTCAGTCCACCATGGGCTGCATGTGTCCAGAACAATAGACTATCCATATTAGGCCTAAAACATACAGGGTTCAACATGTTGCGGTCGTATCATGCTGCGCTCGGCGAAGCTTTTTATTAAGGTTTAGAACAAAATTATGAAGTCCTAATATAAGAACATATAAAATATAATGTTTTTAGCTCACCTGACCCGAAGGGTCATGTGAGCTATTGCCATCACTTTGCGTCCGTCGTCCGTCGTCTGTCGTCCGTCGTCCGTCGTCCGTCGTCCGTTAGCTTTTTTCAAACATCTTCTTCTCTGAAACTGCTTGGCCAAATGCAGCCAAACTTGATATGGTTGTTCCTTAGGGTATTGTGCAAAAAGTTTGCGTTTGGATTTTTGATATGTCAAAAAACATGGCCGCTGTTACTAAAAATAGAACAGGGGGGTCAAATACAGTTTTTTGCAAATAACTCAAAAACAGTGACAGATATCAAAATTCTGGCATAGGGTAAAAGTGATCAGCACCTCAAGATCTACCTGCCCTGAAATTTTCAAGAAGATCCAACAACAGGTGCAGGAGTTATTGCCCTTTTTCTGGATTTTTTTCAAAATTTTGCACTTATTTAGCCCTATATCTTAAAATCTGTACAAGATATTTTAAAAATTCAAATTGCATATGATTAAGCACATTAAGATCTACATTTCATGTAATTAGGTCAAAGCTGTGGAACCATTTCTTTTAGGAGTTATGGCCCTTAAAGTGTCAAAATTTACCATATTTCATTACTTTTTCCCTGAATTTCAAAGATTAAATTGTCTGACACCATACATCCAACTTCAATCAAACTTGGCACAGTTGTTTAATGGCATAAATGCTACAAGCCTATTGTTCAGATTTTTGATTCGTCAAAAAATATGGCCGCCATGGCTAAAAATAGAACATAGGGGTAAATTGCAGTTTTTTGCTAATAACTCAAAAATGGTTACAGATATCAAAACTCTGATTGGAGACAAAAGTGATCAGCATCTGAAGATCTACCTGCTCTGAAAGTTTCAAGAAGATCCAACGATTGATGTAGGAGTTATTGCCCTTTTTCTGGATTTTTTCAAAATTTTTCACTTATTTAGCCATATATCTTAAAAACTATACAAGATATTTCAAAAATTTAAGTTGCATATGATCAAGCACATCAAGATCTACATTTCATATATTTAGATTAAAGCTGTAGGACCATTTCTATTAGGAGTTATTGTCCTTAAAACAACAAAATTTACCATTTTTCATTATTTTTCCCCTGAATTTCAAAGATTAAATTGTCTGACACCATAAGACCAACTGCATCTTAACTTGGCACACTTGTTTAATAGCTTATATGCTACAACTCTATCGTTCATATTTTTGATTTGTTAAAAAACATGGCTGCCGTGGCTAAAAATAGAACATAGGGGCGTAAATTTCATTTTTTTTTGCTAATAACTCAAAAATGGTTTCAGATATCAAAATTGTGCAAAAATCGAAAGTTATCAGCATATTAAGTACCTGTCCTGAAATTAAGGAAAAGATCTGACTGCTGATGTGGGAGTTATTGCCCTTTTTTCAATTTGTTTCTAAATTTTGCACTTATTAAGCCCAATAACTTTAAAACTAACCAAGTTATTTCAGAAATTTAAATTGCATATTGTTAAGCACAATAATATCTACAAAATATATGTATCTGTGTAGTTCAGGTGAGCGATTCAGGCTCCTGGGAGCCTCTTGTTTTTTTAAGTAGGGACTTAGGAATTGTTTAATAAAGACTGGAGTTCAGTTCATACAGGTTTAAAATATTTAGAAACTAAAATGAAAAATATCAAAGTGGTTTATGGGTATAAAGATGGTTAATTTTGGATATGCTGCATATGCATATGTCAAGGAGTAACCTCTTAGCAGCATTGGAAGGTTGAAAACCAAAGGATTGAAAGTAAAGCACTTATACTCCACAAAACTTGAACAGGGAAACGAAATTCAGCACATAGGATATCAACCAAGAAGAGAATGAAAAAATAGGGGATCTAATAGGACATTAAATGATACCCCACCATGCTATTCATCAATAGTTTATTGTACTCAACAGCTGTGCAAAATATTATTAAAATCCTTTGAGGCATTTTCAAGTTACCATTTGGAAACCTTCGGGGGACGGATGGACGGACAGACAAAGAAAGAAACTGAGGGTATAACATAATACCTCGCCACTTCATGTGGCAGGGTATAAAAATTGATCAAATTTTAACAGGATTTGGACCATTAAAATATTGGTTTAGACAGGTTTCATTGTTAATAATACTGCAATCTTACCATTGATAGACCACTTGCATGCATGACTGAACACTGCATGTGTAGATTGACTCGATCAACAATTGCCTTTGGCCCTGTCAATACACCAATTCTCATCCTAAAATATAGAGCAACGAAAATTTAACTATACAGGGTGCTGCTAAATAAAAGGATCATAAGCCTAACATGCACGTAAGCCCATTTAATTACCATGAGATAACAAGCAGGTTTATTAAGCTCCCGCAGAGCGGGAGCTAAGTTGACTGAGTATGATGCCTTAAACCGGAAGACGTATAAGCTAGTCAGAAATCCGCACCCAATAACACGGAATGCAAAATTAAATTCCTTTTTTGTAATTTTCAATTTAAAAAAATAATAAACATAGTTATTGTATTAATATAATTATTTAAAGTATTCCCAGCTATGAAATGTTTTAAACGTAAAGAATTTGTATTAAAAAATTAGGACTTTGGGCATATTTTAATTATTGGCATCCATATGCATTCTATCACTAGAGGTCGCGTCCATCTAAACAAAATGACAGAAGCGCGGGAACCTGTCATTCTAATTTTCGCGAAGCAAGCTCCCACAAAAAAGAGGTGTATTGTCCACCAAACAAATAACTTGATTAATTCAGCAGACAAATTTCATTCCCTGCAGTCATTAGATTTACTTTGTCCTCAATAAACAAACTGTGTTTGTTATTTTCCCTCCAGCCGGCTGTGCACTCGAAAATGAAAGTAGAAGGTGACTTCCGCGAGGTCCGCAGAATATAACTTCCTTGTTCTGTTTGCAGCGTGTTCTTTTTTTCAAAATCATGTAAATGATTGCCTTTCTTGCTGTTATTATAAAGATAATGAGTTCTTGCTTTAAGTAAAGCATGAGGCACCATATATTTATATATATATATAAGAAATTTACTTTATCTGCGGGAGCTTTTCAGGTTTAACCTGCAACATATTAGAAATTGCTTTATGAAACCACATCCAGGTGTTGAGTATTGAAACGAAAATTTGGTGCTTTTTTAGGAATTATATTGAAATAATATTTACTAAGACATTTTGTGGCATATAATACCAGAATACTGAAATAACATGTAAAAAAAATTATAACTTTTATAATTATATAAAAATATAGGTACAGTTTTTTTCACTGAAGCAAATACATATAGCACGTAGAAAAATGAAAAAAATGTGTGCTCAAAAAGTATTACAAAGATTTTCCTAGTTATGTTATACAAAAGAAATTCTAAAATTGTACATAAAAAATGTTTTATGAAACTATGTTATTAAACAGATAACAAACATTGAAACATAACAAAATTGTAAGACAAAACATGAAATTTTACAATAAATCTTTTAAAACATTACCATGAAATATTTTCTGTGCCAATTACAATCCTTGCATGGAAACAAAAAATCATGATACAGCTTTATAAAACTTGTGTTTATTTAATGTCATTCTTAATCAATAAATAGGATTTGAATTACATTGGTTCCATTATTATTCGTGGGTTTTCAATTTTCATGGTTTTCGTGAGTGGCATTGACCCAAGAAATTTGATATACCACATGAGAAAATTTAACATGGATCAGTATACTGCAGACTTCAGAACAACAAATTTCAAACTGATCCTTCTTCATCAAACCTTAAAAATTTGAACCCACAAAAATAAATGAATTCACAGTATATAGTAATCTGATAACCTTAGACGAGACTTTCATCAATTGCTAAAAAATTAAAGTTTTTCAGGATTTCTTTTTATTTCAGACATATGTTTCAGATTCAAGTATTTTGATTCTTTATGCATAAAAGGGAGATAATACAAGAAAAATATGAGTTAAAGCTGATATTGTTCAAACAAAGGACTGTAAATATATCAAATGAAACTCAGAAAATAATATCTAAGTTCATTGACTTTCACATACAATATAAATTTACCCAGAAGACAATAGTTTTGACATGGAATCAAAACGCACCACTCTTCCATCAACATCTAATGATAAAAGACTAGGGATGTAGGGCTGGAAAAAAAGAGGAGAAAGTTACATTTCCTGTTTTTAAATACCTGACACTTTCATAACCTTGCATCTATCTATTGCAATGCTGGTGTGTGTGTGTTAACTTTGATTAATGGCAATAGGTTTTCATGACCATAAAAGGTAAATTTAAGCATGAAAAAAGAAAACTATGAGTATGCATTATCTTTTTTTTAAATTTCTAGAACTTGTCTTTTAAAAGCCTTACAACAACTATTTGTGAATTCTCACTTGCCTTTCTTCTGAACTGGTGCCCTTGCTCAAATAGATTATGACTGCATGATTTAAGATATCTAGAAATTCTCCAATTCTTAATGTATTTCGGTAAAGTTATCAAGCTTGCATATTATATATGGGGGATTTTAAAATCTTGATATATGTTGCTTGACCTGAATACACTTGTTCTACACACATATCATTATCTTATATTATGAAAAAGTGACATTTCTTCATGATTTTGTAAAAAAAAAAAAATGAATAATTCCATATTTTACCTTTGTAAACTGAATATAAAAGTAAGGGTCATCTTCAAGTATAAGTAAATCATATTCCTGAGCAATTTTATAAATTTCTTTTTTCCTGTCTAAAGTTAAACTGGATCCTGTAGGATTTCCACCATTTGGGATACAGTATAAAATTTTGGGAATACCACTTCCTGGGTTTCCAATATCTGATGGTTTCCAACGGGATAAAACTTTACGTAAATGACTAGGATCTAAGCCTTGGCTATCAGAATTAACAGGTAGTAGATTAGCATTCATTGGTCCAGCCTTAAAAAAGAAACACAAAAAATGATGTTACATACAAATATGTTGTGCTGTTTTGCATAAACTTAAAAATATGAAAACTTGCTTTGATTTTAATATTTTGCAGTGAGTTGCCACATTTCCTCCATGTTTGACTTAAAGATGTTTTTGTCAATTTAAATACTGAAATGATTTTGTGTCTTGCATACATCTATATTCAATATCCCTTTTTGAAATTCTTTATTTTTATTTTTTTATTTCATATTGACCTTTAACTAAGGGAGACTGAGCTCCAGGGAGCTGACAGAGAATACCACCAGCTCTATATTGCAAAAATAACTTAAGTCAAATATGATATCTGCAGGCAAAGATATTCTTTCAGGAAGAAGTCGAGCCACAGACCTTTATGTATTAGGAAAGCATTATTTATAAAAATTTTAAAAGGCTTGTTATTTCAAAATGTTTTAGCCTCTATTCTGATAAAAGAAAGAACTTTCTTCACTTTCTTGTGAGAGTGATTTTAAACCTATGAAAATTCACTCCAAAGTAGTAGAGCCACAAAGGCCCTTAATTTTTCCCACTACTACAACTTGTCAAAAATTTAACTAAAATATGTTAAGGTATGAATAAACTTTTCATATCTGTAGTTTTATCCTTGAGACTTTAAACAGGCCATAAATTTGAAAACTCCTCATTTTTCACACATTTTCCCTGGTTTTTCTGTATATTTTATCAAAATTAGTATTGGCCACATTCCTTGACCATCGTAATTTTTTGATAATTGAGTTAAAAATATCAAAACACACATTTCTATCACAAAATAATTTTGGTTGACAGGTGTGGCCCATTTCATTTTCATCGATTTTTACATGAAAATCAAGGAAATCTGTATTTTTTGGGGCCTTCGTGGCTCTACTCCTCTATTTTTGAAAATTTTGCTGGGACTAAAAATATTTGAAAATGAATTGTTGTAATAATCCCATTTTCAAATAAACACAAAAAAGTGTGTTTACAGTTGATTTGCAAAACTTAAGTCGTCTAGAAATTGCATTGAAACATAAAATTGCTCAGAAGTCACAACCACAGTGTTCATATTATGCTTTTAGATTGTAGGAAAAACTATTTCTTTGCATGAATGTTCAGAATTTGTTTAAAACCTACTTACGATAGCTAAGGTACCTGAATATACAGGGTTTTCTAACAAAACATTGTCCCCTTCAGAAACAAGAGCTTCAAAAGTCTGAAACAAAAGAATATAAAATGAAACTAGAAAAACTGTGAGCCGCAGCTCACAAATAAATACCCCCCACCCCCCAAAAAAATTAATCAGATAAAATTTAGAAAAGGAGATGCATATTTACATTATGTCACAAAGATTGTGTGTAGGTTTCATGAAAATCCATCAAGGGGTTTAGGAGGAGTTGCAGATAAGAGATGGGCACCCCCATGTAGTCGAATGGCTGAGTCCATGTATTGCTATGGGAAACCCCAAAATCATTCTGATCAAACTTTCTAATAGTAGGTGCACATCTATATTATGTTACAAAGATTGTGTAAAAGTTTCATGACAATCCATCAAGGGGTTTAGGATGAGTTGTGGATAAGAGATGGGTACCCCCATGCAGTCGAATGGCTAAGTCCATGTTTTGGTATGGGAAACCCCAAAAATCATTCTGATCCAATTTTAAAATAGTAGGTGCACATCTACATTATGTCACAAAGATTGTGTGTAAGTTTCATGAAAATCCATCAAGGGGTTTAGGAGGAGTTGCAGATAAGAGATGGGTACCCCCATGTAGTCAAATGGCTAAGTCCATGTTTTGCTATGGGAAACCCCCCAAAAAATCATTCTGATCAAACTTTAAAACAGTAGGTGCACATCTACATTATGTCACAAAGATTGTGTGTAAGTTTCATGAAAATCCACCAAGGGGTTTAGGAGGAGTTGCGAATAAGAGATGGGTACCCTGAAGTGTAACGGAAGGAAGGACGGACAGAAGGACGGACGGACGGACACCCCTATCACTATATACCCCCCACTTTTGAAGTGGGGGGTATAAAAATCCAGTTCAATATTCTATAAAAGTTCTTGAATTTGTGGACATTTATGTAGACCATTTTTTCCATGGTTTGGAAATAAAATGCATGTTAATGGATTTATGAATTTGTGGAATTAAAAAAAAATATAATTGACATTTATGTGTTGTTTCTCAATCAATGCGTGATTAAATTTCATTATTTTCATAACACATGAAATCCACGAAAATTAGTGTCCAACAAAAATTATTGAAATGGTGTGAGAAAAAGGATCACTTTATGGATTCTTAAAATTAAGGCTGTGAAGTCTGCAGCATACATTTCAATGTTGAGTTTCCTTTTCGTTGGGTATCAAATTCTGTGGGTCAAGGCAACCCATGAAAACTACAAATATTGATACCCAAAGAATAAAAATTAACTCACAGTGAACTAAATCTGATGGTAACTAGGAAGAACTGTTTTAGCGCACTAAAACTGATGTCTCCCCTTCCTTAAATAACACAAGTTCAACCTTGAGGTCAAAAGGTCAAAGTCACAATGACATACATTGTACAACAAATTGTTTAATAATTATACATCTACATTTTAAAGCTCGATGTCAAAGGATAAAAAAGTTATGGCCTGGAAACCTTTGCATGCCAAATTAGCATTTATTTGACATTGTAGTCACAGGTCAAGGTCATTAACATTAGTGACACATTGTTCCCATGATGACACATTATCATGTCAAAATTCAAAGCTTTTTGTTTAAAGGATTAAAATATATATGGCCCAGACATGTTTAACGTGTAAAAATAGCATTAATTTTATCTTTAAGTCAAAGGTCAAGGTCATATGAAGGTCATTCTGGTAGGCGACCCATCATCTCATGGTGATACATGCACATGTCATATATTATAGACCTATGTCAAAGAACAAAAAAGTTATGACACAGACACACTTTCCATGTAGAATTAGCATTAATTCAACCTTAAGGTCAAGGTCATACAAAGATCATTCAGGTTCACACCACATTGTCCTATGGTGATACATCCATATGCCAAATATCAAAGCCCTATGTCAAAGAACAAAAAAGTTATGGTCCGGAACACTTTGGATGTAAAATGAGCATTAATTTGATCTTGAGGTCAAGGTCATATGAAGTTCATTCTGGTACGCGACAAATTGTCTCATGGTGATACATCCACATGCCAAATATCAAAGCCCTTTGTCAAAGAACAAAAAAAGTTATGGCCCGGAACACTTTGGATGTAAAATTAGCATAAATTTGACCTTGAGGTAAAATGTCAAGGTCATATGAAGGTCATTCTGGTATGCAACACATCGTCTCATGGTGATATATTCACATGTCAAATATTATAGCCCTATGTCAAAGAATAAAAAAGTTATGGCACAGACACACTTTCCATGTAAAATTAGCAGTAATTTAACCTTTAGGTCAAAGGTCAAGGTCATACGAAGGTCATTCTGGTACGTGACACATCATCTTATGGTGATACATCCACATGCCAAATATCAAAGCCCTATGTCAAAGAACAAAAAAGTTATGGCCTGAAACACTTTGGATGTAAAATTAGCATTAATTTGATCTTGAGGTCAAAGGTCAAGGTCAAATGAAGTTCATTCTGGTTCGCAACACATTGTCTCATGGTGATACATCCACATGCCAAATATCAAAGTCCTTTGTCAAAAAACAAAATAGTTATGGCCCGGAACACTTGGATGTAAAGTTAGCATTAATTTGACCTTGAGGTAAAATGTCAAGGTCATATGAAGGTCATTCTGGTATGTGACACATCGTCTTATGGTGATACATCCACATGTCAAATATCAAAGTCCTTTGTCAAAGAACAAAAAAGTTATGGCCTGGAACACTTTGGATGTAAAATTAGCATTAATTTGACCTTAAGGTCAAAGGTCAAGGAAATACGAAGGTCATTCTGGTATGCGACACATTGTCTTATGGTGATACATCCACATGCCAAATATCAAAGCCCTATGTCAAAGGATAAAAAAGTTATGGCCCGGACACGCTTTGTATGAGAAGAAGAAGAAGAATAAGAAGAACTGACACAAAAACAATATGTCTCCCCCTTCTGGGAAGGGGGGACATAATAATAAACATGAATTGTTAAGTAAAAAATCTCTTAAACAAAAATTCATTTATTTTAACTGTTTTTGTTCTATGTCAGTTGACATTTGTACCTTACACAGTCCATCCTGACTACCTGTAGTAATCAAACATTCCATTTGCCCAGGATGATCCTCTGTGTTTGTGGGTGGGTTATGTACCTTGGCCTGTAAACCTGCAAGCCATTCAACTAGGCTTGGTATACTGAAAAATTGAAAAAACAGGGCATATTTCATATGATGTATATAGTTAGGGAAAAATGTAGCTTAAGAAAATGCTGTGCTGGGCGTTATGTTAGGGAAATTTGATTAAAAACTGTATGAAACCAGAAGTCCCAGAAGATTTATTTTCATTCATGACCTTCCGTTTAAAAATTTCTGGATCCTCCACAGCTGTGGTATCAACTTACACATATACATATTTAAATAAAAAAGCTATTTATCATTAAAATGTTTTTGAATAATGTATAAACCTATTTTTTCTTTCTTAATATTGATTGTTGTTTGCTTAATGTCCCATCAGCGATATTTCAGCTATAATCGGGACATATCTTTCTTAGTATACTTAATGTACTGATCAGCATGAAGTGGATAAATAAAATACACCATATTACACTTTTATATTTATTTAAAAATATAATACATATTATGTATACATGTACAGTATTTCATTTATTAATAACTAAAATATTATCCTACAATAGCATGTTTTTTTTTATCTTTTTTAACAGGATATGAACAAATCAGAAATTTTTGCTGGTGTCAAAGTTCATGATTGAAATCATACTTGGGGTGAGTTAATATAAGTAATCAATTTTTTCAAGTAAAATGAAAATGCACAAGGCAATTAAAGAAGAAAGAACTTTTAGGTGTTGAGGTGCTCCATGTTAAAAGGCTTATTTATGTGCTTTTGAATTATTAAAAAAAAAACATTTTGGCATGGACGTTTTTAACCTACTTACGATAGATAACATTTTTAAAAATTCAAAGAGGTATATTGTGACTTGCAGGTATTTTTTAGGGTTTTAAGGTCTCACAAGTAAAGCTAAAGTTAAAATAAGGCCATGCAAAAATTGTCCGCTTTATTATTGTGATTGATTTTTTTTTAAGTTTAAGCTTACCCTGGAGTAGGAGCATACTGTAAGCCTTTATTCATTGTCTGAGGGTCTGATATATTTATAACTGTCCCATCTCTGAAATAATACAAATAAATAGAAGGGTAATCCTGTACAATGTCTAAAAGTAGTTTATGGGCATTAAGGGTGTGTGAAGGGATCATTTTCACATTTTGGAAGCCATCAATCATCAAAATTATATCTAAACCATTTTTCATTTTATTTTTCAACCTTTTCCTAATCAGGATGATCCATTGTTTTTTTTACCGTAAAAAATATGCTTATAAAGGTTGATGCCTCTGACACAAGTATCAAAAGGTGTGAGAGGAAGATGGAATTTACAAAGAAGAAAAACAAAAGATTCTAAATGTCATTCACTTCACATGAGGTATTCATAGAAAGTCAAGGAAAAAACTATAGTATGCCTTTTTAGCACTAAGGACATAACCACTGGTTTCAATATTATTCCTGGGGTATCATATTTTGTGGTTTTTGTGGGTGTCCCACCGAATTTGATACTCCACAAAAATAAAGTTTTACCTTGGGGTGTATGCTGCAGACCTCTGAACCACAAATTCAAGAATCCATGAACTGATTCTTTTCCATCAAACCACAATATGGTAACATATGAATCCAATGACTTTGCAAACTCATTAAAAAAATACTCGAGATCTAGTTGAGGAAGCCTCATTTACAACTTCCTCATGATATAATAGATTGAAGTGCTATTAGTATAACAAAAGGATGATTCTGATTGTGTGGAAATATTGTACGAGTGACCAAACAACACAATAATATATACGAATCTGCTTAACACATTAGTAAAGTATAAAAGTTGTTCAGTCACAAGATGATGTGAGTAAGCTGTAATTGTTGTTCAGTCAGAAGTTGAAAACTCCCATATTTCGAACTAGTTTTATTATTTATTACATAGATAAACCCAATTTAGTATGGCTTATCTTAAGATTTTATTATTAATTTTAAGTTTTCATATTTTACATGTACCATTTTTTATGTAATAAAATGCATCCTTAATTTTTAACACTGAATGACCTGTGGTCAGTAAGGAACAAGGGTTGATCAGCTGTGTGTGTAATCAAATTACCCAAAGTAAAGTACTGACATTGGATGGGTATCTGACAAACTTAATAATATACAGGAAGGGATTGGGGAAGTCAAGATTTTGTAAATTACAGGCAGGATTGAACACCACCTGAGAAGTAATCGGCTAGTGATCAATAGTATGGTAATTAAACCAGCCCCTAGCTTAGACCACTCTTAGGCCATCCAGGTCCCAAT
The DNA here is from genome assembly GCA_963971305.1 of Arcuatula senhousia. Taxonomy (NCBI): domain Eukaryota; kingdom Metazoa; phylum Mollusca; class Bivalvia; order Mytilida; family Mytilidae; genus Arcuatula; species Arcuatula senhousia. The sequence continues at coordinate 40,864,463 of OZ020303.1, read as the reverse complement.
AAATCAGCTTAAGGTTTCCACTGGTTATTCTTACAAACCTAAGTTTGAATGATGCCTCTGTTATAGGAAATGTTTCTGGATTAGGCATCCCTCCTGCCATTGATATCATATCTGGTCCACTTTTATTCAAGATGGCAGCTAGAAAAAATAAAGAAAATTAGATCATCAGAAGTGTTATTTGTGACTAACATTTCATAGTTACTGTAACTTTACTACACACATGGTTTATACTACCAGGTAATTATTAAGGTTCATTATAATCAAATAATGGAAAGTGGGTATTACATTGGGGGTAGTTTTGTATTTTCAATATATTAAACCATTTCAAAATTGTCGTTAATAAAATTTTAATCGCATCATCTGTTCATATTCTTTATGTTACATTCATGACATTGGTACTCAAAATTTCAGTCATGTGTGTGTCTATGAATATAAACTGGAAAGAGTTTTGTCTGTAGAAGCCAGTTTTTGACTAGTAGTCTGAAAATGAATTTGTTAATACATGTATTGAAATATAATCATTCCACATCATTTTACAAACACACATTTTTAATATGGAACAAACATGACATATAGTCCAATGTACATAATACAGTTTGTAATTGTAAAACTATAAATAATGTGAGTGTGCATGATCGAAAAAAAAATTTAATATTTAGGAAAAATCTTGAGTTTAATCATATCCCGGGAACTATAAAATTTCTTCATTTTTATTTTTACATAAGGTACAAGCATGACAAGTTTCCTTCATGCAAAGTTTCATTAAAATCACTCAAGCAGTTTAGAAGTTGCCCTTACCAAATATGTCAGAGTTCGCGAAACTTAAAATTTCTTGGCCGGACATAGGTCCGCCAAACTAGAATCTTTGATTGGACCTAATTTTTTTACTGGTCCTGTCTACTTCAACTTGTAGAAAAATTCTAAAATTACACCGGACATGAGTCCAGTAAGTATGTTAAAAATGGCGGACCTGCTTAAATTTTACCAGTCAGGTCCGACAGGTCCAACGCATTTCACGAACTCTGAATATGTGGACAGACACACAGACACAGACTTTGTTTGAAGGGATATAAAAATAGATATACATATACACGAAAATGTAGTTGTGGGGGATGCTGATGCACATATAAACACATGAAATGTGAATAATTTTTCAATCATACTTACTTAAGATACGAATGGGTGATGGCTTTCTAGCCGAGCTAATTCTATTAATATATCTTGAGTAATTCATGGTGCTTTTTCCTGTTTCTGTCACATTCCTCTAAGTATGGGTTTGCTCAGATCCCATTGAAATGACAATCCTAAATAGAAATGGAATCATTTTAAATAAGTCATACATATTTTATTACAATAAGGCAATAATCAAATAAATCCTTAATTCTCATCCAAATTTCTTGAAAATATGGTGTGAGCTGGTGAATTTTATTTTTTTCATTTTTTATCCATTTTGATTATTAAATGTTCTGTAATTTTAAAGGAAATTTACCCAAAATGAAATACAATGTACATGTACTTTACCAAAACAAAACAAAATCAGGCAGCTGACAAAATTTGGGTGGGAGGGCTGAGAATCTATGATATTTTTTTTAAATTGGCCTGATCTCAAGAAATAAAACTTATAATTAATGTAGTGAATGAAGGTAAGTTTGACTGCTGTTTACAGTGACACAGTAAACTTACTAAAATTTTTAGGTAGAAATAATAAGAAACATTTACATGTGCAAGCATTCCCAATATTCTAAGTTTTAATGTTGCAATACAACAACCTTGAAATACTTCCAGATTTTGGTTACTATAGTCATATTAAACATCATTCACATCACAAACTGGAATAGAGTCCTGACTTTATGTTAAGATTGTGAGGCAGATACATCAATTAATTCCTTTAAAATGATCTTCATTGCTGATGATTCCTTCACATTCATGACATTGCTTTAATGATTTTATCTGACATTGCGTATGATTCATTCTTCAATTTTTCACTTAATTTCAAATACTGGAGGTATGTACACTTTAAATCTATACTGTTAAAAAACTAATACTTTAATCTGTTTTAAATAGTGTTAATACAAAAATATTTCTCTTTTTGAAAATTTTCTTGATCTACACATATTGAATGTGTATGTTTTTGGGTTTAATGCTCTTTAAAAGTTTTCAACATGTTCAATGCATTTGTGTCATACAGCATACACAGTGGTCATTATGTAATATGATGTAGGAAACAGGGCAAAAATTAAAATATTGTTTGTTTCCCCTTTTATGACCAACCCAGAAAAATCATCCCTACTGGAAATATTTTTTGGACTTATGGAATTCAATTTTTTTTATCTAATTTAAGGGATATGACAAATTTTTATTATTTATTATTCAAATACCCTTTCATATTTGCAAAAAAAATATGATCTAAGCTGCTTCTTGGTTACTCGGTAGCTGTGTGAAATATATATAAAAAGTTATGCAAGGGAAAAAATATTTTACCTACCTACCCACCATCTAAGAAGTAGGGTTGTAAAAGGGGGGGGGGACAAACAATTTATTAATGTTGGCCCAAAGAGACACAGAGACAAACACAAACTTAATCAGGTATCTGACAAACCAAATTAACTCTTGGTTTGATAAATCACTAAGCACAGTTTTATTGTTGGAATTTTATAAACTGCCTCAGAGTGAGTGCCCTCTTTTAGTAGGAAAATATGTTTCATTTTACAAGAATCTAGAAATTTAAAATATAGCTCTTTTATATAAAATCTTGATTTTTATGTAAAATTTCCCAAACTTATGAATTAAGAACTGGAAGGATTATGAATAACAAACTAAAGATACCAATCATTGAGCAAGCTGAAATTTTTTTTTTCTGCTTCAAATTTAATCTTCATATTTTTTGAATTTCATGAATTTCTTTCAGTTTGCCAGTATTTTATTTTACTGGTAAGATTCCAGACTGAAATGGAACCTTTCCTATTCAAATCCACATGTATATACATGCGATTCTCCGGCCAGGAGACAATCTCCCGACTTTTTTAACCATCTCCCGTTCTCTTGTCTTTTGTGGAGGAATATCCCACTTTTTCAAAAACTTATATTTTATACACATTTTCATTGTTTAGTCATAACAAGCATTACCGGTGATTTGGGACTTTTTCAATTATTAACACGTTAATTTCAAAGGTAAAGGTGTTGTTTATTGTCATAATTGACCTGATGATTGTATTAACAGTTTAAGATTAATCATTGAAGCCATGTATATTTGGCACACACTAGTGCCCCCCCCCCATTAACATTGAAATGCAATTTTAAAGACCGTTGAAAATCTCCTATTTTTCTCCACTCTCCAGCATTGTCACAACAGATCGGTCTCATGTATGCATTCAAGTAACAATAAGAAATTCTTATTGTTACTCGTAGCCGAGTAATTGTAGCAGTGGCCTTTTTTTTAAGCCTACCAACTTATCTATGCAAGATTTTATGGCAATGGGAGCAATAATGGTAGAAATGTCAATATTTTAGTTGAGCTATGAGCTGAATATTCCATGCATCCAGTTTAGCGCGCTTGTATTCTGAACCTTCTGTCACTTCTGTGTCTTTTTAACGCTTTTTTCTTTGAAAATTATTGACATCATTTAACACACGCATAACCCGGCACAAGAAAAGCTAGCTTGTTTTTATTTTCAAACAAAAATGAATAAAATGTATTGCAACTTTGGGAGTGCCACAGGTTTAACCTGCCTCATATTTATTAGACTGAATTGGGAGCTGACCTTAACAAATCATTTAAAAAGAACCAAGGCAATATGACCATGATGACACTGACAGAGAGCAAGGAAATATTTTTAAGAAATTAAATGTTGTGTACCAACAAAATGATAAGGGTACACTTCATACAGTCGGTAAATTGCATAAATCTGTGTTTTGTGTGTATTGATTAAGCTTAAATATTTAAGCCGACATGTAACCTTCAATGTGTTTTATTTTGTTGTGTTTTTGCAAGGCCAAATTACTTTCTTCAGTTAAAAACAAGCAGATGAGATGAACACTTTATCATTACCGGAAATAGAATAATCGACTCGTCACTAATACTGCTTCTGTCTAAACAAGTGCTTGGATACACAAAAGATAAAGAAGAAAAGAAATTTAGCATCTTAAAAGATCTTTGAAGATGTCAAATGAAATGAAAATGGAAGGCAACATTGCTGAGTTTGCCAAAGAAATGAAAAAGTTGATTAACAGCAAAGAACACAGGTTTGTCTTTGACTTTTTGTTAAAAATTTACAGCTCAGTGTGAATGATTTTAAACTTCCCAACCTGACCCTCAGCCGTCTAGAAGCAGATTGTCAAACTAAAAAAAGGTTTCAAATCCCTTGCAGATAGAAGATATATGTAAGCATTCTTCTTCTTCTTTAGTACGTATATTCCACCAATTGGTTGGTGCACATATATTGCTATAGTCACAGTTTTGGGCTTACTAAAATAATTAAAGTCTATAATCTATCATCTCCTCAATACTTTGTCATTGACCAAATGAAGCCTACCACTATGAAGTGAGTAGCACATTCTACGGGTACAAAGTAGAAAGGAGAAAAACATCAACCTGTCAACTATCGTCCAATGTCTCTTACCTCTATCTCATGCAAGTTACTGGAGCATGTAATACACAGCATAGTGATGGACCATTTTGATCACCACAGTATCTTGTGCGACGAACAGCACGGCTTCAGATCACGCCGATCCTGCGAGACCCAGTTGATCGTAACCATTGATCAGATCGCCAGGAATATGGACAGTGGACAGCAGACAGATGTAATCTTGTTGGACTTTTCAAAGGCATTCGACAAGGTTCCCCACCAACGCCTTCTCCTGAAACTGGACCACTATGGGATCAGAGGTACCACAAACAGATGGATAAGAGACTTCCTAACTAACAGATCTCAGTCAGTTGTACTGGATGGGCACACATCCCCACCACTGGAAGTGCTATCCGGCGTACCCCAGGGGACTGTTTTGGGACCACTGTTGTTTCTGGCCTATATCAACGATCTACCATCATGTACCAACTCAGATGCAAGGTTATTCGCGGATGACTGTCTTGTTTTTAGGAAGATCAAGAGCCAGAAAGATGCCATAGAACTCCAGAAAGACCTTTCTGCACTGGAGGAGTGGGAACGCAAGTGGCAGATGTGCTTCCACCCTCAGAAGTGTAATGTCATCAGAATTACCAATAGACGACAACCAATCCAGACCAACTACACCCTCCATGGACACCAACTAGAAGCTGTAGAAAGCGGTAAATACCTCGGTGTAACCATAAACCAGGATTTACAATGGTCAAAACATATCAACAACACCATAGGAAAAGCCACAAGATCGCTAGGTTTCCTACGAAGAACTTTGGGCCGCTGTAAACCAACAGTGAAGGAGAATGCATACCGCACCCTGATCAGACCATCAATCGAATACGCCTCCTCGCTATGGGATCCACACCAAGCAACCCATATAAGAGACCTGGAGCAGGTACAACGTAAGGCAGCTCGCTTCGTATACAACGAATACTCAGATACTACCCCAGGATGTGTAACTAGACTGCTAGACCAACTCCAATGGCAACCTTTACAACAGAGAAGAACCACCAGCAGGCTGATTATGTTCTACAAGATTCAACATCAACTTGTGGACATAAACCCAACCAACTTCATCACTCCTGGTGACAGAAGGACGAGGGGAAGCAACAAAATCCGCCAGATACGAGCCAACAAAGACATCTTCAAGCATTCATTCTTCCCGCAGACAGTAAGAAACTGGAACCAGTTGCCAGATACCACCACTGAAGCGGCAACAATCGAGGAGTTCAGGGCACAATTAGCCACCGTGCCCTGGTCACAACTCCAGAGCTGGTAAACAACAACTACAGCAAGAACGGTGTATATAGTTTTAACCTTTTATTGTACATAAAGAAGAAGCCTCCTTTTTAGCCAAGCCGGAGTTAATTGACACTCGCAACGAGTTCTACTCCTTAGCGGAAGAAGAAGAAGAAGAAAGTTCTATCTGTTGTGTTGTTCTTCTATCACATGGGGTTCCAATAAGTCTATATAACCTTTGGGTATTCTGAATAGCTTTGGCAAACTGTACCAGATCCGAAACCAGAATTCTCCATATGTTTGGGTTCACATTGTTGAGTAATGTTTGTAGCTCATGAAAATGGTCTTTACGATATCCATGAAGTGTGTTACACTTGAACAGAAAATGTATGAGATCCTCGTCTTCTACCTGACAGAGAGGACAAGTTCCATCCACATCATGTTGGTTAAATTTGCTTGTGTCTGTTTGGAATATATACGTCCCAGTAAGTAATCTAGCTTTGATTACACCACGTCTCACATCTTTCAGATTGTTGTCAATGTTCCACCAGATTGTGTGTGTTTTATCAATTGTCAGATTTTGAGTATCACAATAAATTAGTGAAGATTTATTAGCACAATCCGAAGTAAGTTTGTTGTTCCAGTACTTGTCAATTTTAGACCTTATCTTATTTTTCCATTCTGTTTTCTCTAAAGTTTCTTGAAGTAGTTTCTCAATGGTTGGCAGCTGATAAGTTTCTAGCAGTTTAACAACATGGATACACCAGCTTGAAGATTCAGATGATTTGAAGAGGACTTGTCTTTTGAGTATTTCTATCATGGTGTTGTTTTGACTATAGAGGATGTTTCCTAAAAGACTTAGTTGTCGGTAGTGTAATTCTGCTTCCATAGGTCTTACTCCCAACAGAAGATACGTTACTGCTCTCACTGATCGTTTAGGTAGTCCTTGCATTGTTCTTAGAAATTGCAGATGAAATCGATCAAGTTTCTCAATGTTTCATTGGTTCAAGACAAAAGTTTCTAGTCCATATAGGAGTCTTGGTAAAACATAAATGTTAAATAATTTGAGACAGGTAGTTGGAGGCAGTCCATTTGTACCATGCAATCCAGTTCCAGTTAAACTGTAAAGAGTCTTTCTTGCACAAGATATTCTTTCATCAACATTGGCGGTGGTGTCGTTTTTAACCGTTCTTATGAGTCCTAAGTGACTTGTTCTATCTGATATGGTGATTTCTTTATCACCAAGTTTCCAATCTGTAGATGTGATTGTTTTATTCTTATATGGTCTTTTCATCAGAATGGAGCTTTTTTCTGGATGTATGATATACCTTTCTCTGTTTGCGTAAGAATAGGATATATTGAGCATTTGTTGAAGATCAGTTGCTGAATTGGCCACCAGTGCAAGATCATCTGCTACCGTCGGACTTCCAATATATGTTGATCCTATGTGAGATCCGATTTTAAGATGTTCAAAAAATAGTAAAAGTTCATTGATGTATAGTTTGTAAAGGCCGATTGAAAGAATACCACCCTGTCTCACACCTTGTTTGATGGGGAAATGTTCACCATAGCTGTCTTTCCATTTGACTTTAGACGACAAATTACTGTACCAATCATCTAATGTCTTCGATATGTTTCCTTTAATGCCGTTAAAGTACATTTTACACTTGAGAGAATTGTGGTCTACTACATCAAATGCTTTCTGTGAGTCAAGGAATGCAATAAAAAGTGGCATATCTTGTTCTTTAGCCTCAGTAATGGACTCGTTGATAAGGAGAGCAGACAGAAGAATTGATGTGTTCTTAGTGAAGCCAAATTGCAGTGAAGATTGATTCGCTGGAAGTAGATGCTCAATTCTTTGCAAGATAACATGTTCAAAGACTTTTCCCAGAGTGGATGATACAGTGATGCCTCTGTAATTTCCAAAGTCACAAGGATCTCTACCTTTTTTATGAATTGGGTGAAGTATACCAGATAAAAACTGAGGCGGAATATGGCAGTGCTCTAATATTGCGTTATAAAGTTCAACTAGGACTGATATTATGGTGTCTCCTGCTAGTTTTAGATGTTCAGCATAGATCCCATCTTCATCACATGATTTACTATTATTTAGTCTGGAGATGGCTTGTTTGACCTCTACACTGGTAATTGGTTCAGTTTTGCTGTTCTCTGATCGATGAATTTACGAGATTCTTGATGAGATCAAGTTGCACGGAAATGTCCATTGCATAGTTGTTGTCAAAATTTTCTTCGTCATGTGGAATTGCTAAATCTTCATAGAATTTGGTAAATCTTTGACATTGAGTTTTAATGTCATTAATTACTATTCCTTCATGTTTGAAACTATTGGGTTCAGCTGCGGAGTGAGCCAATCCTCGTCTAACCAGTTTATAGAAGTTCGTTGTGTTTTCAGACTCAAGAACATCACTGTAGAACTGTATTCGCTCTTTTGCCATATCTTGTCTTTGTTGGGATCGAATTCTTCTTTTTATAGTTCTCTGTTGTTGTGTCATAAGCGGACAGGTAGGCTTGCCCATTTCAACCCATTGTTTATGTAGATTTCTCCCCTCAAGTAGTAGGGATCTCAATGCAGGACTAGCTTTCCATTTTGGACCCTTCAGACGAATTTGTTTAACCGGAATAGCATGCTTAGTTGCCACATGTAGATTGTTATTTATCATGTCAATGTAAGTTTTAATCTGATCAGGCCGTTCAATCTTAGGAAGAGTAAGGCTGTGGCGTAAATTGTCTCTGAAGTTTTGCGCATCACATTTCTTCCATAAAATTCGCTTACGACATGGTTGTGGTTCAGCTGGTTTGACATTTGAGATGTTTAGATCACACTCTAACGTACAAGTGATTGGAACATGAGCAGATGAATTGACAGTGTCTTTGCTGTGGATAAGCACATTCGATATAACATCGGACTTTGAGAAGATGTAATCAATTTGTGAAGAACCAATTCCATGCGAGTAAGTTGGTGTGTCACTAATGATTGGAGTGTTGAAGTTGTGCTTCTAAATAAAATTTCTAAAACTTCTGTCTGAGTCGTTTTTTCTGGATTGACATAGGGTTGCATTCATGTCTCCAACAAAGACTAATACATGTGATTCTGAGTATTTAAGTATGATAACATCCAGAAGGTCTAATGTCTCCTGATACCGCTCGGCTGAGTCTGAGTAACCAAATGTTGGCATGTATACATTAACGAGACATATAGGATTAGGTTTATTCTGAATTTCTATGGCTATAATTCTTTCATTTCCATCTTCTAAAGGTTTTACAAATGAGTCTATGTCTTGTTTCCATGCAATAAGTACTCCTCCATTCCCTCTTGATCTAACATAGTGAAGTTTTGGATCATTATAATCGACAGCTCTGCTTGAATACTTGAAGGTTGGAATGAATTTAGTAGTCTCATTTTGTTCAAAGTGCCACAACCAATGTTCTTGAAGACATAAAATATCGTTAAAAGGTAAAATTTGATTCACATATGGTGCATTTCCTCTCAGTCCTTCTACATTGAATGTACAAATCTTAATAGAGTCTACATCTCCCTCTTGTCTATTTCTAGTGTGAGTAGGCCTTTGTCTAAAAAAGGATCACATTCAGCTGACGTGTTGGAGGTTGTGTTATTCATACCAAGGGTTTCATTCTGCTGGTTCTTGTGATTATGCTGAGCTCCTATAGTATATGTGAAATGATCGTCTGGTGACTTACTTTGTCTCACTGTTCCACTATCTCTATTCACTGTCGAGTCTCTATCTTGCTGATGTTGTACAGGTACTGTAGTTTTACTAGCCTCATTTCTTCTGTATCTCCGATTCTTGAAGTGGTTGCTATCATGATGATGAGTATGACTTGTATGTTGGGTGTTGAGTGGGGTCTGACGTGTTGAGAACCCTTATGCATGTGATAAGGGGGGGCCTCTGGTCGTATGTAAGTTGCTGTTGATGGAGCTGGTTGATAGTGAGGTTGTCTTGCTGTAGTTTGTTGCATGTAAGGTCCTGGTGGAGGGTGTTGTCCATACATCATATTTGGCTGGTTATATAGATGTCCAAATCTAGATGGATATAAGGTTGGTGGATAAGGCGCTGGAAGAAAATGGACTATTGGTTGAAACTGTGGGTAAGGCTGATGTTGATTTTGATAGTACATTTGCTGCTGTATTTGATCCATTTTCATGTTTAGATTTGACATGGAAAGCATATGCTGATACTCTGTTATGGTTTGTAGTTTCCTTTCAATATTCTGTATACTTTCGTTAAAAGATGGTTTAGTTGGGTTATCAGGTCTAAGATATCCATTTTCATTAACTAGTGGTTCATTTGATTTGGATTGCTTAAGCCTCAGTCACACTGTCACGTATCGGCTCCCCCGTTTTACTACGTTTTAAAACGTCACGTTTTAATGTAATTTATTGTCAAAGTTGTCGGTCTTCACCTTTAACTAGGTATATGCTACGTTTTACAAGGTTTCCTCACGTTTTACTACGTTTTACTAGGTATGGCAAGGTTTAACATCAGCCGTTTCATTAGGTTTTACCACGTTTTGCTACGTATGTGGTACGTTTCGTCAGGTATTTCTAGGCTTTCTCACGTTTTACAAGGTATATGTTACGTTTAAGTACGTATTTATGCGGTTTTGCTAGGTATGTACTACGTTTTACTACGTTTTACCACGTGCCACTACGCTGTGAAGAATTATCTGCGAAAACCGCGTAATTTTCTCAAAATAAAAAAAATATATATTCACCAGGAAGAGGTAGTGATTGCTTTGAGGAGAAAAGTAAGTTGTGATTTCATTCATATTTTAGTACATTTATATTAAATCTTCGCTTCAAAGACTAATGATCACTAATGGTATAGTATATTACCATTGTCCGTCCGTTCGTCTGTCTGTGAAATACAATTTTGTCTCTGTTTTCCAACTGCTTTTAAAATATAATAGATATGATATTTTGCATTTACTGTAGTACCAAATGGTGCATAATAATTTCAGGTTCCTAGCTAAATTGGTTTTACACATGTTGAAAATGGATGAAAACTTCCTATCACAGTTGTCCAACTATAGGTCGTAGAGGTTTTATATATCGCCTTCAATCTTATCATATGGTATAATAGGGTGTATATCTATTTTATAATCCTAGGTCATTTACTTTCTGTTAACCGAATGCTAAAGTTTTGAACAGAAGCGGGATATCACTAGTGCGCATTAGCTTACAAAATACTTGTTACAAATTGTTTATATTTAAAAGCTTTAAGACTTTCACGCAAAGTACTATTTCAGTCTTTTCCTCATTCCCTTTCAATAAGAGAAAAGAATCGCCTTGTAATTTTATCTCAGTCATTTAATTCCAATTTGTTACAGAAAACTTGACAAATCGCTGCGATGAGTACAACTGCAATAGAGATAGGCCAACTGCCTCTCTGAACCATGTGTCTTTCTTCTTAACCCTGACGTCATTTTAACTACATTCTCCTAGCTTGGTCAACTCGTAAACAGTTTCTTAGGAAACAATATATCATCACGTCCCAGTTCCTCTAAAATTGTTCGTACATGCCGAACTAGGATCTCCTACTTTTCCAATGTCTCACCCAAATTAAACGCGTTTTTCTTAAAGATCTTTTATTGAAACAACCATAGCCTTATCTTGCAGAAAACGCGTATACATGCTCATTCAGCAATATCCCGTAATTTACCAATTTCATAGTACTTTTTTCCTTTTAATGTGATCTAAATGAAGATTTTTTTACAAAACAAGGGTGCAAAAATAGGCGAAATGAAAGAGTAAGCGTAATAAAACGTGATTATACCTACTAAAACGTGATAAAACGTGAAAAAAACCTAACAAAACGTAACATTAAACGTAAAAACGTGCAAAAACCTCATAAAACCTCGTGAAACGTAGTAAATACCTAGGAAAACGTAGTAAAACCTGGTGGTGGGCATTCTGTTACGTTTTGCTAGGTTTTCGTTACGGTTTCACTAGGTTTTAACACGTTTTAACGACGTTTTACCACGTTCTACTACGTGTCTGCTACGTTTATTTATTTAGCCGCGTTTCGCCACGTTTGTGTCGTGCAAACGATACAAACTTGGCACCCCACGTTTGCGTCCAGGTATTTCTACGTATGTACCCGGTTTCAACTACGTGTCGGTACGTTTCGTTACGTTTATAGCCGTTTCACTACGTTTTAGAAACGTAGTAAAACGGGGTGCCGAAACGTGACAGTGTGACTGGGGCTTAAGATTTATGAGTCGAGTTTGATCATTAACCTTCTGTTCTAACTCAATAATAAGGGTACGTAGATTGTCATTTTCCTGAGCTAATCTTGATGATGCTGGAGGTTTTCTCTTTGGTCTAGTGGGAGACGAAATACATGTCGATGTAGTGATTGGAGTAGATGAGGACATTGTCATAATAAGTGGTTGTTGAGATTGGCCAGCTTGAGTTTGATGAACGGTGTTTGATACACAAACGGGAACCGAACATGAACAGATTGCTGATACAGAAGATATACATGTAGTGGTCGTGTTGACAGAAACTGTTGATAATGATGACTGAGTATGTGCCAGGAAGGGAGTGGTGGTAGTCATCTTGAACTGTGTATTTTCATCGGGTAAATGGTCTATGACATTTTGACTTACAAGAGTTGTTGAGTCTAGCTTTGGTACATCATTGTGGTATAATAAGTTGTTGCAACATAATGGACAGGTATATGGTGCAGTTGGTGGAATTCTATCAACTCGAGACTTGGTTAAGCCTGCACAGGTGAAGTGTACCCATTCATTACATATTTCACAGTTTATTGTATCTAGATTTGCGATTTTATTGCATATCGGACATACATGACAGGCCTCTGGGTTGTTAGGACCCTAAATACTTTGGACATCGAGAGTAACAGATGAAGTGGGCTCAGGTGACAAGTCTGGTTTAGTGTGGCAATCAAGTATAGGGTCAGACATACTTGTTTGCTGAGATGAGAGATTGTTTGAAATAGTGTCTTTGATGTTTTCATTCATGATATCGAGATAATCTAAATGTTGCTGAATGTCTGTTATCACCGGGTAAAAAATGTTATCGACAAAGTTGTTGATACCAGATCCGTTCGCAAGTAGAGACGAATTGGAATTATAGATGTTTATAGTGTAGTTTGGTGATTTGAATGCCGACATAGACTTCTTTTTTATATTAAAAACCTTGATGGTCTGATACACTGTCAAATTGCTCTGGTTTTTCATGTTTTCTATAGAATACTTGATGGTGGGGGTGTCGCCCGATGCTAATTTCTCAAGTGTAATGAAAAGTCTATCTTTGAATAATTCATATGTTGCAGTGTTGAATTCTGCTACAAAGTTCTGACCTGGCTCCATGGTAAAAGTAATATAGTTCTTATCACAAGCTATTTTCTTTTTGTTCATTGCTCTAGTTGGGTTAAGGCTATAGTCGACTGAAAGTGAAGTTTCACTATGCAAATTTGAGGAGCTACGGGTTCTCATACTTGTGCGAGTATTGGGTTGCGCACACATAGCCATTGTCTCTATATTTGGTCAGTGTGTGGTTTTGTCTACTACATATACACTTTTTTGGGGTTGGACAATTCCTGTTTTTGATACCCAGATATGTCAAAGTCAATCTGTGATAAAATGTGGTTTTTGGACTGATCATAGATGTTTAACAGTATTGTGTTCTACCTTTGGTTGCAACTTGTATAACTGTCATCCTGCCACCGTCTGTGTTGCCATTTTCCCAAACAAAATTGCAATTTCTTTGTAGAATCCAAGATGTTTTTCTTTCATATTTCTTGGTTGTTTAAGTACTATTTTTGTTTATTAGGCAAAGAATTTGATTACAGAAATGTTATTGATATGCAAGATTAGACTCAGTTTTAAATTTTTTATTGATATCTAACAAAGAGTCGATTGATTCAGTGTTTAAATGCCATTTTAGAGGATATAGTCCTTAATGAACCATTTCCATCTCAGGTTTAACAATAAACTTTTTGTATTATATGTTATACATACACACGATACATTTAAAACATTATTCATAAAATACACTCAATGTTATAACAATTTTTTGTTTTAAAGATTAATTCTTACAACAAATCATCTAATTGCAGTCTCCACGTACGATACACAATATGTAAAGGGATGAACTTCAATTTATAATTTAAACCTTGATATGTTATCATATTGATCTTTTCTTTATTAAGGCAAATTAACTCAAAATGATAAAACTTGCTGTTTTAACCCCTCCTCCCACTTCTCAAAACAATTAGTAGTAGATAAATTCAATTCTCTTGTTTGTAATGTTATTAATAATATTAGACCAGACTGAATAAAAAAGAATGTGTATTTATTCTTAACAGGTGCAAAGATATTGTTTAAATGTGTTACTAATCTTTTAAAGATAAAATTATAACACTATATACTTTTAGAGAAGCTACATACATTTCCTTCATTTAAAGAAAAGTTTCAAAATTCTTCACTCTTTGTGATTCGATCCTTTGTGGTTTTAAGTTTTTTGGGGGGTTCAACAAAAAATGAATGTAAATAGATATCAGTTTTTTTTAACATTTTTTTCAGTGATGTAAAATTTAAAATTGGTCCAAACAGAAAGGCATTTTATGCTCACAGATGTATTTTATCGGCTCGATCAGCAATATTCAAAGCCTTGTTTGCTGAGCAGACCCCCAACAGAGATGTGGAAATCCCCCTTCCTGACACTTCACCAGAGATTTTCCAAGCCATGCTTGAGTTCATGTATACGAATTGTGTTTCTCTTACACCTAAGATAGTAAGTAGTTTACACCTTACAGTTAAATAGAACTTTATTTCAGACTTAGTCACTGAAAGTCTATACTTAATTAAGTTATGCATAAAAATACAAAACACATGTAATAAAACTGTTTATAGTGCATCAGAAGTCTTATCTCCAGCATGTTTGTAAAGATTTTATATATCAAAAGATGCAATGCATTGTTTAAAGAAAAGAATTAGGCCAAAAAAAAAATATATGTCTGTTTCCTGCTTCCCTACCTACCCTATTTTTTGGGCCCTACCCTAAAGTTTTTATTGGCATTTTGGAACAAGCACTGTTAATGTTGGGATTGCTTCCCCATTGACTCAAGTTAAAATAATTTTGTAAAAAAAAAAATAATTTTCCTACCTACCTACCCTAATTTTCAAGAGTAGGAAGCAGGAAACAAACATATATTTTGTTTTTGCCTTAGTAAAAAAAATCATAAAGTTATGTCTTTTTTCAATTTTGTCTATAAAACAATGAATGGCATAATGTTTTTTTTTTTTATTCAACTTGTACAATTATATTGATAGGTAGTGTGGGAAAAATGCCTGTTGGTAAGTGAAATTTGGATGAATTTTATAAAACGATAAATAGGGCAAAAACTTTAAAATTCAGGATTTGTGCAGGAAATTACAAATCCTTATTTCAAAGACTGGCTAGGCATGTAGGTTAGTTAGTTGTTGTAATGAACCCCTTTGATTGTTTTATTTTTTAAAGTGTTTTTCTTACTTTTCAGGCTTTAGATACATTTGGTGTATCCATAGAATACGGATTAGATGAATTGAGAAAGGTAAAAAAAAATATTGAGTTATTTCCCCTTAATAGAAAAAAACCCAAATATAAGAATCATAAGACATGGATGAACATGAATCTTGATATTGTGTAAACATTGTTGACTTAAAAATGATGTATCTTGATTTAGACTATGATCTTGCACTCAAATTATTGTGAAATTGTGTTTTTGTTATATTTTGGTTTGTTTTTGGGGAGGGTTTGTGGGGGAGAGAGGTTCATAGCATCAATTGTCGACATTCTTTGAAAACAATGATTTTGATTTGTATTGAACTCATGGAAAATTATAAACAGTGCACCTTTTTGAAAACATTTGTGTTAAACTTTATGGTTATGCATTTATTAGGTAGAAGATGGAAGATGTGGAATAAGTGAACGCGACAAAGCCCACATTAACAAAAAAACACTGAAAATCAGCCAGCAGCTTTCAAGAAGCTCACTAAGTGTTGCACAATGTTGGCAATTGGCCCAAGGACAAAACAAAATGCATATAATTCAAATCCATTCCAGAAATAATCAAAGAAAGAGTCCCTTCTTAAACAAGGAACAGTCAACAAGTACAAACAAAAGCATTTAGTAAATTTGAATCATTTAAGTTTTATTGAAAAAAAAATTAGCTGAAATTTAATTTTTGTCATCACAAGTAAATATCTTCTGTATATTTGAAGCTGGCAGCAGATTACTTGGTTGATAATCTCAGTGTACACAATGCCTGTGAGTGTCTACAAGTGGCTGTAACCTATAGTAATGTAGAATTACTTGGAGCAACATTGAAATTTATTGAGGAACATACAGAGGTATGAATTATGAAATAATTTTTGAAAATAACAGGATTACAAAAATATATATTGATATAAGGCTGGTTATTTCAAAAAGAAACTAAAAATAGTCTTTTGCAGTCAAAGAAATCAGGAAGTGGAGTTGCGTTGACCGAATGCCTATTTTCATCAAATTAGCTAGCTTTTTCCTATATGTTTAATTAAATAAATAAAATTTAATTGGACCAAACTAATTTTAACTGGAAATTTCCAGTAGGTCTGGCGTGATTTTAAGGGTCATAAGTTGATTTTTAGTGGTTGGCTATTACTATATCACACCAGGTAATATGATGGAACTTATGTCATTCTATTATTTTTATGTTTAGAATCTACCTCTTGCTTTGAAAAAAGTTTTTAGAAATTGACATTTAATTCTACACTATGACACTGCTTTAGCATGGAAGTTATGCAATTTCAACACCTAAAGCCATCAGTATGAATGTATTTTTAAAGGATTTACAGGTATATTCTTTATGAAAACTTTTACTTTTGATTGGAAGATATCTCTTAAGATACAACAATCTTAAATGTTGTCAATTTATATTTATAAAAGGCATAAAAATAAACTTTACTTTTACTGAAGATACTTTGTATGTTTCAGAGTGTTCTAAAGTCAAAGGCATTCCAAGAGTTGTCAGATGAATCTATGATTGAGATTTTACAGAGTGACAATCTTAAAATGGATGAGACAGATTTATTAAAATATGTAAAAGATTGGGCCACAATCAATTCTGTAAGTCTTTTAACTTGATTAGTTTAAAATGCAGATTACATACAAGTATTATAAGGTCAATTTTGCTGTACCATAAAAGTGTTTTTTCAAGCTGATTTAATTTGGCTTTAATGGTGGTAAATACTGGGCCGCCAAAATTACAACATTCCAAATATTAGTTGATCGTATCAAGACATACATTAGGAATATGAAACTCTGAAATTAACATTTCAAGAACATAAAAGCATCTCCTTGTCCAAGAAAAAATGTGAAATTTTCCGGTTGCAAATGAAAAACTCTTACAGGGTATAATAGAGCTTTACGTTAAAGGAATTAATTATGCATTGTAATGTTGCATTAGTTAGATATTAGTTTTTAGCTCACCTGACCCGAAGGGTCATGTGAGCTTTTGCCATCACTTTGCGTCCGTCGTCCGTCGTCTGTCGTCCGTTAGCTTTTTTCAAACATCTTCTTCTCTGAAACTGCTAGGCCAATTGCAGCCAAACTTGATATGGTTGTTCCTTAGGGTATTGTGCAAAACGTTTGCGTTGGGAATTTTGATACGTCAAAAAACATGGTCGCTGTTACTAAAAATAGAACAGGGGGGTCAAATACAGTTTTTTGCAAATAACTCAAAAACGGTCACAGATATCAAAATTCTGGCACAGGGTTAAAGTGATCAGCACCTCAAGATCTACCTGCCCAGAAATTTTCAAAAAGATCCAACAACCGATGTAGGAGTTATTGCCCTTTTTCTGGATTTTTTCAAAATTTTGCACTTATTTAGCCCTATATTTTGAAAACTACACAAGATATTTTAAAAATTCAAATTGCATATGATTTAGCACGTCAAGATCTACGTTTCATGTAATTAGGTCGAAGCTGTAGAACCATTTCTTTTAGGAGTTATGGCCCTTAAAGCGTCAAAATTTACCATTTTTCATTACTATTCTCCTGAATTTCAAAGATGAACTTGTCTGACACCATGCATCCAACTTCAACCAAACTTGGCACAGTTGCTTAATAGCATAATTGCTACAATTTTATCGTTCGGATTTTTGATTCTTCAAAAATTAATGCCGCCATGGCTAAAAATAGAACAAAGGGGTAAATTGCAGTTTTTTGCTAATTACTCAAAAATAGTTACAGATATCAAAATTCTGATGGGAGACAAAAGTGATCAGCATCTCAAGATCTACCTGCTCTGAAATTTTCAAGAAGATCCAACAATCGACATAGGAGTTATTGCCCTTTTTCTGGATTTTTTGAAAATTTTGCACTTATTTAGCCCTATGTCTTGAAAACTATACAAGATAATTTAAAAATTCAAATTGCATATGATTAAACACGTCAAGATCTACCTTTCATGTAATTAGGTCAAAGCTGTTGAACCATTTCTTTTAGGAGTTATGGCCCTTAAAGCGTCAAAATTTACCATTTTTCATTACTTTTCCTCTGAATTTCAAAGATGAACTTGTCTGACACCATACATCCAACTTCAACCAAACTTGGCACAGTTGCTTAATAGCATAATTGCTACAATTCTTTCGTTCGGATTTTTGATTCGTCAAAAAATATGGCTGCCATGGCTAAAAATAGAACATAGGGGTAAATTGCAGTTTTTTGCTAATTACTCAAAAATAGTTACAGATATCAAAATTCTGATGGGAGACAAAAGTGATCAGCATCTCAAGATCTACCTGCTCTGAAATTTTCAAGAAGATCCAACAATCGACATATGAGTTATTGCCCTTTTTCTGGATTTTTTGAAAATTTTGCACTTATTTAGCCCTATATCTTGAAAACTATACAAGATATTTTATAAATTCAAATTGCATATGATTAAGCACATCAAGATCTACATTTTATGTTATTAGGTCAAAGCTGTAGAACCATTTCTTTTAGGAGTTATGGCCCTTAAAGCATCAAAATTTACCATTTGCCATTGTTTAATAGCTTGTATGCTACAACTCTATTGTCAGATTTTTTATTCGTAAAAAAAAAACATGGCCACCATGGCTAAAAATAGAACATAGGGGTAAATTGCATTTTTTTGCTAATAACTCAAAAATGGTGTTAGATATTAAAATTGTGCAAGAATCAAAAGTGATCAGCATGTTAAGATTTACCTGTCCTGAAATTTCAAAAAAGATCTGACTGCTGATGTGGGAGTTACCGGTATTGTTCTTTTTCCTAATTTTCGCCAAATTTGCACTTATTAAGCCCAATATCTTAAAAACTAACCAAGGTATTTCCGAAATTTAAATTGCATATGGTTAAGCACAATAATATCTACAAATATATGTATCTGTGTAGTTCAGGTGAGCGATTCAGGCTCTTGGGAGCCTCTTGTTATACTATGTCAACTTAAAGAATTTCACTTTTGAGCATTGAAGTGTATGTAACATTAAAATATACATTCAGAAAAAAAGATTTATCTCCCCTAAGGACTTGACAGAACTTTTGCTCTTGTTGAAATACAAGTGATACAAAATATTGAAAATGCATAGGTTAACATTCAGTTTACAATACATACAAAAAGATGAAAATGTAATGATCAGGGATTGGGAAGGCAGCCGCAGGGGCATATGCCATTGGCTCATCAAAAATAAAAATGATCCTCTTTCATCTCAAACCCTTATTTAGAATATCAATTAATTGTCCCCATGAAATTTAGAATACCCATGAAAAAAGGGGTAAATTACCCTTTGCAAAATATTTCTTCCAAACTTGTTTTGTATATTTGTTTGTTTATTTATTACAGACTGTTTTAGAAAAGCCTATCAGTGAAGTAGCCAAAAAAGTTATCCCAAAGATCAGATTTGCCTTATTTTCACCAGAAGAGCTGGAAAAAATTGAGAAAGACAACAAGAAAGACAACCTCATATCTGTAAGTATTCTCAATCCTTTTTATGCACCCAAACTGCAGATGCAATATAGAATAAAGGCGCTAAAGCGTTAAAAGGCAGAGCTAAATCTTTATTTAATCAAATGAACACGATGAATATTCTATAATAGATCCTCTGGTAGGAATATTGCCTGACCTACTTGCCATGTCTAGGCGATAAAAAAATCAGATAGCTATATGACTACATAGGGCTCTTCCCAAAAAATGAGATTGGAAATAAGTGTACATGACACATCATTAAAAAATACAGACACAATGAAAAAGATATGAAATAAAATACTAAGCAGCCTTCAAAAAAGAGTAGTGGTGGCTACTCATGGTCCTGCAATTGACCCCTGATTAATGTTTGTATCAATGCAAAAATGCTTCAAGACCAATCACAAAGGCCTGTAGATTCATTTATGGTATGATCAATTTTCCTGGTTTACCCAAAAAAGAAGATAGATTGGATTCTAAATTTCTTGGTTTTTTCATGTTGCTTATAGGAATAAATGTAAAAATAACACTTCGGTGGATTATTATTTTCAAGATTGTCTGTTACCTTCAAAAACCAAGAAATTTGGTACCACATGAATAATAACAAAACAGTAGTACCCTTCTGGACAAACATTATTAAGACAGAAATAGATAATAAGTAAGCCTAATACTACTGTTGGAGTAAGTTTTTTGATACTATTTAAGGTAGTGTGACTTTTTATGCCCTATCTATGAATGAAGGGGGTGTATAGTGTTCTAGTCTGTCCATCTGTATGTCCCAAATGATGCAAGATGGGGCATCATGACTTTTGGACATATTCTTGTTGGATACTACTTAAGGAACTGAAAACTGAAATTTCTTTTATTTTCCAATAGTAGATAACTCTATTCATTTTTTTAAATTTTGAATTCATTAGCCCTTAACATTTTATAGACATACAAATTGAAAAAGGACAAATCCAACTCAGTTTACTCAAGAATCAAAATAATTCTTTCAATGATATTAAAAACAAATTAACTTATTTTTGTATTTTTTACATTTGTTTTTCAGATTGACAGTTTTAACAATGCATGGAGATTCCATGCTACTAAGAAAGGTGATTCATCGAATCCACTCATGAGGAGACGAAAGGGTACAGACAACAGGGAACATTTGAAATACTTAGACCAGTAACATGAACACTGTGATATTAATTTTCTGTGATATAAATCAAAATTGTTTAAGCTAGAATAATATTTATATTTGTTAAAAGTAAATGTATTTGTAAACTTTAGCTTTATTCTACTGTTTTTTTTTCTGAATTGCTGCTTGATTGTGGGCTGTGTCATGTACACTTATTCCACATCTCATTATTTTCTATTAGCCATAACAATTGTGGAAAAATGACAAGGGTGGATCTAGACTTTGATTTAAGAGAAGGGGGGATAATTGACAAAAATTTTTAATTTTTAATGAAATTTTAGTGTAGTTTTGTGGAAAGATTGATTTTATGCAAAAAGTTTAAAGTTTCCAGTTTATTGGGGAGTCATATGTCACCTCTGCCCCTCTGGAACTACCAATAAATTACAATTTATAAACTATGTAATAATTTTAAATATTGTTCTTTTTTCTAAATATGCAGCAAAATATATATTGTATTTTATATTGTTAGAATTTGAAATAAAAAAAAAATCATTTTGTTTATACAAACTAGATAATAATTAGTAAGTGTTTAGAGAATTTCACTGTGTAACTAAATACTTATGATATTATAATTTTTTAACATTTTATTTTATATCTACACAATTTGCTATTTCACATTTTAATATTTTTTTTGTTATTTGTTAAACTGTAAACAACATGTATATTTTCTTTACATATAACCTATGTTTATTTGCATGTATGTAGCTTTTTACACTTATAGGTGCTTTTTTATGTTAACCGATTGTTACTGTAACCAACACCTTGTTTTGTTTATATATCCATTAACATTTTTCCTCATGTACAGCTTACAGCAACTTTAATTAATTATTTTTTGCAAAATGTTGTTTAGTTCTTTTTTTATGCCTTACTGAGAGGTTTTCATATGTTGAAGTATATTATTTGTATATTCAGGGCCTTTCATTAAAATGTGCCCTATAGTTTCATTTTTACCATCATCCGTCCAAAAATTTATGTGAACACTTAAAATTCGAGCCTATAGAATTTTATGCAGTCAAGTGCAGATCCAGGATTAGATGTAAGAGCACTAAAAATATTAGAAAAATCTAGGGTCCTTTTTCAAGAAAATCAAGATTATATGATAGAAATTAAATATTTTCAAATTTAGGATACACATATAAAAATGTTACTGGTATGTACATTCATCAACTATTTTTGAAATAACACAGATTTTTGCAAATAGATGTATTCCTGATTCTGTCAGTATTGTAGATTTTATATGTATTTTTAAAACGTAAATTAACAGTTATTCAAATTTGTTTTCTATTTATTTAAAATGTTGAAGAATATTTTACATTTTGCAATAATAGTTTGTTTTTGTTAGAGGTATTAGGCCATTTTTGTAATATTTGTAGTTGATTTTATTTTTGTATCTCGGCACAACTAATTGTAATTGGGTGCCCACTGCATTGACAAAAGAAATGAATAAAATGAAAGACCTTATTATGTTTATATTTATTGTGTATACTATTTTAAAGTCAAAATCATTGTATTTTTTAATGAACCATTTTCTTCATTGTAGCTTATAAAAAAATATTAAATAAAAATGAAAGAAAGGAATTGCTTAGTTCTTGCCTTCTTAAAATAAGCTTGCATTATGGAAAATGCATTGTAAATGAATGATAATTGATCCATTGACAAAAAGTGGTGACATTAGGGTTAGACATTTTGTTAGTGTTTTCTTAACAAGCATGACAAAGAAATTGGCTTAAAACTGGTGCTATTGGTCTTCCTTTACTTTTAGTGAGGTTCAACTATTAACTATAATTGCTTCATAAAAGGCTACCATGTGACTTTGAACTACATAGAACAACAATAAAAGCACTGTTTCATAGCTTTGTGTTTTGCAGATATTTTAATTTTGAGTTTTTTGTCTTGCAAATACTCAATAACCCGTTCTTTAACAACTTGTAAAACAATACAAACACAAAATTGTTATATTAGGGTATCTGGTATTTGGGTGATGGTCTAAGCATGGGTAATGATTCATGTTGTATTCCTTCCTTGTTATGCTTTACAGCTTTATAAAGTCTAAAAAAAAATTCATATATTAGATAGATTCTTAGTAAGTTAACTTTGATAACTACATTTGCATATTTGGTCCACAGAGTATTTACTATTCTATCGAATGACATTGGCATTAGTTTTTGTCTCGCATGAGAAGCGAAGCAAGACATAGGTGTTACTTTACCAGTGGCAGCATTAACTTTCATGTTAAGGTTTTATGAGCACCACCATATCTGAAGAACTATAAGTCCTAGGTTAATGAAACTTGGCATGCAAATGTCCCAGTAGTAGCTTAGCAGAGTTGATCTCCCAACTTTTGACCTTGACCTTGATTTCGGTTTGAGTGACTTTGACAATTTTCAATACATATTATAGCAATGATCAAGTTTTATGAGCACTTCCATATCTCAAGAACTATAAGTGCTAGGTATGCATATACCCAATAGTAGCTTAGCATAGATGCATCCTAATCGTTTGACCTTGACACTGATTTTTTATTAAAGTGACTTTGATATTTTTTTTAGGAATAAATGGGTATTTCGATGCGGGCTAAACACACTTTAGTGTCAACTCCTATCTGTATCGGTGAAAGCAAAGAGTTTTTAACATCAATTTCAAAGTATTAAACATTACTTAGTAAAGAACAATAACTTGCAACAGTGAAAAAAATAAAAACAGTTTTATTTACTTGTTCTTCAATATTTACTGGCCAAATAATAACACTTGAAACAAGAGGCTCCCAGGAGCCTAAATCGCTCACCTGGTCTTGATGTCGACTCTATAAAGACTTTTGTAGAGCTAAATAAGCTGAACATTAAAGCAGGCTTTTCTCTATCTACTTTAGTTTTCATTCTGTAGGTCCAAAACATGAAAAAATATTATTTTAGGAGCTATAACGCCTATATCTGAAAAATTCAACCTAATGAAGACTTTTGTATAGCTAAATGAGCTGAATGTTTAAGCAAGCAACAGCTTTTTCTATCTGCAATAGCTTTCATTCTATAAACCAAAAACGCAATTTTTCACCTTTCAGGGGCTGAAACCCCTTTAAGAGGTATTCTGACAACTTTGACCCTATGGAGACTTTTGTATAGAGAATGGGCTGAATAATTAAGCAAGCAACAGTTTCTCTCTATCTGCTATAGATTTCCTTCCATAGGCCAAAAAAAACCAAAAAAAAACCAACTTATTTTTGGGGCCACAACCCCTATAAAGGGTCATCTGACAACTTCGACCATATGGAGACTTTTGTAGAGCTTAATAAGCTGAACATTTAAGCAAGCAACAGCTTTTCTGTATCTGCTATAGTTTTCATTCTATAGGCCAAGAACATGAAAAAAAACGTTATTTAAGGGGCCATCTGACAACTTTGACCCAATGAAGACTTTTGTAGAGCTAAATGAGCTGAACATTTAAGCAAGCAACAGCTTCTCTCTACCTGCTATAGTTTTCATTCCATAGGCCAAAAACATGAAAAATGCTTTTTTTTCACCTTTAAGGGGCCGTAATCGCTATAACATAAGGGGTCATCTGACAACTTCGACCAAATGGAGACTTTTGTAGAACTTTTGATCCTGAAGCAGTCTGGTGCATCAGATTTCATCTTTCTCTTATACTTTTTGAATTACATAAACAGGAGTCTGACCCCCCTGGTCTATTTTTTAGCCACGGCGGCCATGTTTTTTAACAAATAAAAAATCAAAACACAACTTTAGTGCAGGACACTCTAATGATCAATCATTCTAAGTTTCATTGAATTCTGTCCAGTAGTTTCAGAGGAGAAGATTTTTGAAAATTTGTTAACAGACGACGACGACAAACGCCGACAGACGACGACGATGACGGACGCCAAGTGATGGCAATAACTCACAAAAATTGGTTAACAGTTGAAAATTTTCAAATACCAACAGAACTGATAGATATACAATGAGTTTGGTTGTTGGAATACCACTTTCAGGGAAATACCAACAAATAATGTAATAGGAATCCTAACACTGGAACCTGAAACGTTGAGGAAAAAAACGAATGAGAAGCATTGAACCAGACACACATTAAAAGGCGTGTTAAAGTCTTAAATATGTGGAAGAGAACTGCTCAAAAAAGACTTGCTTGGATGCATTGCCTCAAAAAGGATAAAAGACCATAGTAGACTAACGATTGCATTTCTTGCATAGAATAAATGTAAAAAAACTATTCGCAGCCAAAAAATTGTGTTCTTACAGGGGCTTGATATGATTAGAAAAAATCGTTTTGAGTTTCTAATGCAAACTGTTCTGATTCTTACTTTTTTATACATTGTAAGTGCTCCTCATATAAAGTTGTTTGTTCTCTTCCTCTAGCTTCAAAGCATTATAATGGTTAATACAATGCTGATGACGAGATCTTGTGCATGGTCTTCCGTGAAATTTTCTCATATTTAGTATATAAGTAGTAGTCCACCTAAGAATCATGCAAAATTGAAGAAAAGTGATTCATCGATGGTTTATTTTTAACAAAAGATAGTTCAAAGTATACAAAATAAGAAATAAATAACAATTTGCTCATAACTGTCTGGTCCTGGGAGAAATCTTGCCATTTTGTTACAATGGTTTCTATTGAAATTATTTACAGTTTTAAGAGTTAGCTCCCTTTCTTACAATTTTCCAATGCATTCTATATATTTTTTTTCTCTCAGGACCAGGGCTAGTTTGGAAAAAGAGTACAAAATATCGAATCAGGGTGCTAGTAGGAGTAACATATCAAAAATAAAGTGGTGTAGGCTTTCCACCCATGAATCGCTTTTTGCATGGTTCTTATAAAAAGTGGTACATGAGCACATGGATTCGTACGAATGGCAGGTATGTCATGTTAGTATCTGCAGTTAGCGTGTATGTAGCTTTATTAATCAAAACCATTCATATCGGACGGTTAAACAAAAATATAAGTAGGATATGATAGTCACATTTTATTATTAATTCAGCCAAGTACAATTTTAAGAAGACGTGTTGAAAGTGTACTAGAAAATGTGCAGTACTAAATGGATGCTGGTGTTCTTTTTAAATAGAAAAAATAAAATAAACTTTTCTGACAATGTTCTTTGCCATTTCAAAGGCATGGGTATTACATTAAAGTCTATGACCATCCATGGAATATCTTGAAATGTTGTTTTTAAATGTCCGACGATTTATCAAACTAAGAGGGTTATTATTTCAAACTTACTGTTATATAAAACCCAAATTAGAGGATTAATATAAGTTAATCCCGATTAAGAAGTAACAAGATTTTTAGTACCAATACAACTTAGAGTTAGTGCAAAATAATATAGATTTTTGTTTTTTTGTTCCTTCGACGGGACTAAAACACATGTCATTTACAAGTATGGCGAACGAAAAGACAATGAAAGGGAACATAGAAGAGTTTGCAGTACAGATGAAGAGATTGGTCAACAGCAAAGACCAAAGGTAAGACATTTTAAGTTTATTCGAATTCTGGTGACAGACCTTTCATTTTTAATCTGGGGTCAATGGAAGACAACAAACAGCGACAATTGAAGGCTGCAGGCTAGTTCCATCGTGTTTTTTCAGTCAGTTGTGTCGTGTACACTTATCCCACATCTCATTAAGTTCTTCAGTTTTGAGAGCGATCAAGCTTAGAAAAACTAATATCCAGACATTTCAAACAAACATCTTTTGTATAGTTTGTTTAAAAATCCCTACTCCCATTCTTTACTTACATGTACAGATTTTTGTAAAATAAATTTGATATATAGCAAGTTTGGGCCTGGCGTGATAAACATGTATGCTTCATGATTATGCCGCCTTCTTTCCCTTGTTTTATTTGACTTCAGTTAAAGCAGATTCAAATTGTTTTGACCTACTAGTATTACTTGTTCGATTTGTGAAGTGTGGCTCATACCGAGTCACGGCAATTACGATGTCATTTGCAGTTTTGTCATATCAAATATACTGTTTTCTCCTTGCCTTATCCATTTAAGGCAATAAAGATTAGAATTATTTTGCTTTAACCTGTTTTGCTTAGCGTAAATTTTCAACTGTTCGTCCCTATTTTCCCATCTGAAAAAAGCAATAATTTCACGATAAGCAATGGTGTCGCAATGTTTTTTTTCAGTGATATCAAATTTCTGATAGGACCAAATCGAAAACCTGTGTACGGTCATAGATGCATCTTGTCGAATCGATGTGCCGTTTTCCGGGCAATGTTCCAAGACCAGGCCCAGAGAGCTGGCGTTGTAGACAAAGACATACCATTCGTCTTGGCAGACATGACTCCAGATATTTTCCTTGCAATGATGGAATTCATTTACACAAATTGTGTTACTCTAACTCCTAAAATTGTGAGTAATTAGTGACGTATGTTGACAAATTTGACTCCTAACTTGGAAGATTTTTATTTTTTACACAGTTCTAGTTTTGAAAATAAGCTAATCATATTATGAGGTAATTAGAAAGTCACAATTTCGTTTACATCTTTTTAAGCCTTGTATGGGAATGTGTACCACAACTGTAATATATAGGGTATTGTTTTGTTTTTATAGGCTATAGACGCACTAGGGGCAGGATTGGAATATGGTCTTGAAGAATTAAGAAAGGTAAAACAGCTAAACAAACAAACAATAGCAAAACAAAAACAAACAAACAAGTTAACATCAAAATCCTTTTTTTCCTTAGACTTGTTTGTTTACTGTGGACCCAAAAGAAAATTTCATTAAATAGTAAGTTGATGAGGTATTATGCGGATTGCCATTACTTATAAAAACAGGCTCAGTTTTAACTGAACTTTAGTATACTGTCTTTCAAAAAAGCGATACGAGAGCAAGAATCATATTGTTAACATGCACATTTTTTCTAGTGTCGCACTTTGAACAGATTTCTTCTTCGAATGCATTAACTGCAAATCTGTAGATGTAGAAATTTAAGGCTCACCCCGGTTTTCTCCAACCATTCATTCAAACGTGCCGATCTATTTATCCCTTTCGTCAAAATCGCTAACTCACCCACTTTCTTGAAAACAAAATGAATAAGACACAGAAGATTTTAGTTTATCGCTTCCACTTTTAGTTGGCCGGTGCCTATCTTATTGAGAACCTAGCAGTACTGAATGCATGTGAGTTTTTACAAGCGTCCATAGTCTACACACAAGAAGATCTCAAGCTAGCCGCCATAGACTACATCAATGCACATACAGAGGTAGGTATATGTATTACTTAAGAACATCCATGGAAACAAGTGTTATAAACCAAACCAAATTTGCTGTCTTTCAATGGGGGATTCGAACGTCGTTATTCAAAAAGTGTTCTTGACAAAATCAGATAACATAACTTGACAAAACATGAAAACAAACCATACAACAAACAAAAACTTGAATAACAACACCAAGCAACAACAACAACAACAACAACAACAACAAAATCACCAACTCGAACTTAAGTCTTTAAGAAAGTGAACTAACTGTCTCATGTGCTCCGGAAAGATAAGCAGTACCTACTTGTTATAACACCTGTAACACATAATATGATAGGTTTACACCATACGATTCTTAAAGATGAAGCAACATGTCAAATATCAAGAAATGTGTTATGTTGTCCTCCCAAAAATTGGGGAATGCTAGACGACTAAATGTCCCAGTCAGCATAAAAATGAAACCAACCTTAATATATGGTGTTAGATTATATTTCGCCGTTATGGCGTCGACCTCTCGTTGTATTATGCATGGATTCTGTACCCAAAAAATCTTGTAAAGGTACATCTGCAAAAAGAAATATGAACAGTGGTCTCAAACAACACTTAATGGATACAGATTTCCAAAATCTAAACAAACTATGTATATACAAATTTGCTTTTTTCTAATTTTCAGGACGTTTTTAAATCAAAAGGATTTGCTGAGTTATCTGAAGACTCTTTAGTTGAGATACTACGAAGTGATGGTTTAACAATGGATGAGTCGAAAATACTCAAATACATTCGCGACTGGGCACAAGTTAATTCCGTATGTACATTTTTAATTTTGAAGAAAAGGTGTAATATTGATTGCAAAATTACATAAAGCAGATTAGAATTTTAAACAATTTGATAACCTTTTGCAGAAGAGTCTTAACTTTGTATGCGTAGGCAAGATATAAACCATTACATTTTAAGTGAGCAAATCGACTTGAAGCGATTATAATGTGGTTACAACCCGTCCGATTTAACTATGGACTTTCGATTGAAGCGTGCAAACTTTACGTCGTTATGAACAAAAACCGCAAATCGTCACAGTAGGAAAAACCAACGTCAGCCAGACTATTCATCAATATCCAATCAGATTTTATGTTTGCACGACCCATTCATTCAATCAATGTATTTTTATGTCATCAAATGTAACAATTTGTGTTTTTTGTTGACGATTGGCTTTTTTCATGACAACGTAAATTTTCATTGTTGTGTTGGCACATTTCACTTTCTGCTACAGTTGAAAGTCCATAGTTAAATCGGACGGGTTGGTAAGTTTTGAAATCATGGAAATACACCGAGTGGTTTTAGAGGCGCTAAGGAGAAGAGATGGTAATCCTGAGCTTTAACGGACACAGGACGAACAGGCACTCGGACGCACACCGCTTTTAATAGAAACCTACTTAATGTTCATACTGTAGGCAGCTTAATAGAATATGTCGTTCGTAACTGCATGCTCGTGTTACAAAACTTCTTAAAATACATGTACCTGTACATGTAGAAACAGTACACTATTTTTTATTGTAAGATCATGTTAAAAAAAATTCTTATTTGCACAGGTTGTAATGAAGAAGCCCTACATTGAGGTAGGAAAGAGAGCAGTTAAACAGATCAGAATTACTCTTTTTACTCCTGAGGAGATAGAGAAAATAGAACTGGAGAATAGAAAAGAACCCTTTATACCAGTAAGTATAACATTGTTTCGGTCAAAATGTCATAGTTACAACACAGAGGTTGATCCAGAAAGAGGTCAGGGGTACGGAAGTTGGAACCTCCATTTCATTCGAAAATTTTGTTAATTCCTTGCAGGTTTTCGCCAAAAATAAATTTGAACCTTATTGTGTCCTTAATGTACTAATAGCGGATATCTTCTGTTTAAAAATTCTGGTAAATGATGGGTTTAATAACCAAACTGCGATCGGCATCGAAAGTGAACTCGGTTGCCTAGGAAGAGTATATTCAGTTGTTATTAGCTATAGCACACGGTTGTGAGGAGAATTTTGCTAGTAAAGCCAGTCATCAAGGTGAAGCAGTTGCCTTTGACTTTAAAACTGCATTTTTTGTACATCGTAAAAATCTTTTCTTTTAATCATAAGAGTGGGGTCCGACCAAGACGTCATACATTTAGAATGATGTCTGATCGAATATGTTATAGGGACTTTACCTTCCAAACCAGACATACTAAAATATGTGAAAAATAGAAATTCAGGTTAACCAATCACTAGGATTATCGGTTGATATATTTTTATCCGATTTCATGACTTTCAGACGTCTTGAATACAAACAATAAGATTGGAAAAAAAACCTTATCGTAAATTATTTGAAATATTTTTAAAAAATCACATGCGCTTTTAGAGTATGAGAGAAGAAAAGGTCTACCAATGTGGTGATGGAATATCGCAAGTCCGAAAAGTCAAGACACAATCGGTTGACATAAACAAACGCTAAAAAAAGCACAACATATATAAAAACCACATATAACAGCTTACTGCGATCAGCAACGTTAGGTAACGTGCTCCGGAATGCTTTGGCAGTTCCTGCTTGCTTTAGCGTGCCGGTTGCAAACGATCATTTAGTTAGGGACAAATAAATTAAAACGTTTGAGACAACACAAAAAATGACTTTTACACTAACACACAAACCCTCCACTTTTAATTAATTCTTTTTTTTAGATTGAGTGCTTCAGTGTTGCATGGAAATTCCACGCCACTAAGAAAACCGACCCAAACAATCCTTTAATGAGAGTTCGACAAGGAACGGAAAAGAGAGAGCACCATTCCAGCTTGTCCGAACCAAGCACAGAGCATGCAAATCAACCTAAGGCTGATACAAAGTAATAAACTGACACCACCAATCATTCCATTTATAATTAAAGGTACAAACCGTCATTGTCATTTCTTAAGTCATTTTACATATGTCTTAATACTCTTACCTCTGTTTATATAACCAGGTTTTTTTTAAGTAAGATCTGTAGCCTATACTTCCTTCTGTTATAAGTCATATAAGCTATAACACACAACTATAGAACTAAAAGAAACTACTTAGCGACGTACATATATAATATTTTCCCTGTGTTTTTGTGTACGTCTTGAGAATGGGATCATAAACAATCTAACAATTTGGCACTAGCGTTTACAAAAACGCGTTCTTGTTCATTAGAAATCTTTTACTTTTATGGTTAAAGTATTTGGCATTTGAAGCTAATGTGTTTAAGAAACGTGTTTGTTATTGTTTAAATACTTATTTGAATGATCTGGATTCTTTGATATTTTTGCTCCTTTTAAATTTCTTCTGTATTGTAGTTTCACTACTCACACTAAACCAAAATGTCACATTGGGATGAAATATTTATTTACTGACGGACTGGAAGCTGCAACCATAGATGTTGAATCCCTGCTGTCACACCAAGACAAACAACAAATAGAAGAAGAACAACCAAAAGAAAAAGAACAAACAATAGAAGAAGAACATCCAGAAGAAGAAGAACAAACAATAGAAGAAGAACAATTAATAGAAGAGCAACCAAAAGGAAGAGAACCACAATTAGAAGAAGAGCCAATAGAAGAAGAACAATCAAAAGACAAAGAACAACCAATAGAAGAAGAACAACTAAAACCAATAGAAGAAGAACAACTAAAACCAATAGAAGAAGATCAACCAAAAGCAACAGAAGAAGAACAATCAAAAGAACAACAAAAAACAATAGAAGAAGAACAACCAAAAGAAAAAGAACAACTAAAACCAATAGAAGAAGAACAATCAAAAGAACAACTAAAAACAATAGAAGAAGAACAACCCAAAGAAGAATCCAATTGTTAATCACCGTGTGACATTAAATATTGTAAGCCTTTGTCATGCAAACTCAAACAGTCCAATATTAGTCAGATAAACAATATATGAAAACACATCGATTTATGTCATTGTATTTGTTCACATTATCATCACGGTTTTTAGATAGTCATTAAAGAAACATGAAATATTCTGTTTTGTATTGAAAATTAGATGGTATCACATATACATTGTAACGATATGATGTATATGCAGAACATTGCTGTCGCATGGGGCTTAAAAATCCCCCATGGTATAACATTCCTCTATAGATGTTCAAATTTGGTTTGTTTGTATTGTAATGGTTTTATGTTCATTTGCAAGTTTATCAATGAGTGAAATATCTAAGGATGGTATCTATAATGTAAGTACATGTAAGAATTTTGAAATCAAAATTACAACAAAGCTCCAGACAAAAATTTTGGTACGCCTGACGTGCGTTTTTATTTATTCAAGACTCATCAGAGGCGCTTTAGTCAAAATTAAGGAAAAAGACAAACACCATAAGCATATGAAGAGCATAGAAAAAAACACGACCGAAAATGCAGAGCTTGGAAACCAAATTATAAAAAAGATCAATTTATGTCTAGGATAGGAAGAAGCTTAGAGCTTTTGACAATTTTTATGTTTAAACATGCAATTTCATAGCTTTGATGTGTTCTTCAACAACAAAAATGTTGATGCCGTAGCGGACTAGCCTCTGGGACTTAAACTCCACCAGCAGCGCTAACCATTACGAATGTTAGAAATAGAAACTACAACAAAGTTCCTAACACCTTTAGTCAGTTTCGTTATGCACATGTGTAGGTTTGGCGCACCATAAAACCTGGTTTAACCCACCATTTCATTTTAAAATGCCAGTACCAAGTCAGGACCATTGTGATCTATAATCTTTCCGGTATGTCTTCCATGTTTTGTCTTTTTTCTTGGAAATTGAGATTGATCCTCAAAGTTCGGTAATTTTTTTTAAATATTTGAAACATGCATTGTACTTGTCGTTTTGATGTTCTCTGTTCCTTGTTTAAAAATGTGGTCTTGCTTTGACTATTTCAGAACTTGATTTGAATCGATGCATTTTGTTTTGACCTTGGGACAATCGTAAAACAGTCTACTGGCCTCGTTTAAGGCTACTGGCTATTTTTTTTGTAGTGGTCTTTTTTGAATTACCGCGTGTTGATGTGGACTGCGTCGTGCATCTTATTATCTTCTTTATAATACCCTATACCCGTTTTGGTATTTGTATGTGGCACTGAGACATGGGTCTTAATATGCTTAATGTGCTATAAAAATATAGTCTGCGCTTTTGTACATTGCATGCGTCATCGCCAGAGAAAGCAGCAATCCTATAGTGATCGACCCTGTCTTTTTGCAAGGTTTGGGCATGCTGCAACCCAACTTTCAAAGGATATACATATGTATGATATATTCTTTGAATTCATCGTCTTCTTTAAGAGCCCGACTAAGATTTGTAAAATATTTATTTTTATTTCTATCATATTGAACTTAACTATTATTAGCGATGAGTGTGAAGAAGTCCACATATGAAATCGCCATTGTTTCGTTATATGTCGCTCCTTACTTGCTAAGTTAAAGTTTCTTAACCCAAACTAGACAAAAGACTTTTTGGAAATGATTTCATTTAACTTTCGCAGAAAACAATAATAGGTATTTTGAAGACTGAACAATTCCCCTTTCCGTTGTTTGCTAACCTTTGTCGGTTGTTCTTCATAAATCTCTCATTTGGAAGTGTTTCTTTGTTCTTGTTTTACATAATTTCATATGTGGACACATAACATTCTGCATCAGCCGGTCTTTTCCAAGAAGTTATGTAAGAACCTATAAATCTTCTTTTGATTCGTTATATGTTTGATATGTAACAAATGCATCGAAAGCAAAAACAAAATATTATAGATTTCAAAGCTGGAGATGTTATATGTAAGAATAAGGAAAGATTTCTTTTCAAAAGTGTTCAATATTCCCAAATGGTTAAAAATGCTTATCAAATTTCAGCTTCTAAACTGATATTCGCTCTTAAATTGAATGGGATGATTAGTTTATTTATTGATTGTGTCTTACATCAGCTTTTGCATATGGTCGGAAACCCGCCGTTGGCCATACTCTCGCTATGCTACAATATACCTCTCACCCCGGCTCTCACCTTTGTTGCATCGTCGCTAACCCACGGTTGCGCTACCTCTACTCAAATAGATGGTTGGTCACGCTCTCGCTACACTACCTCTCGCCTATACATGTGGTGAGTGAAGTAGCCTAGCAAAATCGTGACCAACCGTCTATGTGGTGAGAGGTAGCGTATCCGTAATAAGAATTAGCGAGAGCTTAATGACCAACCATTTCTGTTTCCTACGATGCAGCTTTTGGATACTTTGGAGACTGAAACATATACAGTCATGTTATCGACATTGCTTCGTAATACGTTGCTCCTTACTTTGCATGCTTTTAGTTTCTGCAAACTTGACAATTAGAACGTGTTTGAAATAATTTTAGTTTTACTGCCAAATATATATAATAAGAAGGGCTTTGGCACCATGGTCATTATAACCTAGTTCAAACCAGCATTTCATTTAACATGCTTGTACCAAGATCAGGACTTTTTCAGTCCTGTTTTCTACGGAATGAATGCTTTTCTTGATATTTTTAGATTGATTAATTAGTTGTTTCCGTTATCGATTTGAAAAGCTTTAAATATCATTGAAATATATTGCCGAACGCAGAACAGAACCAATAACAACGATGGCGTTTCCAGAGGGGGTGCTCTAGCTGGCAGGAGATAAGAAACCCCCTTTCCTTCAGAAGTTTGATATTTTCATGTCTGTTTTCGTCTGTCTCCATCGCCCTAAATCTTTTTCGTCTTTATACTGAATTGGTGGTGGTTACCCCTTCTACAATTTCTATATCCACCCAAAATAAAAACGGCGCACTCGGTATATAGTAATTGTCTCCATTTGTTAAACACTGATAGTATTAGTAGGTTTTTTTATCAAGTTAGAACTGTCCTGTATCTCAATCGCACAGGAGATGCACGAATTTCTTATTCTACATCTCGCCTAAAGATGTACTTTTAACATTATTGAAATTGAATTGCAGCACCGATTCCCTTATTGGTTATCAAGTTGCGTTCTAAGACTCATTATCGGATCGATTTTGATACGTTCAATAGTGATAATTTTCAAAGATTTCTACTGCGTGAATTAAGCACCCTTTGATAAAGTGTTAATTTCAAAGACTTCATTCTACGTTAACGGACATTGTTTGTGTTTGAAAAACTAATTGATTTTTTAACAGATCAATTTTAATTTGCAACCTACACCAAACAAAACCAAGCAATAATTTTGAGAGCTTCACTGTACATGTCATTTAATGATCATTAATCACAGAAGTTGAAATTAAATATTTATAAATATTTGCATTCCGTTTGCAGTTTTATTGTGAAAATGTGGAGTTGACAATGTACTTTATATTTCCATGACAACGCGCAATCAATATTCCATAAGTAATCTGTGTCCGAATATAGCCATTGATCAGGCTTTTACAATATAAACAATTAAGGATGGATGTTTTACTACGCATGTTAATATAATTAGCAGAAACCTGATGGCTTCACATTTAACATACATTTATATCAGAGTTCCGCTACAACAATGATTGGGCAATGAATATTTTATACAGCACTGATCGCTCCCTTTCAACGTTTCTTGTCATAAGGCGGGAAAACTAACACTCGGCAGTTTATCAAATTATGCTTAAAGTTGTTATTCCACTTGAAAAATAATTCCATGTTTGCATTGAACTCAACGATGAAACGAAAAATAATTTACTTATAATTAAATCCTCTGTGCTTTTACAAACAGTGTGGGTCAATACTAAACTATTGACAATTGACATCTCCAGCATCGTCTGTTAACGTTTCTGTGTCGTCTGCGTGTGGCGAGAGGATCATGGTTTATTATTCATTGGAATGTTGAGATTTTTATCTCCTTTCTTACTGATAGTGTCCCTAAAAGGGAACCCATAGGAGGTATGCCTTGCAGGTTTAGTGAAGGGATTATCAATGCTATTGCCGTGGGTTTGCTGTCTGCCGAAAGAAGTGCGGAAAGCGGTAATGTTTTGTTGCGGATCAGTAGAGGTAATAACATATTTAATCAAGCTTTATATTACACAACATCTCCAATTCATCTCGTATAGCTTCAATACAAACACCTTAATCTTCTAGAATTTAGTTTGTTTCCAAATACATTTTAATTTCAGCTATATTGGTTGCAAACAATCAATACGGTATCAAAGTGACTTTTATGCTCTTCATCAATGCAAATATCTATATTATTTCTCTCAGGCTAAATAAAAAAATGCGTGTTTCTAGTTTCACTATACCTACCTTCTAGTTTTCATGCCAACCCAAATTTTTTATTGCCATTTTTTGCCAAAGCACTGTTTAACTTGATACAAAAATGTATCTACTTCTCACTCACTTAAGGTAAATAAAATATTCCTACTTAGCTACATGCCCTATTTTTTTCAATCATGAAACCAAAAACACACACTTTTTTGGCCATATTTTCTTCATGAGGTTTGTGAGTTAAGTTTTTACCTTGGTGCTGCTGACGTGTCGTAAGCCGTCAATATCCAAGGGAGCACTACTGCCTATAAAATATCACAAGCAGGCACTAGCCCGGACCAAAATTTTTGATGACCCGGTTTTATACGATCATACATGAAGGCATTTCCAACTTAATAGGCATGAACATGAACTGTGTCGTCCACTTCATCATTTCATGCTCATTTTATTACACGGATTTGCAATTTACTAGCATCCGAATAAATACATTTACTTGCTTGGGAATACTATCCAACTAACTAAGCAACTTTTTAACTAACTAACTAATAACTTACTAACTTACAAAATGTTATAGCCACATTTACTGATTGTGACATCAGCGGACAAGGGACTCAAACGATTTACAAATCAACCGATTTATGTGCTCCAAATATTTCACTGATCTGTTTTCGAAAACCGAGATCATTTTAGCAGAGTTTTTTTCCAAAGATGATCGTGTAGCCATCTATTTTCTATACCACACGAAAAGATTTATAGGCAAACATTTTAAAACAAACTTTAAGGGTCACCAATTTGTCCATTGAAGATTCACAAGGGACGCTTTAACAAACATTAAATTACAAGAAGAATTACCGTGCAAAAATCCAAGCAACATACCAAGTACATGAAAAATTGAGTCATACTGCTACTGACTTGTGAAAGGAAGGGATAACTGTTGTTCTTCGTTTGGGTGTAGTTATACATGCCCCTCTTCTAATCTGAGATTGCAGTTTAAGCACTCACCAGGTATAAGACCAGGTAAGCACTACCACACTTGTAATAAAATCGGTCAAATGGGAACTTGAAGTTTGAAAAAAATTTCCTAGAGGATTTTATGTATATCTGTACATCGATATTTTTTGGGTGTATTTTTGACTCAAAGTACACTTTTAACTCCTTAAGAATACCATAGAACTATATATTAAATCAATAACCTTTTTTTCAATAACACCTTCCGAAAAGTAATAGTTTCCTGTGAACAAGAATGTAACATCCAGATATTTTCAGACACAGCTATTAAATCAAAGTGAGGACAATAACCCGGAAATACACAACCAGAACTCCAGGAAGAAACCCCAATTGTACTATTGTCCATAAATGAGGACAAAGGACAATATACTCTTTATTCAAAACTGTCAATTCTGTTGTCTTGGAATGTAAGATTAATGTTCAGGAATCAAATGCTGATGGTGGTATATATATGTTTTTTTCTTGAAATATGCATACACTCAGTCATAGATCTGTATATTACAGGTCTATGACTGGGTATCCATTGCATTGACATTGATGTAATTAAATATATATCGAACGTTGTTTATTGTATTTTGGTTTGACACCAGCTTTTCGTATAACCAGGTTTAAAAGTGATGTATATAAAACGCATTTGAAACAACGAAAAGTTTCGAAAACTATCCCGTGATCTCCTTTAGCTTTGTCTAAAGTGTGCTGTTTGAAACACCAGTGCTTTACCAATTGAAAACTGAACCATTTTTATTTTGGTGTGCAGCTTCATATGGGTTCCCATTATACCATATCGCAAGCTAAGATTGCAGGTCTTTCGCTTACCTAATTCCTGTTTCAAGGAAACCGGCCATTATATTTTGTCTTTAGTCTACGAGTATCTTGTTTTTGTTAATGTCTGATGTCAGAAACACCAAGTTGTATTTTTTCTTATTCAAAGGCTTTCTCTCTTTTCAGATATATTTTTTAGATTCAGAATAAGATTACATATCCACATGA
This sequence comes from Arcuatula senhousia, assembly GCA_963971305.1. Taxonomy (NCBI): domain Eukaryota; kingdom Metazoa; phylum Mollusca; class Bivalvia; order Mytilida; family Mytilidae; genus Arcuatula; species Arcuatula senhousia. The sequence goes on along the minus strand of OZ020303.1, from coordinate 40,825,995 downwards.
TCTGTAAATCAAACATAATTACAAGAACCATTTAAGGAACTACAAATTGAAAGAGCGCTATAAAAAGGAGGCAGTATAACCTAATTACAAGCGAACTCCCTATAATTTTCATGTTATAATAGGAGTCTTTGTGCGCTGTCCATCTGATTGATTTTTTGATCATCAATTCTTATTGATTAGTGTCAACTAATTACATTTCAACCATTACGGGGTGATTATTCTATATTAGAGTACTAGCCAAGAATGCTTATTCAATGCTAAGGGATGAATCCATTACTTTATTCAAGAAAATTAGCCAAGAAACTGATAAATAAAATCATATTCAAGGAAAACAGCTTGAACGCATTTAGACTTTCTGACCCTTGAGACCAACTTTGAATAGGAATTATTTCTGCCGAATCAGCACATTATTGGCAAAGTAGTATTCTCATACTCTTGATTCTATCTGGACGGAAATAGGCTAAATATCAATAACGCTACATTTTTACCGAGAAAATCTGCGAAACCATTGGCGTTATAAAAATAGATAACTTATATTTTATCCCTTAAATTTGAAAATCAATATAAACTCCTATAATCTACCGATTTATTCCTTTTATGAGATTGGAATATCTCAGTATCGTTTAATGTCAAAATGTTGTAAGCAAAGTTTTTGGTATTTTATTTTCATTCTAAATAGAAAATCGCCCATTTCTATTGCGAGTTTCAAGCAACTAAGCTATATTTGGAAACATAAATCCAATCCGACTAACAATATGAATATTTAAACCATATATAACAGCGATTTAGAGTATACCTTCCTAAAAGTAAGAATGAGCATGAGGTTTGTTTTACAGCAAAAACTAGTGGTAAGTCCCTTCTTGCTTTTGTAAACTCAGTATGAAAAAAAAGACATAACCTAAAAAAGATTCTTTTTTATTTGTTTGTGTATTTATAATTAATAGATTCTAAGTAGTCTTTCAATAATGTTGCTCTATATTGGAGAAACTTAACGGCAACCAAGAACGCGATCTCAAGAACAGTCTTACAATATTGTTGCGGCGCTACATTTGGAAATCTAAATAGCAACTAGAAACGCGATGTCGATCTAGAGTAGTCTTTCAATTATTACTAGTATGTTGCTCAACATTGGGTTAACTCAACAGCAACCAGAAACGCAATCTCACGAGTAGGCTTTCAATGGTCTTGTGCCTCATTAGGGAAACTCGATAGCAACCAGGAATGCGATCCTACGAGTAGTCTTTCAATGATCTTGTGCCACATTAGGGAAACTCGGCAGCAACCAGGAACGCAATCTCACGAGTAGGCTTTCAATGATCTTGTGTCACATTAGGGAAACTCGGCATCAACCAGGAATGCGATCTCACGAGTAGTCTTTCAATGATCTTGTGCCACATTAGGGATACTCGACAGCAACTAGGAATGCGATCTCACGAGTAGTCTTTCAATGATCTTGTGCCACATTAGGGAAACTCGACAGCAACTAGGAATGCGATCTCACGAGTAGGCTTTCAATGATCTTGTGTCACATTAGGGAAACTCGGCAGCAACCAGGAATGCAATCTCACGAGTAGTCTTTCAATGATCTTGTGCCACATTAGGGATACTCGACAGCAACTAGGAATGCGATCTCACGAGTAGTCTTTCAATGATCTTGTGCCACATTAGGGAAACTCGACAGCAACTAGGAATGCGATCTCACGAGTAGGCTTTCAATGATCTTGTGACACATTAGGGAAACTCGACAGCAACCAGGAATGCGATCTCACGAGTAGTCTTTCAATGATCTTGTGCCACATTAGGGAAACTCGGCAGCAACCAGGAATGCGATCTCACGATCGAGTAGTCTTTCAATGATCTTGTGCCACATTAGAGAAACTCGGCAGCAACCAGGAATGCGATCACACGATCGAGTAGTCTTTCAATGATCTTGTGCCACATTAGGGAAACTCGGCAGCAACCAGGAATGCGATTTCACGATCGAGTAGTCTTTCAATGACCTTGTGCCACATTAGGAAAACTCGACAGCAATCAGAAATGCGATCTCACGAGTAGTCTTTCAATGATCTCGTGCCAAATTAGGAAAACTCGACAGCAACCAGGAATGCGATCTTACGAGTAGACTTTCAATTATTTTGTGCCACATTTGGGAAATTTGACAGCAATCTTGGACGCGATATCATGAGTAATCTTTCAATTTTATTGCGTTACATTGGGGAAACTGAGCAGCAACCAGAAACGCGATCTAACGAGTAGTCTTTCAATTATGTTGCGATACAACAGCAACCAGAAACGCAAACTCACGTCATAACAAGAGTGAATGCGTTGAGAGTAGATAGTTTCTTTTAGTTTGGGCTTTGTCAAATCTGTAACGTTTTTCATTCTTGACATTTTCTAGTTGAAGAGAAAACTTAAGTCATATTTTGTTTGTACCTGTCCTAAGCCGGCCAGGATTAAGTTTGTACTTGTCGTTTTGATGTTTTCTGTTCCTTGTTTAAGAAGGGAACTTTTTTTGACTATTTCATGACTGGATTTGAATTGTATGCATATCATTTTGACCTTGGGCCAATCGCAAAACAGCGAGCAGCGCCTACTCGGAACAGCTGGCTGTTTTTCACTGTGATGATGTTTCGGATACACTTATTCCACATCTAATTATCTTCTATTGTTCTCTTTGTTTCACAATCTTGTAGGCGTTTGTTTAGTTTTCTTCGATTGCTTATTGCATGCTACAAGGTATCTTGCTGATTATTCTTATCGTAAATTTCGCTTGCGTGTTACTCATTACCATGTTTTGCCTGGCTTTTCTACAAAGGCATTGACCTTTCCTAAACTTAGATCTATCTATTGACTCAAAGTCTCGTGTCCCCATACAAACCACTTATAACAATATCAAGATAATAAGATTCCATCAACAAAATTCTGTCATTGAAGTCTCTTATAATGGCCACTGGTTATCTTCTTACACTGAAAGAAAAGACAATAATATTATACTCAATAGTAGATAATTCATCTTAAGAGTATTTAGTATTGATTTTGTCAAATAGTGCTGGTCATCTCTCTAAACACTCTGAAAACTTATTACTAGGAATAATGTATGGCCACGTTAGATAGGAAATGGTATTAGTTTTGCAGTTTTCGTATAAAAAATTGGTTTTGGTCAATAGCTGAACTTGGTTGGCATCAGGTGTAGGAGTGAAACCGTAAAGCCGAAAAAAATGTTTGCCCAATTGGGGTGGGCGATTCGAAAGTTTTGGCAAGCCGAGTTGCATACTTGGGTACAGTATTTGAAATTTGTTTTTTTCACGCGTAAGACTTTAACTCATTTGAAAAGTCAGCATGAACAAACGAAAAAATGCAAGAACTGCGTTGAAATGTCTTCAAAAGCAAAATTCAAACAAACAAATAAACAAACAACACAAGTCGAATAACTAATGGACTTTTAAGATATAGGGTTAAACAGTAGGGCTGGAGCGAAGGACAGGTGGCCAGGAACATGAATTTCAAGAATGAATATCCCATGTTTGCTATGAGGGGCGTGGACAGTAGCAAAAAAAAAACAACAATGAATCCACCAATTTTTTTAGAGTTTTTTTACGTACAAACGTTTAAATTTATTGCTTTGTCTTATTGTCATCGATAATATTTTGCTACAATAAGATAACTATGGCATCACTTGTGTCTATCGTAGTGTATTATAACACTACGTAAAAGTTGCACAAATGTCACTTACAGAATCTCTTATAAAACAAATCAAAAGATTTTAAGAGCTAAATTGATATTTAAAAAAAAAACCTTAAGGAATCGGTGGGTGTATAAGCCGAGTTAAAAATAGAGATTTAAGATTAAAAACAGGAATGTGGGCCTTCTTTAATTTGCATTTTAATTTCAACGGCCAGGTCTCTGATAGAAAACACAATTAAGAAAATAATTTAGTACCTAATTTGAACAATTTGAAAAGATGCAAACGTCAGCAATTTCCGACAATAATGATACAAATGGGACATTTGCCACCGGAGATAACTTCGGCTCTCCGTCACCGGTAACAAAATACTCATTTCGGAAAAAAAAATGACGGCAAGATTAAAATCTCGCGTGTTAAGCTTAAATGAAGAAGCAGATTTGACGGTATATACCAAATTCTCTTTTTATGATAACTTTTTGTCGGGTTTCCATTTATAAGTGACAAAATTACATCATAAAATTATCGCATGTCACCGATTGAATTATCGATGTTTCCGTTCTTCAGGCAAATCTCTTCAAAATCTAATAAAGTTTAAGTAAATTAATTTTTGTAACATCGGCTGAACAATCAAGAATTAGACACGGCACTCCATAACTTTGCCATTATGTTATTGGACATGACATCGTATTTCTAAAGGGTCAATTAAGTATTCAATTCATGCATCTTATTTAAGGTAATCCCTTATTTTTGGTATACAAGTTTTGACCAAAGCGTCAATGATGAGTCTTAAACATGCAAGCGAAACACTCGCCAGACTGTTAAAATTATTCGCCATGAACTTTGTTCTGATCACAGCGTGTTTCACTTTTGGAATCCCCTGGATAGTTTATTCTAATGGCACATGTAGTTTTTTTCCTGCACGAACATTTTTTTTTGTTTGAGGTGCGTCAATTAAAAGTCATAAGCGAATTTTTTTAAAGTAAAATTTTGTTTACATATTACCTTTGATTATTCTGCTTCTAACCATGATTTATAGTCTAAGTTGCAGTTTCACGTCGTATTTCCTTTTTTTTGTGTCTCAAATTCTAGTTTATTAATGGTTATTTTGTTGGTTAAATCACAAAAGACGTTCTGTAAAATTATTCAATCCTAAACATATAAAATCAGTCACGTTATAACGCGATTAGCCTCTAAACATGTTTAGGATTGTGTTTAGATTAATGGAAATGGTATAGGATTTTTTTTTACTCTCTGTTATGAAGACCTATTTCGGAATCCTTTGGATTTATCATAAGAAATAATGCTTCCAAAATCTTTGAAGCCGGAATCTGTATGATTGGTCAATTCTAAACTCAACAGAACAGAAAGTGTAAAGGGATGTTCTCAGATTTACCATCATGCAATGGCAGTAGGGAACAATTGATAGATCTGATTTAAATCGGATTGTAACGGTGGACAACCCCCTTTCACAAAAACTTCCACTGAAAGAAGGACCCGTGCCTCGTCACACTTATAGGATTTCAACAACATCCATCAACATAATTCAAAAGCATTGGACCCGGGCGCCGCGTCGATCCCTTCAATTCGCTACTCTGATTATACCTGAGAATTCTTTTGTTGTTACCGTTGTTACTGTTGATTTCCTATTAACCCACCCAAAGGGGGTGTCCGGGTCCTGTGCCCCCGTATGGATTTGCCCCTGAATTATAAGCTTAGGTGATTGACAAAATGCGCAAACTGACCTTACATCTTATGTAACTTTAAGCTGGTCTATATTTTATAGCATATTTTCTAAATCAATTTAGTTATTGTCATGAGCTTTTCCTTCTTCATTTTGGCTTCCAAATTTATCTTTTTAAAGTGTAGTTTTTCTCCTGTGTAATATTTCAGGATCCTAAGTAGTCTAAAGGATAATAGCTTCGTCTGGTAACTAATTTAAGTAAACCTGTGGTTAATAAGAAAACCCATCATTCGCTTGGTGAAAAATTGCAATTTTCGTTGTGAAAAGTCTTCTGACATTTTCAAAAACAGCCAGACCAATTAATACATCTACTTCAGACATTAAATGTTAGCGAAGGCTATTTTACACCGTTTTATGACCACGAAGTTTAAGTATATCATGGTCTGAGAGATTATTGTTTTGAGTTTCACCCAAACGCTTGTCCAAAGATACATTTTTACATGTAGAATGTTACTGAAGTCTTTTCTAATTACTGAGGTTGTATTAGGGCGTAAAAGATAAATTAAGAAGGGGTGATGGTAAAGATCTGTTTTTTATTTAAATTCATATATGGCATTTTCAAATAGAGTAAGGTTAGCTAATAGATTCCTAAGACATTTAAATGTCACGGGAGCCAAGTCAAGAAGCAGAGGTACCAATGGGGTATCCGAATGTCAAAAGTCCGAAAGGGCAGAGACAAAACCAGTAAACACCAACAAGAACGGGACAAAAACAGACAACATGTAAAACATGGAAACACAAAACAACTGAATATCAATCAACAACGCGAACTCCAGTCGAAACAAGAGTGAACTCAGGTGCTCCGGAAGAGTAAGCAGTTCCTGCTTGCTATAGCACACCCGTCGCGTTGCCAATAGTCCATTCAGCGTGTCAAATCCGGTAAAGGAAGACAAAACAACACCCTATGACAAACCAACATCTGCACTCATCTGAGAGATCGAAATCCCATATTTGTCTATAAGTGCATGATGTTTTCCGTAAAATTTCTTGAGTGAAGACAGCAACCGAGGAGCAACATAACCCTGTGTGAGCAATTTTTGCGTAAGACGTGTCGCTCTGCTAAGGAAATCGATGTAAGTCCAGCACGCTCTGGAGTAACGAATCAATTGAGATACGTAAACTCCATAAGCTGGAGCGGACGGAATGTTGCTACACAAGAAGGGGAAGTTGCCGATTGGAAAGTTCAAATAATTAATACAAAAAATAGTTATAATGATCAGAGCTATATATATTTAAGGACTTTTTGGGAGTCTCTGTGATGTCTTCTGACATTTAAAAAAAAACATTTCTAGACCTTTATAAATCGACTTTAGTACTCAATTTGGAAAAACCAATTCTTTTCCTACTGCATGGCCAACAATTAAACTTTTAAGTACAAAATGTTCTAATTTTTAGTATACTTACACGGGATATGACCGACAATGTTAAGCAGATGCAGTATTATAGCAACCAAGTTCATATAGGAATCGCATTGATCTATATCTTTGCAAGTGTAAGAACAACGCGTATCGCATCTCGTCTCCAGTAATGCATGCATTTTTTTTCTATTACCAAGGTTCTGATAATGCAGATTAATCCTTCATCAATTATAAAATTATAAAATTTAAAGCTACGCCGAGCTCAGCATGATACGACCGCAACATGTTGAACCCTGTACGCTTGCGGCCCAAAGTGGATTGTCAAATTCTTTTGACACATGCAGCTCATGCTTGACTCACAAAGCTTTTTGACATATGCATTCTTTGGTGGACTATCAGTGCATTTTTGATTTTTTTAAATTCGTTTATTCAAGGAAATCTCATAAGGCTCTTTTAGCCCCTTTGATCCCTAAAATAGTAGGAGATATTGCAAATCTGATTGAAAAACACAGGCAGGAATTCTTAAATGCAATCCAATGAAAAAAGATTTTGAAAATCGGACCACAAATAAAAAGCAGATTTTTTGGTGTGGCCCCCTTTTTTGCCCCTTGTAGCATTGCAACGTTGCAAGATAAACAAAAACTGTAAAAGATTTTGAAAATTGTACCACAATTAAAAAGGTCGATTTCGATTTTTGGGTGTGGCCCCTTTTTGACCCCTCATAGCAATGTAACGGTGCAAGAAACATCGTAAATGTTGTTAATTATATATGTTGACAGAATTTATTGAGGAATACAATTTTAAAAAATGATAAAAATCGGATGACAATAAACCCATTTTAGCCCTTTTTGTAAAACGGTAGGGGTTAGAAACCCTTTATGTAATACCAACCTTCCTTTAGTAGTTAAAAACATCGTACTAAAGTCTTATAACAATTTGGTTCACTACAACTAAAGTCACCGCACGGAAACCAAAGTGTCTACAGACCATGACGACGACGACAACGTAACGACATCGACATAACATAACACGATCGCAAATTTGCGGTCGCATAAGAAAAATATTCTGCAGACACAATAAACTCTTATATAATGTTTAATTTGACATGTTGTAATAAGAGTTACATAACTTTCGTCAATAATTTCAGCATCAGAGACTTTTTTTGGCTTCAATATGCAAACATTGTTCACCCATAAAACACCCAAGTGTCAGAAAAATTAATTTAGTCGCTATTAATAATTTTGTTATGAAAGAACTGTAGTGATTTTTTTGCTTTCTAATGTTAGACTTTGCTTTGTTCAAATCGATGATAAACAATTAATATCAACCTTATGTCAAACGCTGCAAATCTTTCTCACTTGTCAATTTCATTACGATGCACCGTAAGATTGAAGCTGCTGCAAAGTGTCTTGGAGGTTTGAGTTTCTGTCATAGCAGTTTTTTTAATTAACTCGGTTTCTTAGTTTTCCGGAATGGTATTATCAATAATAGCAGTTTAGCATTATGATCATCAAAGAATCATTTATACAGCTTTATAGTATTGACAGTGCTTGGAATTATCTAGATTCTGTGATCTTTTACATGATTGAAGAGGTTTAAAGTAGCGAGTACTGTTTGATTTGTAACATGTGATCATTTATATGTAACTGTTACACAATAAGCCTGTAAGTGATGCCGTCGAGTATCTAATGGTATGGAGTATTTTGAAGTGACCTACTTAACTCAAAATCAGTACTTAGAAATAAATTTTACTGTATTAAAATCATTTTAAGGAGGTTTGCTCCTCATATTTTGAGATTTTTGTCAGATTTTCGAGATCCTCGGGGTTTATCCATCAATTATGCTTGAAATTGTTTGCCCATGGACCCTATATTTTCTTTTTCTTATTCAAAAATATGTCCACCAAATATGCAGTTCATAATTTTTTATGAAATTTTATTTACTCTGTCATATATTTTAAAGAATTTAACGATACCAATCTGTGGCAATGCAAAAGTAATGAAAAATCTACAGAGAACTTATTTCCGGCCAAAATTATATATAGCATAAACACGAGCACATGGACCTACAATTTTTTCTTGCTTATTTTGATAATTTCTCCATATTCTTTGAAAAAGATGCAATTTTATCCATTTTTATTTACTTTAAGATACAGGAGCAAACCCCGTTTAGAAGTACTAATTTGCTGCATTTAATGTCGTAGGTCCGAAATGGCCAAAACACAACATTCAAACTGCAATCAGCAAACTGTAAAGTTGGTTTCGGTAAGCCATTTCAATGGAACCTGTTTTGTCCGGTCAAGAATAAAAGTAAACAAGTTGGGATAATATTTTGTATTCGGTATTTTAATTATCGTATCGAAAACATTGAAAAAAAAACCATTATTAGCGGACTCTAGGAATTTCGAAAGGGGACATTGACTGACTAGCTAAAGGGGGAGGGGGCACATAAGTCATGCTTCAATAATTAATTTCCATAACCAATCATTTTTATTTCGACAAAAGGGGGGCTGGTCCGCCCCCCCCCCCTGGACTCGGATCTGCCCCTGATTTTTACATGTATAATGCCTTATATAGAGATCCTAAGACTTATTCATGTATTCCAAATATTGAACAGATTGTTGTTTGCTTAAATTGATCGGTGTTTTCAGGGGATCCTTTAATGGGTTATAAATGCTCTTGAAACCTTCCAATATAGAAAATAACTATTGGTTGACAGTCTTCAACGTTTAACCCGGTTAACCATACGGAAAATTAGAGCTACCGGGAACCTCTACTTCTTTTACAAAAATTTTGTTATTTTGTTGCGGTAAGCCTTCTGTAATCCTTAATCCTATTTCTTTAGAGACTTTTAGCTACAACTGAGTGTGGTGTTGTGCCATAGATCTAGGTTTACTTGTTTCTCAAAATCATCTCCAGGCGCGGATCCAAGATAAGGCGTTCCGGGCGTACGCCTCCCCAAAAAAACTGACAAAATTTATGTTTTTTTGCAAAATAAAATCATGTAAAAATAATATGTGAAACCTCGCTAAAATACACTCAAAAACTTCGCGACTCGCTTCGCTCGGCGAAAAACAATCAGTTTACGCCCCCACTAAACTAAAATTGATCTCATAAAGATAATGACATTTAGAGCTTAAATTCTCAATAGTAAGTGTTGGCGTTCTAATGGGTAATAACTTTGTCCCTTTATATGGTTGCCAACTTGTTGCAATATTCCGTTGGGACTAAATAAACTATCTTACATTTAGATCTATTATGATACCAAAACAAGAAACCGGACTAGAAACCAACCTGAGATAACTAAACTAAAGTTAGTTTAAATTTTCTCAGTACCAATCTGTATCTGGAAGGAATCATCCGGAATGAATGTTAAATTGAAAAAAATCTTTGTCGTAAAATTTACTACATTGTCACAATATCATTGACAGTAAGATTGACAGTGTCAGAAAAAATATTGTATTTTAATTGTGACTGACAATTGTAATATTTTTGTGTATTTTTATTTACTTTTATCAAATATCTTATTAAAAAAAATATATTGATATTTGACTCATGTGACTTACAATTAAAAAAACTGAGAAAATTTTAACACCATGCAAGAAACTATATAATTCCTTGCACCATGTTTAACTCTTAGGAAAAGATGTAGGTTTATATTAAATATAAGTCACGTTGTCAGCTGTCTGAATCTGTAAACATATAATATTGCAAAATTGTCATCTTTTACGCTTTAATCGATTTCCCAGTGGTTAATAATTAATACCCAATTCGTGTTCAATGAAAATCTAAGTATCGATTACTTGTGATGATTCATTGGAGTCGGTTATCTCCTCTTGGTTGGAATTCTTCAAGTCAGTGAAATCAAATAATGCATCGATTCGCGATCACTTCCTGTTATTGATTAGGAAAGAAAATGTTATTAATTTAATCCAACTCATTTTTCTACAAAATGGCAAGTGTTTGTTTTAAAAAATCTCTCTCTGTTTTTAGGAGGACGAAAATTCTATGGCACATGGATTCTTAAAGACTCAAGAACGACAACCATTACAGAGAAAAAAGTCAAAAGGTGCTACACAAGTCAGGTCAGAGACAAGTCTCAAAGGTGATCAAGTTAGCAGTGACAGTTCGCCTGGGAATGGAAATAATTTTACGGCCGCACCTGATATGGGAATAAAAAATATAATGATGGAAAATTCACACTCAGTTCAAACAGTAGAAATTAAAAAGAGACCTGGCCAGTCTTTAGGATTTTACATTCGAGAGGGTAATGGGAATGAAAGAACAACAGGGGTTTTCATTTCAAGAATTCAAACTGGTACTGTTGCAGATAGCAATGGATTATTACATATTGGTGATGAAATTTTAAATATAAACAAAAAAGATGTATCAAACATGTCTTTGGATGATGTAGTCATTTTAATGTCTATTCCAAAAAAATTGATATTAAAAATTAGAACAAGGAAATGTCACAAGAAAAATAATTCATGCCCATCGCTTGCTGTTACCGAGCAGGAAGATAAACCTATTGTCAGTGTTTTTCATAAAACTCGTTCTTCCTCGGAGACTGCTCTTGAAGAAACAGAAAAGAGTGTCATTCCTTTTACACAAGAACATGAGCACCAACTGTCTCGTAAAAGACATGACAGACCTACCTCATCGCAATATGCCAGTATTTTTATATCGCCTCATAAAGCAGAGGCAAAGTTACTTTCAGATGAAGCAGATAGTGAGAACTCTAGTGAAGGATCTTTACCTCGCAGCATTGATTCAAATAGTAAACATTATTACGTAGGTTATCGAGGATATGCGTCTGATAGTGCATACGATCAAGCTACATATTATAGTCCAAATCTTTCACCTAGCCACTATGGAAGTATAAGTGATCAGGAATATTTAAAATACATGTATTCAGATGGAGGTCTTCCTCGTAAATTTGTTCCAAAATCATCTAATAAAGGTGGAATTAACTCAGACACTGAACTTTATGTTCATGTAGGCGGACAGCCACCATCATACCATGACATTTCATCAAAATCAACAGAAACTACCAGAAAATTTCAAGGGGGGCTTCGAGACATGTTACACTCAAAAGGAAAATATGGCAAGCGTAGCAGGTCCCCAGAATGTTACAACTCAGATTCTGAACTAGTTTTCACCAATCCTCAAAAGGGTCAGACTGATTCTAGGGGGTTTGCCTCAGATTATGAGACTTATGCAGGGGCTGGGAGTGATGATGATCCTATATATTCTATACCTAAAATGCCATTTAGTCACAGCGGCAGCACAGAACTTGAAGAATTGTTGAGAAAATTTAACACCCTATCTATGGAACTGCAACAGGAGAAAAATAAACTGCAACGACAAGTGTCTGGAAAAGATCTAACAGGTAATAGTATTGTATTGATTTTCCCTGGCTAAGTATGAATCATACAGCTCTTCTACTATTGAGTGTGAGAGGTTATTTTTAAATCAAATAATTTCTAGCTGCATTGATTAAATTAATGCCCTAACAGTCTATTTTGCATGTACATACATGTACAACTGACATATGTAAAATATTCATGTCATGAATATTTTACATATGTCAGTTGTACATGTATGTACAAAAAATGTACAGCAGTAAAAGGTTGTTCATGTAACAGCTCTAGATCTACAAATGTACATGAACCTGAATGTGCATGCATATGTACATGTACACGTGTAGATTTGTATCTAGAACCAGTACATGTATACATGTTATATATCTTCATAAGCTTGTCAGTTAACATTCACATTAACATGTTAATGCACAAACATGTACATGTCGTTGTCAAAATCAATATCAGATCAACAGTAGAGTACATTTGTGCTTGTTGATACATGTACATGTACATACATATTAATTATGACCATGATGACCTTTATTACTTAAAGGTTTTATATCAAAAGATTTGGGATAATGAATATGACAAAATCACAACAATGACAATTTTCAAATCTTCAATTACATGTACATGTACATTTAATATGTGTACATATACATGTACAAACTAAATGTTTATCATGTTTATATTATGTACAAATGTAGGAACAGAAATCTTCAATTAACCTGTACATTGTAGAAGTGGTCACTGCACAAACTACAACATGTAGCTATTATGTACAAAATGTATATCATATACATTGTACATGTAAGTACATGTATGTACATTGTATGTACATTTTGTAACTTACAAATGAAGCTTCTAACTAGTAGTTTAACTTTTAAAAGTTATTAACCAGAATTATACAATACTTAACAAATATATTTCTTTTGAAAAATCAAGATGGCACTTACATGTATATTCAAAGGTACATTTTGTATGCTTTAGTGAGGTGGTAACAAAAATATTGCCTAGACATGTAATAAGTATACAAAATGTTTGTTGTTAATTAGATAATAAGATAATCATGATAATAGATACATGTAATTCCAATAGTTTTATGGTGTTCAACCTTTAGGAACAGCAGTACAAATTTATGCATTATTTACAGTATATGTACATGTAAATTCAGTTTTCCCTAACCCTAACATTCCTTTCATGAAAAAAAAAAAATAGTGTGTACATCATTGATTCATTTTCATGAAAATGGCAAAGGGTCACATGAATCCCAAACTTTTCCAGGGAGTTCAAGTGTACAAGTAATTTAAATAAACCTTACATTTTGTTGTCATTTGTATTTCGAACACACGTGAAGGTTAGCACTGCTGGTGGAGTTTAAATTCCCCGAGGTTAGCCCGCTCCGGCACCAACACTTTTGAGTTGGAGAATACATCAAAGCTTTAAATTATCCGTCTAAATTTCAAAATTGTCTAAACCCTAAGGTTCTTCCTACCCCAGACATAGGTTGAATATCTTAGTAATAATTTGGTTCCCCAGTTTGGTATTTTGGTTATACTGTTCTATGCTCTTCATATTCATACAGTGTTTGGCATTTTCAATATTTTTGGTAGAGCGCCTCTGATGAGTCTTGAATAGACGAAACGCGCGTCAGGCGTAGCAAAATTTATTGTCTGGAACTTTGTTGTCATTTGTATTTCGAACACACGTGAAGGTTAGCACTGCTGGTGGAGTTTAAATTCCCCGAGGTTAGCCCGCTCCGGCACCAACACTTTTGAGTTGGAGAATACATCAAAGCTTTAAATTATCCGTCTAAATTTCAAAATTGTCTAAACCCTAAGGTTCTTCCTACCCCAGACATAGGTTGAATATCTTAGTAATAATTTGGTTCCCCAGTTTGGTATTTTGGTTATACTTTTCTATGCTCTTCATATTCATACAGTGTTTGGCATTTTCAATATTTTTGGTAGAGCGCCTCTGATGAGTCTTGAATAGACGAAACGCGCGTCAGGCGTAGCAAAATTTATTGTCTAGAACTTTGTTGTCATTTGTATTTCGAACACACGTGAAGGTTAGCACTGCTGGTGGAGTTTAAATTCCCCGAGGTTAGCCCGCTCCGGCACCAACACTTTTGAGTTGGAGAATACATCAAAGCTTTAAATTATCCGTCTAAATTTCAAAATTGTCTAAACCCTAAGGTTCTTCCTACCCCAGACATAGGTTGAATATCTTAGTAATAATTTGGTTCCCCAGTTTGGTATTTTGGTTATACTGTTCTATGCTCTTCATATTCATACAGTGTTTGGCATTTTCAATATTTTTGGTAGAGCGCCTCTGATGAGTCTTGAATAGACGAAACGCGCGTCAGGCGTAGCAAAATTTATTGTCTGGAACTTTGTTGTCATTTGTATTTGTACAATGACATCCCTACCCTTTCGTTTTTTACCCACACCCCCTGTAAAAATGTACATGTAATTAACCAATTTGACAAATAAAGAAATGGAAATTACAGATAACCTGTTGAGAATATTTTTTGGGGGAATAAAATCTAAGACCAAAGGTCCAAAGCTGTACCAGCTGTTGGCTTGATTGAATACATTTTTTGTACATTACACAATTCATTGAAATAGAAAATTGTCTTAGAATAGGGGAGGGCAATCCCCGGACCCTCCTCTGAGACCACCACTAAATACTAGTATAACTATTCAATGTAACAGACAGTCCAGTCTGATACAGAGGGTACAAAATATATGTATTGAACGGTGAAGTACATACATTTTTAGCTCTAAGTTGTATTTAATTGATCTTTTTCACCCTAAAGAGTGTTGTATGTTTCTCATGTTTCTCTGTGGAGGAATTTATTGAAAGTCAATCAACACATCAATTTAAGCTGAAGGAAAAAAATCGTATTAGTGACCTATAATTAGAATCAATTTAACAGCTTCAGATCTAGAGTTTTCATTGAAATAACCCAGGCCAACTTGGTGACACATCCTATTGATCTATTCTGAAACATTTCAAATAAAGGTATACAGAATCTCTGATGAGTGGGATGTTCAATCTCAAATTTCCACGATTTACTAATAAAACTGAAATAGGACAAAATGTTCTCATTTATCATGTTTTGCTTTATAAACAACATACATGTACATGTAACCATAAACATGATAAAGAATCAGATTTTTACAATTAAAAATCATCATGTGCAGTTGAATGTATCACGAATTGGTAAGTAAAATATAGTAACGATTTTACTAATTTGTGGTACATTATCAGTATTCGAGTTTTAGTAGACATGTTCCTAAAATCGTATACATGTACTATGTACATTGTACATGTATATGTCCAAAAGGCATGATGCCCCAACTCGCAACATTTGGGACGGACGGACGAACGGACCCAAACACTCTATGGTCCTACTTTCGTAGTTAGGGCATTAAAAAGACATATTAGAGTTTGATCAATCCAAGGATTCCTTCAAAACAAAGTGCCTTAGCTTGGAATTGCCTCTAAAAAGATGAGTTGAACAATTCCCCTTTGAATTTGTTTAAATTATAAGTTGAAGCTCGATCTCATATACGTACATATAGGACAGTCAAGGCGCTCTCACTTTCACGAATAGATGTATCTGATCCTGCTTTATAATTAGCTCTCTGAAAGTATCTTTTTTACATGAAGATGTTAAAGTTGAAAAAAATAGAAAATGTGCCTATGAGCCACAGGATGGCCCTCCCGTTCTTGAAATATCATTGACCCCAAATGTGTATACCTGGGTAATGGACCTTAACCAAGAACTTAACCAAAGTCGTTCATGCATAAAATATAGGTCACAGTGACCTAATTTCTTGTGGATGGCCTAGCCCTACCTAAGACCCATCATGGCATCTAGTGGTGAAATATCATTGACCTTCAACATCTAGTATCCGAGTAATGGACCTTAACAAAGAACTTAACCAATGTCCTTCATGCATGAAATATAGGTCACAGTGAACTAATTTCTACTGGGTGGTGTCACTCTACCCAAGCTCTAGTGGTCAAATATCATGGACCCCAAACATATAGTTTCTAAGTTATGCACCTTAACCAAGAACTTAACTAAAGTCATTCATGCATAAAAAAGTCACAGTGACCTAATTTCTAGTGGGCCGTCTAGCCCTACCCAAGACCCATCTAGTAGCGAAAAATCATTGACCCCATGGCCCAACACCTATAGTATCCGAGTAATGGACCGTAACCAAGACCTTAACCAAAGTCATTCATGCGTAAACTATAGGTCACAGTGACCTTATTTCTAGTGGGTGGTTTCATGTTACCCAAGACACATCTAGTGGTGAAATATCATTGACCCCCAATAGTATCTAGTATCCATGATATGGACCTTAGTCGATCATGCATGAAATATAGGCCACAGTGACCTAATTTCTAGTGGGTGTTGTAGCCCTACTCAAGACCCATCTAGTGGTGAAATATCTTTGACCTCCAACATCTAGTATCCGAGTAATGGACCTTAACCAAGAACTTAACCGAAGTGTTACTGACGGACGTACGAACAGACGGACAATGGTAAAACAATATGGCAGATCCACATACACCCGGGTTAACCCGAGATCGTGAAATCGGTGGTTATCGTGAACTCGGTTAAGCAAAATGTAAACAAACGAGAATTGACCAATGGGAAAGAGAAATTTTGACTAAAATGTAGTCGTTAACGCGGTTAAAAATCAAAGCTGTTATCGTTTCACTCGGTTTAAGTTATCGTCAACATAACATGGTCACATATGCCTTCAACGGTAACTTCTAGTTTTAAAACGTACTGCATATGTTTTAATGACACTATTCTGTTGAGAGGTTTACAATGAACGTTTTGGAACGGAATTCCCGGATTTGCGCACAAACGATTTATGAAGCATTTTCTCTATGATCATTAAAAGATACATAAAATGTATTTCCTTATTAATTGTTAACACCCCATAACATAAACAAGTGGCTCCCAGGAGCCTGAACCGCTCACCTGGTCTTGATGTCAATCCTATGAAGACTTTTGTAGAGCCTAACTGAGATGAATGGTAAGCAAACAACAGCTTTTCTCTATATGCAATAGTTTTCATTCTATAGGCCAAAACACTATTTTTCAACTTTAAGGGGCTATAACCCCTATAAGGGGTCATCTGACAACTTCGACCCTATGGAGACTTTTGTAGAACTCAATGAGCTGAAAATTTAAGCAAGCAACAGCTAATCTCTATCTGCAAGATTTCATTCTGTAGGCCAAAAACACGAAAAAAGTCTATTTTCACCTTTAAGGGGCCAAAACCCCTAAAGGTGGTCATCTGACATTTTCGACCAAAATGAGACTTTTAGATGCTGAAGCAGTAGCATTGCATCAGATTTCATCTATCTCTTATACTTTTTAATTTATAAGCCAAAAACAGAAGTCTGACCCCCAGGTCTATTTTTAGCAACGGCGGCCATGTTTTTTATCAGATCAATTTTAAATGAGGATCGTTTGTAGCCAACATACCATATATCATTCCTGCCAAGTTTCAAGCAAATTGATTCAGTAGTTTCAGAGAAGAAGATTTTTTAATTGTTAACGGACGACGACGGACGATGACAGACGACGACGGACGACGACGGACGCATAGTGATGGCATTTGGCCAGGTGGGCTAAAAACGGAGTGTGCAGATTCATACAATATACAAATTGTTGTGACAAAATAAAAAAATCTAAAATAAAAAAATAAAAAACCGTGTACAACCTACACCTTTTGCTTTTCTGGACTGAATCAAACGAGCATTATTTTGATGACAAACTAAAACCAGTTTTACCGAAATACTTATAGTTTAACATTATTGCGTTGCCAGTAAATCATTATCATAGACCTACACACTTAAAGTATTTGTATACGATTTTAACAGCATACTTTTGCACAGTATTTAAGTGACCGATCATTTCCGATGAAAACTAGAAAATGTGTCTATGAGCCACAGGATGGCCCTCCCGTTCTTGAAATATCATTGACCCTCAATGTGTATTACTTGGGATACGTGATATATTATTGACCCCTAAAATGTAGTATTCAAGTTATGGACCTTAACCAAGAACTTAACCGAAGTCGTTCATGCATAAAATATAGATCACAGTGACCTAATTTTTATTGGGTGGTGTCATGTTACCCAAGACACATCTAGTGGTGAAATACCATTGACCCCCAACATCTAGTATCCGAGAAATGGACCTTAACCAAGAACTAAACCAAAGTCATTCATGCGTAAAATATAGATCACAGTGACTTATTTTCATTGGGTGGTGTCATGTTACCCAAGACACATCTAGTGGTGAAATACCATTGACCTTCAACATGTAGTATCTGAGATATGGACCTTAACCAAGAACTTAACCAAAGTCATTCATGCATAAAATATAGGTCACAGGGACCTAATTTCTATTGGGTGGTGTCACCTTACCTAAGACACATCTAGTAGTGAAATATCATTGACCCTCAACATCTAGTATCCAAGTTATGGACCTTAACCAAGAACTTAACCAAAGTCGTTCATGCATAAAATATAGGTCACAGTGACCTTATTTCTAGTGGGTGGTGTAGCCCTACCCAAGACCCATCTGGTGGTGAAATATCATTGACCCCCAACATCTAGTATCCGAGAAATGGACCTTAACCAAGAACTAAACCAAAGTCATTCATGCGTAAAATATAGGTCACAGTGACCTAATTTCTATTGGGTGGTGTCACCTTACCTAAGACACATCTAGTAGTGAAATATCATTGACCCCCAACATCTAGTATCCAAGTTATGGACCTTAACCAAGAACTTAACCGAAGTCGTTCATGCATAAAATATAGGTCACAGTGACCTAATTTCTAGTGGGTGGTGTAGCCCTACCATAGACCCATCTGGTGGTGAAATATCATTGACCCCCAACATCTAGTATCCGAGTAATGGACCTTAACCAAGAACTTAACCAAAGTGTTACGAACGGACGTACGGACGTACGGACGGACGGACAAGGGTAAAACTATATGTCCGATCCACATACGTGGTCGGGCCATAAAAAACCCTTAACCAGGTTCACATAGGCAACCCTTATCTGCCGAAAATACAATCCTGAATCCTGTTGAACCGACACACACTGAGAGAGAAAAAAAGGTTTGGGAGGGAAACAAAAGAACTGTAAATTTTTAAAATCACAGGATAAAGAGCGAGGTGGTTAGGGGCAGAAAATTTAGCTTATATTTGATGAATAACTTTGCGATCTTCAAAGTGATCTTTTACGTGTCTTTTGGACATCCCTGACAAGAAGCAATACTAATCAAAGGTGGGTTAAAGAACGGCGTGCCGGGCGCGCTCCCTCCCGTTTTACAGGAAAATTTTGTTAGGAACTGTATTTAATAAGAAGTCCCAAAGACTTTTTTTAATTGCGCGCCCTCCCCTTTCAAAATTTCTGGATCAGCCACTGGCCCTATCCACTCACCTTGACCCACTATGGTTTGCGGTCAGGTTTTTCGAATTATCATGATTATAGCATGATGACTCCGGTATTCATTATGACAGGGCTGTCCCATTCAACTCCTTAGGCACATATCCCAGTCGTTTTTGAGCTAAGCGAACGGACCCAATGTCAGCCGTTTCTGAGCGCTCTTTAGTGGACTTCTTCCGACAAGCTTAGTGCCTTTGTGGGCCTATTCGCTTTCCGTGCACCGCACGGATTCGGAACCAAGTGAAGCCATTTTCATGTTAAATATTCTGTACATAACGACTGCCATAAGATTGAGAATTAATTATAAAGGTCAGAAATATGATAAAGGGGCGCTAATGGCCCTCTTTTTGCTGGATTCCACGAAGTTAAAAATCAATTAACTCAATAACTACTCATCGCAGCCTTTTGATATTTGGTATGTAGCATAAGTATGCAATCCCATAGCATTAGGTCTGTCACTCTCGATCTACTTCCTGTATAACAAAAAGACGTTCACTATGTCTTGACATGGTTTATTTTTTTTTATAAACAAAGTTGATTGGTCGTTTATTTGTACTACACTTGTATATAGTGCCAATATTGAATAAGCTGTTGGTTTATTATGTTAATGATATCTATTCTTGTCCGTGTGTCTGTCTGTCTAAGGATTTATTTAACCTTTTTTTCCTAAAAATTAAACCCGAATTCGAAGTTGCAATTTGCCATACCGTTTATATTTAGTTCCAAGATTTTGGACCACGACCTAAACAATTAAAACAAGTTATTATGGAAAAGTAGATTAAAAAAGTAAGATAATTCTTTATAAAGTACTTTAACAGGGTCAGAAATAAATAATCGGACGCATGTTTATACCCCAAGTTTCCCAAACACCGGCTGTAATTAATTAGAGAGTTGTAAATTGCATATGGTTGACAAACTTACCATATATTACATTATACAAATTTGTGGTTCACGATAACAGTAAAAAGGAACAAACCGGGTTGAACGATAACATTAACCGCGTTAACGACTACATTTTAGTCGTAATTTCTCTTTTCCCATTGGTTAATTCTCGTTTGTTTACATTTTGCCTAACCGAGTTCACGATAACCACCGATTTCACGATCTCGGGTTAACCCGGGTGACATACGTGGTCGGGCCATAAAAATCACGCCTTCTATAATATAAGTACAACGGAATTTACTCAATAGTTGATCAAAATAACCTGGTACATGTATTGTTATATCGACGTCCTAATTCTTGTCTAGATGTTAAGCCTTTTGTAAAAAGATCTAGTTCAGCATGCTTTTGGTCATAAATCTCATTTATTGACAGGAAAACCTCAACTAATTTGAGAAAATATTGATTACCCCGGAAAATGCCATCACTGAATGCCAGGAATTAAACTGAAGCTGTACAAGTGCTCTGTATTCATCGGATTAACTCGGAGTCTCTTTTTAAAGCCTATTTAGTTTATAAAATATGAATCAGATAAAACTGTAATAGTTATAATGAAAGCCTGTAGAAATTCATTCTAAATTATTCAAAGATGCAAAATTTCAGTACATTTGATGAGTACATAAAGTACATACGTGCCAATATTTCATTTAATTTGAGTCCTTATTTTACCAGTAGGGGTTTTGGTCTGATAAGCACAAAACATTTTCAAATTCCTAAGTTGTATTTATGTAATACTTGTTACATGTACATGCACGTTTAGATACTACTAATAACACCCGCTAACGCTCGCATTCTCGCTAGGGTTTTGATGGGATGCCATTGAAGACGCTACAATGTAGGTTCAGGATCGCATCGATGTGATGTTTTGTCTCGCCTGCGAAGCAGAATGGGATATATGTGTTACTTTACCGGCAGCGGCGGCGGCGACGACAACGGCGTTAACTTTTTGGGTAAGGTTTTATGAGCACCATCATATCTCAAGAACTATAGGTCCTAGGTTGATGAAACTTGGTATGCATATGCCCCAGTAGTAACTTAGCATAGTTGCATCCCCGTCTTTTGACCTTGACCTTGATTTTCTGGTAAGTGTTAACCGTCTTGCTAAGTGTTGTCATTGTTATATTAATTTCTATCTCTTTAATATGAACGGTAAATTCAAGAACTTAGCTTAAAGGATTCAAGTTTTATTAAAATATCTTATCTTTTCTACATTTGATCTTGAACTTAATAGTTCAGGATTGAAATAGTAAACTGCGTGGCAATATCATCTGCAAATTTGATACTTTTAAGAGTACTTTTAACATAAATAATCAAAAACAACAGCGTCTTAATATTTAGAGCTATCTCAAGACATGCAAGTGCTCTAAGACTAGACAAGAAAATTCATATTGCTTCATAAACAGTAATGGGACCGCTTTTTTCACCCGTCTTGCCTTTCATGTCCCTTGATTTTGTCTTTGTTTTTTCGGACCTACGACATTTCAGTGCCCCTTCGGTACTCATTATCACATTATCTACTTTCTGCTTGATTAAGGTCACGTTTTAGTTGGTAGACGATATATTAAATCTGATAGACTGTGGTGAGCTTTAAGGCATTCATGTGGCAAAACAGGTCAATATAGACGTCTGGCTGTCCATTTTACCCCATATTTCAGGAATGCTTTATTTGTGGACGGAGAACACATTTTTTCAGCTGTTGACACTATAATCAATAAACTGAAGTTTTATGTTTCCATTAAAGAGTTCAGAAACGACAGAAATTTATCGCGGATACAGTCATTACCAACTATATATTTTTTCCGATCATCTAATCCGTTACATATCTAGAGCCTTGTTTTCCAATGTTTTGTTTTTAGTTCCGTTATTGATAGTATTAGTCAGGGAATATTTTTTTCCGACAGCGTCGGAAATCAATGATAAACCCATTGACTGGATATTCACTTTGTTACATAGAACTAATGCAATGTATATTACAAAGTGAAATGAAATTCCCCTCTAGAGAGAGTTTTTCGCTGATATCTGCATGATCAGCAAATATGTACAATTAAAACTTTAAAGTGTCTGTTTATACCTGCCTGTAAGCTTAGGTGAAAACTTTACCAATAAACTTAAATGTGTATGTAGCTGCTTTTATGTAAAATAGGTGATACCACAAAGGTAGAATTATGTAAAAAAAATGTTTGTGCATAGCATTTCATATTTCATGCATTGTTTATACATGTCATGCATTCATGCATGTTCTACTGAGTATCCATCTTTGGATTGTGCATTAAGAAAGAAAACTTTCTATTCTTCTACCATAATAGATCTCAACATCTTTACATCTTTATATTTGGCCACTACTTTATATTTACAAAAAAAAACACACACAAAAAACAACAACAACAACAAAAACGTAAAATCATCATGATTTATATACTGTTGTTTATAACTAAAGAGACAATTTCATTATGTCGTCTAATTTTGAATTGTAGGTTTTACCGGCCCTGCCCCAAGAGCCCTCGACTACTCATCAGACGAATATGCATACATAAGTCCGTCGAGAATTCTAGGTGGAAAGCAATCATCACCGAGTTCAGTAAGAAAGGCAGCAGCATCTACACAAACGCCGGGACAAATTAGAATGGCAAGGAACAAAAGCTTAGACTCCGCTCAACGCAATCGAACATATCAATCGGACATGGAGAGGCAAGATTCGTCGCTGGCCTCTTACCAAGAGTCAAAATTCGTTCCTCCTTCGATACATTCAATGTCGAGAGGAGGTATTCCCTCCTCCGCTTCTACCTCATCTACTTCTGATCGGATAAAGTTTATAGACACAGACGGACAACATATCTCACGCTCAACTTCTAGGTTTAAAGATCTTCAACTCTCTAAGAAGCCGTTACAAATACCCTATAGCGAATTTGAATTTTATCGTCCGGATTTGCGAAGGAGATTAGAACTTTCAAAGAAAACGGGTCAAGATGGGATTCTCAGTATTCATATACTCTCAGGACAAGGCCTAAAATCAACAAAAATGACTCTTAGAGATTTGTATTGTGTCGTTTCTATCGATTCTGTGAATAAAGCTCGGACTATGATCAGAACTGGTGCTGTAAATTTCGATTGGGACGAGGCTTTCGATGTAGAGCTCGAGGATGCTAAAGAAGTGTCCTTCTTAATCTATAACTGGGACCCTAATTTTAAACATCGGCTTTGCTTTCATGGTACTATTCTCCTACCCTCAATTCTTGAAGGCCACAAGAAAAAGTGTATTGCACTTAAGATGGAACCTAAAGGTCTTTTATATGTCACGCTGCTGTACCACGACCCTGCAGCTTCACTCCAAAGGTTACCGTCAATGAAGAAAAATGGCGTCTTTGGTAAGGATCTAGAAACTGTTTCAAAACAGGAGGGTCAGAATGTTCCCATTGTGGTTCGAAAATGCATCGACGAAGTAGAAAAGCGGGGAATAGAAGTTGTTGGTATATACCGGCTTTGTGCTTCTGCTCGAAGAAAAGCTCAGCTTAGGGAAGCTTTCGAGAAGAATGCAAAAGCAGTTGACCTTTCGCCAGAAAATGTTTCTGATATTCATGTTGTTACTGGTAAGATTTTCTAATTGAGCAGTACAGTAGTTGCGTGAAATGAATTGTTAATCTATACATTCCTGTAACTAAAGTTTTTAAAGATGACAAATTATTGTATTAGTTTCAACATTGTAGGGTTACTTGCAATTAAAATGCATGTTTTTCATATTTGTCTGGCAGACTCAACATATGACATTAAATCTAATCTACAGACATTTGGCACACAATAGGATTTTCTAAGATTTGATCTAGTTCATCAGCTAATGTATATATAAGTAACGGGAGGTACATTTTATTGTCAAATTATGGTCAATAAATGTTCAACAAAACTACTGAGCTAGGATGATCATCAGGTGATCAATCTCAAATGTCAAACCAAGACAAGGACACAACAGCGAAATAGAAGATTACAGGAGTCATGACTTGATACAGGAATTCCAAATAACATGGTTTGCTTTTTTGAAAAAGAAAATTCATGCAAGTGAAATTTATTCTAAACATTTTCTAATTTAAAAAAATAAGTTATTGTGATAAAATTTTGAAGAGTACAACGACCTATTAATAAACAATACTTAAATTTTCTTTAAAGTAGACATACAAACACAAAAATTACAAATACAACAACATCAGTTATGACACCCTTTTTGTTGGTTGTTTTTTGCTTTATTGCATGAAGTTATCCCCTTTTGTCCAGTGCATATTAGATATTTTGCCCTTTTGCTCTTATTCCTTTTACTTACTTTTTTAAAAATAATTTTATATTTTAGGTGTATTAAAAGACTACCTCCGAGAATTACCAGAGCCATTGTTTACCAATGCCCTGTATCAAATGCTATTGGATGCTCTCAGTGTGAGGTTGCCCAGTGACCCTGATGGTAGTGCCAAATTAATGCTTAGCATTTTAGAGTGCCTTCCTAAAGCCAACCAGGTAAAAATTAAAGACGCATACATTTTCATGTGCTTCATGAAACGCTGAGTCTCAGCATTGCTGTGAGGCCGCAATATTAATAATGTGTTCATACACAATATTTTATGAAAGGATATTTAGTAAATGAATATATATTTTTGTTAACTCCAACTACAAGCTTGTAAAAAAAATCTGAATAATAATTATATTTTAAGTAGGAATTAAGGCAATCAAAATTGTTCTTCAACAAAAAACAATATACAATGCAGTACATGTATAAGTATTGACAAAATGAATTAGCTTGCATTTGTAAAGCCTACTAATTATAAAGGTACAAATGTACTTCAATCGTAATAAATGATAAAATATAGTAATAATATAATGTAAACTATAAATTGAGTTGTGTTGTACATATATGTAATTATTGATTCCATTTATAGGAGTAGATAAAAAAAATCAGTAACAACCTCCATAGATGAAGAGAAAAATTAATCAAATATCAGTTACAAAAAGCCTTAGTGATGCATAAATGAGTCGAAGATAATTAAATATCAGTTACAAAGCAATAGACTAAAGATCAGCTGCTGAAAAATCACTATTCTACTGTAACTATAATACCTTATTAAACATTATATTGATCACTGGTCTAATTATATTGTATTGAGTAGATCTACATATCAATTAGACAGCTAGAATTATTTACATAAAATCTCTTGTGACACTTCTCATCATACAGATATATAATGCCAGTACACTTAATACATTGGAAGAAACAGAATAGGAATGATATTGTATTCAAAGCGATGGTATCTAAAGGACAATAGAACTATAACTTACATATATTGATACTTTGTTCAGAGGTATAGCTTGTCCTTATCAGGGCCATGATTTCCCTAATAGTCTCAGGGGGTTTGGTAGTTTAAAAGCATTTCTAGTCACGAGGGGAATTTGTTTGTCATTGGAAAATTAGTGTTAAAGGTTGATCAGATATTAGAATATGTTTAGAATGATAAAGGGTTATGCAGTGGTCAGGCTATATTGTATAGTTAAGTCCCATAATTGTAAATAAATCTTTTTTATGGATTACCAATGAAAGTTGCTGGACATATAGTTTTTTGCTCTGTTTGTTCATTCCTCCCTCCCACCAACCCCTACCTTTGCCTTCTGGTTAATTTCTTAAAACCATAAAACAGAGCTGTATAAAAATTGTGCATTGCATAAGAGGTACAAAAAAAAACTATTCCATTTCAAAAGTGTGCTGTCAGTTGGCCATTGGCCTGACAGGGGACACATACAGTGTATGCTTGTTTTTGGCCTTTTGGACATACTTTTTTCTACTTTCTTTTGCAATTTTTGTGGTGCTGATTCATATAAAGAAGGTGGCTAGTAGTGCTGAAAAAAAATGAACATTGTTAATTAAACAACACACATTTTAGGGCTGATTTTAAGGAAACCAGAAGTTAGATTTAAAAAAAAATTGTACACAATTGATGTTGCAGCAAAAACAATGCATTTCCAATATGTTCTGAGTTGGCCATATGTGTCACAAGAGGATATATGTTGTTTGATTTTTAATTTCAATCTTTTGCAGGAGACCATGGCTGCGGTGCTGAATCATTTAAAGAAGGTGGCTAGTAATGCTGATAAAAATAAAATGAACATTGTAAACTTAGCAATATGTTTTGGACCGGTGCTTCTATGTCCTTCCCCTGTCTCATCAGGGGGAACATCATTAGATTTTAAGAAACATATAGAGGTGCTGAAATATCTTCTTGAAATCTGGCCAGAAAATTATGGTAGGTATAAACTAGATAAATGTATCAAGATGACCAATCTCACAATTATAATTTATAAAGAAAAAAAAAGGATCACGAAATAGGTGATTTCATATAAGAGTAATAAAATTAAGAAATAGCCTGGATTGTTACACATTTTTAAAGTTGTTTGGATAAAATAGTTTTTATGTTGCTGAAATTCTCTTTTCTCTATTATGATAAACTTTTTTGAGATATACAGACTTAGTTCAAAGCTTAACCATGCTTACCTTGTGATATTTAAAGAAAAATAATAGTTAATCATTTAACATAAATTATACATTGTTCAGTGCATATTTATTAATTTTCATAAATGTTAAAAAAATATCAATACTTATCAGTTAATTAAATGTTTTAGATATATCTATGCCTTAAAGATACATTTTTTAGAAACTAATATTCATGTTTGACGCCTGTTAATTGTCATAGACTATGTATTGAGCTTCTACATATAGTACAACATAAGCCAGAATACCCAAAATCAATTTAAAACTTTATGCAACCTTCTAAATTATAGATTTGTCTGGTATTTTGTAATGTAATGCTACTGGTTTCATGTGTAAAGACAATATAATATAAAAGATTTAAGTGAAAGTTTAAATTATAAATGAGTAGCTATCACATTAAATGTACAGATAATTGAGATGTATACAAAATGGTACAAAATCTCTATATGTACTCAAACATAATGTTGATTTCTAGTCTGATGAGAAAAATAGCATAAATTGGGCGTTTAGATAATAACAGATGTAAGCTGTATAAAATTAAACACAACTATGAAAATTATGATTATCTATAAGAAGGGGAATGCAAAAATACAAAAGTGTACATGACAAATGCTGACACTGTCACAAAGTTATTTTGTTGGATATATTGCTTGTATTCTTTGTTATGTTTGAAAGTGGAAAAAAATGAGATCTATTTTCTAATTTAAGCTTAGAAATTTAAATATGAAAATTTGTCTTATTTCAAATTTATCTAATTCTGCACAAAACAAATGTTATTTATAGGTATGTCATTCATCATGTTCATGTCCCTTAGTAACACATTTCTTTAAAATTTAATCCACATGTTAAATAAAATCTACTTCAAGCTGAATTTTGATTTTTTTTCAGAAATGGTCAAAGTATCAAGCCAATCATCAATCAAGAACCTGTCATCATGACCTTGATTTTAAATAGGTCAAGGTTTTCTAAGAATTTATTAAGGGCAAACTTCATTGATTATTTTCTGTCTTTCCAATCTATCATTTCTCTCACATTTCTTCTCTGTCATCTGATATTTAAATAATTATTGCTCAAGATTTTATAGCATTTCCCTAACAACCAATTCCATAAATGATTTAATACTCAGATCTTCTTTTTGAGACAGAAAATAATTAAATTTTATCACATTTTAGTCTAGGAATTTGATTACTTTTAAAACAATTTGTATATATATATATATATTTGTACAACTGTAATATGTGGTGTGTATCAAAAGGAATTTTGATTGATTGACATAATTTGGCATGATGTCAACAAGACATTGGCATTGGCATTTATGTCTTTTATTATTTTCTTTTTAGCTCACCTTGCCGAAGGCAATGTGAGCTTTTGCAATCACTTGGCGTCCGTCGTCCGTCGTCCGTCATCTGTCGTCCGTCGTTCAACTTTTCAAAAATCTTCTTCTCTGAAACCGCTTGGCCAAATGTAATGAAACTTGGTAGGGTTGTTCTGTAGTATGTCCTCTACAAAATTATCGTTCGAAATTTTGATTCGACAAAAAAACATGGCCGCCATGGCTAAAAATAGAACATAGGGGTAAATTGCAGTTTTTTGCAAATTACTCAAAAACGGTAACAGATATCAAAATTCTGGCATAGGGTTAAAGTGATCAGCACCTCAAGATCTACCTGTCCAGAAATTTTCAAGTAGATCCAACAACTGATGTAGGAGTTATTGCCCTTTTTCTGGATTTTTTTTTCAAAAATTTTACTTATTTAACCCTATATCTTGAAAACTATACAAGATATTTCAAAAATTTTAATTGCATATGACTAAGCACATCAAGATCTACAAAAGTTGTAACAGAGTCAAAGTTGTAGGATCATTCCTTTAGGAGTTATACCCCTTGAATTGTAAAAATTGACCATTTTCACAGTTTTTTGTTCAACTTTTCAAAAATCTTCTTCTCTGAAACTGCTAAGTCAAATGAAATGAAACTTAGTAGGGTTGTTCAGTAGTATGTGGTCTACAAAATCATTGTTCGAAATTTTGATTCGACAAAAAAAATGGCTGCCATGGCTAAAAATAGAACATATGGGTAAATTGCAGTTTTTTGCAAATTACTCAAATATGGGAACAGATATTAAAATTCTATATGGGTAATAATGGTCAGCACATAAAGATCTACCTGCTCAGAAGTTTTGAAGAAAATCTGACAATGGTTATAGGAGTTATTGCCCTTTTTCTTGTTTTTTCTTCTTCAAATTTTGCTTTTTTAAGACTAATATCTTGGAAACAATACAAGATATTTGAAAAATTTAATTTGCATATGGTTAAGCACATAAAGATCTAAAAATTATGTAATGGGGTCAAAGTTGTTAGACCTTTCTTGATAGGAGTTGTTTCCCTTAGAACATTAAAATTGATAATTTCACAGAGTAGCAGTCCTTTGTTAAAATTTCCAGCATATAAGTATCATCGAATACAAGGTGAGCGATTCAGGCTCCTGGGAGCCTCTAGTTTTTTAGAAATTAACTTTGTTTGTTGATTTTAAAGTAATGAAATAGATTATTTACTTTTCTATATAAACTTTATTAATTTTTTTAATAGAATCTTTTACATGGTATTAAAATTCATATGGATTTTTTTGTAGATCAGACTGCCAAAATGATTCAAATTATTACTTTTCATGAACTAAAACTTAAGAAGTAAGGAAATGAAACAAGAAAGAGTATTACCTAGATAGTGGTCATGGTTGCGATATATCAAGATTTATGAGTGAACCGAAATCTTACACTTGGTAAATAAACAAAAATGGGGGTGGAGGTGGGGGGTTTAGTTAAACATTATCACATTAACACCATCTATGACGTCAAAAATCATATAAATGAAAACATGGAAAACAGTACCGGTATATTGATTTTATTTATACTATAATAGGTAAAACTAACTCAAGACTCCAGTAAATTGAAAATTTTAACTTTCACCAAATCACATTTACAGTTAGCCCATTGGCTATGCACATTCCTGAATTATTGGGTTGGTTGGTCTCACTCGTTGAATTTTTTCTCATATTCTGAAATATTTATTAGCTTTTATAATTAAATAGTTATTTCCCCTGCATTAAAACGTTTTTAACTCTTAAAAAAACCCATACAAAAGTGAAAATATAAAAACATCTATGCTATTATTGATAATTATTAACTATTTCACGTTGTATAATCAAGTAATGTGACATGAAAATTAATAATTTTATTTTAAACTTTTGTATATTACTCAAGACTCAATATATTATAATTTAACATTTTTTTCATATATATAGAAATTGACTATATTTACCTTTGTTCATACATCTTTATTGGATATGTTTGACATTTACTGTTCTGGAAGTTATTAAGAAGGCCATCTATTTTGGTCAAATAGTAGATTATCAAATGTCTTTAAAATAAGTCAGTAATGACTTTCTAAACGGAAAGGGAATTTTTCATTTATTAGCTAAATGGGTATATGAATTAAGGGTGACATTTAAGAATTGTTAAACTTTGTAATCTTATTGATATTTGTATATGGGAAAGTTGAACCATTGACTATTTTGCTTGTTATTTTCAAAAACACAAGAACATACCATTGCTTTCAAAAAGTATGATTAGGGCATTTTGAAAATTATGTTTTATTTTACATTTAGATATTATACATGTACTTTATAATGAAATTTTAAGATTTTGCCATCATTAAAAATCTGAGTCATAGTTCTAGTATATATATAATACCTAGTTTTCTACAGTGCAATTTGTGTGTAACAAAAAGAAATGATGTGGAATATTCTGATGACTTATGTTCCGTAAATGTGTGTTAAGCACAAATATGAAATGATATATACATTCAATATTACTCCAGTATAATTATAAATATTTGTAAGATAAAAAACAGAAACTACACTTTAAAAAATATTTTTCAAAGAATTTGTTAATAACAAAGATAGGTGTGTTAATTTTATTCATAGAAATATGTTTTCACTTACATATACTAGATATATCATGACTTAAACTGGAATATGCTTGAATTCTTGCTTTGTGCACTATTGAAATAGCTCTTATTCATTTTTTTTAGATAATTTAAATAATGGCTTTTACTTCGACATTGTAAAATTATCACTGCCAATGAATTTCAGGTTTGTTAAATTATTTTAAAATGCTTATATCTGCAATGTCTTGTCTGGTCATTTTATTTTTATAACAGAGCATTCCATTGTCGTTAGTTTTCTTTACATTCCAATATGTCATAATTTTTTGTTACAACATGCATTATATATGAGTTGTTTTCTGAAATTATTAGCTCACCTGACCCGAAGGGTCATGTGAGCTATTGTCATCGTTAAGCGTCCGTCGTCCGTCCGTCCGTCCGTCCGTCGTCCGTCCGTTAACTTTTCTTCAAAGATCTTCTTCTCTGAAACCACTGAAGGAATTGCATTGATACTTGGTATACATGATCTTTAGGATGTCTTCTACCAAGTTTGTGAATTATATACATGTTGACCAACCAACATGGCCGCCGTTGCTAAAAATAGAACAGGGGGGTCAGACCATTGTTTTTGGCTTATAACTCAAAAAGTATAAGAGATAGAGAAAATCCGAAGCAACCTTCCTTGTTCAGCATCAAAAGCTCTACGAATCTCTCCATTGAGTCGAAGTTGTGAAACGACTCCTTATAGGAGTTATTGCCCTTTAATCATCAAAATTGACCATTTTTGCAGTTTTTGGACTATATCTTGAAAACCATTAGAGCTAGAGGAAAAGTTAGCATTGCAGAATTGTTTAGCTCATTGAGATCTACAAAAATGATTTCAGGGTCAAAATTGTCAGATCAGCCGTTTAAGAGTTATTCCCCTTTAATTGTTTTTTCCATTAATTTTAACTGATTTTTAAAAATCTTCTTCTCTGAAACCACTGAAGGGATTGCATTGATACTTGGTATACATGATCTTTAGGATGTCCTCTACCAAGTTTGTGAATTATATACACGTCAACCCACCAACATGGCCGCTGTTGCTAAAAATAGAACAGGGGGGTCAGACCATTGTTTTTGGCTTAAAACTCAAAAAGTATAAAAGATAGAGAAAATCCGAAGCAACCTTCCTCGTTCAGCATCAAAAGCTCTACAAATCTCTCCATTGAGTCGAAGTTGTGAAACGACTCCTTTTAGAAGTTATTGCCCTTTAATCGTCAAAATTGACCATTTTTGCAGTTTTTGGACAATATCTTGAAAACCGTTAGAGCTAGAGGAAAAGTTAGCATTGCAGAATTGTTAAGCTCATTGAGATCTACAAAAATGATTTCAGGGTCAAAATAGTCAGATCAGCCATTTAAGAGTTATTTCCCTTTAACTGTTTTTTTCCATTAATTTTAACTGATTTTCAAAAATCTTCTCTGAAACCACTTAAGGGATTGCTTTGAAACTTGGTACACTTGATCTTTAGGATGTCCTCTACCAAGTTTGTGAATTATATACATGTCAACCAACCAACATGGCCGCCATTGCTAAAAATAGAACAGGGGGGGTCAGACCATTGTTTTTGGCTTATAACTCAAAAAGTATAAGAGATAGAGAAAATCCGAAGCAACTTTTCTTGTTTAACATCTAAAGGTCCTTATAGGAGTTATTGCCCTTTAACTGTTTTTTCTATTAATTTAAACTGATTTCCAATAATCTTTTCTGAAACCACTGAAGGGATTATTTGCAACTTTGTATAGTTGAAAGTTTGTGAAATTTATTCAAACTTTGGAATTTATTCAAACATGGTCGATATCATCGGTGCTGGATTTGGCTTCCTTGTTCGAACATTTTGGTTTTGAGTACTTTTCGTTTTCAACTGTTTTGGAATTTGATCTTCCAATGTTTTGGTTTAAATGCTACTGATGAGAGGTTACTCCTTGAAATATCGATATATAGCATATCCAAATTAACCGTTGATACCCGCGTTTTGGTATTTGTAATTTTGGCATAAGAGATCAGGTGAGCGATTCAGGCTCCTGGGAGCCTCTAGTTAGTTACTGAATAGATCAAAGTTGTTTTTTTTTCATGAAGGAATGTTCATTTCACAGTTAGGTTCATTGTATTACATACTTAAACTTAGTTGTACGCAAAGGAATTTTTGTTCTTTTAATTTCACAATTTTCCCTATACCATTCATCTTCGCTAGCCAATGGTAACGTTTTGCTATCTCTTATCTTCAAGATGAGAGATAGTGGATCATTACTCTTGGCTAGCAAAGATGTATACCATTACCATTTTGCTAGATTATCGTCTTTTCCTTAGCTCTATGTGATTTTGTGATTTCTAACAAAAGGGAGGAAACCAAGACAGTGCAGTTATAACCTTATCTTATTGGTATATATTTCTTTCATGTAATATTTGTATAGTAATAGATGAAATATGAGCACTTCTTTCCAAATTCGTAATTGATATTGGTGTGTCTGTTTAATGTTTGTTGAATCTTGTTGAATGTGTTTAGGTAGTGTCTTTCATCAGTCACTGAAGTATTTGCTACTTTTTCAAATTTTAAAATACATTTATTCTCCATCTTACTGCTTTCTAATCTTTATTTTGCAACTATCTTTTTCAAAGATGATATACTAGTACATGTAGAAATGGATATTATAATGATGTTTTCAAATGCATCTTCAATCATAGCAAGATCCTGTCAAAGTTATGCTTAATGTAATGTATTAATTACTGAACATGATCTTTATTGTAGGATGAACTTTACATGACAAATTTTCCCTTATTAAACAATGAAGGCAATTTATGGTTATCATGGTTCAATTGAATTGTTTATTGAATAAACGAATTTAATCATGTTTCAGACACATTTTAAGAATATTTCCTTGAAACTATGTTATAGTGTTCTTTCATTTGATGTTTAAAGTCAAAATGTTATTGGGTTCTTCATATCTTGAATAGTTAGGTGATATAAATTGCTGTTTTTTTTCTAAATTTTGCTTCATGTTTAATGTGCACAGTTAATGCCTCAAAACATATCAAGACTGATTTAATGTTTGATTGTTATTTAAAATGTTAGAAACATATCATTGCCTGTGATCTGTTGTTTTATTTACATATTTGTTTAAAATAAAATGTATGTTTTTGTTAGACCTGATGATTTTGAATTTTTTGTTCTTTCATTTTATATTCAATGTATTTATTACCATTTTTTAAAAAGTATGTAGTTTGCAATGTGAATTATTCATTTCAATTTTTTAAATTTGTTAACATTCCTTGTTGAAAATTGTTTGCTGGATCTAGTCAATTTACACCTAATTAGACCAGCCACTTTCATTATCAACTTATATAATTTGTATCATATTTGGACTGAAAGGTGAACATAAATATGTGATTTCATATTTTTTGGTTATTAAGAATAGTTCATGTGTTTACAAATGCAATATACATGTTTATCTGTTGCTTCTAATGTACACAAACTCTTATATATATTTTCAAATATTTATTCTGAACTCTAGGTTCTGAAAAAAAAAAACAGATATACATTGTATCTGCGTTATAATGTACTGAATAATTAGATAAGAATATTTTTATTTTGTTAGCTATCAAACTTAAAAAAAATTTTCAATGTTCACATTCCTTTTCTTTAAATTATGATATTTTTAACTCATCGTCAATTAAAACAAATATGTTATTTTTCACCTGATTTGAAAATTAATTATTATACGTATTTCTTGATAAAGTTGTACTATGTAAACAGATATCAAGCTACCTTTCATTCTTTCGCATTTCAAATAGTGGCTTTTGAAAGAAAGGGAGATCATTCATAGATAAAATATATTTCAAAGGGCATTTACTGAATATTTAAAGATTTTTAGTTTAAATAAATTTTACAAGTTTTCACAACAGTTTTACTGTATTTATCTAGTCTATTTTATACCTAGCGTTGTTATTTATATCTAGTCAGAAGAGTTTACTTCTATTTTTTGTTGATTGTTTTGCCATATGTTAAGTTTCCTATTAATATTGTTGTACTCCCTCATGTTCATAAGAGTTGCTTTTATTAAGATGTTTAGGCTTAACAATTATATATTAAACAAATGTTATGGATACATGTATTTATTGTATTTTTTGTATGATAATAGGAAAATAAAATATTAAAATTGACTTTTAACTTTAGTGCCTGTTGAAATTTAGTATAAGACATTGAAACGAAGTTCAATGAAGTGTTCTTGTTTGTGTTTACTGGTAAAGTCTTTGCTCTTTCGGATTATTGACATTCGGTTGCCCCATCGGTTCATCTGCTTCTTTCATCAAGCAAGATGAGTATTAAAGTGGTGCTTTGTCATCGTTAGTCACACAATTTCATTTTAATGACCCGCAACTATAAGTGGGGATATATCGTTTAGCCCTTGCCTGTCCGTCCGTCAGTCTGTCTCGCAAGTTTTTTAACTTTAGTTCCACATGCTTGGAGCTATTTAGTGTGAATCCATCATAATGAGTAACAGATAAAATTTGTATTTCGTTCTGGTCTGTTGATATTAATCGAAATTATGGTCCTTCGATTTTTTTTAAATAAAGGTAATAACGAAACTACCGAACTTGAATGATCAATCTCATAGTCCAGAGAAAATGACAAAAACGAATAAGTCATACCGGAGAATTGGTGGATCGCAATGGTCCTGACTTGGTACAGGCATTTTAAACGAAATGGTGGGTTAAACCAGGTTTTACGGCGCCAAACCTCCCTCTTCCATTGCGATCTTGGGATCCGGTAATGACCATAGAACACAACATAGTTGTGAGACACAATAGGGATATTGATGTGATCATCTCAGTACAGCAGACCAGTCAAACACTAATTAAAACAATTAACAACCATATCTTTTAACTCAATTTGAACTTTTCTACTAGTGGCTGATAGCGAAGAAAGATTTTTTTAGGGATCGTATGAGACGTATTTTCTTATAGCCCTGCTCCAAAAGTCGGTCACGAAGAAATCGGTGTCTGATCAAAAAATCTTTAAAATGTGTGCAAGCTCTGGCATATCGAATAAGTTGTGAAATATAAACACCGTATGCAGGGGAAGTAGGTATATTGCTCTGTAGATTAGGAAAATTAATAATTTGAAAATTAAAATCGTCTCTTTTATCGTAAATTTTTGTACTGAGATGACCACCTGGGTCAAATTCGAGGTTTAAATTCAAGAAAGACGTGAAGCAATTTGATTCTGTGGTCTCTTTAATCTCCAATGCTGGAGGATATATTGAAGGAATCCATCTACCAAATGAAGTGTTATTGACAGAAATGACATCATCAATATATCTGAATGTAAGATTAAATGATCTTGCCTCTTTCATCTCCTTGTTCTTTACGAGTCCCTGAAGAAATGCAGTCTCGTAAGAGTATAAAAACAAATCGGCGATGAGAGGAGCACAGTTTGTGCCCATTGGAATGCCGATTTGTTGTTGAAAAATCTAAGAATATTTTTTCAGGACGTGTACCCTATTGTGGCTGGTTTTCAGACATATTATATGATGGTCGTCGTTGGCGTTGTTTTCTGTTGACTAAAGTGCTCCCACAATTACGTTTGTTCTAGTTGTCCAATTGCTCTGATTTAAAAAAAAAAGTTCCTTACCATAAAAGGATGGATAAGATTGATTCCATTCTTTCCATGGGTTCCATTTTTTTCGTTTAGAAATTGGGGCACAAAAGAGGCTAAACATCTTACATGCTACTTTTTTGTTTGTTTCCAATAACTCTTGCTCTGATTAACTGAATGCTGTTAAATTTTACAATAATGTATCATACCATTAAAGGATGAAATGGATTGATTTTATGGGGTCCGCCTTTATTCGTTCATATATTAGGGGTCCAAAGGGGCCAAAAAATCAAATATTTTATTTGTTTCCATAATAACTTTGGTTTTGGTTGGCCAATTGTTATGAGATTTGACAATGATTGGCCTTATAATTAAACCATAGTTTAGATTGATTAAAGGTGTCCTCCCCCTTTTTACGACCGCAAAATTTCGATCGTATTGTGTTATGGGGATGTCGTCGTCGTCGTAGTAGTTGTTGTTGTCGTGTCTGTGGACAAGTTGGTTTCCGTGCGATAACTTTAGTTGCAGTAAACCAATAATTTTAAATTTTGATATGATGTTTGTAACCAATAAAGGAAGGTTGGTATTGCATTTGGGGATTCTGCCCTACCGTTTAAGAAAAAAGGGTCAAAAGGACTTTAAATGGGTTTATTGACAAAACGTCCTGAGAATATTTAATTTTCATTTAATTTTGATCATTTTTTTAAAATTGTATTCCTCAACAGATACTGTCAACAAAATGTAAAAATAATTTCGATGTATCCTGCACCGTTCACTTGCTATGCAGGGCCAATAAGGGGCCAGACCCCAAAATATCGACTTTACTTTTGGTCCGATTTTCAAAATCTTTTTGGGGACGGACCATTTAACTTGAAAGGGGGGGCCTTGGTTTTTGTTTTGATCAGAAAATTTTTTTCCGCGCAGAGCGCAGAAAAAATATTTATTTTTCGAAGGCATCGCGACAGAATATTTTTTTCATTATCAGCATTAATCTTTTTTGCAGATATCCTTCAGAATATTTTTTTTCCTACCCTCAGCTGCTAAAATATTTTTTTTCATCAAAAATAATTTTCAGAATATTTTTTTAGGAAAAAACCAAGCCCCCCCCCTTTCACGTTAAATGGTCAGTCCCTTATACAACCTCAAAAAATTGCGGAGATATTATGGTATGATGTTGTCGTCGTCGTTGTCTATTGATTTTGAGTGTTCCCTCAATAACTTTTGTTCTAGTTATCCAATTGCTCTGTACTTTGACAATGTTTCTTAACATAAAAGGATGGATGGGATTGATTTGAGGGTCCCCCTTTTTTCGTTTAGAAGTTAGGGACCCAAAAGGGGCCAAAAATGCTAATTTTTTGTTTGTTCCCTCAATAACTTTTGTTCTGGTTAACCAAATGCTGTGAAATTTTACAACAATGATTCACACCATAAAAGGATGAATGGGATTGATTTTGGGGGTCCCTCCTGTATTCGTTTAGAAATTAGGGGCCCAAAAGGGAAAAAAATCTAATATTTAATTTGTTTCCATATCATCTTTGGTTCTGGTCAGCTAATTGTTATAAAATTTTACAATGATATGCCTAACAATAAAACCATTTTTAGGGTCCTCCCTTTTAATCTTACCTTGCCGAAGGCAATGTGAGCTTTTGCCATCACTTGTCGTCCGTCGTGTAACTTTTCAAAAATCTTCTTCTCTGAAACTGCTCAGCCAAATGTAATGAAACTTGGTTTGGTTGTTTTGTAGTATGTACCTCTACAAAATTATAGTTCGAAATTTGGATTCGACAAAAAACATGGCCGCCATGGCTAAAAAAACTTTAGGGGAAATTGCAGTGTTTTGCAAATTACTCAAAATCCGTAACAAAATTCTGCCAGCCGAGGGTAAAAGTGATCAGCACATCAAGATCTACCTGCCTTGAAATTTTGAAGAAGATCCGACAATCGTTGTATGAGTTATTGTCCTTTTTCTTTATTTTTCCAAATTTTCCACTTTTTTAGACCAATATCATCAGTACTATAAAATATATTTGAAAAAATTAAATTGTATATGGTACGTAAGCACAATAAGATCTACAAAAGTTGTAACAGAGTCAATGTCGAGGACCTTTCTTTTAGGAGTTATAGCGAGCACAGCTCGTAGCGGGCACGAAGTGGCCGCGAGAGCGGAGAGGTCTACAGCAAGTTCCCTTGAGAAATTTGCCTAATGCTGATATTGATTTTTTCGTCCGGTATGCTCCTCACTTTTGTATTTTACGTTTAATCGCTCCAAGCATCTCGTCCAAAATTAAACGTTCTAGAAAATGCCACAGGCGTTTGGGTCCAGGATTTTATTCTATTTTAAATAACGTGTATGTAAAAATTTTCAATCGTCTCTATACTATTTCCACACAGGCGTTTGGGTCCAGGATTTTATTCTATGATAAATAACATATATATAAAAATTTTTACTCGTCTCTATACTATTTCCACAAGGCAAGAATGTTTGAAAGTTCTAAAAATAGAACTGAGTCTGACTTTCTTGCAGAAATATTTTTACCACAAACAACTAGAAAATTCTATAACTCCTTTCAGCTTTAACTTTCTCTCGGAAGCAAAAGTAAAGCATATCAGTATGTATAAATCTCACGTCGGGTCTTTTTTCCTACGAATACAAAACATGACCACGGACGGAAGTGGCCAAAGATTTTCAAGGGAAACACTATATTCCGCCAAATAAAAGGACTTTCGAGTGACACTACAGTGATCTACATATCGGAATTGACGCTCAAGGAAGACTTTCAACAAGGCTCTATGACAAACTTGATGACTTCAACTTTCCAATCGTCAACTTTCCCTTCTTGTGTAGCAACATTCCGTCTGCTCCAGCTTATGGAGTTTACGTATATCAATTGATTCGTTACTCCAGAGCGTGCGGGACTTACATTGATTTCCTTAGCAGAGCTACACGTCTGATGCAAAAATTGCTCACACAGGGTTATGTTGCTTCTTGGTTGCTGTCTTCACTCAAGAAATTTTACGGAAGGCATCATGCACTTATAGACAAATATGGGATTTCGATCTCTCAGATGTTGGTTTGTCATAGGGTTTTGTTTTGTCTTCCTTTACCGGATTTGACACGCTAAATGGACTATTGGCAACGCGACGGGTGTGCTATAGCAAGCAGGAACTGCCTTCTCTTCCGGAGCACATGAGTTAACTCTTGTTTCGACTGGAGCTCGCGTTGCTGATTGATATTCAATTATTTTGTGTTTCAATGTTTTACATGTTGTCTGTTTTTGTCCCGTTCTTGTTAGTGTTTACTGGTTTTGTCTCTGCCCTTTCGGACTTTTGACATTCGGATACCCCATTGGTACCTCTGCTTCTTTCGAACAAAATTATTTGGCGGTAAATGTGGTCTCAATTTTATTTTAAATATTTTTACTGACGAGATGGTAGTATAATAAAACAGACCTACAACTTAGGACCCGATGTGTGTTCCATAAATTTTCAAAAAGAAGTTCAAGGATAAAAAATATGTGGTTATTTCAATTTCAATGATAAAATTGGAAAAAGAAGAAGGTGTCTCCCTTTAAAATATCAAACTACTTCCGTCCGTAGTGGTTTGTTTGGCTCTTTTCAGGGAAAAAGATTAGATTCAAAGTCATTGCGAATTATTTCACGATAAATGTGTTCTCAATTGTGAGATTACACTGAAAGGATTTAGAGAATCACCAATATTTCATGTAAAACATTAAATTCTATGAGAAAATATGGGGGTTTTCCGCGAGTAAATTTTGTTCTATTAGAACTGTCAAACATTCGTCAAACATTCTTGCCTTGTGGAAAAAGTATAAAGACGAAATGAAAATTTTTTATACACGTCATTCATAATAGAATTAAATAAAATCCTGGACCAAAACGCCAGTGCATAAAACCTAAATAACAAATGATTAAAGTTGCGTTACATAAATTCCAAAAGCTGTAGCGAACAGAAAGTTCTAAAAATAAATCCAAATAACAAGTCGAGTCAGGGGTTCGTAGTACGTGTCCTATATCTGTAATTCCTTGATAAAAAACAGATTTATTAAAGATAAATTATACTAAAACAAGGATATTGCTACCACAAATAAGTAAAACCGTTAACTATGAGTTGTGTAATAAGGCTGATTTTTGAACAGCTCCAAAAACAAAGAAAATGTATCAAAATATAGACATTCCAGGAATTATTATCCAAACAATTTACAAGTCATGAGTGACCATACATTTTCAACCTTTAGTTTACATTTAAATTGAACTGAAAACTGTTTACATCATACATTTATCAACTTTGGTGACTCAATCAAAACATCGTAGAACTAGCTATGTTGATCATCTTTTCATGTAATATTGGCAAGGGTCAGTTACACTGATCTTTTTTCAATGTGATCGTTCAATTACAAGTTAGGCAGGCTGACTTTCTAATCGAGAAGTAAATCAGCTTTGCTGATCTTCCGATTCGGTCAGGTTTGCTGACTTTCAGATCGACTCAATGCCACAAGTTATCTGATGCTTCAAGCGCAAGTCAGCCTTGCTGACATTCCGATACAAAGATCGGCTGTGCTGATCTCCTCATTGACATCAATATTACCTGTAACATCATAAGACGTCAGCATTGCTAACCTCTTCATCATGAGTCAGTAAATTCTCATCGGCGGGCGGCCACCAGTGATTACAAATCATGGCAGCCTTCATGACAGGATAAATTTCAATATTTTTCTTGAACTTTATATCACCAATCACACCGAGCATGAGATTGTAAAGACATAAAAAAAGATAGAACATCTTTCCCGTTGTCCTTGAAAGCTAACTGCAACCCTTACCCACCTCACACAAAAAGAACCAGTACTGTTAAATCAATGATGAACAAATCTCGACCGTGGAACATGTTTATCTTTGATGATGATACATCGTAAGTTATTAACTGAATGAAGTGATGTGTTTGATTTAAAATCGACATACTTGATTTTTAGCTCACCTGACCCGAAGGGAAGGGTCAGGTGAGCTATTGTCATCGTTAGTCGTCTGTCGTCCGTCGTTAACTTTTCTTCAAAGATGTTCTACTCTAAAACTACTGAAGGGATTGCTTTGAAACTTTGTAAACTTGATCTTTAGTATGTCCTCTACCAAGTTGGTAAAATTTGTGAACGCTGACCAACGAACATGGCGGCTGTTACTAAAAATAGAACAGGGGGTCAGACTTTAGTTTTGAGCTTATAGCTCAAAAAGTTTAAGCGATAGATAAAATCTGAAGCAACCTTCCATGTTCAGCATCAAAGACTCATCAAAAGCTCTACGAAACTCTCCATTGAGTCAAAGTTGTGGGACGACTCCTTATAGGAGTTATTTCCCCTTAATCGTCAAAGTTGACCATTTTCACAGTTTTTGGACTTTATCTTGAAAACTGTAAGTGCTAGAGGAAAAGTTAGCATTGTAAAATTGTTTAGCTTATTGAGGTCTACAATAGTGATTTCAGGGTCAAAATTGTCAGATCAACGTTTAAGAGTTATCCCCCTTCAACTGTTTTTTCTATCAATTTTAACTGATTTTTAGCTCACCTGACCCGAAGGGCCATGAAAGCTATTGTCATCGTTAAGCGTCCGTCGTCCGTCCGTCCGTCCGTCGTCCCTCTGTAAACTTTTCTCCAAACATCTTCTTCTCTGAAACCACTGATGGGATTGCGTTGAAGCTTTGTACACTTGATTTTTAGGTTATCTTCTACCAAGTTTGTGAAATTTGTTAACGTCAACCAACCAACATGGCCGCTGTTACTAAAAATAGAACAGGGGGGTCAGACCATAGTTTTTAGCTTATAGCTCAAAAAGTATAAGAGATAGAGAAAATCCGAAGCAACTTTCCATCTTCAGCGTCAAAAGCTCTACAAAACTCTCCATTGAGTCAAAGTTGTGGGATGTCTCCTTATAGGCGTTATTTCCCCTTTATCGTAAAATTTGACCATTTTCACAGTTTTTGGACTTTATCTTGAAAACTGTTAGTGCTAGAGGAAAAGTGATCATTGCAAAATTGTTCAGCTTATTGAGATCTACAAAATTAAGGTCGAAATTGTCAGATCAACCGTTTAAGAGTTATGTCTCTTTAACTGATTTTTCTATCAATTTTAACTGATTTTTAAAAAATCTTCTTCTCTTATAACCACTGATGGGATTGCTTTGAAACTTTGTACACTTAATCTTTAGGATGTCCTCTACCAAGTTCGTGAAATTTGTGAACGTCGACGAGCCAACATGGCTGCCGTTACTAAAAATAGAACAGGAGTCAAACCATAGTTTTAAGCTTATAGCTCACAAAGTATAAGAGATTGAGAAAATTCGAAGCAACCTATCTTCTTCAGCATCAAAAGCTTTACGAAACTCTCCATTGTGTCAAAGTTGTGGGACGACTCTTTATAGGAGTTATTTCTCCTTAATCGTCAAAATTGACCATTTTCACAGTTTTTGGAGTTTTTCTTAAAAGCCATAAGAGCTAGATGAATAGTTAGCTTTGCAAAATTGTTCAGCTCATTAAGATCTACAAGAAGCAGAGGTACCAATGGGGTATCCGAATATCAAAAGTCCGAAAGGGCAGAGACAAAACCAGTTAACACCAACAAGAACGGGACAAAAACAGACAACATGTAAAACATGGAAACACAAAACAACTGAATATCAATCAACAACGCGAACTCCAGTCGAAACAAGAGTGAACTCAGGTGCTCCGGAAGAGTAAGCAGTTACTGCTTGCTATAGCACACCCGTCGCGTTGCCAATAGTCCATTCAGCGTGTCAAATCCGGTAAAGGAAGACAAAACAAAACCCTATGACAAACCAACATCTGCACTCATCTGAGAGATCGAAATCCCATATTTGTCTTCAAGTGCATGATGTCTTCCGTAAAATTTCTTGAGTGAAGACAGCAACCGAGGAGCAACATAACCCTGTGTGAGCAATTTTTGCGTCAGACGTGTCGCTCTGCTACAAAAATGATTTCAGGGTCAAAATTGTCAGATCATCCTTTGAAGAGTTATTCCCCTTTAAGTGTTTTCAATCAGTTTTAACTTGGTTTTTTTCAAATGGAAAGCTTTGTAATTTTGTATTCTTGATCTTAACAGTGTTTTCTATCCTTACTAGTTTCTTTAATGTTACTTACCAAATACATGTAGACCACGTTGCACACTAGGTAAGAGGCTTTAGCAGAAGAGATCAGGTGAGCGATTCAGGCTCCTGGGAGCCTCTAGTTTTTAAAATCAGTCGATAGATGCTCAATATCGAGTGTGTTCATGAGAGTTCTTCTATGCCCATTTAGAAAAATAAAAGAAAACTTTTAAATAGATACATATCTAAAATTGGATATAGACAGAGATATAGTTAAAACATTTACAAAAATTAAATTAAGCAATAGTAAACTTGCAATAGAAGTTGGGCGTCACACTAAAACCCCAATAGCAAATAGGGAATGTCCATTATGTAAGTCAGGAGTAGAAGATTAATCTCATTTTTTAATTACTTGTACCTCATTAAATAACATTAGAGAAAACATTTTCACAGATATGTTGATATTTGCCCCTCTTTTGTTAATTTTGATTCAGATGTTAGATTTAACTT
Organism: Arcuatula senhousia; assembly: GCA_963971305.1. Classification (NCBI taxonomy): domain Eukaryota; kingdom Metazoa; phylum Mollusca; class Bivalvia; order Mytilida; family Mytilidae; genus Arcuatula; species Arcuatula senhousia. The sequence continues at coordinate 40,781,696 of OZ020303.1, read as the reverse complement.
TTTATTATGATATTGTAAAAGTCATTGTTATAGGTGTTAATCAAATGTATAAAAGGAGATTTGAGTTACTTAATAAATGCAGTGCATAGTAGTAGTCCAATATATAATTGTATTTATTCATTCATTTATTTTGCACCACCTCCTCCAATTATATAATAGATATATACGTTAAATATTAATACACAAACTTACTAATTAAACCTGGTAAATTATATATATCTTTTGTTATACAGATAATAATGAGGCATGTGTCTTAATCACTAGTTTGTATGTTTGTATGTGTATATAATTGTAATTGTATTGGTAACAATCCTGTATTTGGATTTTAGACCAAATAAAAATTCTGTTCTGTTCTGTTCTATGCCCTGTTTTTTTGTTATTGTTGTTTTTATATCCAAGGTTCTCATTTGATGAATTGAACTTATATCAATTTGAATTTAACTGTGTGTTATTTGTGACCTTTATTTTTGATTATCAACAGGGGAATGTTGAGGCCAAATGACTAGTGTAAGCCCGCCATATTTTCTATGTGCTTGTCCAGTGATCTTTATCAAAGCTGATGTTTGTACTCGTTGACTTTATGTTATTGTTCTTTGTCAAGCAGGGTGTATTTCTTTAATATTTTAGGATTAGTTTTATATGTCGTCTATATTGTAGGTTGTGTCGCGTACACTACTATATATATTCTACATCTCATAATATCTTCTATCTTCTATCTACACATGCCAAGGTAACATTTGCGTACAACAAAGAGATGGAAAATCGTACTTTTCATATTGAATTAGGTTAACAAATAGTCATTAAAGTACCGGGGTATTTCCTTGACATTTTACATGTCGACTAATAAGCTATAACTTGAATTTTAATTGCAAAAAGATAAATGAATCCTCATCTGTATTTTCGAAAATCGCAATTAATAGAATTATTGAACAGGGTGTTTTATTTAACTTTAACAATAGAAAATCTTGAATATTGATCTCCTCGTACACTAGTTGTAGTACCACCAATTTGTGTCCAGACAGTGACACCTGGTTGAAGGTCAATAACAAAAGTCGCTGAGGATGAAAGCCACCAACCGCTCTGTTGTTGTTTGTAATTCTTTGTGTATACATTACCATTCACATAGATATGAAATTCTGCACCGTTAACATCATATTCTATTGTAACAGACACTAAGTACAATCCTCTTTTTTCGACCATGAATTTACCACTGCTTTTATATTGGGACAAATTATGTATTCCAACACTGAATTGCACATCGGAAAACTTAACAATAGCCCCGATAGATCTGCTGTACATGTCTGTGTCATGAACAAAAGCAGTCATGGCAACTGAAAAGAAAATATCGCAGAGGTTTATATTAGTTTGTTGGTATACTTAATAATAAGTCAAGGTTTTTTATCGATGGAAGGGACACCAAATGTTGTCAGACCTGTTACGTTTATGATAACGAGATAAATGAAAATATTAAAGAACCTTGATGATTACTATAATTATTTCTAGGAACACAGCTTATAAACCGTATACATTTAAATGAAAGCAGCAAAGGTCCTGACTTTGTACTTTTAAAAATGGATGTTCGTAATAAGTTTAATGGCCTTAAACCTTCCTCTTCCATTGCGATAGACTATAAGGACAACAATATACTTTGAAATGATATGCACCAAATTGATAAGTCTAGTTTTTTACTTCAAATATAGTATTTTCTATGTTTCCATAGGTCATTGAAAACTTGACATTCCCCCATTTTAAATAAAACAAATAAATGTTTCAATAATGATACAAAAGATATGTAGCTCCATGTTTTACCTTCCTCTGTACTGTTTTTGATTTGATTCTGGATAAGTTCAATCGACTCATTTACTCTAAGCTCGGTATCCTTCACTGATTGTATGATATTCTCCATACTGTTATTCTGTCGTTTTTCTAAAGTACGTTCTAATCGGTTAATCTCTGAGCTTTGGTTCTGTTTTAACTCGGCAAAAGTCTTGCTTTGGTTAGCACTCATTTCGGACAAATCATGATTGACATTGGAACGGAGACCAAAGAAAGAAGATTTGGTATCGATAGTCATGTTATACAGCGCGAGGACATCTTGACTGCGCGCTTGTTCTTTCATGGTTAAAGTGTCGGTTCGCTTAGAAAGGGCTTCCAAGGACTGTTTCAACAAATCTATCTCATGTAGAGGTTTAATACTTGGAAGCTGAACAAGAGCGCTAACTTGATTCCCGATCTCACCTGTTCTGTTTTTTATAGAAGAAATTTCCTGTCTTTGGATATATACTATGGAATTAGTCAAGTTAAGATCTCGTTCTAGGTCAATTGTTTGACTTGACTTAGTCTCCAAAGTATTCAGCTTGCTTTCCAATGTTATATATTTCTGTTGAAGCGCAGTATGCTCGATTTTTAGTTCATTATGGTTTTGTTCAAGGTTCTTATATTTAAGTTGCAGTAGAAGCAAGGTTTCTTGTGTTTTATTCAATTTTCTCTCATCGACCATTTTTTGTTCTAAAAGGCTAAACTGGTCTTTCATCTGAGAAACCAACATTGCGAAATTATTGTCCATATCGTACCGCAATTTATCTGTGATCTGCCTTTGTATGGTGATTTCATGTTCCTGGAGCGTCGTTGCTTCCATGAATTTCGTTAACGTTACGTATTGTCCAGAAGACGAGGATGATCCTCCGATGGTCTGAGGGGTATCCAGGAGAAAACCATAAACATATAGACATCGAATAAAAATCGAAATAGAAAAAAGCACATACCACGCCATCTTGTATGAATTATCTATAAAAATCAAATCGGACTTTGATCTAGTAATGTATATATATAGTATATAGTATGACTTTGAGATAACCAGAATACTATTGATAAAATGAACATATAGTATTTGGATTTTATATAAGCAAAAAGATAAGTCAATTCGCGCCTTAAATAGTAAAATATGATTCAATAAAGCCAGTCTGTGCAATGATTTAGAAAAACAAAAGTAAAGTTATTTTTTTCCAATTCCGTTGATAGCAATGAAGTTTGAAACAATGTTCTTTTTTAATCATACAGTTTCTTCTTTTAAGCAAAAATTAGTTTTTTCTTGCTTTTGTAAGGCCTTTTGTTGAAAATGAATCATTGAAATTGTTATACCTAGGCGACTGATATTTGATAAAGAGACATTTTTTTATATGGTCCACTTTTTGACATTAACCCAGTTTAATGGGTTATCTTATGTATTCTTGACCAAAATATTTTTACGGATACTCTACACTTGCGATTATGTGGCTATTTATTTTCGCACTTTGTCGTAAAAACAGTTCTTTCACAATTACAAATACCAAAACGCGGGTTTGAACGGTTAATTTGAATATGCTATATATCGATATTTCAAGGAGTAACCTCTCATCAGTAGCATTAAATCAAAACATTGGAAGGTCAAATTATTCACGAAGATTAATTTCGTGAATTTCTATTCTTCGCGAAGTTCGCGGAAAAAAAATGGTGGCGAAAAGTAGTTGGTTTACAAAATTTTGGTATTAAACTTTCTTTTAAGACTTCACCATAACACCAAGGCATCTGAAAGTTGCATATATACATTTGTTCATGGCCTTTGCATCTGTGACAACGTCAAGTGACCTATACCTCGTGTCTACGCTTCAATGACTTTAACCTTCGGGTGATTTGTTTTTTGTACTGGGTTAAATAGTGCCATTGTTTTGCCCGCCTCGTGGCCTTCACCTAAACTTTTCAAAAATAAGACATAAGTTGACCTTGAATGAATTCTGTTGTTGTTAAAACAAGCGATGTAATAAGTTTTAGTGGACACAATTTTTTATTGTTCTGGTGAGTCACTTGCTGGCAAGTTTATCTGATGTCTTTAATCTGGCTAATAAAAGGTTTTCAAGGTGCATCATAATCGTTACAAATATGCTTAATTATAATTTAAAAGAAATTATACGACGGCTTATTCGTGCCAAACAACAAAACGAAAAAAAATCTTATTCCGTTTGTACGATTTATTAAATCGTTTAAACGGTTAATTATTCGTTTGTACGATAGAACGGTTTATTTAATTGTTTGTACTATTTAATAATCCGTTTGTACGATTTAATAATCCGTGAGAACGGATCAATAGTAAATCGTTTGAACGGTTTATTCGTTTATAAATCCGTTAGAACGGTTTTTTCAATAGTTTAAACGGTTTAATCATGTTAATAAAACGTGTGTTTGTTTTAATAATCCGTGAGAACAGATTAATATTAAAACGTTTGAACGGTTTATTCGTTTGTAAATCCGTTAGAACGGTTTATTAAATAGTTTAAATGGTTTAATAAAACCGTTTTAACGGATTATTAAATCGTACAAATGAATTAATTAATCGTACAAACGAATTAATTAATCGTACAAACGAATTAATTATAATCGTACAAACGAATTAATAAACCGTTTAAACGATTAATTATTAAACCGTTCTAACGGATTTATAAATCGTACAAACGATTTAATAAATCGTACAAACTATTTAATAAACCGTTCTTACGTTCTAAACGTTCTAACGGATTAATAAATCGTACAAACGAAATAAAATTATTTTTTTCTTTTTGTTGTTTGGCACGAATAAGCCGTCATAAAATTAAGATATAATGTTAGCCAATTTAAATTTTTTGTAGCGGATTGGCAAACAAAAGTTATTTTATTGGTTGTGCTATCTCGTAAGTTTTATTCTAAATTGAAACATGGGTAACACGCAGTTTTTTCGTTTGCAATTGAATCATTCATGAACTGAATGGCATTTTAAAATGAGATTAGTTTTTTAAGGGTATTCGTTTTGTTCATAACTATTTGTTGAATACCAAATATCAACCTTTGAATATTTTATTTTCTTGTACTTCTAAGGCCAAAAAGTATGTGTGAAAAAAAGGTCGGTAGGTAGGCATTTTTAATATTTCAAGCTTTTACCTTCATTAGATTTAAAGTTGAACAGTGCTTAAGCAAAAATGGCAATAGAAAGGCAATGGTCGGCATGAAAAACTAAGATAGGGAGGAAATCCAGAAACACATATACTAAGATGGAAATGTAAACCAAAGAACAGATTACTTTCTAATTTGGATTCTTCACTTAGCATGCTTAGAGTGATTTCATTTTAGCTCACCTGATCCGAAGGGTCGTATAACCTTTTGTCATTTCTGGGTGTCTGTTGTCCGCCCGTAGCCTTCCGTCCATCGTCCTTAAACTTTTTAAAACGTTAACTCTTCTTACACTTAATTTACCAAACTTGAAAAAAAAACTTGGAAGAAAGAAGCAAAGAGGCACCAATGTGGTATTAGAGTGTCAAAGGTCCTAAAGGGCATGCAACGACAAATTCGTGTTAGACATGTCTGACGACCAGGCCTGGAATTTACTTGGAAGCCTCTGGTCCACCAGCAGCTTATATCGACCTATTAACGTTAAAAAGAAAAGTCCTTTTGGGACAAATTATGCATTATTTCAGATACTTGTACGGAAAGAAAAAAAAGAGAAAAAAGTTCATAAAAGAGGGAGTGAGTGAGTTCAACTTGGTGTTTTACGCTTTTTTATCACTATATAGGTTATATAAAAAGGATGATAAAATGAACATGAATGATGATGAGAATTATGAGGTTGGGGTGGGAAATATAGGAACAGTAAATTTTGAAGACCAAAAGAGAAGGGGAGAGGTGGGTAGGGGCAAACGGTGCACTATTTTTTCGGTCCACATGTACAACACAGGGGCTGGAATTCTGGTCATTTATATCGACTTAAAAAATAAGCATTTTTTAAAGTCGACATAAATGACCAGAATTCAAGCCAATAATAGAGTAGAGATCGATTTGTTAAAGTAGATACATGTATAAATGACCAGAATTCAAGCCCCTGTGGTCCACAAAGAGATTATAAAGAAAAACAAAATTAACTTTGATTTTACCCGAAATTGCTTTTAGCTAGTCATTTAAATGAATTCTGTTTAGACGAGTCAAGTTTGTATGTAATATTTGATATCGATAAAAATAATAGTATAATATACAAAACGCGCGGTGCTTGAGGATCACAATCCGATGCCCCAATTATATTGTTAATACAATGTTTTAATTTTGATAGTTTCTTATATCCGTACATTCATTTTTCTCTATTCGATTGATAAATTCAGTTGAAAAAAACATTTAAAATATTGACTTGCTTTGTTTTCTGATCCGAAATATAATATAATTTGAAAATTGAAAAAAAAATCGTGAGAAATAAAAAAAATATATTCTTCATCATTGATCTTATGTCCAAAAACTATATGTTTGAAGGTAATTCTAAAATTCATTTTATTAATTTTTAGGATTTTGTTCATCCTTTTCCAAAATAGTTCTAATAAGGACATAAAAGAAAATAATGAAGGTAATCTTCATCATGACCACAAAATTTACAATTTCCATCTCTTTCTATTTTCCATTGACATAACAGTTTCTGTGCAGGTATAATACATTGCAAAAATTTCTATTTAAAAACCTTAACTTCATTGTCTCGTAAATACATGAAATAATTGAATATAAAATAAAACAATTGGTCTGTATTAAAAGTATCTTCAATATTTAAAATTCTTACCCATTGTTAATGCCTGTTCAACTTTACTGTTTATCAAAGATGTATAAAACTTTATTTGATAGTCGTTGCACTTTGGTGTATTTATAACCCCAAATAAAATCCTTTTTGCTTGGAAGTCAAGGACATCCAAGGTATAGTAATAATTTCGGAGAAATCCATCCGCATTTCCCCCCGAGACTGTATAACCTAATCTATTGTGCATTCGCTCTCCAGTAGAAGTGTGTTTATTTGTTTTGGTCAACCAGCTTTCTTACCTATGTTAGTATAGCCCCTTGTTATTATTTGATTTGCAATTGTTTTAATTGTTTCGTTTTAAATGATGATATAGTATTTGCTATATTTTTCATAACCCTATCAAAACTACATTTTGTGTATCACGTGGCTTACGTCACCTGTGCGAAGGGGAAATATATTTTAGCCGGAATATACAAATTATAGAAATTAAAACCATTAATGCTTTATATAAAAGCTGAGATAATTAAACTAATGATTTTTTTCAGATAAAAGTTACCGGAAAAAAACATATAGTTATATCGATTTCATATCATTGTAAGAAAGCGTGGTTCATACATAGATAAATATATATTCGAATTCAGTAATTGCCTTCTTCTGTCGAAAAAGTTATAAACCCCAACACAAATCGTTTGCCATCGTTCAAATGTGACTTCCAAGTACACGGTACCAACGGTACTTGATTTCTCATATTTACACGAGTTTTCTGATTGCAAAATTTGAGGCCATTCTTTTGGAACTGATGTGTTTAACTATTATAATTTCTGCAATCAAGTAAGCCTAATTTTTCAGTTTTTCAAAAACTTTTTTTGTGATATATTTTCATTTTCGTCTACTATATCAATGATTTATACCAAGCCACTATTTATCCAATTTTTAAATTCAATACATTTATTTTGGAACTTTATAAAACAATTGTTCCATGTAATTTGTTTTCTTATTTCGGTAAAAGTCTTTGTTTTTTTGTGTGCCCCCACCTGTAAGATTCCAACATTAAACAACTTCCTGGTAAAATTTTAGGTAAGATTTGTAAAGACTTATTTGATCTAATATCACCATTGTTTGTCTTAAAAATTAGTACCAAAATGACTCAAGTATTCTAATGGTATAATCTTCAAGTTTCCAAATTATCCATTTACAAAACGATTAACCAAAGACGCTTTTAGTGAAATGAAATAGCTTAGGATGTCAATCATATCTAATCCCCCTTTCTCATGTGTTATAATTAAATCATTTCGTTTGACTTTGTCCGGTTTATTAATCCATATAATTTTGAAACATGTGGCGTCAATGTCTTTCAAATAAATATCTGGAACCGTGTTCGCGGTCGCTACGAAAGTAAAAATTGGATTTTAATAATTAAGATTTAAACTAAAATGGTAAGTTTTCGCTTTTGTCATGCTGTTAATAACTTTTTCATCTTTTCTACCTTTCCCTCCCAATCTAATTTTTGCATTCTTCTTTACAATGATCAAATTAGACTCCAAGTGCTTCCACTGGTTTGTTCGTCCTGTTTATATTTGCCACCTTATCCTTACTAGATTAAAGTTTTCCCACCCACAAACCTTCTGTCTATTTTCGATTAAATTTTGATCCAGAGTTAGATAAAAAAAATTTCAATCTCATTATTGCAAAATCTACATCTAGAACTAAAAAATAGGGTCGTATCATCCGCCTATTGCGCGATTTTAATAGTATGAGTCTTTTCGTCGATTTTCATATTTATCCCTTTAATATTAACGTTGTTTCTTAATCTAGTTGCCATAATTTTTACCGATAAAGCAAAAAAAATAAAGCGGATAGAGGACAACCCTGTCTTATTCCCTTACTATTTATAAAAATCTCTGAGATCCACCCATTATTGATAACACATGTCTGAATATCATTATAAAGCGTTTTACCCAGTTTAATAAAAGAGGTATTAAAGCCAAAGTGTTTTAACACCGAAAACATGAAACTCCATTCTAATGTATCGAACGCTTTAGAAAAATCAACGAATACAATAGCTCATTCTATCTTATTCAATATTCAGCATTATCTATAATATCTTGTATTTGTCTTAAGTTAAAACCAATGAATCGCCCCTGCATATGTATCCGGTTTGATCTTAATTGACTATCTTCGGTAGTACTTTCTTTAAACGTTGTGCAAGAACATATGATCAAAGTTTTAGATCTACATTTAAAAGAGATATCGAGCGATAATTAAAGAAATGTGGATCCCTCTTTTTAAAAATGAGCGATAGGACGCTGGTTCGTTGAGAGAAAGTTAAACGTTGGTCTTCAAAATATAGTGCACATTTTACATAATACGCTTCGGAGATTATTCAATGTGCTCCATGAAAAATTTAATTTATGGTTCAATAAACAAAAAAAAAATTACAATAAAATTCTTAATTGTCTGTTGTCTTTTTTTAGTTAGACAAGTACAGAATTTTTATTTTTCTAAGACTTTATCCCTTTAAGAGAACCTAGTATCCTGGGGTTCGACTAGGGTCCTGTGCCCACAGAGCAACAAGTATGGAATCTTGAATGCTCAATGTCAGGCCCAGAGGGGGTATTGGAGTAAAATAATCCTAATATTAAAGATTTACCATTAAATATTTTAAAAGAGCGAAATGAATCCCTGCCATAGACTTTTGTTTTCAGTCCCTTGAATGGAATCAACCACTGTTTTTTGGCAATTCATTCATAAAGCATTTGTAAAGGCTGAGGAGAACAATACATTGGTTGCGACCTGTACTGTATATAATCAGGGCATAGTAAAAAAAGTATGATAGAAGATAAAAATAACACTAAAGTTATGTGTTATCATTGTTATTGCGGTAAGGTTTTCCAGAATGTTATTTAACTTTAAAGGCTATAAAATACTATATTTCATTTCTGTTGCATAGTTTATGAGTGATTTAACAAGATATGTATGGTTTTTACATATTTTATCCATTATCTAATAAGATAAACTTCATTACTGATTCTCGAAAACTGTCCCTAGTACCAAACAGAGCTCGTGTATATTTTATTTACAAAGGTTTTTATTTTACAAAACGATAAAGTGAAAATCACAAAATTAGAACAACTTTACAAAAACTGTTACTCAAACAGTACTAAGAGATCAGTTGGATCCATTAATTTTACACGTTGACATCATAAATGGCATTTAAAAGTGAGAGTTGATACCAATATGGTTTGAAGAGTATTCGTTTCTTTATATAAATGCAACACAATTAGCATTTATCATTGATCTAGATGTTTGATAGAGGTTTAGAATTTCCAATTGAAAAATACATGTACACTGTAAAAATAGTGTTTAGAATCTAAACAGCTTTAAAACATTATAGCCCTTAACATGTTTAGATTGTGCTTAAATCCTAAACTCTTTGCAAATTAAACATGTTTAGATTTTAAACATGTTTCACCTCTTCAAGATATTAATCTGAGACATTTTCCTGTACTATTTTCATTAATCTAAACACAATCCTAAGCATGTTTAAATACTTAACATGTTTAAAATTCGACACAATTTTTAGAATTGTGTTAAAGTGTAAGTTCGCGATTTTTGAGTTATTAGTTTATTTGATTTATTATAATGAGAGTAGGCATCATGCCGGGTTTGGGCATTGAAAACGGTATATTAAGAAAGATATTCGTAATTTTATTCCAATACACAAGACCATATGGGCGCATCCATGCTATGAACAATGATGAATTATGGGATAGCTGAATTGGAGATGTGACGTCACATCTCCAATGATAAATACATTAACCAATTGACGATATTTGTAACATAAGACCGATGTTGTCGATCATAATAATGATTTGAAATATGAATAATTTGGCATTGATATTTTTTTTATCCCGCGTTTTTTTTTTATCGAAATAGCAAGATAATAGTTTACTTAAACCTTAAATTGTGTTAAAGTAATTAATTTTAATTCCAAATAGTAAATAATCTGAAATATTTATTGACACAGTAGCCCTAGTTTTTAATCCTTTTTCAAATATTTAAGACAATAAATTCAGTTCTTGATGAATACACAGGTGTCAATTAAAATCATTAACCTTTACGATCATTAACCATGGACGATCTGCCACGCCCCGTTGGTTAATTACAGGTATAAATCACAGATATCATAGATCAATTAAGGTACTCCTCCAATCAAAGATTTCCTTGCAGCACTCAACCCGCTTTAGACACACCCACCACAGCTCGATTTTAAGAATTTCGACCGGCACATCTTTTAATAATTTCTTAATCAGTATACGGTATAATTAATCAGCAGGTGTCTTTATCACCTGTTCACTCCATTGACTACCTTTCTCTTACAATTATCAATCAGCCAAAGCGTGGTGCTACATCGTGCATGGTTTGTGTAATACTAGTAACCAAATTAAAAATGTGTTTAAAGAATTTTTGTTCCCACTTGTTTACGCTTTTGAATTATTTAACTACATAATTATTTGCAAGACAAAAAAAACGGGGGTACTAAACATACACAGGAAACGGCAGGTGAACCCCTGTTGTTCCAGTGGTTTGTAGAAGGGAATAAAGTCTTATACACAGAAAACGATAAGTAAGCCCCTGTGGTGCAATGGTTTGCACGGAAGGACTAATTATCATAATATCACTTCAAACGAATCATGCAACGTAATCCCAGTAGGGTGTCAGGGAACCATGAATTTTAAACAGAATGTATAAAAGAAATAGTATAGGGCAATTCTACATACTGAAAATTGAAATATATATTTTCCGAAAATGTCTGTACGGCCAATCAAAAAAAATATTTAAAAATTCTATATTTTTCTACGAATCAATTCTGAACTTAACGATTGGTACCATTTTTAAACGTCTCACAATCAATCATTAGACTGACTTTTATTTTATCATTACCGACTTAATTATGATTATTTCAAATTGTCCGTTGTGGTACACATCGGTAAATACCACATGGGTATAGGATGCAACATTCAGGCTTTGAGCAGCACCTTCTAGTACAAATCACGTGACCCTCCATGGATAGATTTTTTTTACTTTCAAAAGCCAATTTAATCCTAACTATGCATATTTGAGCGCTAGGAATTTCACCAAAGTTATTTTTATATGATAGTCTTTCAATGACAAATTTTGAAAAAATCGCGAACTTACACTTTAAGAATCTAAACATCATTTTAGCAGTGTACAAATTAGCACAACGTTGAAAATGCCGTATACATGTATCAGGGGGGGAAACAGTTATAATTCAACATTTGAATTTATTCTGCATACTTTCCTTATACAGAGGTATTTACTTTTACCGATTTTTGTGTGTGTCAAACTGCAATTGTTAAAAATATGAAATACAAATGACAACAAAGTTCCAGACAATAAAATTAAAGTTCCCAAAAACTTGTATTGCTAACAAGCTTCTGGGAACTTTAATGAATAATGCGAATTCTTACATAATGCGGGGTATTTAACGCTAAAAAATCTTTTGGTCGAAAACCCTCTAGTGTTGACAAAGTTTACAAAAAAATTGAGGATTATTGAAAACTGTTAAGAAAAAAGCTACGGATGACCTGATGACTTGCAAGGTGCAGAAATATAGTCGTTCAATTTTATTTCGAATAGAGTGTTTGGTGTGCTTTAATTCTTTGCTGTAAGAGGTTTTTTTTTCAAAAATCATTTTCAAAATATTTTTAGGAAAAAAACAAGCCACCTCCCACCTTTAAGTTAAATAGTCAGTCCCTAAAAAGGCCGGGTATTCAAATGCCACGGTATATAAAACAAGACGAGACTGGGGCATTCGAGTATCAAAAGTCCGAAAGGGCAACGACGAAACCGGTAAACACGAACAAGAACAGCACGAAGAAACACAAAACACAAAATTAACAGAACGGAAATCAACAACGCGAACTCAAGTCGTAACATGAGTGAACTCAGGTGCTCCGGAATAGTAGGCGGTTCCTGCCTGCTATAGCACACCCGTCGTGTTGCTAATTTCAGTGTGTCAAATCCGGTAGAGGATGACAAAACAAATGTCTACGACAAACCAAAATATGTACTCATTTGAGATATAGAAATCCCATACTTGTCTACGAGTGCACGGTGTCTATCGTAAAATTTCTTGAGTGAAGACAGCAATCGTGGGGCAACATAACCCTGTGTCAGCAATTTTTGTGTCAAACATGACGCTCTGCCAAGGAAATCGATGTAATTCCTGCAAGCTCTGGAGTAACGAATCAAGTGTGATACGGAAGACTCCATAAGCAGGAGCGGATGGAATGTTGCTGCACAAAAAGGGAAAATTGACGATGATATACAATGTTTGCTGGTATAACAATGTATGTTTTTTTGCAATTTTCTTGATGATAACAGGTTCCGATTCAGAGCAGGCAAACGGCACAGGTATACCCTAAATCCTAGGTAGTAGCCCCCCCCCTCCCCTCGAGGACGCACACGTATTTTAATAACCGTAAACATGTGGAGTCATCATCTATATGTCGTTTTACCTAATAATAACCAATGATGACCTTTTAACTGGGATAAAAATAAATTTTTCGCCTTTTTATAAAAGGATTGTTCTCAACATACACACACTTTCTTTAACTTCCTCGCTTATATTTCGTTTTTCCATTTAAAGAAATTCTCGTAAACACTGCCTTTAAAATTTAGATTAATTGACCTGATGAAGTTTGCAAAAACAATTTGGAATACTAACAATTTATGACTCTGCTATAGCAAGTAGAAACGGCTTACTCTTCCGGGGCATCCGAGTTGACTCTCGTTTCGACTTGAGTTCACGTTGCTAAATGCTGTTTAGTTGTTATGTGTGTTTTTTCAAGTTTGTTGTGCGGTTTGTTTCGTTGTGATGATTTTTTGTCTTCCGATTTTTTCTTTGTCTTTTTGGAATAATGATGTTTGATTAACTCATAAGACTGTCGGAGAAATTTCCTTGAAACCAGACAGACTTGTAGATTGGAATCCGATAGATCCACTTTTAATAGAAAAAGGACCAAAAAAGCGTTCTCTACTTTTGAAAAAAAACCACAAATAATATATTTGCTTAATGATAAAACATTGTATTTTATTTCACTTTTATAATGGAAAATCTTGAATGCCGATCTCCTCGAACACTATTTTTAGTATCACTGATTTGTATCCAGACAGTGTCACCGGGTTGGAGATCTATAATAATTGTCGCAGAGGTAGAATGCCACCATCCACTACTGTCGTATTTGAAATTCTTTGTGTACAGCCTGTTTCTCACATACATATGAAATTCAGCATCGTTATAACTAGTTTCTAACGTTGCAGACACCAGGTACAAGCCTCGTTTCTCACACCTGAATTTTCCACTGCTTATATACTGGGACACATGATCCATTCCTTCACTGAACTGTACATCGGCAAATTTAACAATTGTTCTGGCAGGAAGGTCATACATGTCTGCGCCATTAACAAAAGCAGTCATGGCAACTGAAAGAAAAGCAAAATCTGTTAGTTTGTTGGGATATATACTATCTTTGTATTAGGAGTGGGAAGGGATACAGTTGTATCAGAATTGTTTACTTGTACGTGTATTACCTAAACGGGAATGATCAATATCATTATCCCAAAGAAAACCGATATTCGTACATGCATTTAAAATAACTGATGGTTAGAACTAGGTTTGATGATATATTTATTTTTTATAATGTTAATGAAATTTTATGTTATTAAAAGTACAAGTACACATGGTACATATTTGTTAAAATGATGACTTAACGATATATCTAAATTTCATTTGACAATTAATCCGTTGACCTTTTTCTTGATTTGTTTTCGAATTTGTACTTAGTTTTTCAAAAACTATCAAAGATATTGGAGAAATTTAAATTGCACGTTGTTAAGCACATAAAGATCAATATAATCTTTAATAGGGTCTAATTTGTAGGGCCATTATTTTTAGGAGTTCTTCCCCTTAGATAGTTAAAATTGTTCATTTGCACTTTCCATAATGTATTGCAAACCGTTTGAGCTAGAGAAAATACCTGAAGCTACAAAACTGTTCAGTTAGTTAAGCCCTACAAAATTCAATATGATGAGAATTTTTTAATTGACCTTTTATAGAAGTTGTGGTTCCTCAGATTGTCACAAACTGGTAAGCCTTACAGCTGACACACTGTTGAAAATATATAAAGCTTTTGATTGCTAAACTGATAAACTAATTGAACTCTCAACTTTAATGCATCAATGTTGTCAGATGAACCGTTATTAAACTTACAGCCCCTTTGCTGTCAAAAAAGCATTTAAGTCAGGTGAGCGATTCATGCTCCTATGAGCCTCTTGTTTCTATTTAGTATATATATATGTATCTTATCTGCCTTATTGCGATCATTATCACAGAACGAGAAAAAAAAGAGAAATCATCTATGGAATATCATGCACAAAAAATAAATGTCTAACTCTGTATTCTATATATATTTTTTTTCTGTCTAAGCTTGTGTTTGACATTTTTTTTGTAATTTAATCTTCTTTAACGCCAAAAGTTGTAACAGTCTGTTATAATATAAAAGCGAAAGGATATAAAGTATCACACCTGGTAAGCCTCATCTGGGGGAGATTACGAGAAATGAGCAAAAGTTACCAAGATTCACGTAGATTTGGTTTTTATAAGGCATTTAAATAGGATATGTTTTGTCCAGTGGAGAAAATAGTAAACAAGTTTGGATTCTGTTTAGTATCGGTTTTCTAATTTTGTGATCTAAATTATCGTATCGAAACACAAATATTTATCAAAACCATTTTTACGTGAACTCACCTTACTAGGGGTGACTATATGCTACAGTAAATATGTGTAATCAGTTAATATGCGTATCTACTGAAATTTTGCTTTGAATACGCGAATTTACTCAGTAAAGACACGTATTTACTAACAAGAGTAAACACTAAAGCCTGACGGCACCATCAGAAAACAATAATTCTTTTTTACTTACACTATGTTTTGAATTTATAAATGTCTTCTGTGTCTGAGATCAAAAGGTGTTCATAGTACTTTAACATTGCTAATACATGCAATAAAAATAATCAAAGTCACTCAACCAGAAAATCGAGGTGCTCATCAGACTTTAACACTGCTATCATATGTATTGAAAATTGTCAAAGTCACTCAACCAGAAAATCAAGGTCAAGGTCAAAAGATGGGGATCCAACTGTGTTAAGCAACTTCTGGGGCTTTTGCATACCAATTTTTATCAACCTTGGATTTATAGTTCTTGAGATATGGAGGAGCTTGCAAATCCTAACCCCTTAAATTTAAGGCCGCCGCCACCGCCGGTAGAGTAACACCTCTGTCCCGCTCTGCTTCGCAGGTGAGACGTAAATGGTAAATCAACCTCAGGAAATGCATATATTTCCTAAATCGCTCAGTAAATTAAATACATGAATTTACTGACAGATTTAGGAAATTCACGTATTTACTGATAACACAAATTTACTGTAACATATATGCATGACACAAATACACTATATAAAACATGTAAATAGCTTTTTTATTGCTGTTTTTCATCAAAAAGTCACAGGGAAGCCTTGAACTCACACCTCATTGCAAATCTAGGACGTTCTAAGCACCGGATTAAGTGGAATTCTTTTCTAAATGTCTTTATTTTTTGTTTTCTTGTCGATCGATACAAAGCTTTGCATTTCCCCCTTTTATGACAAAACAAATTTGAAAATGAAAAAGTTATTATCATTTCAATATATGGATCGTGTCTTTTTGGCACATATTTCATATTCTTTCGATTTTATTATTATTTCAGATATTGGCTTTAGTGCCGTGTGGAGGTCGTAGAAAGCTTCTTCGTGCTTCAGTTTTATGCTCTTATATATTTTCGAGTACTGGTTTATGTGATGGAAAGACACAGTTTACATATTTCAAAATTTTGACAACGCTTGGCTATTTCTTTAAAATTTGATAAATTTATCTGTTTGGTCATTGTTGTAATATTTTTGGCTTCTATATTTTTGTTTTATCAAATCTAATATTTTACCAGTTTTCCAAGTGCTCTACTCCTAGCGTGTCTGATGAAGGTTAATCCAGAAAAGGGCTTCACATGCAGTGAAATTTTGCTGTTGTACATTTATCAAAATCATTTCAATATTTGGATCGTGTCTTTCTTGAACATATTCCATATTTTTTCGTTTTTATTATAATTTTAAAGTTTTGCATTAGTGCCGCGTGGAGTCGTAGAAAGTTTTCCCGTGTTTCAGTTGTATGCTGTTATATATTTTCGAGTACTGGAATATGTGATGGAAAGACACAGATTACATATTTCGAAAAATTGACAACGTTTGGCTATTTCTTTAAAATTTGATAAATTTATCTGTTTGGTCATTGTTGTAATATTTTTGTCTTCTGTTTTTTTGTTTTATCAAATCTAATATTCTACCAGTTTTCCCAGTGTTTTACTTCTAGCGTGTCTGATGAAGGTTAATCCAGAAAAGCGGTTCACACGCAGTGAAATTAGGCTGTTGTACATTTATCAAAATCATTTCAATGTGGATCGTTTCTTTCTGGTACATATTCCATATTCTATCGTTTTTATCATTATTTCAGAGTTTGGCTTTAGTCTCGTGTGGAGGTCGTAGAAATCTTCCTCGTGCTTCAGTTGTATGCTCATATATTTTCGAATACTGAAATATGTGATGGAAAGACACAGATTACATATTTCGAAAAATTTGACAACGTTTGGCTATTTCTTTAAAATTTGATAAATTTATCTGTTTGGTCATTGTTGTAATATTTTTGGCTTCTGTTTTTTGTTAAATAAAATCTAATATTCTAACGGTTTTCCAGGTGTTCTACTCCTAGCGTGTCTGATGGAGGTTAATCCAGAAAAGCGCTTCAAACGCAGTGAAATTTGGCTGTTGTACATTTATCAAAATCATTTCAATATGTGGATCGTGTCTTTCTGGCACATATTCCATATTCTTTCGTTTTTAATAGCCCTTTGTTTTACCTTTCTCTGTACTGTTTTTAATCGCATCCTGCAGTTGTTCAAACGTTTCATTTACTCGAAGCTCGCTTTCATTCTGTTGCTTTTCTAAAGTACGCTCTAATCGACTAATTTCGAAGGTTTGGTTTTGTTTCAACTCAGTAAAAGTTTTTCTCTGGTTTGCACTCATTTTGGAGAAAACATGATTGACTTTGGAACGGAAATCAAAGAAAGATGATTTGGTCTCCACAGCCATGTTATAGAGCGCGAGGAAATCTTGACTGCGTGCTTCTTCTTTCATGGTTAAAGTGTCGGTTCGCTTAGAAAGTGCTTCCAAGGACTGTTTCAGAAAATCAATTTCATGAAGTGGTTTAATGTTGGGAAGATGAACAAGCGCGGTCACATTTTTTGTAAGTTGATCTGTTATATTTTTAATTACAGAAATGTCCTGGCTCTGGGCATCCTGTTTTGCGTTAGAAGAGTTTTTAAAACTTTCAAGAGATTGATCTATGTGTTGATCGTTCTGGCTTGATTTGTTTTCAAGAACATTGTATTTGCTTGTCAATATGGAATATTTCTGTTGAAGTGCAGTAAATTCGGTTTTCAGTTGGTCATGATTGTGTTCCAGTTTCTGGTATTTTAGTTGAAGTAGAAGCAAAATTTCTTTTGTTTCGTTAAGTTTTCTTTCATCAACCATTTTTTGCTCTAAACTGCTGAAATAATCTTTCATCTGCGAGACCAACAGAGCTAGACTGTTATCCATATCATGTCGCAGTTTATCGGTTACCTGCCTTTGTATGGTGATTTCCTGTTCCTGTAGCTTCATTTCCTCCATGAATTTGGTCAATGTCACGTATTGTCCAGACGATGATGATCCTCCGATGGTTTGAGGGGTATCCAGGAGAAAACTTTTCACAAATTGACATCGAATAAAAATCGAAATCGAAATAAGCACACACCACGCCATCTTGTATGAATTATGTATAAATATTAAATCGGACTTTGATCTAGTACTGTCTTCCAGAATTCCGACCAGTACCTCCCCGTGGTGGAAGACGGGCCCTGCTCCAGCGACAACAAAGGATACTCTGGAGCAGCTAACACTGGCGGTGGTGTGTCATGGGCTGGACGACCCATGGCACATAGCGAGTCTATACCGATTGGTATAAGTCGACGCAGAGGGGCTTTCCCCTAGTCGCGACTATAAATACCCATCAGTCAGTGATCTAGTACTGTATATAGTGTGACTTTGAGAAAACCGAACTACTATTGATAAAATGAACATATAGTGTTTGGATTTTATATAAGCAAATAGATAAGTCTAATCGCGTCTTAAATAGTAAGTTTTTGTTCCAATTCCGTAGATAGCAATGAAGTTTGAAAAAATGTTCTTTTTTGATCATACAGTTTCCTTTAAGCAAAAATGAGTTTTTCTTGCTTTTGTAAGACCTTTGTGGAAAATGAATAATTGAAAAGTGTTATACTTATGCGACTGATATTTGGTAAGAGAATTTTTTTGATATGGTCCACTTTTTTACATTTAACCCAGTTTCATGGGTAATCTTATGTATTCTTAACCAATATATTTTTACGGCTACTCTACTCTTGCGATTTTGTGGCTATTTATTTACATATATATAGGTAACAAATATTTTTGTCGTTTGCATTTGAATCATTCATGAACTGAACGGCATTTTAGAGGGAGATTTGTCTTCAAGGGTATTCGTTTTGCGCTTCAATTATATGTTGAATAGCAAAATATTTTCTTGTCCTAATACAAAGAAAAGATGAGTTTCTAGTATGGATTCTTCACTTAGAATGACTTCGGTTTTAGCTCACCTGATCCGTATGGTCATTTCTTTGTGTCCGTCGTCCGCCCGTAGTCTTTCCGTCCATCGCCCTTAAAGTTTTAAAACGTTAACTCTTCTGACACTTTATTTACCAAACTTGGTAAGGTTGTTCATAAGAACTAAGTGCATATAACCTATATAAGGATTTTTGTGTTGTCGTAAAACATGGCCGCCGGTGCTAAAAATAGAACATAGGGGGAAATTGCAGTTTTTTGTAAGTAACTCAAAAACGGTTATATACAGATATAAAAAATGGCATGTGAATGTTATCAGCATCTCAAGCCTTAAATGCACTGTTAATGTGAAGAACATTCAACGACCCATGTAGGAATTATCGCCCATTTTCTTTCTTTGAAAAAAAAAACTGAAATTATTAAGCTAAATATATAAATCAGTACATACAATATTGGTGAAATTTAAATTACATATTGTTAAGCACATCGCCATCTACATAACATGAAAAAAAAATCAACGTTGTAGGACCATTCCTTTAGGAGTTATTATCCTTAGAACGTCAAAATTGACCATTTATAAAGTATTTCCTCAATTGCATTAAAAACGTTACCTCCTCTAACACGTTTTAAAAGTCTAATGAAACCAAACTTGGTATAATTGTTGATTAGCAGTAGGTTTATTGATTTAAGGTGAGAATTTTTTATTGGTCGTAAAAAATGGTCGCCGTTGCTAAAAATAGAACATAGGGGAAAGTTGTAATTTTTTGCTATTACCTCAAAAACGGTGACAGATTTTTAAGCCTTATGAAAAGAAAAACGATCAACACCTAAAGATCTACATATCCTGTGAAACTTTGAAGAAGATCCAACAACCAATGTTGGAGTTATTACCCTGTTAGCTACTCGATATCCTAAAATTAATGAAAAAAAGTCAAAGATGTAGGACCGTTTATTTAAGGAGTCATTTCCCTTAGAATGTCGAAAGCAGAAAATTATTTAAAAAGGCTTTCAATTGCTTAAAGACATAGAACCTATCAATTTCGCAATTTTTGACATTGAATAAAAAGTACATATATTGATAATATACTATCTAAAACTTACCTTTACCAACATAAAAACTCAATGTTTTGCAGTTTTCTATAAAATAATCTTCTTTTGATTATTCGCATTGATTAAGTATTGTCCAGCATAAATATTTACTTTTGGTAAACTGGGTACTGTTAAACTGAGAAATGAAATGTAACCAAACGAGGCGAAGAGAAAACGAAATAGGTAAATTAGGAAAAACGACTGATGTCGGCTAAAATCAATTCAGTTTTCTTTTTTTTTTACCAGTTTTGCTCGATTTTGTTTTCTTTCTTTATAGATTTCGGTTGCTTATTTTACTGTTTACGTTCCCATCTTTATCGATATCGTTTTTCTTCCGCTCCGTTTCGTTTGGTTAATTTTTGTTTCTCAGTTAACCGGTACCCGCAAATGTTTACATTCTATAATTAGTTTGTCCTCTTTTTTGACACTGCGTTTTTTTCTTCAGTTTTCCGTCGAAAAGGATACTTTCTGGCAGGTTTTTTGAAAATTTAACAGTTTCTTTTAAGGTTTTACAATATATTCTTCAAATAGTGTGAATTTCATTATTTTTCAAAAATTGCCGAAATGATAGGTTATTATGTCTTTAAATATTATTTTTTATTTTACTGTATAAAGTTCAACCATGTTGTCAGATGACCCCTTTAATATTAAAATTATCCTCATTTTATTGTCAGATAATTTTTGCTTAATAGTCTTTATGCATATTAGTTAAGCGAACGATTCAGGCTCCTGTGAGCCTCTCGTTATGTTATCTTTAACGAAATGCAACAAGAAGCATATATCATTGGTGTACATGTTTGTTAGGTTCTTTTTTTAATTAAAGATGCCTGAAAGTCTAAATTTTCATTGTGAAATTTAAAGAGTATAAGACTTCTAAGATGCATAGTTTAAGTCTTACTTTTGTAATTTTGCAGCCTGTTAGATATATGGATCTACAATATTCTCTTTTAGTCTATTCACCCAGTTCCGAAGTTTTGTTTTTACCTTTATTTGGCTTTTCAACTTTTGGTTTGAGCGTCTGCTTTGAATTTTTTCTATAGACGAAACGTACACCAGACGCAGTTTTAGAACTCTTCGTATAAAATCTTGATGTTACTTTGTAGAAAAGGTTTGAGGTTAACAGTTTGAATAAAATGGCTGATATTTTCGTGTTTTTTTCATTAGTCTATGTGTAGTCTAAACTACACATTCAATTACTAAATAAGACATTGCAGCGTCTATAGATAGATTTTTTTGCATAATATTGTAATATTTATTACGTGCCTTCTTGATACGTTTTGCCGGAGTATTTTCTTTGTATTTTTCAGTTAGCCTTAATATGTAGAAAAATATAAACCATGCCCTGTCATTTGGCCTCCACTTGTAAGGTAATTTCATTATTGTTGTTATTAATAATACAAATACCAAAACGGGTATAAACCGGATAATTTGGTTATGCTGTAAATGTATATTATAAGGAGATAGCTCACATAAGCAAAGCATTCGAAGGTCAAAAACCAAAGGTATTTAACGAAAAGTACTCAAATCGAAAACAGTTCAAACAGAAAAGCCAAAGCCAGCACTGAGGATATCGATCATTTCCATTACAAGGAAACAAACATGGTCTTTTAAACAGTTTTGATTTTTACAATCGGGAAATTTCGACGATGAAAGTATTAAAACTTATGGTAAAAAACAGAAGCAAAGAGAACGGGATATTAGAGTGTTAAAGGTCCGAAAGGGCATGCAATGACAAACTCGTGTCAGACAAGTCTGACGAACAGGCCTGGAGTTCACTTGTGAGCCTCTGGTCCACCAGCAGTGGATATCGACCTATTAACGTTTAATACGGAAATCCTTTAGGAACAAATTATGCGTTATTTAAGATACAACTTGTACGGAAAGAAAAAAAAAGAGAAAAAGGTAATCTGGTAACACGAAAGAGAACATAATCTGCTTATGCTATACTAAGTATTTTGACGATATACGCCTTATATTTTACTTCTATATGTAGTTTTAGCTCCGCATAGACTATGGGAAGAGGTTACAAGAAGCCTGAATCGCCCACCTGGTCCTTAAGCCATATGGGACTTCTTTAACAGCTTCGACCCAAAGGTGACTTTAGTAGAGTTTATTGAGCTGAAGGTATATGCGAGCAATGACTTTTCTCTATCTGCAATATTTTTCATTCAATAGGACAAAAAACGTGAAAAAAACTCGGCTTTTTTACCTTTAAAGTGCCATAGTTCCTATAAGGGGTCATCTGACAGCTTCGATCTATTGGGAATGTTGGAAATGTGCTAGAAGAGCGTCATAATATTGTAACGATATGTTCTTGTGACGTTACTCTTATAGGTTCCTTATATAGTTAGCGTAGCCATCTTGCTTACGTAAAACTAATAAACACAACGCAAATGCACAACTTTTTCATATTTACACTCCCTTACATCGTTATTGATACCGAAAGTTCCGAGGAAACTTACTCCGAAATCAAAATGATTTCGATTAGAAATAACGGAACAGAAAAGTGGGATTTGAACGCTCTTCAAAATAACAAATACCAAAACGCGGGTATAAACGGTTAATTAATTTGGATATGCTATATATCGATATTTCAAGGAGTAACCTCTCATCAGTAGCATTTAAATCAAAACATTGGAAGGTCAAATTCCAAAACTGTTGAAAACGAAAAGTACTCAAAACCAAAATGTTCGAACAAGGAAGCCAAATCCAGCACCGAGGATATCGACCATGTGCATTACAAGGAAAGAAACCTGGTGTTTTAAACAATTTTGAATTTGAAAGAACGGAAATTTCAGCCACAAAAATATTTGAAAATTTATGGTCAATCGTGTCAGACAAGTCTGACGACCAGGCATGTGATTACCCTCGGGGACCTCTGGTCCACTCGCAGCGGTTATCGCCCAGTGGTTTCAAAATTACAAATACCAAAATGCGGGTATAAACGGTTAATTTGGATATGCTATATATCGATATTTCAAGGAGTAACCTCTCATCAGTAGCATTTAAATCAAAACATTGGAATGTCAAATTTCAAAACTGTTGAAAACGAAAAGTACTCAAAACCAAAATGTTCGAACAAGGAAGCCAAATCCAGCACCAAGGATATAGACCATGTACATTACAAGGAAAGAAACCTGGTGTTTTAAACAATTTTGAATTTGATAGAACGGAAATTTCAGCGAAAAAAAAAACCATAAGAAATTTTATGGTAAATCGTGTCAGACAAGTCTGACGACCAGGCTTGTGATTACCCTCGGGGAACTCTGGTCCACCAGCAGCGGTTATCTATAAATATAAACAAATTTTCAGAACAATTCATAACATTTAAAAAAAAGAACTAAAAAAAGATGTCACTTCCTGTAAATAGTTGTCATTTCCTCATACGTTTTTTATTTGGATATGAAAAAAAAATTGTCCAATTAAATTGCAGTATTCTAATTAAATTTATTGTATTTTGGATCGAAAATCAGTACCCAACTATCGTTTTGGTAAGTTGATTGTCAATTCGAAAGAAGGGTTTTAGTAAGTTTCTTCCTATGTAAGTTATAAGAACATTGATCTAAATATTTCCATGATATCAGATTTAGACTCACACTAAGTCCACTTTTTATCAAAATAATTAAAATTAATATTCATATATATTTATTTAAACACAATAAGTTCAATTCTTTAACGGTGTATTCTACTTCACTTTCACAATAGAAAATCTTGAATGCTGATCTCCTCGTACACTAGTTGTAGTACCACCAATTTGTGTCCAGACAGTGTCACCTGGTTGAAGGTCAATAACAAAAACGCTCTTTAATTTCTCTAGTAATATGTTTAATATGTTCTATCATTTAATCCTTTTTTAATTCCCATTTTACTGACCCCCTTAAATTCTATCCCTGTCCATCTGCTAACTACATTTTAACTTTCTTAAACTTTTAAAAGTCAAACATTCTTTTCGAGAAACATATTAATTACAAATGACACAGTCGATAGTCTCAACATACGCCTTATATTCTCAACATGCGCCCGATATTCTCAACATCGGTTAAAAATGCAAGTTTGGACGTTTTACATGCATTTTAGGTCTAAATGATGTTAGGTATCTAAGTTTATGATCAAAACAAACCTATTTGACAATTAATCCGTCTCTGAAATACCAAGAATTTGCGAAACTCGGATAATAAAAAATTAGGGGTCGATCTTTGAATTAGAAAACGTGACTTTTTTTCAACTTGTGCAAGTCGCCCAGCTTTGATAACAGGCTGAAATATGTATTTATTAACATTGTTGGAAAGGAAAATCAACTGGCCGTTGCCTGACATTCTTCGATTTTTCACAAATGTGAGTATAAATGAGAAAATTTGAAAAGCCAAGGGTCATATCTCCTCGATTCTCCGCTTCAACACAAATTATAGTCTCAACCGGAAACGACCGTGAGTTTTTTTCTGTGCTCAACATTTGGTTGAGACTATCGAGATTCCCAGGTGTTAATTATGAATTAAACGTCGTTCAAGACGATGATGTTAGCTTCCATATTTCATAAAAAATATGTAGAACAAGCTTGTTTCCAGCGACAAAGACAACTAATATTTACGCAGAAATGGTGTCTAGTAAATGTGTTGTATGTTGTTATCATTAACTGACTGGGGTATTTCCTTGACATTTGGCATATAGAATAATGAGTGACAAACTCACTTTTAATCAAATTACAAATAGATACATTAGTCCTTATCGATATATATAAAAAAACTCACAAATAGACATTAGTCAATAATGTATTTTATTTCACTTTGACAATAGAGAATCTTGAATGCTGATCTCCTCTTACATTAGTAGCAGTACCACCAATTTGTACCCAGACAGTGTCACCTGGATAAAGGTCTAAAACAATTGTTGCTGAGGAGGAATGCCACCAAATGCTTTGTTGGTGTTTGTAATTTTTCATGTACACATTACCATTCACATAAAAATGGAATTCAGCATCGTTGGAATCAAATTCTAAGGTTGTGGATACCAAGTACAATCCTCTTTTTTCACACACGAATTTACCGCTGCTTTTAAACTGGGACACATTGTCTATTCCAACACTGAACTGCACATCGGAAAATTTAACAATAGTCCCAACGTAAAGGCTGTTAAGAGACAAACCTTGCACGAAGGTGGTCATGGCAACTGAAAGAAAATATTATGATTTATTATGAAAACTTTTAACTATTTAATTAAAAAAGGTCAGTTCATAACTTAAGTCTACAAAATTTATAAAGTCATCAACACGTAAGATTTGTTTTATATATTATAATTATATCATATAACTTTGAATGAAAACGACACACCTAAGGTATGACCGAGCCTCGATTGTCAAATAGACATTAACAGGTACGTGCATTTGATTTGTTGAGAAACGAGAAACCATGATGGCACAAGCTGACTTGGTACATTGAGCAAGGTTTTCTCGTTCATTATTACCTTCTATATTGAAATTTTAAAAATCAAGACCTGGTGCAAAAACAAATTGTTGCGAACACAAAGGATTGCGTGAAGTGATAATCTCGGTACAATATAAAACAGTCTTACCTTCCTCAGTACTGTTATTTATCTCATTCTGCAGTAGTTCAATCGTCTCATTCACTCGTTGCTCAGTTTCTCCTATTTTCCGAATAATACTCTCCATACTTTCATTTTGGCGCTTTTCTAAATTACGTTCCAGTCGACTAATTTCAGAGCTTTGGTTTTGTTTTATCTCGGTAAAAAATCGGCTTTGGTTTGCACTCATTTCGGAGAAATCGTGATTGACTTTGGAACGGAAATCAGAGAAAGATGACTTGGTATCGACAGTCATGTTATAGAGGGCGAGGACATCTTGACTACGCGCTTGTTCTTTCATGGTTAAAGTATCAGTTCGCTTAGAAAGGGCATCCATGGACTGTTTCAGCACATCTATCTCATGAAGAGGTTTGATATTTGGAAGCTGATAAAGCGCGGTCACTTGTTTTGCGATCTCATCTGTTTTATTTTTAATCAAAGAAATTTCGTGGCTCTGTGTGTCCGCTTTAGAATTTGTCGTGTTCTTTAAACGTTCTAAGTCGTGATCGAGCTGGATGATCTGGCTCAATTTGGTTTCCAAAACACTCATTTTGCTTTCTAACGCCGTATTCTGTTGTCGGAGAGCAGTATGTTCGGTTTTCAGTTGGTTATGATTTTGTTCCAAAGTTTCGTACTTTCGTTGTAAGAGAAACAAGCTACTAAGTGTTTCATTTAATTTTTTCTCGTCGACAACGGTGTCTAACTGATCTTTTATTTGCGATGCCAACAAGGCCAGACTTTGATCAACATCTTGACGCAACTGACTCACAAGCTGTCTCTGAACGGCAAATTCCTGTTCTTGAAGCTTTTTATTGTCCATAAATGATGCTACGGTCACATACTGCCCGGATGAAGCTAAAGAACCACCGTTTGACTGAGGATTATCCAAAAGAAATCCATTGACACAGAAAAAATGGATGAAAAACAAAACTAACAGCAGGCACATAGTTAAAGGATATTCAAATCACGGTCAAAAAGAAATATAAAAAGATCTTGATTTTAACTATTCGAGAGAGATAACCGTTATTACTTTGATAAAAATTGTACTAGTTTTGAGCCATTTCTGCTTAATACGGCAATGAGTAAACAAATAACGTAGATTAATCGTTTAACATGTTTATGCCCGCGAAAGTTTTACTCATGTCCGCCCGTCTGTACAAAGGAGTAAAGCCACGAAGGCCCTAAATCGGCCCGATATTTTCACTTTTTTTTTCAACTACCATAACTTGTCAAAAATTTAACCAAAATATGCTAAGGTATGAACAAACTTTTCATATCTTTAAGATTTAGCAAAATATTTACACCACAGGTTTAGCCTTGAGACTTTAAACAGGCCATAAATTTGAAACTTCCTCATTTTTCACACATTTTCACTGGTTTCTCTGCATATTTCGTCAAAATTAGTATTGGCCACATTCCTCGACCATCGTAATTTTTTATAATTAATTTATAATATCATAATACACATTTCTATCACAAAATAATTTTGGTCGACAGGTGTGGCCCATTTCATACTCACGAGTTTATACATGAAAATCAAGGAAAACTGTCATAAATTGTCATTTTTCACAAAATAGTCTATGTTAACCTCACTGTTCTCCTTTTTGATAAGCAATTGAAGGAAAAATATTGCAATTCATGATATATAAAGACTAATGAAAATCAATGCAGAAACTACAAGCAGATATATCAAAGTTTCTGTCAAGATTTCCTTGAAATCCGTACATGAAAATGATTTGAAAATTGATAGGGTGATTCAATTTCATGAGTTGTGCGTCCATAGCAAAAATTCAGACCTGTCGGACCATTACTTTTCGTTTAGGACTGGGCAAAAATTAGTGAAAATTTAAGTATGAAAATCTCCGTAAACTTAACAAAAAAAATGTACATGACAATGATTTGAAATAGAATAGGGTGGTTCAGTATCATAAGTGACTTCGAGATCTATCGGACTTCTACATAGCGGGGGCATCTGTGTCCCATTGACACATTCCTACTATAATTTTAAACGATCCAATGAACAGGAGACACATCTGAGCTTTTCTGATGTTTTAGTTAAGGTCTGTGAACTTTTAAACAAACTTCATCATTAATGTTTTAAAAATCAGAAAAGTATGGAATGGAATTAACAAGGAACATATAACAGTTCATTGACTAGAGACAAATTCTGAAGGCTTATTTTATTCTTACACTGTACTGCAGATCATTTTGCTTGTAACCACTCCTAAGATTTATGCTGGTTTATCTCCTTTTAAATAGAAATGTATCCTGTAAATACGCTAAAATAATTGTTTTCCAACCCCAAGTCTTTTGTTAGCAACATTTGCTTTCATAAAATTTAATTTAAGGTAAAAATAAATAATTGCAGCGAAAGAAAAGCATTCGATCGTTTTGAAACCAACTGATAATAATTAAAGAAGAATTGGAGCCAAATTAAGGTCAGTATTAGTATTGTTTTCTAGACTTTTAAATCCTTTATGATGGCATAATTTATGAATCTATAGCGTTTTGTTCCACGCGTAAATGGTTAAAAATGAATAACAAAATAATGAAAAATAGCAAAATGAATTAAATCAAATAATATTTCTGGTGCAATATATTTTCACAGGCAAAGGGTTACGATAAGATTTTGTTTCGCTACTCGATATCATGGCTTGCGAAGAAGGGCAGGCGTGGATCCAAAGAAAGGCGTACCCCCTTAAACTGACAAAACCAAAACATAAACTTTTTACGCCCCCCCCCCCAACTCAAATCCTGAATCTGCCTCTGAAAGGGACAATAAAATCAAAGAACAGTAATGATCAATCTCAAATGATCAATCGGGTAAACGACTAAGGTAGTTTCACAATAGAGAAATTGAAGATCTCAATGGTCCTGACTTGGGACAGGCATGTGTATTTATATAGTGGGTTGAATAATGCATTTTGATACCAACCCCTATTTTTCATTACCCGCTTACTATCTGTAGTGACACAAGTGTTTCGACACGATTTGAAAAGTAGATCATCTCAATACAGGTAGATTTACCTATGTATCTAGAGCAATTTATAAAATAAAAGGTATATACACCATAAATTATTTTGAAACGTATTGTATTTGTTACCTATGAAGTTATTGACTTCCGCGTTTAATGTTAAGGGAACGAAGACATGACGATGAAAGATATCTGTTTGATTTTGGTATTTATCAACATGTTTGTTTGTTTCTGTCTTTGTCAAGGTAAGATTAAGAATAATAACTTTTTATAGATACTTTTTTGGTAATGGGAGCAGGTTGCAATAGAGTGGTGAAACCCTACATCACTTTCCTTACGTGGCCTTCTAATAAAGCTAAAAAAATTGCTATGTACTTTTCAATTTAAAGCATGTTAAAATTAAATGTAGAACACGGTGTGGGTGTTTTGACAAACAAGGTGGACCACCAAGCACAAGAATCTACTTTCCCCCGGGGTAACAAGAGCGCCTATAACATCAATTTGAAGCCTCATATCTGTTCATAATTTATTTTTGTATTCATACATCTATATGAATTATTCAGCATCAAGAAGAGTTGCTGAATACTAAACTTCTACACATTGGCTTATCTAATATTAAGATAACATATTTTGTCAACATTTTTAAAAGAAAGTCTAAATTTTTGGTAAAAGTAGACTGATAGGTAAAAACACCAAACTTTAAAAAGTACGATAAATATACAGTTTTGTATCATTTCTGTTAAGCACCCATTTGCTACGTTGCATTTTCATCTCCCCTTTTCCGTTAAGCATTCAATTGCCACTTGCATGTTCATTCCCCCTTTTCCGTCTAGCATTTATTCACTACTTGCATATTCACCCCCCTTTCAGTTATGCATCCATTTGCTCATTGCTTGGGCACCCCCCCCTTTTTGCTTTAAGCATTCATTTGCTACTTGCATGTTCATCCCCATTTGCGTTTAGCATTTTTTGGCTTCTTGTATGTTCATTCCCCATTTCCATTTATTTCGCTTTAACATTTAAGAAATGGTCGCTATATATATATATATGGATGCCATTGTTCTAGACAAGTTTTAAAGAATTAAGAATTTCCTGGAAATTATGTAATGCAAATTATTTCATCTACAAAAGAATTTGTAAACACATAAATTGATGTTACTGCATACATTATATTATTCTTATATAAAATCTTTAATTCAATAATAATTTGAACTTAATTGGACGGTTCACTGTTACAGGTATAAATGCATGCACACTATATGAAACATGCTTTTAAATAATGAACAAATAAGTCTACACCTCCAAAGATCGAACTTCTTGGGCAACCAATACCGTATGTAACTGGGGTTAAACATGTTGGTGTTGTTCTGAACACCAGTGCATGGAACTCATATAGAAATGATTAGACATGTGTGCACGTCATTAAGATCTTTTATGATGAGCCTACTTCGTTCAGGTGTACACTCTCGAGCTATGAATCCAATTATTAGTGGGAAATTAGTCAAATCAATGTGTTATGCAAAATGTCTATATGGGTGTGAACTATGGTTGATAAACGATACACAAATGCTAATGTTGGAACGAGCACAAAGATACATTCTAAAATCTATACAAGGGTTTGATCGTCTGACAAGATCTGATATGTGTGCAGGTTTACTCGGGTGGTGGACAATTGAGGGATACATAGACTGCCGAAAACTTATATTCCTTGGTCGACTCTGCAGACTTGACAATAAACTTCTTCCGAAACAAGTGTTTCTAACACGTTTATTTATGCACAGCGTTAATGGAGAACAGAAGCATTCAGGTTTCATAACGGATATATACAGACTATTACAGAAGTACAATTTGGAAATGTTCATTGTCGAATTTATGAGGAACTTTACTTTTCCATCAAAACTTCAGTGGAAGGCTACTGTAAAAAATGCTGTGAACAAACTTGAAGGAGATCAATGGTTATCTCGAATGGGAACCGAATCAGATTTCAACATATTTAAAAAGATTCATACATCCTTAACACCTCACATTCTGTGGAAACTAGCGATTCGCCATCCTGATTACCGAGAACCAGTTCAATTTTGTATGAAACTTGTGGTAACATTGAGAGAACTCGGTCGAGTAGAACTTTGTCATAAATGTGGTGTATTATATGACGATCCAGCATGTCATATTGCTATGAATTGCGTCTGCACATCCGGACTACGAGATGAACTATGGTGCAACATCATCAATATTAGTGACATTATGTTCAGTGTCTACTTACACTCCTTACCTGACATGGAACTTTTCTACGTACTTCTAGGTGGCCCACTTAACTATGAACTTGACTATGATGATGAAGAATGCTTTCGATTGTTTTCTGTAAAGTACATCATGGACAGTGCTAAACTTTATTATCGCTGACTTTCAACTCCATGCAGTAGTTTTTGTTCAATTTTTAATCTGACATTATTCTTTTTTTTGTAATTATGTTCATATGCTTTGTTTCATGATATTGTTCCCATACACTCTTCTTGATTGAAGGAATAAAAGATAATAATATAAAATCTTTAATTTAATAATAATTTGAACTTAATTGGACGGTTCACTGTTACAGGTATAAATGCATGCACACTATATGAAACATGCTTTTAAATAATGAACAATTTTGACATGCATCTTCAGTGGCCGACCAAAAAAGTTCGAAAAGGGGGGGGGTGTCAACTTTGGTCATGCTTCTATGATTTCCTATACATCCAACATTTTTTTTCCGCTAAAAGGGGAGGGGGCTAGCCAAGTTGATAAAACTTTAAAAATGTTAATGAAACTTTACTTATACTTTCATGCATGAGAAAGTTAGAAAATCACGACATATTTTCATCTCATTTCAGGAACCAGGAAGACATATTTCACCTACTATCATATTTCCCTCTTTATTATCTTTATAAAGGGAGATTTGTGTGCAAATATTTATTTTCATAACTTATCCCGAAGTATGAAAATGCATTTGTTTAGCGTTGGGGTTGATCATGTTTTTGGCAAATACAAAGTGCAGTAATTTAAGTCCCATTTTGGGCCTCTCTACGAATAGAATTACATGTACTAATTGTTATGGAAAAGATTTACTAAATGCTATTTATGTCACACGAATGAACAACATTACCTTTTTCTAATATTTTTTTAAGCATATCATCTGACATTGATGAACAAAGGTGCAAAATAAACCCAAATGAATGTGTAACTAAGATTCCTGTCAAAGGGGCAGAAATTTTGGTAATTTAATTTTTTCGCTAGATAGCTCCACTTTGGTCCAGAAATTCTGGTCATGGCTTCTAAATTTACATTAATAGATCAGAATCTCTGGTTCATGATGACGGAGGCTTTGTAAATAACAAAGTAAGCTCTAAAAATCAAACATTTTATTTGCTTTGTCAGTTTTAAAATCCTGTTTTAAGTGTCCAGCTCATTTTGTAAACATAAGTTCGAAATGTGGGACCAAGTTAGGCTCTTATCATACCTCGTCCATTTGATAAGAGTCTGGGTCAATTAGGAACGCTGCATAAGGCATTCCCATAATAAGCTAATAGCTTGTTCCAAAAAATAAGTCTACTTAATGTCAAATATGTTTTTATATACAGAATGCAGCTTTGAAGCAGACTTTTGTGGATGGTCACAAGACAACTGGAAAAGAACAACAAAGTCGGACTATAGTTCAGCAGGTCCGCCGTCTGCATATCATGGGCGTAAGTATATCAATCAATCAATCAATCAATCAATAAATGAAACAACCACCAACCACCCAATATTAATCAATCATTTATTTCTAATGTTGAATATGAAATATCTAAATGGGTATATCATCTGTATAAACTGGTCATATACTTTTCATATCACAAATTTTTCATGGATGTTTAACCATTGAAATCTATATTTATTATATGTTTTGAAGTAAAATATAAATTCATAAAAATGGCTGATGTAGGTTTTTAAATATTATAAAATTTAATGATGAAAAGCATCGGGTGCGATACCTACAAGGTTTAAGGTTGTCCAATGAATGCCAAACGTTACAAATACATATACACTACTTACATCGTTTTCGTCTTAATATTTGTAGCCGTTTCACCTAAACAAATAGATTTGAAATTGTGTGAGTATGGTTATACTTTGTCTTGGTAGAGACTACATAGCTGAGTTTACATTGTTTTCAGTGAAACTGGTATTGTTCTATATATATGACATATAAGTCCATATTTGATAAAGTTCTATGAATTATTGGCCGGATTTCACGAGTGAAAAATCCAAGTTATAAAATGATTAATGTCGGGCGGTGGGCGGGCGGTAGCTGCAATAATGTAGCTCCTTCGACATCTTTTTGATAAGGCGGAGCTACAAAGGGGTTCCATTAAGTATGTTTAGCCTTCACAAGACTAAAGATAGATTGAGATAGTCAGGAAACTTTGATGCGCACTAGCTTCCGTTAATTTTTATTTAAAAGTTTCGTAAATATTAGTTTTGACGATAATATTGTCACTTTTTCTATGTTGATCATGAACTTACTATGAAGTTCAAGATCAAAATTACCAAAAAGTAGAATTTGGTGATAAAAAACTTAATATTTTTAGGTTATATCACAAATTCACCATGAAAGTATTAATGAACTATATACAGCCACTCAAAAATCGAACTAAAACACACTCAAACTAAGCGTGTGAATTTCAGGCGGCTCCTCCATACGTTGGGTGTATGTTATCATCGGGTTCGAGTCATAGTTAGAGTTCGAGATAAAGTTCGAGTTAGAGTTGGAGTTAGTTAAAAATTTCAGCTAACTCGAAACAGTGATTATCATGGAAATAATCGAGTTACGACTCGAGTTCGAGTTAGAGTTCGAGTTACAGATCGTGTTTGAGTTCGAGTTACAGATGGAGTTAAAGTTCGAGTTACAAAACGATTGTGTATTAATTTTTTTTGCTCACTTTCTTTATCATTTATATTTGCAACTTTGCTGCATGTAACCAGCAATCTACTTTGAGATACTAACTTAGTAAGGTACTGATTCATATTAATAATGCGGTTACAGATAAAACCCCGACTACAATGGAAAAATATTAACATCAGATATTTATTTTTCTTCTTAAACAAATTCGGACATCCATTAAAATGCTTCTGACGCAACAATTCTAACACAGTGATATGTTAGGGAGCAACCATTTGATTTTTTAGGGGGAGCGGAACGGGGGGGGGGGGTTATGATGAATTTGAAATAAAAGGCAGGATGACAAAAATCAGGAAAATAAAAGCTGGACGGTGCTCTGAATTAAAAAAAGGCAGGATGGCATCTGTCTGAAAAAGATTATGTTAAGTTAAAAAAAAATGTGCACTAAACAAAATTCTAGGCTTCGGTTTTTCAAAAATAAAAAGGCGGGACGAAGAAAATATCCATACCCCCCCCATAAAAATCTAATGGTCGTTCCCTTACTGTTCGATTGTTGTTGTCTTCATTCAAGAAACTTGATAGATAACAAGTAAATCTGTGAGCTATTGCTCACAAGTGGTACGCCAGCTCCCAAAATAATGCCTTGCGTTAAAAAGTATTCGGTAAAGTATAACAGGAGATATACATAGGATAAGTTATAAAAAAAACCCCAAACATTTACGTCATACAGTTGCTTGGAAAATTACGGAAGGACGAACGAAAGAACTGTCCAGTACCGGAGAATATGTATACCAAGTTTTTATTATACCCCCGCTTGTAAATTGGGCGGGAGATTGCCACATTGGTACATATTTGCTTCTTGTTCACAGTCTTTGTGACATTACGTAAATATGAACATTTATTGGTTTTTAATCATATCTACACATATATTTATAAATGAGTATGTTGCAAGGCGACAACCTTAAACAGTTTAAAGGAAGCAGAGGTACTATTTGCAGCGCGACGGGTGTGCTATAGCAGGCAGGAACTGCTTACTCTTCCGGAGCACCTGAGTTCACTCTTGTTTCGACTTGAGTTCGCGTTGTTGATTGATATTCAGTTATTTTGTGTTTCAATGTTTTACATGTTGTCTGTTTTTGTCTCTGCCCTTTCGGACTTTTGACATTCGGATACCCCATTGGTACCTCTGCTTCTACCAATGGGGTATCCGAATGTCAAAAGTCCGAAAGGGCAGAGACAAAACCAGTGAACACCAACAAAGGTTATGTTTGACAACAACCATGTAATTGCGCTAAAAAAATATCAAACTCGAACTCTAACTCGATCTGTAACTCGAACTATATCTCGAACTCGAGTAGTAACTCGATTATTGCCATAAAAATCACTGTTTCGAATTAGCTCAAATTTCAACTCGAACTCGAAAAATAACTCGAACTCTAACTCAAACTTTAACTCTTACTCGAGTCGTAACTCGAACTTTAACTCGAACTCGATGATTACCTACATCCCATTACGTTCAATGGGACCCCATTAAAACCCTCGTTAGAGGGTTTTACTATTAGAACTAGGCGGATGGGGGTTCGGGTAACAATTTCCTCAGCAACTACTAAACACAGCCACTTGATATTTGGTATATAGCATCGTGGTAGGGTCCCATAACACGGGCTTTGATTTCAGGTCTGTCGCTCACCTACTTCCTGTTTAACGAAATTCGACCAATAATGACTTTGACAGATTTGTTTTGGTGGTGTAATATGCATTATCAAATTATCGGTCAGTTGCAAGATATAAAGACAATAACCACTGGCTGCTGGTTTCGATCCTTTGGAGAAACCAGTTTAGTTGTTTTATAGCAGTAATTCCTCATCTCGAAATATCCACCTGGTAAAATGTTAAGCACAGCTAGACTTTTTGTGCTTTTCAATGGTTTGAAATAATATTTAGGCCAGCTTTAATTCTTTATAGATGATTAAAACGGTGTGAGCGTTCGGTTAAAAGGACATGTTCCCATTGAATAGTGGCAGATAACTCTTCAGCAAACTAGACGCCAAACTAGTAGTATGAGACCAAGGATAATATCAGTCATGGTACATACTCAAAATTGACTGTTTGACCATACAATATCAATTTACGATTTACATTTTTAAATGCAATTCGACTTTTAGGTTCAGGTGACCATACTTTTCGAAAACCATGTTTATGTACAAAAGCCTTCTTTTTTGCTATGTCATGATATGTAGATAAAATATGGCCATCACTTGGCGTCCGTCGTCGTCGTCCGTCGTCGTCGTCATTAACTTTTTTTCAAACTTCTTCTCCTCTGAAACGGCTGAACAGATTCAAACCAAGTTTGGTCTGATGATACCTTAGGGTATCCCCCACCGAACTGATGTGGGGATTTTTGATTTGTCGAAAAACATGGCCGCCGTTTCTAAAAATAGACCAGGGGGTCAGACTACTGTTTTTGGCTTGTAAATCAAAAAGTATAAGAGAAAGATGAAATCTGATGCCACCCTACTGCTTCAGCATTAAAAGCTCTACAAAAGTCTCCATTTGGTCCAAGTTGTCAGATAACCCCTTATAGGGGTTACAGCCCCTTACAGGTGAAAAATAGCATTTTTTCATGTTTTTGCCCTATAGTATGAAAACTATTGCAGATAGAGAAAAGCTGTTGCTTGCTTAAATGTTCAGCTCATTTAGCTCTACAAAAGTCTCCATAGGGTTGAAGTTCTCAGATGACCCCTTATAGGGGTTACGGCCCCTGAAATAATGTTTTTTCATGTTCTTTGCCTGTAGAAAGAAAACTATTGCAGATAGAGAGAAGCTGTTGCTTGCTTAAATGTTCAGCTCATTTAGCTCTACAAAAGTCTCAATAGGATTGAAGTTGTCAAATGACCCTTAGTATGGGTTACAGTCCCTTAAATAACCTTTTCCATGCTTTGGCCTTTAGAATGAAAACTATAGCAGATAGAGAAAAGCTGTTGCTTGCTTAAATGTACAGCGCATAAAGCTCTACAAAAGTCTCCATAGGGTTGAAGTTCTCAGATGACCCCTTTTATGGGTTACGGCCCCTAAAATAACGGTTTTTCGTGTTTTTGGCCTGTAGAATGAAAACTATAGTAGATAAAGAAAAAAACTGTTGCTTGCTTAAATGTTCAGCTCATTTAGCTCTACAAAAGTCTCCATAGGATTGAAGTTGTCAACTGACCCTTAGTATGGGTTACAGCCCCTAAAATAACCTTTTTCATGTTTTTGGCCTTTAGAATGAAAACTATAGCAGATAGAGAAAAGCTGTTGCTTGCTTAAATGTACAGCGCATAAAGCTCTACAAAAGTCTCCATAAGGTTGAAGTTCTCAGATGACCCCTTATAGGGGTTACGGCCCCTAAAATGATGTTTTTTCATGTTTTTGGCCTGTAG
Organism: Arcuatula senhousia; assembly: GCA_963971305.1. Classification (NCBI taxonomy): domain Eukaryota; kingdom Metazoa; phylum Mollusca; class Bivalvia; order Mytilida; family Mytilidae; genus Arcuatula; species Arcuatula senhousia. The sequence goes on along the minus strand of OZ020303.1, from coordinate 40,744,356 downwards.
AAAGAAAACTATGCAGATAGAGAAAAGCTTTTGCTTGCTTAAATGTTCAGCTCATTTAGCTCTACAAAAGTCTCAATAGGATTGAAGTTGTCAAATGACCCTTAGTATGGGTTACAGCCCCTAAAATAACCTTTTTCATGTTTTTGACCTTTAGAATGAAAACTATAGCAGATAGAGAAAAGCTGTTGCTTGCTTAAATGTACAGCGCATAAAGCTCTACAAAAGTCTCCATAGGGTTGAAGTTCTCAGATGACCCCTTATATGGGTTACGGCCCCTAAAATAACGGTTTTTCGTGTTTTTGCCTGTAGAATGAAAACTATAGTAGATAAAGAAAAAAACTGTTGCTTGCTTAAATGTTCAGCTCATTTAGCTCTACAAAATATAGGGTTGACATCAAGACCAGGTTAGCGATTTAGGCTCCTGGGAGCCTCTTGTGTTAGTTTGTGACAATCATGTTGAATTGTGCTTAACAATTCATACCGGTATTTATGTCTCCCCTTCCTAGAAGGGGGAGACATATTGTTTTTGTGTCAGTTCTTCTTCTTCTTCTTCTTCTTCTTCTTCTCATACAAAGCGTGTCCGGGCCATAACTTTTTTATCCTTTGAAATAGGACTTTGATATTTGGCATGTGGATGTATCACCATGAGACGATGTGTCGCGTCCCAGAATGACCTTCATATGACCTTGACCTTTGACTTTAAGGTCAAATAAATGCTGATTTTACATCCAAAGTGTTCCGGGCCATAACTTTTTTGTTCTTTGACATACGGCTTTGATATTTGGCATGTGGATGTATCACCATGAGACGATGTGTCACGTACCAGAATGACCTTCATATGACCTTGTCCTTTGACCTCAAGGTTAAATTAATGCTTATTTTACATGGAAAGTGTGTCTGTGCCATAACTTTTTTGTTCTTTGGTATAGGGCTTTAATATTTGACATGTTGATGTATAACCTTGATATTATGTGTTGCGTACCAGAATGACCTTCATTTGACCTTGTCCTTTGACCCCAAGTTAAATTAATGCTTATTTTACATGGAAAGTGTGTCTGTGCCATAACTTTTTTTGTTCTTTGGCATAGGGCTTTAATATTTGACATGTTGATGTATTACCACGCGATTATGTGTTGTGTACCAGAATGACCTTCATATGACGTTGACCGTTGACCTCAAGGTCAAATTAAAGCTAATTTTACATGCAAAGTGTGTCCTGGACATAACTTTTTATCCTTTGATATTTGGCATGTGGATGTATCACCATGAGACGATGTGTCCTGTACCAGAACGACCTTGACCTCAAGGTCAAATTAATGCTTATTTTATGTGTAAAGTGTTTCCTGGTCATAACTTTTTATCCTTTGATATTTAGCAGGTGGATGTTTCGCCATGAGACGATGTGTCACGTACCAGAATGACCTTCATATGACATAGACCTTTGACCTCAAGATCAAATTAATGCTATTTTTACACGTAAACATGTCTGGGCCATATATATTTTAATCCTATTCAAAAGGCTTTGAATTTTCACATTTTAATGTGTCATCATGGAATAATGTGACACCAACCTTAATGACCTTGACCTGTGACTTCAATGTCAAATAAATGCTAATTTGACATGCAAAGCCTTCAAGGCCATAACTTTTTAATCCTTTAGGACTTTAGAATGTAGATGTATCATTATTAAAAAAATTGTTGTACAATGTGTGTCATTGTGACTTTGACCTTTTGACCTCAAGATTGAACTTGTGTTATTCAAGGAAGGGGAGACATCAGTTTTAGTGTGCTAAAACAGTTTTTGCTAGTTTAGTTTACAATACAATGGATATATGTTAGATAAGGGTTAAAAGTGCTTTGAAAATGTATGATTTAAAAAAAAAGCAGGCGGGGTTTCTTAACCTTTTTCCAGGTGTATACATTTATTATCTACAAAGACATGTCATATTTCCATGAAAAATACGATGAGAAAGCTTGTTTCAAATCAGAAACCTTTGGGTAGTGGTAGAAGGCTAATGTTAGTGTAACAGAACTACGATACAGGATTACGATTAGACAAAGAGAAAAAAAGCATCCATTTCTACGAAGTGTGTATCAATATTTCATTTTTTTTTAGAATGGTTTATTCAAAATGACGACTTCCAGAAAGGTTCCTTATTGAACATAGGCTTCCAAAAGCCATCACAAACAACCTGCTTAAAGTTTAGATACCACATCCACGGCAGTGATAATGTGCATCTAGAATACGGGTTTTACCAAAACATAAACAATCTGAAAGTAGTCAGTAATCTTTCCAGGAATGAGAACTTTTGGCACTGTAGTACATTTTCATTAAATAATATGGCAGATACCGACACAGGGGTAAATATTGGTTCAGGTATTACTCAGAATTTGTTTCTTCCGTATAACCGAACAAACACTCTTAATTCGATCGACTTGAATGCTTATGTTTTTATATGGCCAATTGGTTGTTCTACGGATCTTGCTCCCCTTTTGTATCTTTTGTGTGTGGATTCAATGCTACATGTACAATAAAGACATTGATTCTAGCTATTAGTCGTCCCGAAAGGATTGGCTCACCTCTTTTCATAATTTTTGGTTAGTTTAATTTAGTCAATATACAAAATTAGGCAAGCGCCAGCGAAGCCTTATGGAGTCTATAGAGTAGTGATGATTTTCGCGTTTTTTTTCTGTCTAGACGGAGTGATTTTCCTGCATCCAGACTGGAATAAAATGCTTTATTTTCTATATTACTTTTCAATATTTGTTAACATGATATACACTTCTATAAATCTCAATTTTTATTGGCATTTTATATGACCGGCACAAGTTTTATTTATTCCTTTGGATCTTTCATGACGAACTTTTTAGTTAAAGGCGATAGAATATACATTATGTATTCATCTATTACTTGATTGGTTCGTATAAATATTTCTCTCATTTGATTGGTCAATGCATGGATTCAGATTCTAGCTTCACCATTCATAAAATCAATACAAAATACACATCATTGGGACGAGTTCATTTTAATCGAAGGGGTGTTTCAATCGATAACGTTTTTACACGATACCTGTCTTGTGTGTGCAATTGTGTTTTGAGGGCATCTGCATGACGATCCTTTCTACGCTCACCAAAATTAATAATTCGCAAACATTTTGAACAATATACTTTAACAGAGAATAAATCTATTATAGTTCTTGTATATTGCGCTTGCCTTTAAACGCTTTAGCGCTTTGATTCATATATGGCACATTTGGGATCGCCTCGATAGTCCGACACCCCGTTAGTCCGACACCCCGATAGTCCGACAACTCAATAGTCCGACACCCCATTAGTCCGACACACCGATAGTCCGACAATATAAATTTCAAAATTATTTGTTTTCCGTATTGCTTTTGATGCAGAATTTTCAATCACAAAAAGGATCTTAAAAATAAAGTGTAAATAACGAATTTTTGTTGCAAATCTTTGTAGCATAACTTGTGATTTCTTTGATATTTTTTTATAATTTCAATGATTAATCGATTGATTGTTATTTGCTTTATGTCCTGTCTGCGTTATTAAGGCCATCATCAGGATAATAGCCGTCATGTACTTTTGAATTTATGCAAACAACTTTTAAGTGCTTAAGAATTTATTTGTTTTGAATTTTTTAAGTTTAATGTATCATGCATGAAACCATTGTTTGTCCGCGGACATATATCAATACATTTTGACATTTTTAAAGATGTTCAGGTCGAAGTTTAAACCAAACTTGAAGCACGCAATTATACGAGCATGTATATAACACAATGCCAGAGATCGAAAATCGACTTATAAGTTTAGTACTCCCGGGGCACTGGTGAAAGTTGTGGTTGACTTTTGATTTCAAGTCACTCGATTATTCTTCAAGTTACTTGAAAAACATTTTTTTCACCTCCACACTCTTCTTATGTCATGTTTTTACTTAAAATAACATATTAAAAACGATATTGCAAAACGATTTTTATTAGATGCTTATGTTTTTTTTTCAGATATATTTTAGAGTCTGGGCAAGTCCATCAACTTCGGGTATCCCAATTGTAGCTTTAGACAACATCCTTCTTGCTTACGGAACGGATTGTGATAACTTCAGTACGGTTAATAATAGCACTTGTAAAATGCATATATAACTATGAATGCACGTACAAGTATATAGAAATCGAACATTTCATCTTTTTCAAGATATTTTTAAAAAAGTTAAAACATAAATATTAAAAAAAAACATCGAAACGTTTGTGGAAAATTCAAAAATTTAATGCGAAAGATAAAATTAAAGAACAGTAAATATCAGAGTAAAAAGAAAACTATGATGAAAATGAAAATGAAAAAAAAGAGGATAAATTCACGAGTAATTAAGAAATGCTAGTATTGTTAATTTCTCGCCGATTTAATATTAATTCCTTCGATCGCGAGGCCCTGCAATTTCCAACTCATCAACTACAATGCCATGTCAAATTTATTTTGAAATTTATGATTTTGTAAGCTTATATGTTATATTTATTTTTTTTCGCTTGTGTCCCTTTTTGTATTACCTTGATTGTTTTTCTTTTACTGGTCTTATCATCAAATGAAATATCTTTGTTGAAATGGCGCAAACTTCAACAAGAGTAAGGTTTAGCAAAGAAATTGCTGCTCTACTTGCCCTTTTTGCGTCTTAAAGTAGAGGCTCTCTCTACCCTCTTCAGTGAAATAAAGGTAATAAAAAAATTACCGAACTTGGAGAATCAATCTCAAATGTCAATAAGACTAGACAAAACAAGGAAGACATACCGGAAAAATTGAAGACCGCAATGGTCCTGACTTGGTACAGGCAATTCAAAAGAAATTGTGGGTTAAACCAGGTTTTAAGGCGCGCCAAACCTCCCTCTTCCATTGTGGTCTTTGGATCCGGTAGTTAGACAAAGCAAAACAGGTTTGTGATAACATATCAGGGATGCTAGGGTGATCATCTCAGTACATCAACCAGCCAAACACTAATCAAACAAGAACTAACCATTTCGTCTAACATGATATTGAATCTACCAGTGGCTGATAACGAAGAAAGAATTTTTCTAGAGATCGTATAAGACGTATTTTCTTATAACCTTGGTCTAATAGTCGGTTACGGGGAAAGCGGTGTCGGATAAAAAAATCTGAAAAATATATACAAGCCCTGGGATATCGAATCAGTTGTGAAATATAGACACCGTATGCAGGTGACGAAGGTATGTTACTTTCCAGGTTAGGAAAATTAATAGTTTTAGAATTAAAATCATCTCTTTTATCGTTTGTACTGAGATGACCACCCGGGTCAAATTCGAGATGTAGACCCAAGAATGATGTAAAACAAGTTGATTCTGTGTTTTTTTTAAATCTCTAGTTCTGGAGGATATATTGAAGGAATCCATCTGCCACACGACGAGTTGTTGACAGAGAGGACGTCATCAATATATCTGAAATTGAGAGTAAATGACCTTGCCTCTTTAATCTTCTTGTTCTTTACGAGTTCCTGAAGAAATTTTGTCTCGTAAGAGTATAAAAACAAGTCGGCGAGGAGAGGAGCACAGTTGGTGCCCATTGGAATGCCGACGTGTTGTTGAAAAATCACTCCTCCAAATGTGACAAATATGTTGTCAATAAGAAATCAAGCATATACTGGAAACTTAATCGGAAGTGTAACAAATATTATCTTATAAAATGTTTTGGAAAAAAATGTTGAATTATAGCCTAAAACAACAAAGTTCCTTGAATTCGAAACGGCCTTTTCAATAAGCTTATTCAGTCGACACTTAAGTTTAGTTTTTTTTGTGTGGCAATGTGGTGTACAAAGTTGAAAAATCGGAAGTTTTCTAAGAATGAACCTCAGGATTGACCGGGATTTAAAATCATCTAACAAAGCTTTCTTTAAAATCCACATATGATTAATTCCACTACGATTATATAATAAAATAAACGATTGTCAGCACTCTGTACAAAGAATTGATTTCCTCCATTTATTGACCTTTATGATTGACTTGGAAGCTTTCTCAATTAAGCTTTAATTTGTTGAGTCAACTTAACAAGAGTTTTATTCTATTATAAAGCTTAACCATGTTACGCTATTTATTATACAGATTGTCCACAAGGTCCTGTAATCACTACACAGAAACCAGATTCTACGAGTCCAGATAAACAAACTGTAGCCACAGAGAAAACCAAATCTGGTAATACAATACAAATTACGACAAACATATTCATGAATTAATATAAGACTCCAAGATCGGTTATTTGTTCATATAGGTTACATGGGTCTGCTAGTTAAATGGAAAGTGGAAGACCAGTAAAATTCACTGCTCTTGACAAACCTTAAATATAGATTGAGCGGTTCGTTCCTGTTTCTTCAACGATAGTCTTTTACAGTAAAACAGATGATAAATGTGCAACTAAATCTATATAATGCCTTTTAGTAGACCATAATTCAAAGTTAAGCTAATGTTAAGTTTTGAACCTATCATGTTTGGTCTAGAAAACGTCAATCTACAGAAAAAAATAATTCGAATGAAGTTTTATTTGCAAAATGACGAATGTGCTATAGCAAACAGAAACTGCTTACTTTTCTACATCACCCGAGTTCTCTATCTTATCGCCTTTAATTCACCTTGTGGACTGGTTTAATTGTGATATTTGTTTTTTGTATGAGTGATGTCTACATATTTTGTCTCTCCCTTTTCGACTTCCCACATCCGATTGTTCCTTAGTTTATACACATTTGTTTTTTTTATTGCCAATGGTCTTTAATTATCTAAAATCATTGTAAGTGTAAATGCAAAAATTAAAAGGAAATGACATTCAATAACATTGCTCAAATAATTTTTCAGGTAATATAGCCCCTATAGTTGGTGGAGCAGTAGGAGGGGCAATTGGGATTTTTGTAATCATAGTAGTGATATGTGTAATTAGAAGGTATGGTTTGCAATTAACTTGTTGTTGCAGAATACGTACGATTTGCTTATGAATAAATTTTATTTTAAATTTTATCGTGTACATGTATCATATGGTATTTTATTCCTATGATATGACACCGCGAAATGAAGTGTACATGTATAACCAGTGAGGTATCAGTTATATTATTCACCGATCCATAGTTTAAGATGATGACGACCCGAACACAATCTATCCCAAATTTTCCTTCATTCAGTATTTCTTATATATACATATACATTAATATATTCAGTATTTCTTATAATAAAATCGGAGAATAACAAAACAGTCGTATGGAACGCCATAGCTGCCTTATGATGATGAGTTTCATTATGTGATGATACTTCTTCATTATGTGATGATACTTTGTCATTATGTGATGGTACTTTGTCATTATGTGATGGTACTTTGTCATTATGTGATGGTACTTAGTCATTATGTGATGATACTTCTTCATTATGTGGTGATACTTTGTCATTATGTGATGATACTTTGTCATTATGTGATGGTACTTCTTCATTATGTGATGATACTTTGTCATTATGTGATGGTACTTCTTCATTATGTGATGATACTTTGTCATTATGTGATGGTACTTCTTCATTATGTGATGATACTTTGTCATTATGTGATGATACTTTGTCTTTATGAGATCAAAGTTTATTATTATGAACAGCGCTGAAAAAAATAGTCATTTCTTATTTTGTTCGACAGGTAGTTTTTCTGTGTATCCCCCCCCCCCCAAAAAAAAATCGTTTCCAAAATGTCGCTTTCTCGAATTTCAAATCAATAACCAATATATAATTTATTATATATTAATGTTGCAGGGGCTGTTTCTGGGGGTAAAGATACTCTGCGTAGGCTTCAATCGTTTTATTACCAAATATTACATGGCTCTGAAATTTACAACAAATCAAATATCAAATATAGAAGTAACAATCAATCAATATAGTATAACAATATCACAGAGAAAATATAGTAAAATTTGTATGTTTAAATAGCTCTTTCGTAACACAGAACAGATGCGATCTGTTATAGTTCATTAAACCTTTTAAAAATATTTATCGCATTCCTAAGTGATTGGATGTGTATTGCATTACAATTGAACGACATTGAGCCAACCTCAAAACTTTATATGAAATTATGAAGGTGTATTTGCGTGATTAAAATAGCAAAATAATTTTAAATGTGTAAATTGATAATCTATAACTCTAATAAGTCATTATCAAAATATGTTTTTAAATAGTATATGTAAAGTTTTGTAAATCCGCTTGATACAATATCGGAATATTAAATAATCAAAAATATTAAGGGAGACAATAAAAATCTTACCACACGCAAATATACAGACTAAGCTTACCACTTGTGGAGCAAGCCGTTAAAGAAGAAAAATGTTGCTTACAAAGTTTAAATATTAATTTAATAAATTATGTATCGGTTATGGATTTGAAATTCGAGAATAAACCATCAGGAAACTATTTTGGGGGGGGGGATACACAGAAAAACTACGTGTCGAACAAAATATTTGTCATAAGAAAAGAATATTTTTTAGCGCTGTTCATAATAATAAACTTTGATCTCATAAAGACAAAGTATCATCACATAATGACAAAGTATCACCACATAATGAAGAAGTATCATCACATAATGACAAAGTACCATCACATAATGACAAAGTACCATCACATAATGACAAAGTATCATCACATAATGAAGAAGTACCATCACATAATGACAAAGTATCATCACATAATGACAAAGTATCACCACATAATGAAGAAGTATCATCACATAATGACAAAGTACCATCACATAATGACAAAGTACCATCACATAATGACAAAGTATCATCACATAATGAAGAAGTATCATCACATAATGAAACACATCATCATAAGGCAGCTATGGCGTTCCATACAGTCGGGCGATAAGGTGTTAATACTGGGAGAATATTTCCACAAAGGAATTTTCAAGCACTTTAGGAGGGCGTACATCATTGAAATATATAAAGTTAAACAAGGCCGGAGATGATCACGACGGGCCTGATAAAATGAACATGAAATGATGTGAAAAAAAAAAAATACATACAGGTTTTTACTATATAAATCATTCAATTTACATATTATATATTATCAAATTTGATAATATATAATATGTAAATTGAATGATTTATATAGTAAAAACCTGTATGTGATAATATATAATATGTAAATTGAATGATTTATATAGTAAAAACCTGTATGTATTTTTTTTTTCATATCATTTCATGTTCATTTTATCAGGCCCGTCGTGATCATCTCCGGCCTTGTTTAACTTTATATATTTCAATGATGTACGCCCTCCTAAAGTGCTTGAAAATTCCTTTGTGGAAAGATTCTCCCAGTATTAACACCTTATCGCCCGACTGTTTTGTTATTCTCCGATTTTATTGTACCAGTTTTGTAATAACTTTGCATCGTTTTCGATCCAGTCTGCTTCTCGACGGTTTAGTAAGAGTTTTCTGGTTTTCTTTAGACCCCAGTATTTCTTATACATATACATTAATATATTATTACACAGGATTTTCCATATCAGGTCCCATATCATTCGGAGGCTCCCATATTAGGTCGAGGCTTCAGTCGAGGCCATACTATGGGTCAATGGAAATATATGGGACTTGATCTGGAAAACCTTGTGTCATAATCTATTTACATGTATCACATCATTTTCCACACTAGACTTAAAATGCTCTAGAAAACCTACGCAAGTCTTTTACACATTACAACTATAAAAGAAAACAAAAAAAATAATATTAAATGTTCTATTGTTAGCATTATTGTTCGATTGTCATTATAAAATTTATTATAATCTGAACACCTAAAGGGTGCATTTAATGACGTCACACGAGCATCCGAGGCCTGATATGGCCCCGGAAATATCCATATTAAGCCCTCTCGTGAGCACGCGGTGCCTGATCCCTGATATGACCAGGCATGTTGTCAAATATGACCTGGATACTTCCGATTGTTTCATCCTGGAAAATTAACGTATATAAAGGCTAAATGTGTGATTTTACACATTACAACTATAAAAGAAAACCAAAAAAATAATATTAAATGTTCTATTGTTAGCACTATTGTTCGATTGTCATTATAAAATTTATTATAATCTGAACACCTAAAGGGTGCATTTAATGACGTCACACGAGCATCCGAGGCCTGATATGACCCCGGAAATATCCATATTAAGCCCTCTCGTGAGCACGCGGTGCTTGATCCCTGATATGACCAGGCATGTCGTCAAATATGGCCTGGATACTTCCGATTGTTTCATCCTGGAAAATTAACGTATATAAAGGCTAAATGTGGATTTTAAAGAACTCAAAAGCTTTGTTAGATGATTTTAAATCCCGGTCAATCCTGAGGTTCATTCTTTGAAAACTTTCGATTTTTCAACTTTGTAGACCACATTGCCACAAAAAAACTAAACTTAAGTGTCGACTGAATAAACTTATTGAAAAGGCCGTTTCGAATTCAAGGAACTTTGTTGTTTTAGGCTATAATTCTACATTTTTTTCCAAAACATTTTATAAAGATAATATTTGTTACATTTTCGATTAAGTTTCCAGTATATGCTTGATTTCTTATTGGCAACATATTTGTCACATTTGGAGGAGTGATTTTTCAACAACAAGTCGGCATTCCAATGGGCACCAACTGTGCTCCTCTCCTCGCCGACTTGTTTTTATACTCTTACGAGACTTAATTTCTTCAGGAACTCGTAAAGAACAAGAAGATTAAAGAGGCAAGGTCATTTACTCTCACTTTCAGATATATTGATGACGTCCTCTCTGTCAACAACTCGTCGTGTGGCAGATGGATTCCTTCAATATATCCCCCAGAACTAGAGATTAAAAAAAACACAGAATCAACTTGTTTTACATCATTCTTGGGTCTACATCTCGAATTTGACCCGGGTGGTCATCTCAGTACAAAAATTTACGATAAAAGAGATGATTTTAATTCTAAAATTATTAATTTTCCTAACCTGGAAAGTAACATACCTTCGTCACCTGCATACGGTGTCTATATTTCACAACTGATTCGATATCCCAGGGCTTGTATATATTTTTCAGATTTAGTTACGGGCAATTAAGTAACATTATTTTTTATCAGTATAAAACATATTATAAAAAGTGACTTTGTGCCTTCACCGATAACCCATATGTTAACACAAATATCAAAATTTTTATTTTCAGCAAAAACAAGAACAGAAATGAACAGAATTCAGAAAATCGAAATTTGAGTGACGAGTCTTGGCTCTCTATTGCTGAATCTAGCGACAGAAAGTTTTCCCAACCATCTGTTTCTTTTAGTTCCGACAACACAAACAGACCCTTACCAACACCGCCACCAGAGAACATACACTACATGGAAATAGATGATGTTGGATTGAGCCACAGCACAACGGCCCCGCACAATGCTGAATCAGACACACCCCAACATATGAACGAAAGAACACCGATCGATGTTGCTCCTGATCCTCCACAGAGCTACAGTGCAAAGATTTCACAAAATGGTTATCCTCCAAGCCACGGACTAATGAATGGAAGGACCTATGTTCATGTACCACCAGATTATCCACTAGATGACATTGGCAATGAGGAATCCCAGGAAGAAAATGAAACTAGAAAGGTTGATCCAAGATATCGAAACACTTGTTCATTAGATGACTACTTGAAACCTATTGCTTCTATTCCAACGTCTGATAAACACAATAAAAATTTAGACGAAAATGCACAAAGAGGTGGTAATATTAACCCAAGTTTTGATGAAACTAGAGAGATTGATCCTAATTATCGGAATACATGTTCATTGGAAGACTATCTGAAACCAGTTTTTTCTGGTCCACCACCTGTTAAAAATAATGAAAACCCACAAAGTGGTGCTAAAGTAAATCAAAGCTATGATTCTTCTAATGATGACGACTATTTAAACTCAACTATTAGTTCAAGAAAGTCTAAAAAATCCACTTACATGAACACAGCAGATGATGACTATTTAGAACCAAATTCCACATTTGAGCAATGTTATCCGGTCCCAGAAAACCAATATGAATCAGACCCAACAGGAAAGGACATACATTCTGTCAAAAATCATCACTGTCTGGCACCATCAGACATTCATATTGAACTTTCTGAAATACCTGCAATACCTGGTGCACCAAAAGATGAAGATTATCTTGAACCTGATTTAGCAGCTGCTGACAAAGACGAGGGAACAAAGGAGGAAGGCGATAGTGAAGATTATCTTGTACCAGATTCAACAGGTGTTGAGAAAACAACGGATGAAGGTGATAGTGAAGATTATCTTGTACCTGGGTCATCAGGTGTTGAGAAAGTTCAAGAAAGAAAGGATGAAGGCGATAGTGAAGATTATTTTAAACCCGATTCAGTGGGCGAAGGCGATAGTGAAGATTATATTAAACCCGATTCAGTGGGCCAAGGCGATAGTGAAGATTATATTAAACCTGATTCAGTGGGCGAAGGCGATAGTGAAGATTATATTAAATCTGATTCAGTGGGCCAAGGCGATAGTGAAGATTATATTAAACCCGATTCAGTGGGCCAAGGCGATAGTGAAGATTATATTAAACCTGATTCAGTGGGCGAAGGCGATAGTGAAGATTATATTAAATCTGATTCAGTGGGCGAAGGCGATAGTGAAGATTATATTAAACCCGATTCAGTGGGCCAAGGCGATAGTGAAGATTATATTAAACCTGATTCAGTGGGCGAAGGCGATAGTGAAGATTATATTAAACCCGATTCAGTGGGCCAAGGCGATAGTGAAGATTATATTAAACCTGATTCAGTGGGTGAAGGCGATAGCGAAGATTATATTAAATCTGATTCAGTGGGCCAAGGCGATAGTGAAGATTATATTAAACCTGATTCAGTGAGCGAAGGCGATAGTAAAGATAATATTAAACCAGATTCAGCAGCTGTTGTGAAAGACGAGGAAACAGATACTATGGTTGAGGGTAATGCCAATGATTCTGAAGATGAATATGTTGATAATATAGGTGTTGGGGACACAGATGATTCTCGTAGTGATGATGATTATGTTAATGTTCCATGTAAAGGTAGTTCAGATGTATAATATTCTGTGTATACTCTATACAATATTTATACTTTGATGGTGTACAATGCAATCATAGATTCATTTTTGTATATGTCATTTAAAAATAATAAAAGTATAACTAAGAATGATTCCAAATAGGAGAAAATAATCAACAAGTGACTGAACAACCCAGTAGTGCACCAGTGAATGGTGAAGGTTGTTTAGTCACAAATTGAATATTTCCCATATTAGGAATCTTGAGTTTGTTATACTGTTTATTATTTAAACAAAGTTAACACTAAAGTATGTCTCGCCTGCCCATCAGAAACAATATTTTTTTACTTCCACTATAATTTGCAATTATAAGGATTTATATTCGGGACGGCGAACGAATAATTTACGACCGTAACAATAATATATTTTTTTATTATTACGGCACTTACAATTACGGCTAATCGAAATTGTGATGATGTGAAATAAAGATTGACATAAATTAACATTTCTTAATTCATATAATACAAGCGGACGAAAAATTCTAATAATCTAAATTTAACTCAAAGTAATTTTGATGACTTGTGGCACATTCGACACAACCAATATGTCGGGTTTTCGGATTTTATTTTATTCCGGGTGAAACCATTCAAGGCATCCATCTCAGACTACGGATGCCGCAGTGTGGACATGCGGGCAACAAACTGTGCAGTGGTTCAATTCTGCATTATTTCCTTAGATCAACACGCATTTTGAGTTCCTTCAATCCTATGGGGTTAAACCGCTTTACTCGACTAATATTATGTAAATGTTTTTGTGAAATATTTAGTCTGAGTTATGTTTTCGGTTACGATTTTATTGCCATCAATCATTTTTAAAGAACAAGCGATACTTCTACAATTGTTTGAAGTATCCTATTAAGCATAAAATGTTAAAAAGTTGCGGAAGAAGTTAATTATAAAATATTTTATGTTTGGTAAATCTCTAACGGGAGATTTGTCGTAATAATAAGACAATTCTTATTGTTACGGTAGTAAATGATTCAGTCTCTGTCCCGTCATCCGGTCCCGGTTTTCGTCTTTGCCGTAACAATAAGAATTTCTTATTGTTACGGTTTTGGCGTAATCGTATCCTATGCCATAAATATTTAGTATCATAAAATTCTATTAAGTTTAAAATGAGAGTTTTTAAAGCAAGAAAGTATATTTTTTACCACTTCTTGAGCTTAATAATTAAGCTTTAATAAAGAAATACAAAATTCACATGAAAGACCATCTTTGTAAAGTTTGATTCAGGTTCAATTGGGACAGCTAAGAAGATCACACTTGCAAACTGCAGAGGAACTTACAGAAGATTCAAGTTTGTTAACAAATCCAGGATTAAAAAAATAGTTTAAACTAAAGACTCATATTAAGTGCACAGAAGGTAAATACATGACAAAAATGCTGAACAGAAGGTACATTTTGACTGGTTGATATACTGAGATGATCACCTTAGCATCCCTTATATGTCTTCACAATCCTTTTGTGTTTTGTGTAGCTACTGGCACAAAAGATCGCAATGGAAGGGGAGGTTTAAACCTGGTTTAACCCACCATTTCTTTTGAAATGCCTTTACCAAGTCAGGACCATTGCAATCTTCAATTTCAGTTTCTGGTATGTCTTCCTTGTTTTGTCTTGTCTTACGGACATTTGAGATTGGTTCTCCAAGTTCGGAAATTTTGTTATTACCTTTATTTACAGTGAAGGCATGATTAATTGTTGTAAATACTTGCATTTTCTTAAAGTTAAGCAAGTTCTGTACATAAGTGTCTCATTAGCCTACATAAGGCTGGACATTTGAACTTTTTAATAAAGATTCTTTTGTAATTGTATAATGTATGTATGATTGAATATGTGACACTATAATTAAAATATTTATTTTTTTATTTTTCCATTCAGACATGATAATGCAAAACAGTGTAGACAAGTAAATCTGTGAGCTTATGCTAACGTGATATCCCCGCTACCAATATTATGCCTTGCATAAAAATTTAAGTTTTCAAGTAAACAGGAAGTGGATGACCTAGAAGGGTTAAATTGGTACACACCATATGTTACTATAGGAAAAGGCTGTTTACAAAATACCAGACTTCTATCTCATGTAGTTACTAATTGTTGCATGTATTCATGTTGTGTAAAAACCTAAGTATTTAGTAAACAAGAAGTAGATGCTCTAAGAACATAAAATTATTATACACCATATGGCACTATAGGTCAAAGCTGTATGCAAAATATTAGACCAATACGTCTAGTTGTTACTTAGAAAACTGTGACCGAAATATTGCATCTATATCCACAGTGAAAAAATCTGATTATTTGGTAAACAAGAAGTAGACAAGAGGCTCCCAGGAGCCTGAATCGCTCACCTGGTCTTGATGTCAACTTTTGTATGGCTAAATGAGCTGAATGATTAAGCATGAAAAAGCTTTTCTCTATCTGCATTAGTATTCATTCTAAATAATCAAAAAACACTATAATTATTCAACTTTTAAGGGGCTGTATCCCCTATAAGGGATTATCAGACAACTTCAACCCTATGGAGACTTTTGTAGAGCTAAATAAGCTGAACATTTAAGCAAGCAACAGCTTTTCTCTATCTGCAATAGTTTTCATTCTTTAAGCCAAAAACACTATTTTTCGCCTTTAAGGGGCTGTATCCCCTATAAGGGGTCATCTGACAACTTTGACCCTATGGAGACTTTTGTAGAGCTAAATGAGCTAAACATTTAAGCAAGCAACAGCTTTTCTCTATCTACAATAGTTTTCATTCTATAGGCCAAAAACATGCAAAAACGATATTTGTCACCTTTAAGGGGCTGTAACCCCTATAAGGGATCTTCTGACAACTTTGACCTTATGGAGACTTTTGTAGAGCTAAATGAGCTGAACATTTAAGCAAGCGACAGCTTTCCTCTATTTGCAATAATTTTCATTCTATAGGCCAAAAACACTATTTTTCGCCTTTCAGGGGCTTTAACACCAATAAAGGGTCATCTGACAACTTTGACCCTATGGAGACTTTTGTAGAGCTAAATGAGCTGAACATTTAAGCAAGCAACAGCTTTTCTCGATCTACAATAGTTTTCATTCTATGGGCCAAAAACATGCAAAAATGCTATTTTTCACCATAAGGGACTGTAACCCCTATTAGGAATCATCTGACAACTTTGACCTTATGGAGACTTTTGTAGAGCTAAATGAGCTGAACATTTAAGCAAGCAACAGCTTTTCTCTTTTTGAGATAGTTTTCATTCTATAGGCCAAAAACACTAATTTTCGCCTTTCAGGGGCTTTAACCCCTATAAAAGGTCATCTGACAACTTCAACCCCATGGAGACTTTTGTAGAGCTAAATGAGCTGAACATTTTAGCAAGCAACAGCTTTTCTCTATCTGCAATAGTCTTCATTCTATAGGCCAAACACACTATTTTTCGCCTTAAGGGGCTGTAACCCCTATAAGGGGTCATCTGACATCTTTGACCCTATGGAGACTTTTGTAGAGCTAAATGAGCTGAACATTTAAGCAAGCAACAGCTTTTCTCTATTTGAGATAGTTTTCATTCTATAGGCCGAAAACACTATTTTCGCCTTTAAG
Organism: Arcuatula senhousia; assembly: GCA_963971305.1. Classification (NCBI taxonomy): domain Eukaryota; kingdom Metazoa; phylum Mollusca; class Bivalvia; order Mytilida; family Mytilidae; genus Arcuatula; species Arcuatula senhousia. The sequence continues at coordinate 40,727,668 of OZ020303.1, read as the reverse complement.
GGGCTGTAACCCATTTAAGGGGTCATCTGACAACTTCGACCCTATGGAGACTTTTGTAGAGCTAAATGAGCTAAACATTTAAGCAAGCAACAGCTTTTCTCTATCTACAATAGTTTTCATTCTATAGGCCAAAAACATGCAAAAACGATATTTGTCACCTTTAAGGGGCTGTAACCCCTATAAGGGATCTTCTGACAACTTTGACCTTATGGAGACTTTTGTAGAGCTAAATGAGCTGAACATTTAAGCAAGCGACAGCTTTCCTCTATTTGCAATAGTTTTCATTCTATAGGCCAAAAACACTATTTTTCGCCTTTCAGGGGATTTAACACCAATAAAGGGTCATCTGACAACTTTGACCCTATGGAGACTTTTGTAGAGCTAAATGAGCTGAACATTTAAGCAAGCAACAGCTTTTCTCTATCTACAATAGTTTTCATTCTATGGGCCAAAAACATGCAAAAATGCTATTTTTCACCTTTAAGGGGCTGTAACCCCTATTAGGAATCATCTGACAGCTTTGACCTTATGGAGACTTTTGTAGAGCTAAATGAGCTGAACATTTAAGCAAGCAACAGCTTTTCTCTATTTGAGATAGTTTTCATTCTATAGGCCAAAAACACTAATTTTCGCCTTTCAGGGGTTTAACCCCTATAAAGAGTCATCTGACAACTTCAACCCCATGGAGACTTTTGTAGAGCTAAATGAATTGAGCATTTTAGCAAGCAACAGCTTTTCTCTATCTGCAATAGTCTTCATTCTATAGGCCAAACACACTATTTTTCGCCTTAAGGGGCTGTAACCCCTATAAGGGGTCATCTGACATCTTTGACCCTATGGAGACTTTTGTAGAGCTAAATGAGCTGAACATTTAAGCAAGCAACAGCTTTTCTCTATTTGAGATAGTTTTCATTCTATAGGCCGAAAACACTATTTTCGCCTTTAAGGGGCTGTAACCCATATAAGGGGTCATTTGACAACTTCGACCCTATGGAAACTTGTGTAGAGCTAATTGAGCTGAACATTTTAGCAAGCAACAGCTTTTCTCTATTTACAATTAGTTTTCATTCTATAGGCCAAAAACATGCAAAAACGCTTTTTTTCACCTTTAAGGGGCTGTAACCCGTATAAGCGATCATTTGACCACTTCGACCAAATGGAGACTTTAGTAGAACTTTTGATGCTGAAGCAGTAGGCTGGCATCAGATTTCATCTATCTCTTATACTTTTTGATTTACAAGCCAAAAACAGTAGTCTGACCCCCTGGTTCATCTTTAGTAACGGTGGCCATGTTTTTTGATGGATCGAAAATTGAAACAAACGTTTGGTGCAGGACACCCTAAGGATCATTCATACCAAGTTTCATTAAATTCTGTTCAGTAGTTTCAGAGGAGAAGATTTTTGAAAAATTGTTAACAGACGACGACGACGGACACCAAGTGATGGTAATAGCTCACCTGGACCTTCGGTCCAGGTGAGCTAATGACCTAGGAGTAAAAATCATTATACACCATATAGCAATATTATAGGCTAAATCTATGTCAAAAATAAAAGACATTTAGGTCCAGTAGTTGCTTAGAAAACTGTGACAAAAATTTTATGTTATGGACAAACAAATGAACAAACAAACTACCTAATGGACAAGGATAAAACAGAATACCCCTTTTGAAGCAGGGTTATGAAAATGTCACTACATTTTTATGAAAAAAAAAACAGATATAGCCACACGACATCATTAATCATTACATGTGTTAAAATTGGCTGAATCTAGTGTTTTTTTTTTTTTAGATATAAAGCACTTATAATTAAAGTTTTTTTTTTGTTAAGTTCAAAGGGCCATTACTCCAATATCAATTTGAGGATCAAAATTTCCTGGTAATATGCACAACTACATATGGTGTCCTTCCTATATACCAAGTTTCCTTAAATTTGGTTCAGTAGTTTTAGAGGAGTTGCGCTGACAAGATGATCAATGGGGATTTTCAGAAAATTTCTAAGTTCAAATGGCAATAACTCTGACACGAATTACCATAAAATGTCTAATATTTTGTCGCTGAAATTTCCGATTGTTAAATTCAAAATTGATGAAAACACCAGGTTTCTTTCCTTGTAATGCACATGGTTGATATCCTCGGTGCTGGATTTGGCTTCCTTGTTCGAACGTTTTGGTTTTGAGTACTTTTCGCTTTCAACTGTTTTGGATTTTGACCTTCCAATGTTTTGGTTTAAATGCTACTGATGAGAGGTTACTCCTTGAAATATCGATATATAGCATATCCAAATTAACTGTTTATACCCGCTTTTTGGTATTTGTAATTTTTTCTCCAACATTAATTTGAGGATCAAAATTTCCTGGAAATATGCACAACAACATATGATGTCCTTCCTATATACCAAGTTTCATGGAATTTGGTTCAGTAGTTTAAGAGGAGTTATGCTGACAAGATGATAAATGAGGATTTTCAGCAAATTCTTATGTTCTAAGGGCCATAACTTCCACAAAAAATTGAAGATCAAAATTTTCTGGTAACATGCACAACTTCATATGCTATCCTTCCTATATACCAAGTTTTGTTGAATTCTGTTCAGTAGTTTCAGAGGAGTTGCGCTGACAAGATGATAAATGAGGATTTTCAGCAAATTCATAAGTTCTAAGGGCCATATATAACTCCCACAAAAAATTTAGGATAACAATTTCCTGGTAATATGCACAACTGCATATGGTTTCCTTCCTATATACCAAGTTTTGTTGAATTCTGTTCAGTGGTTTCAGAGGAGTTGCGCTGACAAGATGATAAATGAGGATTTTCAGCAAATTTCTAAGTTCAAAGGGCCATAACTCCAACAAAAAATTGAGGATAACAATTTCCTGGTAATATGCACAACTGCATATGGTTTTCTTCCTATATACCAAGTTTTGTTGAATTCTGTTCAGTGGTTTCAGAGGAGTTGCGCTGACAAGATGATAAATGAGGATTTTCAGCAAATTTCTAAGTTCAAAGGGCCATAACTCCCACAAAAACTTGAGGATCAAAATTTCCTAGTAATATGAACAACTGCATATGGTGTCCTTCCTATATACCAAGTATTGTTGAATTCTGTTCAGTAGTTTCAGAGGAGTTTCACTGACAAGATGATAAATGAGGATTTTCAGCAAATTTCTAAGTTCAAAGGGCCATAACTCCCACAAAAATTTGAGGATAAAAATTTCCTAGTAACATGCACAACTAAATATGGTGTCCTTCCTATATACCAAGTTTCGTAGAATTCGGTTCAGTAGTTTCAGAGGAGTTTCACTGACAAGATGATAAAAGAGGATTTTCAGCAAATTTCTAAGTTCAAAGGGCCATAACTCCCACAAAAATTTGAGGATCAAAATTTTGGTGTAACATGCACAACTACATATGGTGTCCTTCCTATATACCAAGTTTCATTGAATTTGGTTTAGTAGTTTCAGAGGAGTTGCGCTGACATACTTTGTGAGGGACAGACGGACGGACGGACATGACAAAAAAAATATGTGTCCCCACAAAAGTTGGGGGAAACATAATATGTATTTTGACGGCGTTACTTTTTTATATATATGTAGACAGCATGTTACTATTTATACCTACATTGATTGCATCTTTCTATTAATATGCATATTGACAGCATTTTAATATTGATACTTATACTGACTGCATGTTTTAAGAGGGGTTTAATAAGATGAGAGGGGTCTTTACTGGTCTAAACAAGGGGTTGCACTAAGTCATGCTAAGCATACCCCCACTCGACCATTCAGAAAACAGGAAGTTGATGACAGACTGACCTGAAAAGGGGAGGCATGGCAAAACTCATCATGCTAAAGCTGTATACCATATTTGAAATCAATCCCTTTTTAGAGGCCGAGAAATCTGTTACGAAAAGTTGTCTATTTTTGACCCATAAAAAGTCTAAGTCGCTTGGAAAACAGGCAGAAGATGATGGACTGACCTGGAAAGGAGAGGCACGGTATAACTAATCATGCTAAAGCTGTGTACCAAATTTGAAACCAATCCATCCAGTAGAAGCCGAGAAATCTGTTACGAAAAATTTCACATTTCAAATTTTTTAACCTAAAAAAGTCTAAGTCGGCCAAGAAAACAAGAAGTTGATGATGGACTGACCTGGAAAGAGGAGGCATGGTATAACTCATGCTGAAGCTGTGTACCAAATTTGAAACCAATCCATCCAGTAGAATCAGAGAAATTGAACCGGACAGACAAACGGACGGACAAGGTGATTGCAATATAACCCCCTCTCTTACGGGTGGGGGTATAATAATACTGTGAAAAAAAAAACACTGTACAATGGATTCCTTTTAATTGCATAACCAAACTGACTTTGTAATTTATGCAATAGAACGAATGACCCAATAAAGAGAAATGTCAATGATAAAAGAAAAATACAATGAATTTATATAATTTTGTCTAATTAGGAAATGTATTTACATCAATCAGGTTAAACTTTTATTGCATCCTTATGCTTGTAAAAACAAATGTCACATGAACGAAAATGGTAAAAACATGTTTCAACAAACTTCAAAAACCTCCTTAAAAATCATATCACTTTGACAGGTGATTTCGTAAAATTCAAAGTTTAATAAACAGAATTTTAAACCTTTTTTTCAGATTTTCAATGCAAATAAATTAAATTTTCAACATTTAATGCACAGGAAATGGTTTGGTGCTTTACAATATTCATCAATAAAGAGTATAAGTCAAATAGGAGTTAGTAGATTAAGTGGAATCCACTGTATACTTAACAAATTAAAGCACCTTGCATAGATTTTTTAAATTTGTATTTTCACGACAAAATGTAACTTTTACTTTTTCTCCTCAATTGCATTTGTTTATAAACCATTGTCAAAACTTCTGCCTCATCATATCTTTACATTCATTATTGTCACTTATATAGCTTTAAATCTCAAACAAAAGCACCTGTTCCATATATTAAACTTCTTAATACTTCATCGTCTAGATTTTTTAGCCTTTGGCATTGGTACATCGAATGATACTGGGGTCGTTAGAACAGCTTTTTTGGCATCAAGCTTTTCACCATTAGGACCAGTGATTTTTTCTGTCTTCACCTTACAACCAACAGCTCTTATTCTATTATCTAAACTGAAAAGAAAAACACAAAAGATATGATAAAATAATACTTTTATGAAATAAAGGTTAAAACAACCTTCAGGGTATGAAAATATTTTCTACACCTGACTTATTAAAGGTGCTCTACCCAAAATAAATACATGTATTAACAAGATAATGTTCAAAAGACATACTGCCCTGTCTTTCAACAAGTTCGTTTTTCTGATGTGTACTTCACACAAGAGTGTTGATACTTAAGTATAAATTCAATGTCTTAATAAGGCAACCTAAATCTCAATTTCAATCTATGAGCTACTAATACCCCTGCTCCCAAAATTAAGCCTGTAAAAAAAACTTAAGAATTAAAGAAGTAGTTGACCTAAGAACATAAAATTGCTATACACCATATGATACTACAGGATAAAGCAATATGCAAAATAATGGACAAGGGTGAAAAAGTATAGCCCTTTCTTTTTCAAAACAGGGGTATAGTTTAACTTACTTTTTGCCTCCCATTTTCAAATCTTTCTGTATATCATTGAGGTATAATTCAAACTCATCCACTATCAAACACATTATCAGGATTTGTAAAACTAGTTTGTCTTTAAGTCGTGTTGGAAGGCATCTGAAAAGATATCATAGAATTTTATTGTTTAACATAATGTTAGCTTGGAATGTCTCCTTAAGTCTTTTCTTTTGGCATTAGATGACTGAATTTTATTTTGTGCAGTTTTACATTTGCGTGTAATGTCATTGTCCATAGACTACCATGGAAGAAAAATATAATTTTATGCAATATAATTTTCACATTTAATCTAATAGTTTCTGAGAAAAGCTTGACTGAAATTTTCAAGTCAATTTTCATATTAGCTCGACCTTAAACAGGAAGTAGAGGTTCAACAGCTCTAAAAGTTGACAGTTAGTCATAATAAACCATCCTGCCAAATTTCAACTTGATTCCATTCATGGTTTCTGAGAAAAGCTTGACAGAAATTAGTACAGACACTAGTAAGCCCCCTGACATGTCATTGCAGAGGCATAGAAATGGACCATAATAATCATATAAATTAATATTAGTGTTTTGTCTCTTCAATATTTGGTAAAAACATTTTTTACATTACCTAATTTTTCTTTGTCCTGCATCAACTGATAGCGTGAACTGGTTTAAGATTGTGCTTTTCACAGGTCCTGGCCATTCTTTAGGCAATGGATCTAAATGAAAGAAATGTCCATATCTTCAATTAAAACATACTGGTTTTTAAAAACCTTAAAATACTCAGCACTTTTTCATTTGGCTAAGACAAGAGACCGGGAAAAAGGAGCTTTTTAAAGATAGGCTTGAAAAATATTGTGGATATGTATCTTTTTGCTAGGATTTAAATAAACAAATCTGTTCAAATTGATCAGTAATAAGTCTTTTTATTATAATAGAGTAATCACTAGAATACTGATGAATTCTCAATAAATAGTTTACAGATGTAGATGAAACAAGGGATAGCACTCGTCGTGCTAAGCCTACCTCCACTCGACCTTACAAAAAACTGGAAGTGGATAACCAACTGACTTGGAAAGGGAAGGCACGATACATTTCGTTATGCTTAAGCTGTGTAAGCAAATATGAAATTCATCCCTTTAGAAGAAGCCAAGAAATCTGTTACGAAATTTTTTCCAATTTTGACCCTTAAAATAGTCTAAGTCGGCTCAGAAAACAGGAAGTAGATGGCAGACTGACCTGGAAAGGAGAGGCCTGGTACAACTCATCATGGTTAAGCTGTGTACCAAATATGAAGTTCATCCCTTCAGTAGGAGCTGAGAAATCTGTTACCAAAAATTTCCATTTTTGACATTTAAAATAGTCTAAGTCAGCTCGAAAAACAGGAAGACCTCAAAAGGAGAGGCAAAATAAAACTCATCATGCTATAAAGCTGTGTACCAAATGTAATGTCAATCCCTTCAGTACAAATCAAGAATTCTGATACAGACAATTTTCCATCTTTGATCCTTTAAATAATTTAAGTTGGCTGGGAAAACAGGAATAGGAAATGTACATGCCATCGTGCTTTTAAAAGCTGTCTGCCAAATTGGATATCAATCCCTTCAGTGTTGAAATAGATATATTGTTCCAGACAGACAGACAGATAGACAAGGCAATTGCAATATAGCTCCCTCTCTTACAAGTGGGTGTATAATATGTTGAATTTCAGATTTTTACCCCTTGTAGCATTGGAGTTTTATAAACAAGAATTTGTCAAATACTCATATTGCACCATCTTGCAACATTTGGAATGTTGGGGCGAACAGAAAGAAGGACAATGGGGGATAAAAAATGTGGATGGACAGACTATGTGAAAACTACAAAATTTTCACAATCTAAATATTTGGACATTATCAAGGTTAAAATTTACCACATCTTGAACAATCATACCTTTTGACTTGATAGTTTTAGCTGGTTGATTATAAACATACATAAGATAGTATATATACATCAGAAGTTCACACTGATGCCATCTTTTTGTTTCATTTATGGGGAGAACTGCCAAGTGGTTAATAATAAATTTTGGGTACCTACAACAGAACAAGAGTTAACACTAAAGTATGTCTCGCCTGCCGGCACCATCAGAAACAATAATTCTTTCTTCAATTACTTCCACTATATTTTGAATTTACATGGATTTTCAGTTTCTGAGATCAAAAGATGTTTTGCAAATATATGCAATAAAAATAATCAAAGTCACTCAACCAGAAAATCAAGGTCAAGGTCAAAAGATGGGGATGCAACTGTGCTAAGCTACTACTGGGGCATATGTATACCAAGTTTCATCAACCTAGGACCTATAGTTCTTGAGATATGGAGGTGCTCGCAAAACTTTTCCATTGCTATTATATGTATTGAAAATTGTCAAAGTCACTCAACAAAAAAATCAAGGTCAAGGTCAAAAGATGGGGATGCAACTGTGGTAAGCTACTACTGGGGCATATGTATACCAAGTTTCATCAACCTAGGACCTATAGTTCTTGAGATATGGAGGTGCTTGCAAAAATTTTCCATTGCTATTATATGTATTGAAAATTGTCAAAGTCACTCAACAAAAAAATCAAGGTCAAAGTCAAAAGATGGGGATGCAACTGTGCTAAGCTACTACTGGGGCATATGCATACCAAGTTTCATCAACCCAGGACCTATTGTTCTTGAGATATGGAGGTGCTCATAAAACTTTTCCGTAAAGTTAACGCCGCCGTCTGTAAAGTAACACCTATGTCCCGCTCTGCTACGCAGGCGAGATAAACCATATATCATAATGTTTGTTTACATGTATAATATTTATACAAGAATTTGTTATATTAGGAGTACTTACTGACTTATACTGGTAAATTATAATGTTAACTTCATTTATCAGTATTCAGTTTAAAATGATACAGAATAATTCTGTTATATTCTAATTATACCCCCGGCAAATAAAGTTTGGGGGGGTATATAGGAAACACCCTGTCTGTCCGTCCGTCTGTCCACATAACTCGTAAGCTCTTCTCCTCCTAAAACCCTTGGAGGATTTTGCTGAAACTTTACATGATGGAAGTACATCATATGTAGATGTGCTTGAAGAGTTTTCATTGCACTCAGACATCATTCAGGGGAGATAATTGGACTAAGACTTTTAAAATACATTATTCATTGGGAGACCTCATAAGCCCAACTTCTCCTAAACAGCTTGAAGGATTTTGATGACACTTTACAGGTAGAAAATACATCATATGTAGATGTGCATGAAAAATTTTCATTGCAATCAGACATCATTCAGGGGAGATAATTGGACTTAGACTTTTTAAATACATTATTCAATGGAAGACCCTGTAAACGCAACTCCTCCTTAACAGCTTGATGAATTTTGATGAAACTTTACATGAGGGAAGAACATCATCTGTTGATGTGCATGAAGAATTTGAATTGCTCTCGGTTATCATCAAGGGGAGATAACTGGACTTGAGATTTTTTTTACAGTACAGAGCTCAATATGAAGCGGGGGTATCCTTTTGTGAGCTTGCTAACAGTATTACTTGTTTTCATTTGTTGCTTATTTTTGTGCATTCAATCCAAATGTCAATTTTTCAGGTATTAACTTTCATTGTTTACAATAATCATACTTTGATTAACATAAAATATTTGCATATTTGCTTGTACATGCACTATATTTTTGTGAATTTTCATCGACCATAAAAAAAACGAAAATTGATTAGTACTACATATACAGAACATGTATCATATACATAGTTGTTGATGTTTTTTGTTTTACATTTACATTACTGCAAAACATACATGCATTTTGTTTGAACACTGTGATTATAAACCATTATTTGAGTGGAAACAAACTTTTAGAAAAAATTTAAAAACAATTCTCTAATAATGGTGTACTCCTATCGTATTCAGTCACATTATGTCTCTTCAATTGTACATGTATACTGCTTGTATAAATTATCATTTAAATAAAACATGATTTAAAAAAAAACTGCTATCCTCCTACAATTTAAACACCATGAGAATAACAAATGAACTTAATATATGAAATAATTCCCAAATGTGTCATATGAGCCATTAATATTTTTAGCTGCCCACTTAATCCATCTATTCTTTTTAAACTTACATTTCTTTTTCTTCCCATTCTTTAATATCAGTGTGTTTAGAATTGAAGAAAACTTCTGCTGGAGCCTTTAGGCATAACTGAACATTTTGGCTGATAACTGCAAAAATAAGAACAGATTTGAAATTAGAAAATATAATCAAAATAGAGTTATGTTTCTTTATCCACTAAATGTAATTTCATCTATCATATAAAAAAATGAATAAGCTAGAAAAATTTTTGCATGCAGTTCACTCCATTAGACCAAGAATTTCTGAATTTCATGTTATTCTACCAAGCACATTTATAGTCCTTTATTCACCTATAAAGAGGGAAAATTTCAAAATAGAATTATGTTTTCCTTATAAGCAGATTTATTAAATGATATACCCATCTTTTATTTCCAAAAGATCTAAATTATTGTTTTCAATTGATTGAATTTGAAGTACATTCCTAAGGCTAGAAATACTAAATATTTTGGACTTTGACAGTACATTGAATAGCACTTTATATGAAAACAAGATTTAAACAAGAATATATCTAATGGACATAATGCCCAATCTCGCAACATTTGGGACAGTTGGACAAAGGGACCTGAACAGTATATGCCCCCCTATTTCATAGATTATAAGGGCATAAAAAAATCAAGTTGAGATTCTAAAGAGTCTATTTGCCATGCACATAAGAGAAAGTCGTAAATCTAAAACATGTTATTGTTCATAACATTGCATTCAATATTTTGTGACATGCAGTCCATGTTCATTTAAAATAATTCTTTTGATAAATTAATAGGGGGAATAAGGTTGGCCTACAAAACTAGTTAAAAGTACATAATGAAAAAAAAAAACCTAAACATCCAGTAGTCACATTCAACACTTTCTTAAATTGTGGACAAGTAGACAAGTTTGTAATTTTTTGTTCTATATTTTGTGAAAACATAAAAATAAAGGAAAAAATCTGTTAAAGTTAAAAAAATGGCCAGATTTTGTTAAACTGCAAGTAAGTGAGTAACAGACCTGAAATCTAATCCAACATTATGGGACCCCACCCTGATATTGTATACCAAATATCAAGTGGCTGTGATAATAGTTGCTGAGAAAACTGTTATGAAAATTTCTAAGCCCGACATTCACCATTTTATAAACCGGATTTTTCACTCTGTGAAATCCAGCCAATAACAAAAAATACAGGGCAGGGATGAGAATCTTAGGGATTTTCTTATCATGACCTTCAACACCGCCACAGTTTATATGTGATTGACTCACTAGCCACCAGGAATCTTTGATTAATTTTTGAAAATGTTTGTATTTGCATGTCTTCTTGAATTATATTTTCAATGCCAATTGTTTTATGTCCAGGAGGTTGTCATCCTATATTAATTTCAGGATTTATATTGATTTTATTTTTCATCTTAGGCCATTGCAAGACTGCAAGCAGTCACCTGACTCTAAGGTCACATTAAAGTTACTGGCTGTTGTTCATTTTGTATTAAAGTTGATGCTCAGGGTTATGATGGTTGTTTCATGCACACTTATTCCAAAACTCATCTTTTAAATGACTCAATTACAGGAAATAACTATCAAATAAAAGTTTTCTTATATCTACGCCTCAAGCCCAACATGTGTCAAGGATTTCAGACACCCACCATTGCTCGTGGGTTTTACTGATTTTCCAGCTTGGAATGTCAGGATTAACTCCCACACATAGACCCTTGAGATCATGAAAAGGCCTATATAAACCAAAATGGTTGTTAATCTTGCCGTTGGTCAAAAGTTCAGATGTGACTATTCAGCAACATTAAATAAATCTTAACTTAACCTTTACCTTTTAAAGCCTCTTTTCATTAAATTTAGATAATTTTTTTAACTTTGTTAATAGCTTTAGTAATTTGAAGACAGCAAAGGTCTGTTATTTATGCAGTCAAAATTAACCTTGCCAAAATAGAGGCAATCTAACATTTAACAAAAATAAACACATTCAAAAAACACAATTATGCTTTTTTTTTTACAAATTTTATGTTACAGCTTTTGCAAAAATTAACAAAAGCAAAAATAAACCTGATTTACATGTTAAACTTTTATGATTAAAAGTAATTTTATTTAAGTCCACCAAACTGTTCACAAACTGAGCAGGCTTGTTGTATTTCTATATAGAAACTTTATTTACCAGTAATAAATTTTACAATAAGTCATTTTATCTACTTATTGAAAATGAAATGCTACAAATAGCTATCAGGGAAAAACATATTTGTGTTTCTAAATCTTGGTCATAAAATGAAATTAATTTCTTTAAGTACATTTCAAGGATAAGGTTAAAAGCATTTTTCTCTTTACTGTGTTAAAATGTTTAACCAGTTGGCAAGGAAACATTTGATCATACATAATATTTTAGAAAACAAATAAATGACAGGAAATCAAAATTCTTACTCCAGGAGAAAAACTGTCTGTTCAAGTAAGAATTTTTCTTTATAATCTACTAGTATTAATTAAATTTCATCCTTTTTGCGTTCTAGACAAGCAGCATATATCCAATTAAGGTTGGCACAGTGAAGAAAATTATATAGGTATATTTGCAAATTTTCTTCTGACTGATATTATTGACTGGTAAAAGTATATATGGTTTTGAAGCACTCCTTGTTATCTAATTAATTCTAAGTTCCCTATATTATCTTCAAGGGTAGTAAGCATTATCCATTTAATAAAAAAGAACGAGTGTACTCTATCTTAAGTGCAAAATAAGGTATCTTAAAGAAGTGATTTCCTAAAAAGCCTGAATCACATAAAATGTCATTTTGTTTCAACAAAGCACATCATTTTCTTAGGTGCACATGTACTTTTTCTAATGTAAGACTATACGATACTTTTAAGTTAACAATATATCAACAAGCTATTAACAAATCAAACTCAACTGATACTTTCAACTTAATTCTCATCAAAGTTATTTTGGAATCAAACTTAATATTAAATTTACTCACAGAAACTTTGAATGAATAATTGAACATCAACCAATCACTAAAGTGTTCATCAAAGTAATAACAACTGTAACTTTTTTATATTGTTTATCAAAAAAGTATTTTTATGAAGTGCTCATCAACAAATAACTTTAATAAAAAAGTGCCCATCAAGGCTCAACTTGGTTTCAACAATTAATTCTCATTCTCTTAGGGAGGACATACTCGAGCTTCAGTAATGCAGCTTAAAGGCTTCACTAATAAAATGGGTCAATGTCCCCCGTTGCTGCATTAAATTAAAAAATTTACTTTAACAATATGGTATATATAGTATTTGTTCCATTTGTGTAGAATTTGACAAACTCAAAATAAATTATACAACTACATACTAAAATGAACAAAACTTCCTATGACCTACAATACTCTAAGTGGATTAAGTCCCATAACTCCCATAAAACTGTCAAATCAAAGTGATGTGAGATGTCACAGCCCTTTTGGTACGCCGTATTCGGTGCTTTTTAAAGGGTATTCGGTATGCCAAGGTGTGGTACGCAGTACGCGATGTTCCGAATTTTTAGGCTTTTGGTACGTGTATGCCGTGATCTTTAGAATATTTGGTATTCCAGTCTTTTTAACAGTATTCTGTCCTTTTTTAAATGGTATTTGGTATTCTGGGGCGGGGGCTATGACACCCCCTGATGTTGCAATATCATTAACAACATATGATAACAATCAGTCCTAAAAAATTGTATCACTATCTGGGAGCAGTCTCAGCGGAGCTGCGACCCACAAAATCCATATAATGTCCCATAACTCCTATAATATTTTGAAAATAAAAAACATTGCTAGATATGTTCAACGACATATAATGACAAACAATTCAACTAAATTTCATCAAAATCTGTTGAGCAATCTCAGAGGAGTTGTGTTCACAAAAGTGTTTCAATGACATAAAAAGAATAAAGTTGATAAAGTTTCATAACTCCTATAAAATTTGTCAAATCAAAATGGTGTTGCAAAATGATCATGTAAATATCACGAAAAACAATCTTATTTCTTGATTTTTCAAATTGCCGTTTCTTTAATGTTGGCTGTGTTGCGTAAACTTATTCCACATCTCTTTGTCGTCTATTATAGAATTTCATCAAAATCTGTTGAGAAGGCTCATTGACTCAAATGAGTTATGTTCACAAAAGTGTGACAGACACAGGCACGGAGACTAGGTCTCTCGATCATGTTGAGGCGGGAACAAAAAACCCTTCAAACATGATTCTATCCTTATTCTTTATACACATTTGTTTTTTACATGTAACCTAGACATGTCAGAAAATATACTAATCTCACATTAGAGGAAAAGAATTAATTTTCTTCTTGCTTAATGATTGTTATTTGAATGAAATTTATCATTAAGATACAGCACAAAATTATAGATCCAGATTCAAATTTTCAAAATTACATAAAGGCAAACTATCATTCTTTAATTCAAAACACAGCTGGTTACAAAAATTTGATTAGTCAGATTTTCTATCAAACCTAAAGAACAGAAATAAAGAAGTGGTAAAATTATATAGCTCTAAGATGAATAAACTTCATAATAAAGATTGACACCTACACTGAACAATTAACTTAGTATATTTCTACTTAAATCAAATTATAAAACACAGTTCTAATACAATTAACTGACTTCATTTCATAAGGCCAAACAAAACAAAAATATTTATAGCTTCTCCGGCCCCTGCTTCATCTGTCTAAGGCAGCTTGGTTGTCCTTTTTATTGCTTTTTCATAAAAAAAACCCTGAAAATCACTTGTCTGAACTCTGAACACTGTTTTAGTGTTCACAATGTAAAAAGGTGGCTCATCAATTTTTTTGAATCCCCCCCCCCCCCCCCCCGGAAAAAAAAAAAAATTAATGTTTGTTTTTGCCTACAAAAACGATGTCTCCCCCCGTTTCCATCAAAAGTTCTAAGCTCAATGGACCTGAACTCCCACAATAGTTTGAGGATCAAAATTTCCTGGTAATGTCCACAACTACATATGGTGTCCTTCCTATATACCAAGTTTCGTTGAATTTGGTATAATATAGAATGGATATGGTGAGCTGCAAAGTTAGAAAGGGTGTCCGTGTGCCAACAGTGATGAAAATCATCTTTTTAAAGCCATTGACACCGGAAAATCCAGCATGGGGTTGAGCGGGAATCGAACCCATTCTCTGTCATCTATGGCAACTTCGCCTGCACTGTGTCCAGCACCCTAGACCACTAGACCACCTAGGCTAGATAAAAATCTAGCTTTCGGTTGCCTAGTTAAGCCTCCTCGTAGACAATCTAAGGTTGTAACACAGTACACGATGAACATTAGGTGGGTAGGGAGAGAAAGATAGAGAATTGGATCACAACTGGTATAGTGATATAAGCATATATATGATAAATGGTGTTGCGTACAGCTCTGTAAAGTAATTGGTATAATATAGAATGGATATGGTGAGCTGCAAAGTTAGAAAGGGTGTCCGTGTGCCAACAGTGATGAAAATCATCTTTTTAAAGCCATTGACACCGGAAAATCCAGCATGGGGTTGAGCTGGAATCGAACCCATACTCTGTCATCTATGGCAACTTCGCCTGCACTGTGTCCAGCGCCCTAGACCACTAGACCACCTAGGCTAGATAAAAATCTAGCTTTCGGTTGCCTAGTTAAGCCTCCTTGTAGACAATCTAAGGTAGTAACACAGAACATGATCGTTGAATTCGGTTCAGCAGTTTCAGAGGAGTTGCGCTGACAAGATGATAAACGAGGATTTTCAGCAAATTCTTAAGTTCAAAGGGACATAACTCCAACAATAATTTAAGGATCAAAATTTCATGGTAATATGCACAACTACATATGGTGTCCTTCCTATATACCAAGTTTCGTTGAATTCTGTTCAGTAGTTTTAGAGGAATGGTGCTGACAAGATAATACATGAGGATTTTCAGCAATTTTCTAAGTTAAAAGGGCCATAACTCCCACAAAAATTTGAGGATAAAACTTTCCTGGTAATATGCACAACTGCATATGGTGTCCTTCCTAATTATACCAAGTTTGGTTGAATTCAGTTCAGTAGTTTCAAAGGAGTTGCGCTGACAAACTTTATGACGGACAGACGGATGGACACGACAAAAACAATATGTCTCCCCACAAAAGTGGGGGGGGGGAGACATGATAAAGTTAAAACCTTTATCCCTCGTCTGTTTTTGAATTGATTTGAGAAGCTAAAAATAATTTTGTATGGCCTAAGAAAGTTGTTTAATGAGCTATAGGTACATTATTTTAATAGGAACAACAATGTATTAGGGACAACTGGACTAGATCTTTTACCATTAGCTGTCCTTTTTTTTGTACTAAAGTAAGGACTGTTATTTTGAGCTGTAAATGCTGAAACCAGATTCTGTAAATTACTAAAGCCTTGAAAGTAGACAATTCATTCATTATTTCAGCACGATTTATATTATTTTTTTGTTGTCGTTATCAATTTGAAACCAAATTCATGATTGAAAGTGGAACAAAATATTGAATTTATTCATTTTCTGAATGAACATTTCATTGAAACTATATCTTTAATGTGATTATAAAAATAAGGATGGCATAGCAATTTAAGTAAAAATTTAGCAAATGATGAAATAAACAAGAAAATGATCAGAAATAGAATTAAGAGATATTTTTCTAGAGTCCATCCCTTTTTCTAACTATTCAGTTATAATTGATTACTCTGCAATTTATTTTGGTCAGCAATTACTAATTGCAAAGGGCATATATAGGGATGAATTCAGCAAATACGCATACATCACTAAGATCTGTGCCTTTGAATGAAACCTTTTTGGTATTGAATTGGCATCTTTGAGTTCCAGTATTGGCTATGAATTTCAAAATAATTTTTCAAACCATTTTAAGTATTGATTTAAACAAACTTCCAGACATAAAAAAAAGTTTCATAAAAAGCACATTTTAATGTTTTGCCAATGCATTTATTGAGGTATGGCATATATGGGTATTTATGGAATTTACTGCAAAATTACCATGTTAACAAACAATGACATGTGAAAAGCCAAAATATGCTGCATAGGTTTAATAATTTTATAAGTTCAAAAGAACCTCTGTATCTTATCATCATCCAATGATTCATATGAATTTTAAGGATGAAATTTCTTTGAATTTATTTTTTTTTAAATTGGTAATGCATTAAATCCAAAAGGGCTTTCAATACTGAATTCATCCCTATATCATGTATATGTAGGCTAAAGAAATCTGATAAACCTAAGTCAAGAATGAAATGACCATTGTCAAAATATGTAATACCCTAATGAATTGTAGCTTCATTAATAACATATATTTCAAGAATAGGTCAATCTGAAGGACATCAAAAATGAATTAAACATGATTTCTTGATACTTACTGCCATCAAGGGGATATACATCTTTTGGGTCAATGGCATCTTTATTGCAAGGTGGTAATAAGGAATACTGGCTGTCTGGTTGGTCAACTGAAAGATATAGAAAAAAGAAAGTTCTCATCAGAATTTATGATTAATAGATAATCTAAATAATTCTTTTATGAATTTCGGTGACAAATTAGAATAGGGAAAGAAGGGGTCCTCAGGGCAAACAATAATCTAAGCTTTCCAAAATTCTTGACAGATTTATTGAAATTTTAACACTGTCATGACTGTATAATTTGTGACAGACCATCTAATATTGCATACCTATAGTATATACTAGCATATTAAGTAATTGCTAAATTTGAATTCCACGGAAAAAAAATATTCAATTTTTTTAAGTAACCATGAATTTTAGCTCCCTTGAAAAAAACCCCAACTCATACAGTATAATGCAAGTCTTAAAATGGTACATGTACTTAAACACTGTGTAGAATTTCAAATTTGAACTCCTTATAAATTGAGAGTTTTAGTGTTCACAACACATTGTTAATGGGCAGATGGACGGATGGACAGACAAAGCGAAAACCGCAGGTTTTCCGCACCCCCAATGCCGGCCCCATCAGATGGAAAGAAACACAGAGCTGAGAGGGACAAAATAATACTCTGAGGCAGCAGCATCCCTTAATTATGCTGGGCCCTAACAAGAAAGTCTTGTAATTCATGTAATTAAGGAAAGTTTTCCTAATAACTCATGAAAATGATAAATTTCCATAATTCTATTATAAATCGTGTCAAATTACTTGTCAACTTTTAGAACTGATTGATGATGAGGAAAGAACAGTCAATGGCTTTAAATGTCTATAATAAAGTGCAGTTTAATATTTCCCTCCTTTTGATGTCCAGTGCAGAAAGGTTGCTTTGTATAAAGTTAAGCCGATTGGTTTTCCATTCATTATTGGTTAACTTGAATATCTTTTGTCTTTTATTCTTTGTTGTATGAGATTGATCATCCATGTTAGATTGTTTGGGTTATAATTCTACATTCTTTTCCAAAACATCTTTCAAAGATAAAATTTGTTACACACTGGAACGAGTTTGCAGTATGCTTGATTTCCTCATTGACAACATATTTGTCACCTTCGGAGGAGAGATTTTTCAACAACAAATCGGCATTCCAATGGGCACAAACTGTGCTCCTCTCCTCGCTGATTTGTTTTTATACTCTTACGAGACTGAATTTCTTCAGGGACTCGTAAAGAACAAGAAGATGAAAGAGGCAAGGTCATTTAATCTTACATTCAGATATATTGATGATGTCCTTTCTGTCAATAACACTTCATTTGGTAGTTGGATTCCTTCAATATTATCCTCCGGAATTGGAGATTAAAGAGACCACCGAATCTAATTGCTTCACGTCTTTCTTGGATTTGCACCTCGAATTTGACCCAGGTGGTAATCTCAGTACAAAAATTTACGATAAACGAGACGATTTTAATTTTCAAATTATTAATTTTCCTAATCTACAGAGCAATATACCTACTTCTCCTGCATAAGGTGTTTATATTTCTCAACTTATTCGTATGCCAGAGCTTGCACACATTTCACAGATTTTTTGATCAGACACTGGTTTCTTCGTGACCGACTTTTGAAGCAGGGCTATAAGAAAATACGTCTCATACGATCACTAAAAAAATTCTTTCTTCGTTATCAGCCACTAGTAGAAAAGTTCAAAATTGAGTTAAAAGATATGATAGTTAATTGTTTTAATTAGTGTTTGACTGGTCTGCTGTACTGAGATGATCACCTCAATATCCCTATTGTGTCTCACAACTATGTTGTGTTCTATGGTCATTACCGGATCCTAAGATCGCAATGGAAGAGGGAGGTTTGGCGCCATAAAACCTGGTTTAACCCACCATTTCGTTTGAAATGCCTGTACCAAGTCAGGACCATTGCGATCCACCAGTTCTCCGGTATGACTGATTCGTTTTTGTCATTTTCTCTGGACTATGAGATTGATAATTCAAGTTCGGTAGTTTTGTTATTACCTTTATTTGCATTATACAGTGGCGGTTCCAGGATTTTTGAAAAGGGGGGTCCAAAACTATAATTTGAAGATTTTTGCCCAAATTTTGCATGAAAATCACAGAATTTTCCGACGAAAGGGGGGGGTCCAGACCCCCTGGACCCCCCCTCTGGATCTGCCACTGTTATATGTAGTTTTGTTGTTCCCTTTACCTTAAATAGAAGCTTTTTAATATTTTCTTTTGACTTTATTCTTAAACAATGTAAAATGATCTATATTTTTTTCCCTGTTTCATAAGTCTGTATCCTGTCAACATGGAATTATTTTAGAGGGATGACTTTATGTAACGGCTTCAGGTGGGGAATAATTCATGTTTATTCTGATTAACTATATTCTTTGTCTAAAGAATATATGATTTGTCTGGGGAAAATTATTGCAGAAATTTTGAGAACATGAATTAAGCTAAAATTATAACCCCTACCTCCATATTAAGGTTAATGTGGACACATATACTGAAAAAAAATCTGTCATTAAACATTTGATTTTATGGTCTAAAATGAAACATGTTAATAAAATCCTTTATTTTAAATAAAAATAAGGATAGGTCACCATGCTCGTTTATGCAAAATAAATGGTTAAAGTATGCCTGAATTACAATAGATTATATAGGAAATGCCAAATTTTAGGCATAAAATCATGTCTCAGAAAAATTCCTTACAATAGGATCTTGTTTTTGTTTTGTCAAAAGTTATATTTTTACCTATATATCAAAATAAAACATAGAAAACAGGGGGTCACCAGCTTAGATTTGTGTCTACTATTCAATTCCATTGTAAATTTAGGGTAATTTTGAAGTGAGTTATCTCCCTTGTTTTTGTCAAAAATTGCGTTACTCAAGAAACGATTGATGCAATTGTTAAACAACTGAACATTTATTACCCATTTCAATAAATTCAAATATTCTATTTCTTATTATTGATTTTATAGACACTGATCTTAAATTTTGCATTTTTAAAGGTACAAAAGTCATGTGACACCTGTCTGTATTAACCTTAACAGTACCCTAATGAAAATTTTCTTTATCTGTCTTATTTCTTTAGTATTAAGAACATGTGTACCAAAGTGCACTAAAGCTTAATAATGGTGCTTATTAAAAAGGTCATTGTCAACTTGGTTAAAGTAATCTATATTAATTTTTCTCCGGGCTTCCAAATTAAGAGATCAAATGAAATTTCGTATTTCTAACAAGTCACATCAACTTTAGTCAAATTCTCCAATTGAAAACTTCATTTCACAAAGTTTCTATTTAGCAAAATTGAAGAGAAGAAAATTGAAGAAATAAAATTGTCTAAATTAAAACTGGCAAGTTAATTTAAATAAAGTTCAATGGAGATCTTCAGGAATTAAAGTCTATAGCTTATAGAAATGGCTTCCTTACAAAAAAACCCCCAAATTGTTACACATTCAATCTATTTAATGTCTTTTACTGAAAATTGTGCTCTTTTCTGATTTATTTTGTCACATTGCAGTTTACTAGGTCATAATGACCTTATCAATAGAAAGGTGATATTCAAAAAATGCTCCTTTTAAAATAGATTTTATAAAACCAATTAAGAGCTACAGCTGTCATGAGGTTTTAATGATTTTGGCTATAATTTAAAACACATTTAATTCACATTATAGCATGTTTGTATCAGCATATAAATCCCAAATTAGTTTTAACTGACAATTTTCAACCAAACTGTCTAATTTAATCTAATACTTCCAGTGCAAGTTATATTGAAGATTGGAATTATAGAAATAGATTTAATAATTCATGTCGTTTGATTGTGTATTGGCCTTTTTGGACTTCAGGTACAGTAAACCATGAAATGATTGTTATTTATGTTATGATATGAATTGCTTTTGGTTCCTACAGATTTAAAGTAGTCCACCTAAGAATCATGCAAAATTGAAGAAAAGTGATTCATGGATAAAAAGGCTACAGTGGTTAATTTTTAACGAAAGATAGCTCAAAGTATAAAAATAAGAAATAAATAACAATTTGCTCATAATTTTCTGCCTGGTCCTGGGAAAAATCTTGCCATTTTGTTAAAATGGTTTCTATTGAAATTATTGACAATTTTAAGAGTTATCTCCCTTTCTTACATTTTGCCAATGCATTCTATATATATTTTTTTTCTCTCAGGACCAGGGCTAGTTTAGAAATAGAGCACAAAAGATTAAAACAGGGTCATGATGTTAGTAGGAGAAACACATCAAATTAATGTAGGCTTTCCACCCATGAATGACGCTCTTTGCATGATTTTTTTCTTCTAAAAAGTGGTACTTAAATTGTTGCTTCAATATTATTGTCCAAAGACTACAACAGAAGAAAAAAAAATATTTGTTTAGTTTATTTTTTGCTCAGCAATGTCAACACAAAACTAAAACTGTTGCAAAAATTTCCCAGTTTTATTTACAGTATTCAAATAACCTACATGGTAATCCTTCTTTCAAAGTTTCCATCGTATATTGAGGCTTTTTAGTACATTGTTGTTATAGCAAAAAAAAATAATGAGGAACATAGAAATCTATACATAGAAACTGAATAACAAGTTAAAAAAAGGCAAACCATGAAAAACATTCAATGATACCATTGACTTGAGAGGTAGAAAAAGAAAAAGGTATAAAATATTTTAGGAAATGATCTTGAATGAAGGCTTAAGGTTTTTGAATTGTTCAGAAACTTTTTTCTGTGCATAGGGTGTTAGGAGGACAAATATAAGCATTAATTTATACAGCAGGAATCCTTTTTCAGAATATATTTTTCTTAACCTTATGCAGCAAAAATGTCCTTTTTAATCAAATCATATCATATTTAAAATATTTTTTTAGACCCCCTCCCCCTTTTCAAGCTTAATGGCCCCATAATAATAAAAGCAAAATATTCATTTTTTTATATAAACCATACAAAACTGCCTTAATGTTTTGTTTTGGAATTTGGTCAAGCACTGTGAGTCACCTTGACATCAAAATCATTCTAAATTAATATAATTTACTTCTGTTCTTTCTTTTAAATGACACTTGAAAATCCTTCCAAAACCACTCTAATCGAATTTGATTTAACTTAAAAAGTAATTGTCCTAAAACAAATTCATTTCCACATCAGGTCACAAACCTTATTACAACTTTCAACTTCATAGCAATTTGGGGCTAAAAATCTATCAAAAGATCAGAAGAGACAATTAAATGAGCTATCTTATGTCTTCTCTTAAATCATTCAATAAAGAGTAAAGATTTACTTCTCAAGGATAAGATGCACTCAATATGTAAATGGAACTTATTAACCCAGTTAATAGACATTTGTATATTTAATAAAACAGTCTAAAACAAGCAAAAAAGTCTCCTTAAAGACACTTAAACTGTAAACATATTAATTTAGGCAGTTGCTAATTTCCATGCATTAACCAGAATTGATATTTAACTCCATGGTTTACTGGAAAATCTTAAATTTGATTAACATAATTAATAGCATATTCACACTTACTATTTTTGTGGATTTTATTGGCTGCATTATTAGCAAAAATTAGCACACCCCGAAAATTAAAATGTTTACAGAAGATGAAATATCAGTTTCCAAGAAACCAACAAGAGCTAGGAATGGACAAATTATAAAAACACAGACGATAGACATTATAGACCATAAAAAATGATGGCAGTTTTCCAGTAAAAAAGCATGTAGCCTCCATTAAATTTCCAATAAACAAGGAAGAGAAGAGGATGATGAATGCCATGCAGCCCTTCATCCTAAATGCTTTTTTTCGAGTGACTTCATACCACAAGGAAGTTGTGAAGGGTATATTGTTTCGGACTGGTCTCAGCTATTATTAATCATAGGCTTTTGATATTTGGTATGTAGCTTCAAGTGGGGGTCCCATATGGCGGGATACATTTTCAGGTCTGTCAATCATCTACTTCCTGTTTAACCAGCCAACATAGACATTCTTCACTAAATCAATGGGATTTATGACCCTTTCCTTCTATTGCTGCAAAATGTAGGTGATAAAAAAAGACAGTTTAAGAAGCTACTGATGAGAGGTTGCTCCTTGAAATATTGATATATAGCATATCCAAATTAACTGTTTATACCCGTGTTTTGGTATTTGTAATACATATTGACTTAGAATTACCATGTTTAAAATTCAGTTCTACATGACTACTATTGAATAGTTGCCTGATCAATATATATTTGGTTCATTTTTTTAGAACTAGTAATCTTCATCCTTGAACATGTGTTGTTTACATAAAACTAAAACATTCCAACAAATACATTGTAAGGTTCAAAAGTGTCATTGTCTTACACTAATGGACTTATGGGCAGTATAAATCAGGAACAAGCACTACATTCATTTACCCAAGATCTTCCTTAAATTGATGTATATATTTCTTATAATTAACACAGTCTATTTTTATTGCACCTTGTAACAATTTGTCATATAAACTAACTTCAGAATATTTAAGGAAACAAATTGTCATGTAAATAACCTCTAACTGCCTTAGTTAGAGAATATTTAGTGGTCCATTAAAGTTGCCAATAAAAGCCCATGCAGGTGAAATCCATGACTCCTATGGTTTGTGGGAGTGTGAGTACAATAAGTTGAAATGATATTATCAGAAATAGTTTTCTATGAGTATATAATGTTTCATGCATTTTCTTTATTCAGACATTTTGTTTAATGACTGGAAATTTTAGGCATTTTATAAAATGCTGACCGATTTTGGGCATTCAATAGGATGACTACAATTTTCAGTCATTTAAGGGGGTGGTAAAGGGGGTATCCCAAAAAGAAATCACATGCTTCAAACATGTCAAAAACGCTGAAAACGAAGCACGAGTTATAAAAACCGCCAAACACGAAACACGAGAAATGTGAATTCAGATAGTTGAAAAACATGAAATCACATGCCTCAAAAAGGCAGAAAAAGAAGCACAGGTAATAAAAATCTCAAAACATGAAACACAGGACAAAAATACAGACAAAAAGGGAGCAAGTACAACCTCCCTTGAGGTTTAATTCATTCATATAAGTGGTATTATTTAAAACTGGAATTATTTTGGAAATTGGAAAATTAAATTATTTTTTTTTAGTTAGACTAAGCCTTACTAAGGGGGTTAGTCATGCTGTTATGACTAATGGTTTGGGTTAGTATTGTAACAATTATTGTGTAAACTAACTAACCCCCTTAGCCATGCCAGCATGACTAACCCCTTAGTAAGGCTTAGTCTAACTCAAAAATTTTTTATTTAATTTTCCAGTTTCCAAATAATTCCAGTTTCAAATAATACCTTGTTGTATCTTTATATTTTTCATAGTTGTGTCAAAAATGACTTTTCGATGGGATATTTTATTGATTAATAATTGTGGTTTGCACATGTCATGCATGTTTTTAAATGTAATTAATAGAAAATATCACTTTGTAGGATTTTTTATAATAATTTTCGTGGTTTACTAACACCCATGAAAAGCATATTTAGCAAAAACTAGATAATGTGTCTATGAGCCACAGGATGGCCCTCCCGTTCTTGAAATATCATTGACCCTCAATGTGTATTACCTGGGATATGGACCTTTACCAAGAAATTGATCAAAAGTGTTCATGTGTAAAATATAGGTCGCTGTGACCTTATTTCTGATGGGTGGTGCCATGTACCAAGACTCATCAAGAAGTGAAATATTATTGACCCCTAACATGTAGTATTCAAGAAATGGACCTTAACCAAGAACTTAACCAAGTTCATTCATGCGTAAAATATAGGTCACAGTGACCTCATTTCTAGTGGATGGTGTCACTTTACCCAAGACACATCCATTGACCCCCAACATCTAGTATCCAAGTTATGGACCTTAACCAAGAACTTAACCGAAGTCGTTCATGCATAAAATATAGATCACAGTGACCTAATTTTTATTGGGTGGTGTCATGTTACCCAAGACACATCTAGTGGTGAAAAACCATTGACCATCAACATGTAGTATCTGAGATATGGACCTTAACCAAGTTCATTCATGCGTAAAATATAGGTCACAGTGACCTAATTTCTAGTGGGTGGTGTCACCTTACCTAAGACACATCTAGTAGTGAAATATCATTGACCCCCAACATCTAGTATCCAAGTTATGGACCTTAACCAAGAACTTAACCGAAGTCATTCATGCATAAAATATAGGTCACAGTGACCTAATTTCTAGTGGGTGGTGTCACCTTACCTAAGACACATCTAGTAGTGAAATATCATTGACCCCCAACATCTAGTATCCAAGTTATGGACCTTAACCAAGAACTTAACCGAAGTCGTTCATGCATAAAATATAGGTCACAGTGACCTAATTTCTAGTGGGTGGTGTAGCCCTACCCAAGACCCATCTGGTGGTGAAATATCGTTGACCCCCAACATCTAGTATCCGAGTAATGGACCTTAACCAAGAACTTAACCAAAGTGTTACGGACGGACGTACGGACGGACGGACAAGGGTAAAACTATATGTCCGATCCACATACGTGGTCGGGCCATAATTACAAAAAACTCTGACTTTAAATCAACAGCCCATATGAAATGTAGGTTAAACAATTTTCAAAATATGCTAGCACCATGAATTAACTTAAAATAATCAAAACCAGAGCAGTCTTCTTCAGCAAGTTTTAATACAATTATGGTTCTTTGAAAGACATCTAAGCATTTAAAAGGGCATTAGTATAATATAACATGTCATCAAGACTTCTAGCTGGATGAAAAATCTCAGCTCAGAGAAGAACACACAAATGAATTCTTAATTTTGTCTAAAGGATCTTGTCTTACAGAAGAATCCTGTCAATTTGTAGTAATATTCTGAGAAGGCTTTTGAAATCTATCATGTCATTAGGGAATGTAATTGATTTTTTATTTGTAGAATTAAAGACATTTTCCAATGACATGGGGATACATCCTGGTAGGCAAGTGCTATTAGAACAATCCTTCGATTGGTCCCAGGTGACCTATAAAATTAATTTCTATCTTTTGGGATTACCAATGATGGATGGATATATGATATGTATAATACTACTTAGAAGAACTTATCCTGTGTACCAAACAAAAAGGACAGTAAAGCCAAGCTTTAGAAATCTGTGACAAAACCCAAGTCTAAGCCAGCATTACAACAATTAGCATCCTTTGGCAAGATTATTTTTGAGAAAACTGTCTGGGATTTGAACTGTAGAAAACAAATTGAATAATTGGGTCATAAAGGTTCGTGCACTTAACACTACCAATTGTCAATGTTACAATTATACTGTGGATTCATTAAATTTTTCGGGGTATCTATTTTTTGTGGTTGTGTCAAAATGCCTTTTAAAAAAAAAAAAATTAATATTAATTATTGTGATTTGCAGATGTTTCTAAACGTAATGAATGTAAAAAACACTTTGTAGGATTCTTTATTTTTCGTGGTTTACAAACACTATTAATGAAAAGCATGAAATTTGATACCTCCACGAATAATAATGAAACCACAGAATTTTGGTCAAAAAGTGAGAGCTATTATTAGTGGGGAGATAGGTCAGGGGAGCATTTCCACTAATTCAGCATCCATAAATTAGATTTGATAGTTTCTATGGTTTTAAAAAATCGCAAGAATCTTCTCTGAAACCCACTGCCTTTATTATTTTCTTTAAAGTCGTTAGATTTTCTGTTTTTCTGATCTTTTCTGTTTATTCTGGTTTGTTTAATGCATTGAAATATGGAACACTCATATATGTTAATAGTATACCATTTTTGATCTCCAATTTTATATTCACATTTGATAAGTTTATATTGAAGAGTCAAAGCTCTTCATCAAATCATATAATACATGACATAATGAGAAAAAGTCAATATGCAAATTAAAGAAAAACAAAATTTAATGAATATAGAAAAGTCTGTCAAAGTCAAAAATGGCAGATTTCGTTAAACAGGAAGTAGGTGAGCGACAGACCTATAATCGAATCCCACTTTTCACTCAGTGAAATCCGGCATCTTCCTCCTTTCATTGCAGTGTTTCATTGTCAAATTAAAATAGGGACAAAGTTAACAACCATTTTACTGGGGAATGTCAGCAAATATCATATTAGCCAACTTAATTATATTGCATGGAAAATTTTTCCTAGACTTCACTTGTTCTATGCATATAATCTTGTAACAATTGAGATGATTTTTACACACCTAACCTAAGTATATTAATCAAGGAAGGTCGCTGCCCCTGAAAAAATGTTCTTCCATATATTTTTATAACAGAAATGTATATCATTTTAATGAAAGGCTATACTTTATTTTCAATTATATCAAGTTTCATTGAACTTAAAAGTAATATGGATTTCCATAATCTTCAAGAGAAAACTAACAAATGTCAGTGTCAGATCATGACCTGCATTTTACAAATATTTATTTAAAAAAACTTGTGTAACAAATTCATGTAAATGAATTAAAACATCTACCAGAATAGGAACTTCTGACATTTATAAAAGACCCTGACATAAATATGACCTTACTTGTTACAAATTAAATTAATTAACAAGAAATCTGTGAGCTACTGCTCACTCAGTTTACCCCTGCTTCCCCCAAAATGAATTAAGTCAGTTAACAGGATGTAGATATCTTACAAACCTATTAATTTCGATACTCGCGATAAAGGACCTCACATTAAATTCATCATGCTCATACGCCAAATTTCAAGTCAATGTGATATGTAGTTGCTAGGAAAACTTTTACAAAAGTTATGTTGCAGACGGAGGGTCAGAGGTAAACCAGCTGGGGTATAATTAGATATTAATGAGATGTGGAATAAGTGTACATGATACAACCTGTGTGATCCAATTGGAATTTGAACTCTACAATGAAAACAAGTAATACTGTGAGCGAGCTTCATAATGGACTCGATCTGTACTGTAAAAGAAAAAATAAGTCCAGTTATCTCCCCTTGATGATAACCCAGAGCAATACAAATTTTACATGCACATCTACAGATAATGTACTCATCCTTAATGTAAAGTTTCAACAAAATCCATCAAATGGTTTAGGAGGACTGTTGCGCTTAATAGGTTTCCCATTGAATAATGTATTTAAAAAGTCTAAGTCCAATTATCTCCCCTGAATGATGTCTGATTTCGATGAAAAGTCTTCATGCACATCTACATATGATGTACTTCCGTCATGTAAAGTTTCATCAAGATCCTTCGAACGGTTTAGGAGGAGTTGCGCTTACGAGGTCTCCTATTAAATAATGTATTTTAAAAGTCTAAGTCCAATTATCTTCCCTGAATGACGTTTGATTGCGATGAAAATTCTTCATGCACATCTACATATGATGTACTTCCTTCAGGTAAAGTTTCATTAAAATCCTTTAAGCGGTTTAGGAGGAGAAGCGCTTATGAGTTATGTGGACAAACGGACAGACAGACGGACGGACAGACAGGGTGTTTCCTATATACTTCATGTAAAGTTTCATCAAAATCCTTCCTGCAGTTTAGGAGGAGTTGCGCTTACAAGGTCTCCAATTGAATAATGTATTTTAAAAAGTCTAAGTCAAATTATCTCCCCTGAATGATGTCCGAGTGCGATGAAAATTCTTCATGCACATCTTCATATGATGTACTTCCTTCATCTTAAGTTTCAGCAAAATCCTCCCAGCGGTTTAGGAGAAGAAGCGCTTACGAGTTATGTGGACAGACGGACAGACAGACGGACGGATCGACAGACAGACATGGTGTTTCCTATATACCCCCCCAAACTTTGTTTGCGGGGTATAATTATTTTCTTTAGAAAAATAATAAGAGAATAAAAAACATCACAGGTAGAGACAAAATGTGACTGAACACAGATGGTAGTACATGTACACAAAACTGTTTTATTGAGATATCCAATATGTTTTTTCCTTTAATTTTTCTTCAATTTCTAAACTTATACATCGTTTCGGAGAATGATTCACCCTAAATGCAAACAAGAGGCTCCCAGGAGCCTGAATCGCTCACCTGGTCTTGATGTCAACCCTATAAAAACTTTTCTAGAGCTAAATGAGCTGAACTTTTAAGCAAGTAACAGCTTTTCTCCATCTACTATAGTTTCATTCTGAAGCCATAGGCCCAAATCATGAAAAAATGTTATTCTAGGGGCCAAAACCCCCATAAGGGATCATCTGACAACTTCAACCCTATGAAAACTTTTGTAGCGCTAAATGAACTGAACATTTAAGCAAGCAACAGCTTCTCTCTATCAGCTATAATGAGTTTTCATTCCATTGGCCAAAAACATGAAACAACGTTATTTTAAGGGCCAAAACCCCTATAAGGGGACATCTGACAACTTCGACCCTTAGTGGAGACTTTTATAGAGCTATAAAAGCTGATCATTTAAGCAAGCAACAGCTTCTCTCTATCTGCTATAGTTTTCATTCCATAGGCCAAAAAAATGAAAAAACGTTATTTTAGGGGCCGTAACCCCTTTGAGGGGTCATCTGACAACTTCGACCCTATGGAGACTTTTGTAGGGCTAAATGAGCTGAACATTTAAGCAAGCAAAAACTTTTCTCTATCTGTCATAGTTTTCATTCAATAGGCCAAAAACATGAAAAAAATGCTATTTTTCACCTTTAAGGGGCCGTAACTCCTATAAGGGGTCATCTGACAACTTCGACTCAATGAAGACTTTTGTAGAGCTTTTGATGCTGAAGCAGAACGTGGCATCAGATTTCATCTATCTCTTATACTTTTTTATTTAAAGACAAAAACAGTAGTCTGACCACCCTGGTCTATTTTTAGTAACGGCGGCCATGTTGTTTAGACGGCAGTCACCATTTGTGCAATCTTGGTAGAGGACATCCCATAGATGAAGTGTGCAAAGTTTCAAAGCAATCCCTTCAGTCCTTTCAGAGGAGAAGATTTTCAAAGAAAAGTTAGCGACGACGGCGACGACAACGAAGGACGACGACGACGGACGCCAAGTGATGGCAATAGCTCACATGAACCTTCGGTCCAGGTGAGCTAAAAAGAAGTTTTCAAAACTTCTTGATCGTTAATCAGAAACAAGGGGTTGCACTAAGTCGTGCTAAGCATACCCCCACTCGACCATTCAGAAAACAGGAAGTAGATGACCAACTGACCTGGAAAGGGGAGGCACGATATAACTCATCATGCTAAAGCTGTATACCAAATTTGAAATCAATCCCTTCTGTAGAAGCCGAGAAATCTGTTACAAAAAATTGTCTTTTTTTGACCCATTAAAAGTCTAAGTTGGCTCGGAAAACAGGAAGTTGATAATAGACTGACCTGGAAAGGGGAGGCACAGTATAACTCATCATTCTGAAGCTGTGTACCGAATTTGAAACCAAACCATCCAGTAGAAGCCGAGAAATCTGTTACAAAAAATTTCACATTTCAATTTTTTACCCTAAAAAGTCTAAGTCGGCTGGGAAAACAGGAAGTAGATGATGAACTGACCTAGAAAGGGGAGGCACGGTATAACTCATCATGCTAAAGCTGTGTACCAAATTTGAAACCAATCCATCCAGTAGAAGCCGAGAAATCTGTTACAGAAATTTCACATTTCAAATTCTTTACCCTAAAATGTCTAAGTCGGCTTGGAAAACAGGAAGTAGATGCTGGACTGACCTGGAAAGGGGGGGCACAGTATACCGGTAACTCATCATGCTGAAGCTGTGTACCAAATTTGAAACCAATCCATCATGTAGAAGCCGAGAAATCTGTTACGAAAAATTTCACATTTCAAATTTTTTACCCTAAAAAAGTCTAAGTAGGCTTGGAAAACAGGCAGTAAATGATGGACTGACCTGGAAAGGGGAGGCACAGTAAAACTCATCATGCTGAAGCTATGTACCAAATTTGAAACCAATCCATCAAGTAGAAGCAGAGAAATTGAACCGGACGGACAGACGGACGGACAAGGTGATTGCAAAATAGCCCCCTCTCTTACGAGTGGGGATATAAAAAAACATATTTGTTGTGTTTAAAAAATTTTAAAACAAAATATGAAAATTCTTCTCTAACATTCATTTCTTACCCTTTAAATAATAATTAGAATAGAGAAAAAACATCTTTATTATTTACCAAAATTAAAAAAAATGTCATGAACTCTTTATCAGTTTTCTTTTTCATTGTTTTAATGGAAATATCATTTTTCTTAGGTATTAAGATGTCAGTGGTCAGATTTGAACTTTATGTATTTAATGATAACCTCATGAACTGATGTTGACATTGATCAAGACCGGATATCTTGACAATTAAGACTTTCCAATGAGTCTTGACAAAAGGAAAAATTACGTTTTTATTGAAAGAATCCTTTCACCAGACAATTGAACTTTTCCTGCAGGAAAAAATGGTTGTTAAATGATTTCCTGTACTATAAGGTTTAGATTTCTAAGAAACGGCAGCATCATAGTCATGTCAATCAGGCAACTTACACGTGAATGAAAGAAAAACTTTTTAAGCTTTCTATAAGGATTGGTTTTTATAATATTCTGATACAATTCAATCAAGGAAAATTTCCTAAAGGTTATATTTCTATAACTTCACTTCACATCTTATCAACTTTGTACTTTAAGATTAAGTTAAGGAAAAAAACATGTTTTATATATAGAATTTTAGTTAAGACAAATGCATATGAATATTACTGATTTCATGTATGCAACAATAAAAAATTTGCTGTTCCGTTATCAAAGGAAATTAGCATATGTCAAAAAATATAGGAAATGCATCCCAAAGAAGTATTACTTATTTTTTTGTTTTGGAGAGAGTTTTAATTTGTTTCCTGTCATCATTTTTGATAGAAGGTTTCAATTTATATTTGAAATGAAAACATTTTTCACGATAAATTAGACATTATGAGATATCCTGTGCATGACAATTATGACAATGGTTTTATAGATTTAGTCTTATATTGCATAACCTCCAGCTGATACAAACAAACATCAAGGTCCTAAGTTTTTAATTGAAGCCTTACTAAATTAATTCCTGGATTCTCAACCAAATTTCTTGAAAATAGGAGTGGGCAGTCAAATTTTACTTTTTAATTTTTATCCATTTTGCATTGATAAACTGTTCTGTTATTTCAATGGAAATCGACCAAAAAATGAACATAAATATTGCCCCAAAATATTTTTTTTTTCAACAACTAAAAAAATTGTGTGGGAGGGGATGAGAACCATGGATATTTTATATATTGGCCTAGAGCATTAGATATGCCTATTTGTACTGCATAGGGAAAAGGAAAAAAAAACATTTCTACAGAATAACATGAAATTTGAAAATCAAATTTGTCAACCTTAATTTAACACACATCAAAGCATTCATTTCAATTTTAAATGATGTCATCTTTTCAAATGATAGCTTTTCATTTCAAAAGTCCAAATTGTAATTAAACTTAGACATCAACTAATACAAAGAACCGTGAGGATCTTTTTCTGAAATAAATATTTTTCCAGAAGCTCTAAAAGTTAATCACAATTCTTCATTTATTTTATATCCTGCAGGATAAATTTATCCATGATCAAAAGTATTTTTGTTTATAGCATCTAAAAGGACAAAATCTAAATGGAAAAAAAATCGGTTAGAAGTGGGATCCATTAAAAAATCAGATAACCAATACGAAAGATTCATATTAAGTTTGGGAATTGTTCTGACCTGAGCAATGAGCTGAAAATTATGATGTTAAAAGTGACGTTACACTATGAAATCTTGGCATAAACAACAAACCTTTAACAGTGAGCAAGGAGCAGCTATATATTAACGATTTATTTGAAACTGAGCTAATAAAATATTAAGTTTTATTTTAGGTAGCATAACTATTTTTAACTATAGACAGTTAAATTAAGTACTTATTAACACTAGACATTACTGTTTTCTTTCAATTTCAATGCCAGTTTCTACAGAGTAAAATGATCAGTTAACAGTAATCCATAGAACCAGTAAATGATATAGAAAAATAACAAAACAAAATTGGCAATGGTCATGGTCTAAATCTCCTCTATTTAATCATGACGGGAAATCTATCATTCTGAAAATGTTGTATATTTCCCCATTGAAAAAAGAAATTATGACACTTAAAATTGACATTCCATTAGAGTTGCCATCTGAGCTTTGCAAAACATGATACCATGGATACTGTGGAATTATTTATTTTTGTGGGTACAAATTTTCGTGGTTTAATGCAATTAGTTCAGTTCGTGGATTCTGAGTGTATTTAAAATTCTTATGTGCAATAAAATGTTTTATATAATGTACTGAATTAAAAATGCCACAAGCATTAAAGAAATTTAACATGTTATTACCAACTTCAATCCCCGTGGCTTTTATTCAGTAAAACATGCCTGGTAAAAGGTGATATAAACTTATTTTTGGACATGCATTGTACATAAGCTTAATACCAAAAGTATCTTTATGCAGATGTGAGGTTCTAAAGTTCTAAAAGCTTAAACCGATGGATTGCTTTTAAAAGAAAAAACAAATAGAATCTTCAATCTTTCCATAAAGAAATTGTTAATATGAAATAAAGGATTAATTTTTGTTTGAAAATATGATCACTATAAATGGTATGCAAATTGTGTAATTTTAAAGAGAAGTAGGCAAAGTAGTGATGCTGACTTCTGGCCTAAGATACAGTTATTTAAGCATGGTTAGTCATTTTGCATTGATATGATCATTAAAGTTCTTTTTAAAGGCATATTGTCTAGGAAAAATAAAATTTTTGTACTTGCATAAAAAGGCCAACAAACAACTAGTTTTGTCTTATTTTAAACATATGAACATCAAAAATAAAGTTGTAGTACCTTTTAAGTAAAAAAATTGTAAAAACAATCAACACTTAAGACAATATTTGTAAAACTTGACAAAAATTCATATTCATAATCTCATTACCCGCCTTTGCATGTGCACTATTTTTACTTTTGTTTGTAAACTTTGCTGGTTCATACTCGGGGCCAGTAATCTGTATATCGAGGTTTTGGCCTGTGTAGATATCTATATGGGGATAAAAACACCAAAGTCGCCAAACAAAGAAAATGACAAAATTGGCATGTATCTAAGTAATTAAGATGATTTATATAGTTCACATTGAATTTGCTTTAATTTGTCACCATATTAAAGTCTTCTGGAACAAAACAACAGAGATCCCAATTGATGGCTGTTTAAAATTCATTAAAAATATATCTGTCGTCACAAAGGTAAATAAGTCATCAATCAACATGGTCAAATTAATTTGAGCGAAATTAACCAAGTTTCAGGCAAATTTGGAAATAAATGTGTATTCTAAGCTTTCTTTTATTACATTTCGATGTAAGTAACATTAAAAGATTGGGAACGAAAAAAATATGATTTTGGTTAAGCCTTTAAAGTTTCACAGTAAACTTTGAACCAGTATCAATTTAAATCCTATAATTTGTAGCAGCTAGAAAACATTGTTGTCTATTATTGTACACTATACAGCAACAGTTGTGCTATAGCAAGCACAAACTGCTCACTCTTCAGGAGCACCTGAGTTAACCCTTGATCTGACTTGAGTTCATGTTCTTGAATTTGGAGTTTTCGTGCTATTCCGGTTCATGTTTACTGTTTTTTCTTGT
Source organism: Arcuatula senhousia (assembly GCA_963971305.1). Taxonomy (NCBI): domain Eukaryota; kingdom Metazoa; phylum Mollusca; class Bivalvia; order Mytilida; family Mytilidae; genus Arcuatula; species Arcuatula senhousia. Next base: position 40,692,932 of record OZ020303.1, on the reverse strand, counting down.
TGCCCTTTCAGACTTTGGACACGCAAATGCCCAATGGATGGCTCTTTGCTTCTTTCTTAGATAACTCAATATATCATTTACAGTTCTATTTCAGGTTCTACAAAAACCTTGAACTATTACCTATTTTATTGAGAAAATGTGTGATAAGATATATATTATTCTCTTTTTAAGATTAGTATGCAGCTACATTAAACCAATTTAATTTCTTAATAAAACTTTTCGTCTACTATTAAATAGATCTCTATACCATTGATATTCTTCTCATCTGTAATTGATTTTGATACGACCGAGTTCAACGCCTGCTCTAAAGCCTCTCCGTGAATTTCGTTGCGTAGCCTTGATCCCATAGCTTGTTTTTTCTTCTTGCTCCCAAACACAGCCGTGAGGTCATCAATCTTTGAAGAGATACAATAAACAGTAATTGCATTTGATAACTGATATTAAGGCATGTTTCATATTCCGCATAACATATCTTTTAAAAAAATTATCAAATTAAATATTCCATTTTAAATTAAAGAGTCATCCCATTTGGATAATGATGCTACTTTATGGAACCTCCAAAGGGCATATGGTTATGAAATATTATGTAACATGTATAAGGGACACATTCATAAATAGAAAATGAAGGTTTAAGTAACAGGTTTTGAATCTCATACTGCTTGTATAGTGCCTAATTTTGAAGACTGAAATCTTACAAATTGCTTCAAACAGAGCTTTGGAGCCTAATTGTAACTTTGTATACATTTAAATTGTATCAAAAATATCAAATAACTAGAATGGCAGTCTTCCATGGAAGAGGTATGTCTCCTGCCTCTTAGAATTAATATTATGTAGAAGAAGGTGGGCCAGGAAGGTGGGTAACAGGTATAAAAGTGCAGTAAACAATCAAGTACTATAGGAGGAAGATACATGCAAAATATCAAGAGGCAAGAACATGTAGGTGCCTAAAAAACTGTGATGGAAATTATTGTGATGCTGACGGATGATTGTGGACACAGAATGACAGATATTGTCAAAGTGACTCCTATATGTGGCATTGCAACATGTTGCAGACAACACAATAAAATAAACAGTGATTTTATATCTCTTAGCAATCGTTAAGCAAAGTTTCATGGACAAATTGGCTAAAAAGTCTGTTACTGTAGAGGTTTCTACAAAATAATAATTTTCCTTTAGCCTCAGTGTAAACAGAAAGTGAATGTCTAACAAAAATATGTATGTGCCAATTCAGTGCACAGACTAAGGGAAAAACATTGAAATTGAACAAGATCTTTCAGATTTACGTTCCAATGATACCAAATGCATGCACATGATGCACATGCTGCCAAACAACTCTGACTTAAATTCACATCCTGAAATCTGACAGAAAATGGGTCAGAGACATACCCTTCCCTCAGAATTCAATCAGTTTCTATCATTTCCATCAATTTTCTGATAGAATTTGATGGAAATTGATGGATTTCCGTCAAGAATTAGACTTTTTGATAGAATACTGATGGAAGTTGATAGAAAAATTAAAACTAATGGAAAAAAATCCGTCAACACTTGCTTGATGGAAAAAATTCAACTATTTCCATTAAAAAAAACAACCCGCTGACGGAAATGTTGATAGAAAACTGATGGAAAATTGTCTTCCAATGGAAAGCTGACGGAAAATTGATGGAAAATCATCTTTTGATGGAAAGTTGCCGGAAAATTGATAGAAAATTGACGGAAATTATCTTTCAATAGAAAATTGGCGGAAAATTGATAGAAATAAAGATCATGACGGAAATTGATAGAAAAACTTGATGGAAAAAATCAGTAATGTTATAGTGTGCCGGAAAAACTTGCACCTGCTGAACTATTGACGGAATCTTGATGGAAAGTTTGACCTAAGTGCACTTGATGATGTCATCTATTACATCATCAGTTTTTTAGTCATGATTTTGCTAGCAGAAGATAACATGGTGTCTGTTGTGTTCAATGAGATAAATTTTACAAGATGAAGATACTGTAAGTACACAAGTTTTATTCATCTATAGTGCATGTATTTCAGTTGTTGAATTACTTACACAATTTTAACTTCAGAAGTTAAAATTTTGCAATTTTGATGAATTATTTCCTGTTAAGATTCAGAAATACATCAAATTGTCTAGCACAGCAAACACATAAAAAGGGAGTAGGTTTATTCAATTGCAGTTTTAGATTTTTATCGTTATATAGAAAATCATTTATTAAAAGTATGTAGTTATTCCATGTTCCCCCCTTTTTCCCCATTTCTTAATACATGGCAGGTAATAATATTTTCTTTCCGAAGTATAGACACACTCATGCAATACCTAGAAGGGTAGATTAAGTTGTAAATGACAATGCCCATAAGATAACAATACACTTTAGTCAACATAAGCTCTGTAATAAATGCAAAACTTCTTTGTGTAGATTGAGGTATGATATTTTGCAGAACTTACATGTATTCTGCTTTCTTTAATAGCAAATTGTCTGCAGCTGTTTCCAAACATAAAAAAATGAAAACAATGTTCATTTACACTTCTATTTCACAGAAAAATTACAATACATGATTAATCTAATTTAAATTTTCAAATTTTAGGTACACAAGTGACATCCTAGGTCAAGGCTATTGGCCTACTTTTTCAGCCATGATTGATCGGATGGAAATATTTCTATCAGTTTCCATTCTTTTCTATCAGAGAAAAACGCTAACTTTCCACTGAGATTCCATCAAGTTTCCATCAAGATTCCGTCAACTTTCCATCAAGATTCTGTCAATTTTCCATCAAGATTCCGTCAAGATTCCATCAAGTTTCCATCAAGATTCCGTCAACTTTCTATCAATTTCCATCATTCTTCCATCAAGTTTCCATCAATATTTTCCACTACTTTTTTCCATCAGTTTCCATCAAACAAAATTTTTGATGGAAAAACAGTGCCAATACTCCATCAAGTTCCATCAACCTGATGGAAATTGATAGAATTTAGTGATGGAAAATTGACGGAATTCTGATGGAAATCTGAGGGAAGGGCACACGGCTAACCAGTTTCCATAAACAGGAAGTATGTGAACTCTTGTACTTCAATATCCAGACTTGATGCTGATATCAAGAGCTGTCATAGATCATCTGCTGAGAAAACTTGTTAGGAAAATATTTTCCTGTCTTGTGAACTGACTGATACCACAGATTTTTGGTGCATCATTTGTAGCACATATAAAAATCAAAGAGATTTGACATTTAAATATCAATAAAATTTTGAAAAACAATACTTATATGCAATGTCTTTATGCAACACGTTAAATCTAATTTTTCAGCAATGCAAGGAAGCAAATTTGATTCTTCCACATTTTGATATTAGAATTTCAAATTTTATGCTTTGTTACACTGCTTTAGTTTGTACTTTAATACATTTATAGCCTGTAAGGAATATAGAATTTCTCAGTATAAGTAACGCAAAACACTTAATAGTTCAAAATGCATTTCAAATCATATACTCAAATGTGGGTTTTATTATTACCTTTTGAGTGTAGGTCTTGTTCAAATCTTCAGGTATTGATAGTTTGTCTTTTTCTTCTTCCTCTTGAAAATCTAAAAAAAAAACAATATAAATCATAAAAGGATGTGTCCTAAAGTGTCTATGGCCACAGGTGCCCTGCACTCCAACAGGAAGTAGAAGTCTGACAGGTCTAAACTTGATTGGACTAGTATTGATTTAGTATAAGACTTACGTAATACATTGTACTTCTTTGTTTGAAAATTATAAGGATGTTACACATTTTTTATTTTATAAAAATAAACATACCACGTCAGTCTCTAAATATATTAAATTCTTATTAACTTTTCATAATTTTTCAATGTTTAATTCTCTTATTTTTAAGTTCTGCTTTTCTTCCTTTTGTCTAGTGTACATTCAATTTTAGGTTAATATCACTTTACCCTTTCATGTGGCTTCAAATTTTATGCAGCATTCAATTATTATTGAACTTTTAAAAGGTTTCCCTAATAATCATTATTTGAGAAGTTTATAAGAGTATTTTGTCCATATCTAAAATACAATATGAACAAAACACTGTGCAGTCATAATTAATCTGGTAAAGTAATTGCCAGATTTCTTTAACAGGAAGAAGGTGAGTAACAGACCTGAAATCAAATCCCATGTTATTGGACCCCACCCTAATAAAGTAATAAACGATAGCAGCCTGTGGTTTATTGGAGATTTTAACATGGGTTGCCATTGTTTTCTTTAATATTTTGCCCTAAGTGAAGTATAGTGGAGCCAAGGGTAAAATAAATGAAACAATGGATACCCATGTTAAAAACGACAATAAACCATTGGGGGGGGGAGCATGAATTATTTCTATTCTAATATATCATTTTTGTGTTTTTCCTAGACCAATAGTGCAAGAAAATATGTCTGCTATTTTTGATGTTTTGTGCACAAAATATATTATGAAATCACTGATTTTAGCGTTAAAGTAAATGTGATGTCGACCCGGAGTTTATTGGAAATTTAATTTAATATGTCTTGTTGTCATGGTTTCCTTTGTTTGGGGGTGTGGTCTATATTAGAATGATGTATACCAAATATCAAGCCGCTGTGATTTGTTGTTGCTCAATACTGCTACGAAAATTTTCAACCTGATGACCCTTTAACTGATTGGAGTTGTTTATTTTATTATTACTGTCCTGGCTGCCATTGCGGTGACTGATTAGCATGCTCGTTAGACCAAGGACAACAACGGATTTTGATACCCCACAAACAATACTGAAACCACAGAAGTGTCATTTTAAATATCAGGAAGTTGCAGCATATGCTAAGTTGCCAAGAAAACTGTGACAGAAATTTTATATAAAGTTTAAGCATTTGGTAAACAGAAAGCATGCATGGTAAGTAGATGAGTTAAAGACATAATTACATCATATCATAGAGTACCATATGATTCAGACAAATTAGGCCAAATATCAAGAGGATTTGGCATGTAGTTGCCCTGAGATCTGTGATTGAAATTTATTTTTTTTAATTTTGAAAGCACATTATGAATGAAGTTTAAGTTCTTGGTAAACAGTAAGTACACGAACTAAAGGCATAATAGCTTCTTTTCATGACATCATGCAACCCAAATTCGGCAGTTTTTCATGTTTTTTTCTACGTCATAATTTTTTGATTTGCAATATAAAAACCAAATTTTACCTAGGAAATCTTTTACATTTTGTTATTAATTGATCTAGCCAACTTTGGGACAGTAAGTTTGTTGATTCTTTGTAAAATGCTGACAAACATACCCTACTTCAATGCATTTTCGTCTCGGCCATATAACCCAATTTCGACATTTACTCAACTATTTATTGATTATCACCGTACTCACCAGAAAATCAGATGTAACTTATTGAATTACAAAGATTTCAAACAAAATCATAGGAACAGATTGATTTTATATTTTTGATTTTGTGTCCATTTTATTGATAGAAAGTGTTGGCTCCATCGCAAACGAATTTATGTGCAATCATACCAGCTCTGCTATTAAATAAACAAGATTGCTAGGCGTAGCCATGTGTCCCCCGCCGCCGCATAAAAGTTGTGTGGTATGTCAATTCAAGCAATGTATTCTCTGAGAAACGATAGAAATAGGTTGTCAAAATATTAGATGATCACCTATTAACAGTACCCTATCAGTGTGTAAAGTTTCAGCAACATCCGTTCAGTAGCATCCGAGGAGTTGCACCCACAAAAACGTTTGACAAAGTCCCATTTTTTGGACCGGAAAATCACAAATTCGAAAACTGTAAATATTGTTTCAATTTTTTTTTCGTATTATTATAGAGTACCTTTTGCTCTATCAGCCTACAAAATTTCAGAACCCTGTGCACCTAGGTAACCAAGATATTGGATGTCCTATATTTTGACCTTTCTTCCCTGTTTCCATGGAAACGGCGGCAATTTTGAAAATTTCAAATATAGGATGATCATCTACTAACAGTACCCTATCAGTGTGTAAAATTTCAGCAACATCAATTCAGTAGTGTCCGAGGAGTTGCACCCACAAAAACGTTTGACAAAGTCCCATTTTTCGGACTGAAAAATCACAAATTTGTAAATAACTCGAAAACCGTAAATATCGCTTCAAAATTTTTTTTCATATTATTATAGAGTACCTTTTGCTCTATCAGCCTACAAAATTTCAGAACCCTGTGCACCTAGGTAACCGAGATATTGAATGTCCTATATTTTGACATTTCTTCCGTTTCCATGGAAATGGCGGCCATTTTTTAAAATTTCAAATATGGGATGATCATCTACTAATTGTACCCTATCAGTGTGTAAAGTTTCAGCAACATCCTTTCAGTGGTTTCCAAGGAGTTGCACCCACAAAAAACGTGATGGATGGACGGACGGACGGAGACCATTATTAAGTCCCTCCGACGCATTGCGGCGGGGGACAAAAAGAAAAGGAGGGTGTCATACAAGACTATTATCTGCAATTTTCAACATGGAAAATACCTGGTTGATAAAGGTTAAGCAGTAGAAAAAACCCGGTTGGTCAGTGTTTTTTCAAAACACCCACCTTACCTTTTTGAAAAAAGGAGAACACTGCATAAATCATGATAATATTGTGTGATCCTAGGATAACAAAAAATGGTAAAATATCCTGATGAAAATGTTAGGTACATGTAGTGCCTATTGTTCTGGGTAGTTATAGGTAGGCAACATCAAACAAACATTACTTTATGTTGGTCTAAGTAATAAGCAACAATTGATTAAGAATATTTAAATTGTCTTGCACGTGGCAGATATTAAATTATCAATATCTAATAAGTGCAAGAGAAACTTGGTAAATGCTTGCCTCACTTTTGTATAACCTTTATTAAAGTGCATTAGGAAAACTGATTCATTTAAATTTGATTTTTAAAGCTTCAATTTCCGCTTCTTTGACCTTGCTATTAATCTTACTTAGGAACATGTTAAGCTTAGAAGGTTAAAAATAATTGAAACCATTACACTACAAGTCTATTTGATTAACAGGGAAATTTACAATGTCAAAAAATATTCTCATCTTTTCAATAGTTAACTTAATCATTTAAATGAAATGAGTAACTCAAATCCTTGAAATTTTTTTTAAGGAATATTTTTTTTTGTGAAGTGGGATATGCAATAAAATCTTATGGCGAATATATTTTTTATTGAACTCACAGTTAAATATTTATGAAAATTATGGCAACCCATGTTTAAACTAAGAAAAAAAAATATGGTATGGTCTTTTTCTCATTCACAAACCTGGAAGTTTTGGTACCATCTGTACGATTTCTGAGTCAAAAACCTTCATTTTACCCTTTATCCTATCAACCACACCCACATAATACCTAAAATTAAAAAAAAATCATGTCAATTAAAGAGACAAATAAGTACAAATGGGGCATTTCAATGTCAAAAGTCTGAAAAGGAAAATAAACTGTTAACAGAGAGAGATGTCTTGCCTGATGTAGCTGGACACAATGAATAATAAGAACCAGCTCACCAAATGGCGCCCTCCTATTTGACAGAAAATTTTGTAAGGAACTTTATGCAAGAAGAGGTTGCTGACGATTTCAAAAAATTGTGTGCCCTTCCTTTAACATTGGCCACATCAGTATTAGCTAAAAAAATCGCAAAGTCGGTAGATTGTGACAGCAAGAACATACACATGAAACACTTTTGAACGTTATGCAAGTGCATACTCAATAACAAAGCTGTAACATAACTGCTTCAAGTTAAACAGACATAAGAAAGAATTAACATTTGCCAAAACAGTGTAAAATTTCAAAGTCAGTAGACCGCAACCACAGGTGCATACAAATGAAATGCTTTTGAAATTGATCTGTACTGATGCTAATGCAAACTAGTGCATACCTAATATCAATGGTGTACCATAACTGCTTCATGTAAACAGACGTAACAAAAAAAGTTAAACTTGACCAAATCATTGTAAAATTTCAAAGTCAGTAGACCTTGACTGCAGGAGCATACAGATAAAATCCTTTTAAAACTGATCTGTACTGATGGTAATGCAACTGCATACCAAATATTAATGGTGTAACATAACTTTAAGTTCACATAAAACAGACTAAAGCAAAAACTTTAACCAATTGTGGACAACCCTGTCACCGTCGCCACTGCAGCCACCAAAATCACCATACCTAAGTCTCCCCTTTTGCGACATTTGTCGCAGGAGAGACAAAAACCCAAATCAAATGACACCAAATAGAAGATAATGAGATGTGGAATAAATGAATGTGACATGGCCACCAATATGAACAATTAACTTTAAAAAAATCACAAACAGGAAAAAAGCCAGAACATGTAGCCTTCAATGTGACCATTGGTCACATCTTGCTGTTTTGCAATTGGCCCTACATTGAAAATATAATACCTTCAAAATGTATGATTCAAGAACAAAGACAAAAAGACATGACAGAAAACACAACATGACAGAAAAATATGGAACATAAGTAGTACATGTATTCTAAATAAGGGTCAAACAGAGACTGGCACCTTAAAATTTTAGATTTGGCCTTTCTAGAGCAATCCCATTAACTTGGATATAAAAGTGATTTCCAATGAGATTTAACATTTAAATTTGTGTTGATACATTGTACTGAAATAATTTTGTACTTGTTATATAAAGAAACAAGAGTTGACACTAAAGTATGTCTTGCCTGTTGGCACCATTACAGAACTCATCGGAGGTCTGGCTGGGCCTTCAGAAAAGGTCAGTTCAAGGTCATGTGGAGTGTTCTAGATACCATTGTTTTTGAGAAACAATAAAAAAAGACCACCATTCACAAAGTCATTCACCCATGAAAATAGGGTCAAGGTCAAATTACCAGGTGACATCAGTTGTGTATACCATAATCCCAAGGGTCTGTATACCAAATATCAGATACCTAGCTAATATACTTTTCACTTAACTCATTTCCCACCCAAAAATCATCAAAGTTCACAAAGCCACTGAACAATGAAAATGGAGTCAAACTCACACAACCTGATTTCAGATGTGTAGACTAAAACCCAAAGTGTGTGTATACCAAATATCAGATGCCTAGCTATTATACTTTTCACTTAGTTTATTTTTCACAAAAGTTTTAATAGTCTCAAAAATCATTTAAGTCCACAGAGTCACTGAACCATGAAAATTGTGTCAAGCTCACAGGACATGGTGTCAATTGCATAGACCATAAAGAAATCGGGGTCAAGGTCAATCGGCATTGGGCCAGTTGTGTAGACCATAACCCCAGCCTGTATACCAAATATCAGATGCCTAGCTATTATACTTTCCTAATAATTTGTTTTCAACAAAAGTCTTACAAAGGTTGTTTTTTTTTGCCTGAAAAAACATCTAAGTTCACAGAGTCGCTGAACCATAGAATTGGGGTCAGGGTCAAACAGTATGGGGGCCAGTTCACCGTAGACCATAACCCCAACTCTCTGTATACCAAATATCTGATGCTTAGCTATTATAATTTTCTTGTAAATTCATTTTCCACAAAAGTCTTTTAAAAAAGTTTACGCCGCCTCTGGTGCTGCCAGAAAGTAATACCTATGTCTCGCCAGGCGAGACAAAAATGGGTCAAAGACAGATATTTAGCCGGATTTCTTTTAACAGGAAGTATATGAGACACAGACCTGAAATGGAACCCCACATTATTGCAGCCCATGCTGATGTTGCCTACCAAATATCAAAAGGCTAAGATTAGTAGTTGCTGAGAAAAAATTTTCTATTATTGAACATCAATGTCAAAAATTATCTAAGTCGGTAAACAGAAGTAGGTGAGCAATTGACCTGAAATTGAATCACACTTTATGGGAGTCCATGCTGATACTGCAAACCAAATATCAAGAGGCTGTGATAAGAAGTTGCTGGAAAACTGGTAACGAAAATTTGTATTATTGAACATTAATGTAAAAAAAAATCTGTAAAAGTCAAAAATGGCCGGATTTTGTTTAACAGGAAGTTGGTGAGCAACATACCTGAAATCATATCCCACATTATGGGACCCCACCCTGATGCTGTATATCAAATATCAAGTGGCTGTGATTAGTAGTTGCTGAGAAAACTGTTTCGAAAATTTCTTCCCCGCCCGTCCGACATACACCATTTTATAACCCGGTAAACAGGAAGTATGTGAGCGATAGACCTGAAATCGAATCCATATTTATGAGAGCCCATGCTGATGCTGCAAACAAAATATCAAGAGGCTGTAATTAGTAGTTGCTGAGAAAACTGTTACGAAGTATTATATTGAATGGTATTATCAAATTCCATGATCAAAAGTTTGTGTTTTTTTTCCATCATGTACCACTACATCTATGCAATTTGCCTTATTCTTATGTGCACTTAATCTTTGCAGTTGTGAACTCATAAGTCCAAAAAGTTCAAAGATCATAAGTCCAAAAAGTTCAAAGATCATAAGTCCAAAAAGGCCAAGGATGCACAGAGGTGAATAAGTATTCCATTGTTGTAGGAGTTTTAAAAACAAATAAAAATGTACACATTTGTAGAGTAACTTCCCACTTAAAGCTTGCTTATTAAGAAAAACAATTTATATAACTTTTTGTAATAATTCTAAAGAAAATTTAATAATGCTTGTTTATGATTCCACTTGATATTAGAAATTGTAAAAGGGATTATATATTTGATGTAATATCTTTGTAGTTATCTTGATTTCAATACAGAGGTGGATTCAGATGGGGAAGGGGTCATACCCCCCCTCTTTGAAATTTTTTTTTTGTATAAAATTAATTGACCAAGCTAATCTTTCAATTTTCATAAAAAAATTACATTTTTTTGCAATTATACTCCCTCTTTAATGGAACTGAGTCTGCATCATTACCTGTACTATCACTGTACAAATGCATTTTAAAAAGAATAAAAAAAAGTAACAATTTGTGTAAAGTAATACAATGAAATATTAATGAATACAGCAATTATAGTGAAAATGTTAAGTTCAAGAAAGCAAGATAGTACCAAAGGGGAATTAATTTACAGTTTAACTAGGGATGTTTAAATATTTTTTTATTTTATTTTAACAGGTATCAATTTTTGTGGTTTATCAGAAAAGAACATTTCGTTGGGGTTTTTATCTTTGTGTTTTGCACATGATGCATACATGTATGGTAATGAAATCAATGTCAAAATGACACTTTGTTTGCTTTCTTATTGTCATACTTGACTGACACCCACAAAAACCACGAAAATTTTTACTCCAAGATAAGGAATAATGAAACCAAAGAAAGTAACAGGAAATTAGCAGGACAGATTGGACAGACATCCCAAAACAAACACAAAGAGGCTGTTTAAAAGAGGCTGTGATCAGTAGTTGCTGAGAAAACTTATACGAAAAGTTTTTTTTCATATCTGCATGTGACGGTCGGTCATCTGCAATTTCATACTCCATGAAATCCAGCCAAAAATGTACATTTAGTGTACTCAGCAGCTGAATTGATCCAATTATGCCTTTAATAGAATTACAAAATAAACACACAAAAAAACAAAAATAAACAGCATTCAACTTCTGAGTAAATAAAAGCAGAATTGGACATTCTCTTTCTGCTGAAATGAAAATAAATGCTTGTATACAATATACAAATAGAAATAAGGTCTTTTATATATACCTGCAATAGGTCTGTGCTCTACTTGCATCTGGTCCAAAGTTTTTACCAATATAAGACATGTTTGGAGATTCGCCAACCTAAGAAAAGAAACAAGAGGCTCCCAGGAGCCTGAATCGCTCACCTTTTTTGCTGACTTGTGTGCCTGAACTATAGGCTAAAAGGCAGATACTATTTGACATTGACATTTTCTAAGTGGAATAACTCCTAAAAGGAATGGCCCTACAACATTAAACCTATGACATATTTTGTATATCATGATGTGCTTAATAAAATGCAATTTAAATTTCTTAAATATCTCATTTAGTTTTCAAGATATTGAGGTTAATCATTCCAATTTAAAAAAAAATCAAGAAAAAGGGCAATAACTCCTACATAGGTTGTTGGATTTTCTCCAAAATCTCAGGGCAGGTAGATCTTGAGGTATTGGTCATTTTTGATTGCCATCAGAATTTTAAAATCTGTCACCGTTTTTACTTTTTTAGCAAAAACTGCAATTTCCCCCTATGTTCTATTCTAAGCCATGACAGCCATGTTTTACAGCCAATCAAAAATCCCCACATCAGTTCTATACACCAAATGTTAATAAAGAACTATATCAAGTTTGGTTTCTGTAACTGTGACGGAAATTTTGTATTTATGTCCATTATCATGATTATGTGAAAAAACCTATAAGTATTTGGTAAACAGGAAGTAGACTATTTAGGAGCACAAAATCAGTATACACCATATGGTACCATAGGATAAAGCTGTATACAAAATATCAGACCTGTATCTCATGTTGTTGCTTGGGAAACTTTGATGGAATTTTTACATTTATGTCCATTATGTGAAAAAACCTAAGTATTCGGTGAACAGGAAGTAGACTACATTGTACCTAGGAGCATAATTTGTATACACCAGATGGAACTATAGGATAAAGCTGTATACAAGATATCAGAACTCTATCTTATGTAGTTGCTTAGAAAACTGTGACAGAAGTTTTGTTACGGATGAACGGAAGGAGGATAAAGCTGTATACAAGATATCAGAACTCTATCTTATGTAGTTGCTTAGAAAACTGTGACGGAAGTTTTGTTACAGATGAACGGACGGACAAGGGTAAAACAGTATACCCCCTCTTCTTAATCGAAGCATGGGTATAAAAACACCTTAAGACAGCAGAACTTTCAAATTGAGATTTCTAGCTATAATGTATAGAAGACAGAACATTTTAAATCACGCTTCAAAACAAATAATTTCCTGAATGTACTAAATATGTCTGGAAGCCTTAACACATAAATAATCTTTTTCCAGACAATTTACTGCCATCTTTTTTTTTCTAATTTACGAACCAATTGTAACTTATACTAACCAGAATGGACTTTCTTTTCCTGTCCCCTGCAGATGTTACAAACTGACCTAAAGTCAACCCACTACTTCTGGATTCATTTACTTTCCCATTGGTGAAATGAGCTGTCAATCAAATACATATAATATATAACATACAATATTATTCTTTTCAATAAAATGACGTTACTGAAAAAATTGAAACAGAAAGACAATCCTTGAATGCTGTATAAATTGACTTAATAAATTATTTCCATGGTTCTCATACAAATTTCTTTTAAAAACATTTGATGGGCAGGCATAAATATTGGCAGGTGAATTTTAAAAATTTCTATCCATTAATGATTTTGATTAATTGTTCTCCAATTCTAAAATCTCTAAAATTGACTATAAATGGACATATTTTGCCAAAAAATCCGAACAAAGTTTTTTCAGGAGGCTGACAATCATGGCAGTAGAATATGAGAATCTAGGATAATTTTTTATCATATACTTATACATGTAGTAAATAAAGGATTTTTTTAACTTGGTGATAAACCTGTTGTTCAAAAGAAAAATTAAATTTAGATTTCATGTTACGTGGGTGATTGATAAAGCTTTGACGTCATCTTCTGAGGCTGATTAAGCTTTATCATGCCCACTTCCGTTAATTTATCACATCCCTTTCCGTCACTCCTCGGAAACCTGACATCATTCTTGATACTGTAAAAATGCAACTTTATGCATTGTAAACTTTAATTAAGCTTATGTTTATCTATTGCCGAAGCAGCCTTTGACTTGAAACTCAATAACTCATATCAACTATTTTAGAGCTAATTATAAATACACATGTAGAATTTTGGACAGTCAAATGCAGCTACAAATGAAACTTCAAAATTTGAAAATAGTTGCAAAGACAAATTGAGCTTGGTAAAAAATATCCAGACATGTACACTTATAGAGCCATATCTAGGACTTCCATAGTCCACAAGGCGAAACTATGAATGTTCCTGATAAAATTTGATAATGGATTTGGTAATCATTGGATTTTGTGCAATTATTAATCATGATACATGATTTTAAACTTACCATTAATTATCTTATTACAAGTCACCAATTGTAAACATTGTGTATTATGTTCCAATGTGGACGAATTGGAATTTCAATGAAAAATTATACATGTATTCCAATGGTTAGCCTAAGACCATGTAGAATGTAGACTTTTGTTGGTTAAAAAAACTAAATACATGAGAACCTGTTCCAAAGTTTTAGGATTCCTTTTACCCCTTCATACCCGTAGCCAGGGGGGGTTTGAGGGGTTCGGAAGAACTCCCCCTTGGACAAAAAATTTGATCAAAATAGGGAAAAATCAGATGAAAAATCGGTTAAGCACTATTAAAGTCAGAAAAAATTGGGAAATCGAACCCCATCTTCACATTTTCGAACCCCCTGTTGAAAATTTCTGGCTACGTGTATGCCGTTACCCAGGGTATGTAGATTTAAACAGTTTTCTGTATTAATTTCTATTATGGGTAAGTGAATTTTTTGCAATCTTAAATACGGCTAAGTGGGATTTAAAAAAAAAATCCTAGAACTCTGAGACCCCAAGAAGAGTTTTTTAAAAAACAAATTAAAAGAAAAACATGTTGTCTGAATACAAATCTAACACAGATACATTCATCTTCTTTTAATTAATATAAAACCACAGACAGTTTAATTATGTCTTCCCCTGACAAAAAATTCAGAGAAAATCGTTTTTCCTTAGAAAACATAAAGTATTCAATTAAAGCTTCAGACAAATTAAATGTAACAGTGTGACATGCATTCATATTAAGTGAAAGCTATGTTATTTCCTTTGTGTTATCATCATGATCATACATTGTAGCTGGGTATTGCTGAAAGTCAGTAAATATCTTGCAATCTCAACATTTATTTTATTACATCATAATGATGATTAAAGCATTAATGTGATAATATTTGTAAACCTAGTTACAGAATTTATAAGAATTTGGAATTTCCAACATTAGAGAACGTGTCTGGTACATGTAGGATGATCAACCCACAGTTTGAGTTACAAGGATGAATCATTACTGCATTGAAAGAGGGGTTGTAACTGCTAAAAATGTCAATTCGTTATGAAAATTTGAAGTAGCTTGCAATTGGTCAATTTCATACAAAAATCCCTCTGAATCCAACACTGAGTTATGCAAAGTAACATGTACAGAAAAACAGACCTGCACATTGAACATTTACGATGACTCTCAATTTCCATAAGTGGAGCATAAATTGATACTGTATTGGCATTTAATGAATCAAAAAGCACATGAAAATTTGTATATATCATGTGCATGTGGATGTAAAAAGTTGCTGTTTCCTGAGCATATTTTTAATACTTAAACCATGTTAACAGTTTTTACATCCCAATCCTTTGTTCTAGCAGACAATGACAAGGGTGATCTGAGCCGGATCATCCCTCAGAATATCCTTTTCTACTTTTCAACTCTATTGTTCCCTTTCTTTTGTTTTTAAAACCCTGTTTTTTTAAGAAATGTTCACTAAATTGGACATAGGAAAATTTTAAAATCAAAAACCAAGTGCTTTGGTGATTGAAACAAGAGGCTCCCAGGAGCCTGAATCGCTCACCTGGTCTTGATGTCAACCCTATGAAGACTTTTGTATAGCTAAATGAGCTGAATGTATAAGCAAGAAAAAGCTTTTCTCTATCTGCAATAGTTTTTATTCTAAATAAGCAAAAAAAACCTATTATTCACCTTTTAAGGGGCTGTTACCTCTATAAGGGGTCATCTGACAACTTCAACCATATGGAGACTTTTGTAGAGCTAAATGAGCTGAACTTTTAAGCAAGCAATAGCTTTTCTCTATCTGGAATAGTTTTCCTTCTATAGACCAAAAACACTATTTTTTGCCTTTAAGGGGCTGCAACCCCTATAAGGGGTCATCTGACAACTTTGACCCTATGGAGACTTTTGTAGAGCTAAATGAGCTGAACATTTAAGCTAGCAACAGCTTTTCTCTATCTGCAATAGTTTTCATTCTATAGGCCAAAAACACTTTTTTTCGCCTTTAAGGGGCTGTAACCTCTATAAGGGGTCATCTGACAACTTCGACCCAATGAAGACTTAAGTAGAGCTAAATGAGTTGAACATTTAAGCAAGCAACAGCTTTTCTCTGTCTACAGCTGTAGTTTTTATTCTATTGGCCATGTTGGCCAAAAACACTATTTTTTAGCCTCTAAGGGGCTGTAACCCCTATAAGGGGTCATCTGACAACTTCTACCCAATGAAGACTATTGAAGAGCTTAATGAGCTGAACATTTAAGCAAACAACAGCTTTTCTCTGTCTGCAATAGTTTTCATTCTATAGGCCAAAAACACTATTTTTCGCCTTTAAGGGGCTGTAATCCCTATAAGGGGTGATCTGACAACTTCAACCCAATGGAGACTTTTGTAGAGCTTAATAAGCTGAACATTTAAGCAAGCAACAACTCTTCTCTATCTGCAATAGTTTTCATTCTATAGGCCAAAAACATGAAAAAAACGCTATTTTTGACATTAAAAGGGCCATAACCCCTATCAAAGGTCATCTGACATCTTTGACCCAATGGAGACTTTTGTAGAGCTTTTGATTCTGAGGAGCCAAAGATCCATCAGATTTTTTCTATCTGTTATGGTTTCTGAGTTATAAGCCATTTTACCCTATGTTCTATTTTTTGTAACAGCGGCCATGTTTTTTATGGAATCATTTTAAAATGAAAATCGTTTGTTGCCAACATGTCATATATCATTCCTGCAAAGTTTCAGCTAAATTGGTTCAGTGGCTTCAGAGAAGAAGATTTTTGAAATTGTTAACGGACGACGGACGACGGACGCATAGTGATGGCATAAGCTCACATGGCCTTTGGCCAGGTGAGCTAAGAAAACATAGTGATGATAGTTCCAACTGGGATTTGAACGAGGTACATCACTGTTCCAAGTCTACCTATATCCACTAGACCATGAAACTGTCTATACTGAAACATGTAAAAGTTTGTACATAAAGAATATTGGAGGGGTCCAAAAAGGATATTCAATTCTCCGGTATGACTGATTCGTTTTTGTCATTTTCTCTGGACTATGAGATTGATCATTCAAGTTTGGTAGTTTTGTTATTACCTTTATTATGTAATATCAAAATATTTTCTCTTTTATTCTAAATGCACAGAATGCATTCAAATGTTTGTATTTAAATTTTACATGACATATTTTGAAGGCTGGGATGCAAAATGATTGTTTCATTCGGACTTGGTGTGTAAGTAAGAACACCCCCTGTGACCTCTGGCCGTCAAGGTGACTTTAACTAACACACCCAATCCTCATGTACATAACTATTACAGATTAAATAATGTATATTAATTAATCATGCTAATGTTGTTTTGCATAGAAAATAATGCCTCCAAAAAATTAATAGCCCACATAAATAAATTAATTGAATTCCCCTAATTAAATCCATACCTTTTTTAATGGAGAACTGAATTCTAAACTTAGAACATACCAACAGGTTTACTACTGCATCTTCCAGTTACGATTTGAGCCGTGACTGTTTCCATTTTTCTACAAATAAAACAAAAATATTAAAAAGTTGTGTTTTTCACACTTCATGCAATTTGTGCCAGTAATTACAGAATTATCAGACGTGAAATGTATGAAATGATTCCTGATTAGAGGTGCACATGTATATCTGTAATTACTGTGAAAAATTTCTGAAAAATCTATATTTTTTTCGCGTTTTACTGTATCGCTTTTATATTAGAGTACATGAAAACATGACAGATGGACAGAATGAATGACCAGTGACTCCTAGACCAGATATTGTCTTCAAAGAAAATAAAATATAAATAATAAAATAATTTTAATATGCACCTTTTCAGGTCCTTGAGTATAATTTAAAACCTGTCATGTTAAAGACTATATTAAATTGAAGCATACATGTAGTTTTATGTTTCCATATCTCCTTTGAAAAAAAAGACAAATCAATGCCAGTTTCTCTGAGTTGCACTACAACATGTTGATCCTTGTAAAAATTATGGGAACAATATAAATGTATGTACATGTAGTCAATATTTTGACACACACATCCCATTGTGGACTGACAATCCATATTTGTGTAGTCATCTAGCTACATGTACCTCCCTCATGAATTTCGCTGATTAGTCTGAATTTAAGCCGAAATTCAGACAAAGAGTCATTCAGACAATAACCCTTGTATCCAGAAATTTGTATTTTCTAAAGACAATATTCATGATATTCAGATATCAATTTTCGATGAGGGTTGATTGAGACTTGCTCCAAATTAGCCCCTCAGCTCATAGAAAGCACTCTCACTTTCCGCCAAAAGAGGTACTTCCCTATAAACCTATCACACAGCAGTGACAACACCCTTCCCCCTTTCTTCTTATAAAGGTGTTTGTCCTCACAGGTCAAATTTCATTGACTTCAGAAGGGTACCAACAGCATGCCTGAGATTGCTATATAATCTGTAAAAAATCTTTGTGCAGGTAACAGTTTCCTATTTAGACCAACTAATATGTAATAAGCTTTAGCCTAAAATCAGAGGAAGTCAATTGCTCTTACTGAAATAAAATAAAAAAATGAATAGACTGTCAATGATTATAATGCCCTTTCTTCCATTTAAGTCTAAGATTTTAATTATTCCCTCCCTAAAAGTAGATGTGTTCAAGTTTTCTCTTTAGTATTACAGGGACATCTAAAAACATACATAATGCTGTAGGGCTAACATCCGCTATTCTTGGTATGAAAACTTAATCCTTGTTACCAAGGAAGTTAGAAGACATCTGTTTTATTCCTAGTGTGAGGAGGGTGCTGACAGTTAGTCGTCATAGACCTGTTTATTAAATAATTAAGGCAGTGTCTGAACGTCCACGCCGCGTGGATGAATAGTCCACAGGCTGCGCGTCCACGCTTCCGATATAACGAGTAATTAAGGATTTTTTCCGGACAATTTCCGTTATTTTATATATATCCCAATAATATTCATTGATATTTAAACATAAAAATGTATTTTAATATTCACTGATTTACAATTTAAGTATTAAATAAGTGAAAATTAGTGAAAACTGCTAGAATTTCGTAATTGTTTTTATTAATTTTTATAAATCATGTAAATCATCAAAGGGAATGCAGTGTAAACAATAATTCTTTGGGAATTCGAAAAAAAATATAAAGAATGATATAAAAACGTAAATATGGTCTAAAAGAAACCAGAAAACTCTAACTGAACCGTTTTAATGCAGACTGCATAAAAATAATTGCAGTGAAGATATATTAAAATCGTATACATGTAACAGTTAAGCTATCAGTTGGACACGGAAAGAATTTTTCCACAGGAATTTTAAGCTTAGGGCATACACTACTACATATACTTATGATAGAACGAGGACTTGCTCACATCTATCAATATTATGCCAGGATTCAAATGATAAAAGTTGGTACTAAAAATCTATAGCCTGAACAATCAGTATCTATCAATATTTGATATATTTTAAGAGTCAATGAGCATACGAAAAAAAAACATTTTATTGGGTTTTGTTTTGTTTTCTGTTAGGACGTTGCTCGGATGTCCGAAATTCTGCATTCTGTTGTTATTTTTTGCTGAATATTCTCCTTTTTCTAAAGATTTTGACTACTTGTTCTCGTTATTAAAGTTTATATAAATTAGAACTTTCATTTACTGAACTTCCATTCATTGTAGTATGAAATTGAATTCTTTGTCATTATTTGTACCTGGAAATTTCAAAGTTCACATTAGATGCGAAATGTGCATGCCGAAATGCAAATACCGGAAGCATGGACGCGCAGCCTGTTGTCTATTCGTCCACGCGGCGTGGACGTGCAGACACTTCCATTAAATAACAGGTCTATGTTTAATTTTGCATGTCAAAAACAATTGACTGCATTATCTATTTTCTACATGCTAAGTAATTTTCGATAATCTATCTTTTTTTTTCTTAGAGATGAAGAAAAGATTTTTTTTTCTATGCCAGATAAATTATCAATAAAACTGCCAGGCCTCCAAATAAGAATTTAGAATCAAAAGGTCGTCTTTAATTAGATAAATGAGGACCACAAATAATAAATTATTTCCAATATCGTAGGAAACATCATTTATAAATAAAAAAATTTACTCGTTCATCTCCTCTTTAAGATTTGATCTGTCATTTAAACTGCCAAACCGCTTAAAAAATCATTTCACATGTGGTCTATTGACGCCGGAAGTTTACAAAGTTCAGTAAATTTCAACGATGACGGTGCATTAATGCATTAATTCCGGAAATCTAATAAAAGTAACAATCTGAAGGCACAGGGTATAGACCCCCATCAAGAATAGAATATAAAAGAATAGAATAATTTTATTGTGTAAATTATGATGCACATGTAGAGTATTACAGATAAAAGGCAGAACGTATAAATATACGTTCCTGTAAAAAGGAAGTGAAAACATATGAAACTGAGACTTATCAATGCATAGATAACGTTTCTTTCTGTAAAAAAAAAAATAAAGCAAACACGAGCTTTATGTTCTTATGAGCAAGATTATATTGATGAAAATAAATCTGCAATATTTAGTAATGTATAGATTAATATTTGTTGTACATGTAGAATCAAAATGTTACACAGTACCAAGTTTCATGGAAATTGGTTCAACAGGTTCAGAGTTGTGTGTCAGAAATTAATTCAGCAGATTTAGAGTTGTCAAACTGAAAACTGAATGGGCTATTCTTTTTAAGTTCAAGTGCTAAACGTGTTACTATGAGCACTTCAAGCACTTTGAGAATTCAAATCACTACAAATTAAGTGCGTCTCCCACTCATATAACATATGGTCGAAGGCCATCTGAGCTTATGCCATCACTATGCGTCCGTCGTCGTCCGTAAATCTTCTCCTCTGAAACTACTGAACCAGATCGTCAATGGGCAGGAAGGGAAGGCATGACCACCAATCATTCCATGGCTAAAAAGGATAGCATGCATGTCAAATGCACATGTTTCAACTACGATAACATAAGTACATATATAACCTTTGAATCCGAAACAAATGAACCCCACACGAGAAAAACAAGTCAGCTGCTTATATTGTTCATGTTTATTAGATTTTCATTACTAAAGATATAATTCATAATTGACGATAAAGGGTCATTTGAGAATTTCGACACAATGAAGACTTGTAGATGTAGCTGAAGGATATAGATTAGCAATCAATTCATTTATTCTATAGTCTTAAACATAAAAATATACCTTTAAAGGGCCATTACCGCCACAAGATGTCACTTCGAAACTTTAATATAAAGGAAACTTTTATTGTAGTACATTTGATGCCTTTAACTTTTGAAAGATAATCTGGTCATAGCGTTGAAAATCTCAACAAATCTGGACTCGTTTACTTATACTCAATGTGCAAGCAACCTTGCCCCAAGAAAAAAATCTGAAAATATTAGATAAAAGGCACTCAGACGTATTTTTTATAGAAATGTTTTCAAGAATTAACGAAAACAACAGCTGCCTATATATTATCTAATATTTCGTTCCATCGGTCATGATTTCACAGTTATCAAGATATTTTGCCAAGGGCACGTTCTAGTCTCGTATAGGACGGATAGCTATGCAACTTCCGCATTTTTTGACAAAATTTATTGGTCAAAAAATAAAATAGGAAGCTTCTCAGTTTCTGAGAAATTATATGGTATCAAGTTATAGTGTCATTGCATACACTTTTAATCATTTTCCTGTTTAGAGGATGACTGAAGGCTATAATGCTGGGTCTCCTTGTCTTTTCAATAATATTGTAACTCAGCTACTCGCCTGTCGTCATCGTTAACTCATCTACTACATGTATATATATTACTTTAATATTTGATAAAAATCTGCTTTTAATTAGGGGATGGAGACCACTCCTAAAATACATACATGTATAGTGAGATATAATTATTTGACTTTGGACAGACTTTCTCATTTTCAATGAGCAACCAAAATGAATACATATCCTATTAGCAAAAAAGAAGATCCAGTTGACAAGATTATCAAGGAAACAAAACAGGAAATATAACAATCGTCATCCGAGTTCAAGTAATTAAGGGCAGAAAAAGATTAATTGTTTAGCACGTTCAGCATAGTGCAGAAGCATTTTTCACCAAGATCAACAAACCATCAATGTTTGCTTATATAGTCAATGTACTGACAGATTAAAACAGGGAAGAAATGGACAATTTTATTAGCAGATAATAAGATATAGTCCCAGGTGATGGATTTCGTTTCCCTTTCAATACTTTTGATTTTTGCCCTTCTTAAATTTTGATTCACATGCTGCTGATGAGAAGTTACACCTTGAAATATGCATATACATTGTCCTTATAATAATGCCGTCGTCAGTGAAAGCCTTTTATAATTTTTTGACGTTCTGATTTAGGTGTTTTAATTTAGTTCTTAATACAGCGGATTCTTCTGGCCAGTTGGATGTCTTTGGGCATGATGGTGACCCTCTTGGCGTGGATGGCGCACAAGTTGGTGTCCTCAAAAAGTCCAACCAAGTAAGCTTCACTGGCTTCCTGGAGGGCCATGACAGCTGAGCTCTGTACCATAAAAACTTGAAACTCTTACTTCAGTGGTCGTATGGGGATTTAAAAAGTCTAAATGACAAAAACCTCTGAAAGTCGTCATGATTATCTGGACTACAACAGTATCAGATTTGTCAGGCTTCGTTAGAGATATCATGTTGTAGAAATGCTTTTATCTGCTAATAAAACTGTCCATTTCTTCCCTGTTTTAATCTGAGAGTACATTGCCTATAATAGGGAATCTTTCTTGATTGTTGATCTTGGCGAAAAAGCTTCTACACTCCGCTGGACGTGCTTAACAATCTTTTGGCCGGCAGGCAACATTTGTGGAATGTTCATGGTAGTAGACATCCCATAGATAAAGTGTTCAAAATTTCAAAACAATCACATCAGTAGATTCAGAAAAGAAGATTTTTAAAGAAAAGTTGACGATGACAACCACGACCAACGACGGACACCAAGTGATGACAATAGCTCAAATGATCCTTCCAATCAAGCGAGCTAAAAAGTAACATTCATATCAAATGCACGCATTTGAACAATGTTGGCATAGGTACATGTAATCTTTGAATCCAACACAGATGAAATCTGATTAAAAACCCCACACGACATAGAAACAACAGCTTCTTTGCCAATTCTATTGCTACTATGATTATCCGGGGCCTGGGTGGCCGAGTGGTCTATATATAGGCGCTGGTTTAAATACCACACCATTGACCACTAGCCGATCACCTCTCAGCTGGTGTTCAAGTCCCGTTTGTATTTTACAACAAGAGGCTCCCAGGAGCCTGAATCGCTCACCTGGTCTTGATGTCAACCCTATGAAGACTTTTGTATAGCTAAATGAGCTGAATGTTTAAGCATGAAAAAGCTTTTCTCTATCTGCAATAATTTTCATTCTAAATAATAAAAAAACCCACTATTATTCAACTTTTAAGGGGCTGTAACCCCTATAAGGGGTTTATCAGACAACTTCAACACTATGGAGACTTTTGTAGAGCTAAATGAGCTGAACATTTTAGCAAGCAACAGCTTTTCTCTATCTGCAATAGTTTTCATTCTATAGGCCAAAAACACTATTTTTCGCCTTTAAGGGGCTGTAACCCCTATAAGGGGTCATCTGACAACTTAAACCCTATGGAGACTTTTGTAGAGCTAAATGCGCTGAACATTTAAGAAAGCAACAGCCTTTCTCTATCTACAATAGTTTTCATTCTGTAGGCCAAAAACATGGAAAAACGCTATTTTTCACCTTTAAGGGGATGTAACCCCTATAAGGGATCATCTGAAAACTTTGACCTTATGGAGACTTTTGAAGAGCTAAATGAGCTGAACATTTAAGCAAGCTAAATGAGCTGAACATTTAAGCAAGCAACAGCCTTTCTCTTTCTACAATAGTTTTCATTCTGTAGGCCAAAAACATGCAAAAACGCTATTTTTCGCCTTTAAGGGTCTGTAACCCCTATCAGGGATCATCTGACAACTTTGACCTTATGGAGACTTTTGTAGAGCTAAATGTGCTGAACATTTAAGCAAGCAACAGCTTTTCTCTATTTGCAATAGTTTTTATTCTATAGGCCAAAAACACTATTTTCCGCCTTTAAAGGGCTGTAACCCCTATAAGGGGTCATCTGACAACTTCGACCCTATGGAGACGTTTGTAGAGCTAAATGAGCTGAACATTTAAGCAAGCAACAGCTTTTCTCTATTTACAATAGTTTTCATTCTATAGGCCAAAAACACTATTTTCGCCTTTAAGGGGCTGTAACCCCTATAAGGGGTCATCTGACAACTTCGACCCTATGGAGACTTTTGTAGAGCTAAATGAGCTGAACATCTAAGCAAGCAACAGCTTTTCTCTATTTACAATAGTATTCATTCTATAGGCCAAAAACACTATTTTTCGCCTTTAAGGGGCTGTTACCCCTATAAGGGGTCATCTGACAACTTCGACCCTATGGAGACTTTTGTAGAGCTAAATGAGCTGAACATTTAAGCAAGCAACAGCTTTTCTCTATTTGCAATAGTTTTTATTCTATAGGCCAAAAACACTATTTTTCGCCTTTAAGGGGCTGTTACCCCTATACCGGTAATGGGTCATCTGACAACTTCGACCCTATGGAGAATTTTTTAGAGCTAAATAAGCTGAACATTTAAGCAAGCAACAGCTTTTCTCTATCTACAATAGTTTTCATTCTATAGGCCAAAAACATGCAAAAACGCTATTTTTCACCTTTAAGGGGCTGTAACCCCTATAAGGGATCATCTGACAACTTCGACCAAATGGAGACTTTTGTAGAATTTTTGATGCAGAAGCAGTAGAGTGGCATCAAATTTCATCTATCTCTTATACTTTTTGATTTACAAGCCAAAAATAGTAGTCTGACCCTCCTGGTCTATTTTTAGTAACGGTGGCCATGTTTTTTGACGGATCAAAAATTGAAACATAAGTTTGGTGCAGGACACCCTAAGGATCATTCATACCAAGTTTCATTAAATTCTGTTCAGTAGTTTTAGACTTTTGAAAAATTGTTAACAGACGACGACAGACGACGACGACGGACGCCAAGTGGTGGTAATAGCTCACCTGGACCTTCGGTCCAGGTGAGCTAAAAATTCAAAATCGGACATTAAATAAAAAAGTTGGATTTTTGCCCCTTTTGGGTCCCTAATTTCTGAACAAAAAAAGGGGAGACCTAAAAAAAACATGTCAATCAACAATTTAATGGTAATGAACATAATTGAAAAATAAAATATCAATCAGTCAACCAGAACTAAAGTTATTGTGGAAAACAAATAAAAGTTTCATATTTACGCCCCTTTATGGCCCCTAATTCCAAAACGAAACAAGAGGCTCCCAGGAGCCCAAATCGCTCACCTGACATATGTGCTTGAAGTAAAGGTTATTAGGCAAAATCTATTTGACGATGAAAGGGTCATAAGATTAATAAGGGGGTCATCTGACAATATGGTGGATCTTAAGGTGCTGATCTCTTTTGTTCTCAATCAAAATCTAAAAATCTGTCACCATCTTTGAGTTATTTGCAAAAAAATGCAGTTTAACCTAATGTTCGATTTTTAGCCACAGCAGCCATGTTTTACAACCAATCCAAAATCCCCACATCAGTTCTATACACCTAATGCTAATAAAGAATAATACCAAGTTTGGTTCCAATTGGACTTAAAGTGTCAGAGGAGTTAACGTTTTCAATATAATGAGGACATGCTTTTTAAATGCTCTATTTTGACGTTCTAAGGACAATAACTCCTAAATGGAAAGGTCCTACAACGTTGACCCTATTACATATTTTGTAGATCTTGATGCGCTTAACAATATGCAATTTAAATTTCTCAAATATCTTGTATAGTTTTCAAGATATTGAGCTAAACAGGTGCAAAATTTGCAAAAAATCCACAAAAAGGGCAATTACTCCTACATGGGTTGTTGGATTTTCTTCAAAATTACAGAGCTGGTAGATCTTGAGGTGCTGATCACTTTTGCTCTCAATCAAAATTTTAAAATCTGTCACCGTTTTAGAATTATTTGCAAAAAACTGACATTTACCCCTATGTTCTATTGTTAGCCACAGCAGCCATGTTTTACGACCAATCAAAAATCCCCACATCAGTTCTATACACCTAATGCTAATAAAAAATAATACTAAGTTTGGTTCCAATTGGACTTAAAGTGTCAGAGGAGTTAACATTTTCAATATAATGAGGAAATGCTTTTTAAATGTTCAATTTTGACGTTCTAAGGGCAATAACTCCTCAAAGGAAAGGTCCTACAACGTTAACCCTATTACATATTTTGTAGATCTTGATGTGCTTAACAATATGCAATTTAAATTTCTCAAATATCTGGTATACTTTTCAAGATATTGAGCTAAACAGGTGCAAAATTTGCAAAAAATCCGAAAAAGGGCAATAACTCCTACATGGGTTGTTTGATTTTCTTCAAAATTTCAGAGCTGGTAGATCTTGAGGTGCTGATCACTTTTGTTCCCAATCAAAATTTTAAAATCTGTCACCATTTTAGAGTTATTTGCAAAAAACTGCCATTCACCCCTATGTTCTATTTTTAGCCGCAGCGGCCATGTTTTACGACCAATCAAAAATCCCCACATCAGTTCTATACACCTAAGGCTAATAAACAACTATACCAAGTTTGGTTCCATTTGGACTTAAAGTGTCAGAGGAGTTAACGTTTTTAATGTAATAAGTAAATGCTGTTAAAATGCTCAATTTTGATGTTCTAAGGGCAACAACTCCTAAAAGGAAAGGTCCTACAACGTTGACCCTATTACATATTTTGTAGATCTTGATGTGCTTAACAATATGCAATTTAAATTTCTCAAATATTTGGTATACTTTTCAAGATATTGAGCTAAACAGGTGCAAAATTTGCAAAAAATCCACAAAAAGGACAATAACTCCTACATGAGTGGTTGGATTTTCTTCAAAATTTCAGGGTAGGTAGATCTTGAGGTGCTGATCACTTTAACTTTGCCAGAATTTTGATATCTGTAGCCGTTTTTGAGTTATTTGCAAAAAACTGCATTTTTCCCCTATGTTCTATTTTTAGCCATGGCGGCCATGTTTTTCGACGAATCAAAAATCCCCACATCAGTTCTAAGCACCGAATGCTAATAAACAACCATACCAAGTTTGGTTGCAATTGGACTTATGGTGTCAGAGGAGTTAACGTTTTAAAAAAATTACGGACGACGGACGACGGACGCCAAGTGATGACAATAGCTCACCTGACCCTTCGGGTCAGGTGAGCTAAAAAAGGTACTTCCCCAACCGTATGTGATTAGGTTTGTCAGTTACCTGCCAAAGGTCGATGGTTTCCTCCAGGTACTCCGGTTTCCTCCACCATTTAAACTGACCGCCCTTCATGGCCCTGGTGCGTCGATAAAGTGCGTTAAACACCAACATCACCACACACATTTTAATTATTCTGTTTTGTCCATAATCTGGTCAGTGCGTTGAAAATCTCAACAATATGGACTCGTTAACTTATACTTAATATGCAAGCAACCTTGCCCAAAGACAAAAGCTTCTGCAAATATAAAATAAAAGGCAATTAGACGTTTTTTTGTAGACATATTCTAAAGAACTCGAGGTATTATTTAAAAAAAAAAACCAACAGCTGCCTATAATTATTTGATCTGATTTTTTGCTCAATCGGTGATCAAGATATTTTGCCACGGGCACATTCCGCTCTCGTTTAGCACGGATATTCACGCAACTTCCGCTTTTTTTACAAAATTGATCGGCCAAAACATATAACAGGAAGCTTCTCATTTACTGTATAAAATTATATGGTATCAAGTTATAGTGCCTTTGCATACACTTTTAATCATTTTCCTGTTCAGAGGATGACTGTTGGCTATAATGCTGGCCGTTTCCTGGTATATGTATTTTCAAAAGTATCATCAGGTACTCGTTCAGCATCTTCCTCGTCGTTAATTCAGCCACTAAATCATTCTTTGGTGGATTGAGACCACTTCTGAAAGACATATATCGAGATATAAGAATTCGACTTTGTACAGGCTTCTTCCATTGCAACGAGCAGATGTAGTCAACTAAAATGAACACATAACCGTAATTTCAACATGTTCAACAACGAATAACCAGTAATGAAGCATTCTGACAAGATTATAAAGGAATATATAACAATTGTCCTCAGAGTTAAGGAACTTAAGGCAGAAAAATATTGTTGATCGCGTTCAGCGTAGTGTAGAAGATCAACGATTCAGCAATGTCAATGTACAATGTTCAGACATGTACTGTCAAGTTGGAACAGAGAAGAAATAAGGTGGAAAGTTTTTACCACACTAAGAAGAGAGTCCAACAACATGGTATCTCTGACGAAGCCGGAAAAGTCAGATATAGTTGGAAATGCCAATTAGAGTACCGCACATATATAGACGGAATACCATCAACTCGATTGTTAGACACGAGAGAAGCAGAGGTACCAATGGGGTATCCGAATGTCAAAAGTCCGAAAGGGTAGAGACAAAACCAGTAAACACCAACAAGAACGGGACAAAAACAGACAACATGTAAAGCATGGAAACACAAAACAATTGAATATCAATCAACAACGCGAACTCCAGTCGAAACAAGAGTGAACTCAGGTGCTCCGGAAGAGTAAGCAGTTCCTGCTTGCTATAGCACACCCGTCGCGTTGCCAATAGTCCATTAAGCGTGTCAAATCCGGTAAAGAGAGACAAAACAACACCCTATGACAAACCAACATCTGCACTCATCTGAGAGATCGAAATCCCATATTTTTCTATAAGTGCATGATGTTTTCCGTAAAATTTCTTGAGTGAAGAGAGCAACCGAGGAGCAAAATAACCCTGTGTGAGCAATTTTTGTGTCAGACGTGTCGCTCTGCTAAGGAAATCGATGTAAGTCCCGCACGCTCTGGAGTAACGAATCAATTGAGATACGTAAACTCCATAAGCTGGAGCGGACGGAATGTTGCAAGACAAGAAGGGGAATTTGACGATTGGAAAGTTGAAGTCCTCACGTTTGTCATAGAGCCTTATTGAAAGTCTTCCTTGAGACTCAATTTCGAGATGTAGATCTAAATATGAAGCAGACTTCCTAGAATCCGTTGTGTCCTTTATCTTAAGCTCCTGTGGATATATGAGATGTAGAAAGTCACCAAATCGAGAATTATTTAGTGAAAGGACATCATCAATATAACGGAACGTGAGGTTGAAAGAGAGAGCTAGACTTAGTCTACGGTCTTTTTTGTCTAGAAGAGATTGCAAGAAGTCTGCTTCATATGAATGAAGAAACAAATCAGCAAGCAAAGGTGCACAATTAGTGCCCATTGGAATCCAACGAGACCCACATTATCTACCATAGCTAACGCTAAGGTGCTAGATTTTGCTTCCCTGTTCTAATGTTTTAGGTACGAATGCATGACTGTTTTCTTTCAATACTTTTTGACCTTCTTAAACGCCGATTTAAATGGTGATGATGTGAAATATGCATATACAGATGAACCGTTTTTATACTCGCTTTTGCAATCAACGAGTCATATTTCGATCGGGATATAATTCGTACATGTTGCAACGTTTATAAATAAAATGTACATGTTGCAGTTAACATGTACAAGCTTAAGGAAATTTAATCTAACTTGTAAAATTGGCCATTGAAGACAATATGGTTCCTTGTTCTAAATCAAAGACTAAAATGCGTAAAATACCGCTTTCAGTTAATTTTGTTGGTTTATTTATTCTTAATTTACACAGAAGGTTGTAAGTAACTTAAACTATAATAGACATGATATAGATTTTTGAAGTTTAAACTGTATTGTGGTATTATTATTAGATTTAAAATTTTGTTTTGTAAAAATATCCCAATGCCCACTCAGATAAAACTGAGTTGAGTTGTTACGTACATGACGTAAGTTATAATATCGGGTATAATACAAGATGAAGATGGAAAAGTGTTGAATCACAGCTAATTCTAGACAAAAAAGATCGTAGACAAGCTTTTTTACCTTCCGTTATGTTGACCACGATTTTTCACTGAACAATCCTGGATTTGGTACATTTCTTCATCATTCTTATATATCCCCAGGAAATTAAAATGAAGGATATGCACAACAGATTTGAAGAAGTTTCCTTCATATTTAGATCTACATCTCAAAAAAGACACTCAAAAAAGACTTTTAACAAAGGTCTATGACAAACATGATGATTCAACTTTCCAACCGTTAACAATCCTTTCTGTATTAAAGGTTACACAATATCACAGCCGACTCGTTATTCTAGAGCAAGTGGGACTTACATTGATTTCATCAAAAGAGCGTAACGTCTGACACAACTATTTTTTTAACTCAGATCAAGATATATTGCTCCTCGATTGTTGCCTTTGCTTGAGAAATTTTATGGAAGACATCGTGCGTTCATAGACACATATGAGATCTGTTAGTCTCTGATTGTAAAACACGAAATTGTTTAAAACACCAGGTTTCTTTCCTTGTACTGCACATGGTCGATATCCTCTGTGCTGGATTAGGCTCTCCTGTTCAAACTTTTTTTCGGTCAATTCTTTTGGTTTTTGACCTTCCAATGTTTTGATTCAAATGCTGCTGTTGAGAGGTTACTTCTTGAAATATGCATATACAGCATAACCAAATTATCCGTTTTTAAACTTGTTTTTGGAATTTGTATTTTTCTTTCTTTCAGAAAGGTAGAGATGTTTGTATGTTATATGATTTTGTTTTGTCTTCAGGGCAGTTAACTGTTATTGTCTGCCGTTTCTGATATTTGATGTTCGTATGCCGCCCTGGTTCCTATCTGCTTCATTCTATCTAGAGATTGTGCAGCTTGCTAAGAATAATTCTTCGGGAAACAGTCATTACATGTAATTTGTACAAGTTAGAACAATTGCAGCTAAAAAGTTTGTATATGTTGCAACATGTACAACAATATATGCATATGTTGCAACTTGTATACATGTGTAATTGCATCATACATGTTGCAACATGTACGTTTATTTGTATAGGTTGCAACTTGTACACAATATATATATAGTAATCTGACATGTCCATATTTATTTACCAAGGTTGCTCACTTGTATATTCCTCAGAGAAGGCAATTATTAGGGCAGATTGAGCTGCAACACCTGCGTTTGTGGATAATCAGCAAAGAAAACCTGTGGCGGTCAAATAAGCAATGTGACTACCAGAGCGCAATGGTTACAGAAGCGAGTGCCATTTAACGTGAGCTCTAACTTGTTGACACCACACATCAATTAACCAGATGAAGTAAAGACGCAAAAGAATAGCTTTAAAGATGACCGATATTTCGACCGAGCTGTTCAGCGAAAAACAGTAGAAGGAAGCCATACCACTTCCTTATCAACCATGATATCTCCCCAACTTGAGATATGGATGCCATATAGAATTGACAAAAGCTGTGAAACATTGTAAAAGTTTAAGCAGAGACAAAGGAAGATTTCTTCCATTATAAGAAGTGAAAGACCGTTCAAAATAAAGCTAGGGAGTTATCAAAGATAACGTTTGCACTTGTTATTGCAGAAAGAATGATCGTAATGTTCGGATGTGCTTCAACAAACAAAGGGAAATAATGCATTCAGTGTTCCTTTATTAAATTATAAACTTATGTAATTTAGTCAAAATTGTTTTAAAATTTAATCAAATCTATTGCAATGATGAGAATTAAAGTCGTCACAGCGTTGAAAATCTTAACAAATATGGACACATTGATTGTCTTTCATGAACAAGCATTCTTACCCCTAAAGACAAGTCAGCTGTATAATGCGCATATAAAAAGTAATCAGACAGTTTTGCGTTGGAAGATATAAGTACATGTGATTAGAATCTTATTATTTTATGGAAACAACAGCTGCACTTTTCTCTTATTTGTTTCATAACCATTTTCCGAGGACATTCACTTTACCACAGAAAATAGACACGGCCTGATCATGCTGATTGAAGGACGCAAATCAATCATAACGTTGCACACCGAAACAGAAGTTTCAATCCGAATATAAGATTTCCCTATTACATCTAAATATGTGCCTGTTCTTAACCCGATAATTATATAACTTCATCAAGTTGTATCTTAATACTAATATATAAATTGTATTTTCATGCCAATAGCCTCGTGAGTTCAGTGTCTTGTATTTGCATCTTGTAGAAAGATAAGACTGCATGATCCAATTATCACCAGGGAAGTTAAAGGAGTGTCATTGTGGCGTACTTATGTTTTCAACTCCAGTCTTGTTTCGTCTACCAGGGAATGCATTGACTTTTAAGTAAAACTCAATTCTAGTCTGAATTCAACCATTGGCAGTTGTTTAGCTCTGCACAACAAATTATCATTATTTTCAGTCGCTATATTTGGAATGGTCACTGGTATTAGTTAGTATTTGCTGTATTCTCAAGCAGCGCAAACCTGTACTATACCTTAGGGAAGTTTTACCTGTGGTCATTATAGGGACTTTAGACCTTAAAATCAACTAATGACAAGTTAACGAATTGTTACAGGAATTGATTCTGACACGGGTTATTTCTTATTACACAGTGATAAAGGTGTGTACTCTAGGTAGCTGAATAGTTTGACCCTCGATGACAGAGGTTGTCAGATCATGATACAGAAAGCTGGGGGGAACATGGGGTGCCATGCCTCATGCACTTAAAAGACCCCTTGTAGACAATCATAATTTCCATCCCTACCCACATAACCGCATTAATTTCCAATTTTCTGGCAGCGGGTTCAAGATTTTAGTTTCGGGGGTGCGTTTGAAGAAATTGGTGTTGTTTTTCGCCAAGAAAAGCGATGCGCTAATGTTATCTTAGTGCAAACGGCTGTCTGGAAGTCTTTACAACATTCACTGATCCTTTCTTTTTCATCCATCGTACATTTTTCTCATCATCCTTCATTTCATTTCATCGTCCTTTTAATGTTCATCGTCATGATATATTTAGATATTGTGGGTTGCTAGTTCAAGGAACACCAATGTAGCTATATATAGAGTTATAAAAATGTTAAATCCATAAGGTGGAGCGGACGAACATGCAACCCAATGTCATTAAGAAACTTCAAAATTCTTAAAGTAAAAATGCTAAGTGTAATTCTGCCATTTGGGTGGGGGGTACTGTTTTTATATATATCAGAGAAGATATGGCGGTGTTTAATTTATAAACACCTAAAGTGGGGGCACGTCCTGTTAAAATGGGCGTTTCTCCAGGAAGTGCCCCCACTATTGTTCTTTTATGAGTAAATATTTCTTTTTTTTTAAATCGTTTTCAATTTTTTTATAAGGAATGGCTGTAATATTTTTTTTCATACCTAAATGAAAAAAAACTATGACAGTCAGTCCTTAATAAAGGTAATAACAAAACTACCGAACTTGAATGATCAATCGCATAGTCCAGAGAAAATGACAAACACGAACCAGTCATACCGGAGAATAGTGAATTTGCCAATTGTTGTTCACTTTGATTATTTTTGGTACTACCGTATTTTACTGTTACAGTCGGTAGCCAGCCACCGGATAAGGAATAGAACATCGCTTGCTCTCAATACAATTCCGATATTTTGAAAACACTAATCAAAGCATATTTGAATGATTTTGATAGCATAGTATAAAATGATGTGGTATATATTATTAGAATATGGTGTCAAAAACATTTAAATGTATTTTAGTTGTTTAAATTTTTCACGTGAATTATCCAAGACGTAGACGATAAAATCCGATGCTTGTCCTACTTCTATCCATTTGGAAACCAACGTGATTTTTCAAAACGGTTACGTATTGTAAACGGTGAAATTAAATCGATTCCGGAATAAAAATCCGAAGCCAATTGGCAAATGGACTATTGGTGTATCACAATAGTCCCGACTTGGTACAGGCATTTCAAACGAAATGGTGGGTTCAAACAGGTTTTATGGCGCCAAACCTCCCTCTTCCATTTCGATCTTAGGATCCGGCAACGACCATAGAACACAACAAAGTTGTGAGACACAATAGGGATATTGAGTAAATGATAATTTACGTCTGTGTGTTTTTTAATCCACAATTTGTAAAATAAAACTCGTGGGGTGGGGTTGAACATTTATTTAGGTTAAAATCACTGGGAAAAAAAATAACGTGTTCGTCGTTCAAGTTAATTGTCTTTGTCTTCTAAATGGACCAGTCTCTGTTAAAACTATTAGCTTTCCATATTAAGGTAATGTTGCCCCAGACTTATCTCAAGATATTTGAGTAAACGTAAAAATTAAAGGTGACGTTACATGTAATTACCTAGTCTACATTTTGATTCATTTAAAATATTATTAGAGCAAAATACCAGATAAAAACTACAATTTTGTTCATTTTCGCATGAAGGATTTTTATGCCCCGCCAACAAAATTGGGGGCATATAGTTTTTTGGTTCGTTCGTCCTTCCGTCTTTCCGTCCGTCACACTTTAGATTTTCGCACTTTTTTAGCTCACCTGGCCAAAGGCCATGTGAGCTATTGCCATCACTTGGCGTCCGTCGTCGTCGTCGTCGTCGTCGTCCGTCGTCGTCGTCCGTCGTCGTCGTCGTCGTCGTTAACTTTTCTTCAAACTTCTTCTCCTCTGAAACGGCTGCACAGATTCAAACCAAATTTGGTCTGGTGGTACTTTAGGGTATCCCCCACAGAACTGATGTGGGGATTTTTGATTCGTCAAAAAACATGGCTGCTGTTGCTAAAAATAGACCAGGGGGGTCAGACTACTGTTTTTGGCTTGTAATTCAAAAAGTATAAGAGATAGATGAAATCTGATGCCACGCTACTGCTTCAGCATCAAAAGCTCTACAAAAGTCTCCATTGAGTCAAAGTTGTCAGATGACCCCTTATGGGAGTTACGGCCCCTTAAAGGTGAAAAATAGCATTTTTTCATGTTTTTGGCCTATGAAATGAAAACTATTGCAGATAGAGAGAAGCTGTTGCTTGCTTAAATGTTCAGCTCATTTAGCTCTACAAAAGTCTCCATAGGGTCGAAGTTGTCAGATGACCCCTTGTAGGGGTTCTGGCCCCTTAAAGGCAAAAAATAGAGTTTTTGGCCTATAGAATGAAAACTATTGCAGATAGAGAAAAGCTGTTGCTTGCTTAAATGTTCAGCTCGTTTAGCTCTACACAAGCCTCCATAGGGTTGAAGTTGTCAGATGACCCCTTAAAGGGGTTACGGCCCCTTAAAGGCAAAAAAAAATGTTTTCAGCCTATAGAATGAAAACTATTGCAGATAGAGAAAAGCAGTTGCTTGCTTAAATGTTCAGCTCATTTAGCTCTACAAAAGTCTCCATAGGGTCAAAGTTGTCAGATGACCCCTTATAGGGGTTATGGCCCCTTAAAGGCAAAAATAGAGTTTTTGGCCTATAGAATGAAAACTATTGCAGATAGAGAAAAGCTGTTGCTTGCTTAAATGTTCAGCTCATTTAGCTCTACAAAAGTCTCCTATGGTCGAAGTTGTCAGATGACCCCCTATAGGGGTTATGGCCCTTTAAAGGTGAAAAATAGTGTGTTTTTGCTTTGGAATGAAAACTATTGCAGATAGAGAAAAGCTTTTTATTTATTAAACATTCAGCTCATTTAGCTATACAAAAGTCTTCAAAGGGTTGACATTAAGACCAGGTGAGCGATTCAGGCTCCTGGGAGCCTCTTGTTTTACATCCTTGCATATATTCAAAAGATTTTTTATATGTGTAAAAATTTGTAAAAATATCAGTTTTCCGCACTTTTTTTTCGACTTACTATATATATTAAAAAGATTTTTGGTATGTGAGTCAACCATGATGAGTTACAGGTCAAGTTTGAGTTTTGTTCCGTTCCACTGATTTTGACCTAAATTACGGCTCTTGGAAATATACATTACAACAAAGTTCCAGACACTAATTTTGCTACGCCTGACGCGCGTATCGTCTATTCAAGACTCATCAGAGGCGCTCTACCAAAAGTTAAAAATGCCAAACACTATATCTTTGACCTAAATTACGGCCCTTGGATTTAGCAAATTTTGTGAAAATAACAGTTTTCCCCACATTTTTCGGCATCCTTGCATATATTCAAAAGATTTTAGTATGTGAGTCTACCATGATGAGTTACATGTACATGCACAGGTCAAGTTTGAGTTTAATTCCGGTCCACTGATTTTTTACTAAATTAAGGGCCTTGAACTTAGCATATTTTGTAAAAAATAACAGTTTTTCGCACTTTTTTCCACATCCTTGCATATATTCATAAGATTTTTGGTATATGAGTCTACCATGATGAGTTACAGGTCAAGTATGAGTTTCTTTCCGGTCCACTGATTTTGACCTAAATTACGACCCTTGGACTTGGCAAATCTTGACTCATTTTCTTGCATGCACCATTGGTACCTCTGTTTCTTTCTTTCCTTCCTTCACTGAATCCTTAATAGTTTATGGAATTATGGTTCCACATTAAAATTTTAATGTGGTGTCGTCACAAGATCAGTCTGGTGGTTTTGCTTTTTGGTCATGTTTTAGAAAGGAGATTATCTTGTTTTATCCTGTTCCTGTTGAAAATTTCACAATGGCAAGGAAACCAAAGTATGGTATGTAAAAAAACGAAAATGTACAAAATAACTGCAAAGAATGATTAAAAACATGAAATTCCTAAAAGAAATATTATTAAGTTGCAAAAATCATAGTTTTAAGCAATATGTCAAAGAGTTTGGAATTTTTAGGAGTTTTCTCCTTCAGATAAAAATCATCTACATATGTGAAGTTTTCATTTTCAGTGAAGATGTGAGGTACTGATGGCAGAGATCGCCTTCCATTGTTGCAAATTTCAATAGAGGAATTAAGGCCTAAAATAACCTGAATTCTTTGAGGTGTATCAATCTAAAGTCGGATATTTAAATCCTTTTTTTTTTGTTGTAATGGTATGGTGTTTTTGTTTCAAGCTTAGATGGACATCTGCACTTTTACCAAGAAAAAATAGCCGGACTCTAACTTTTTCTTTTTTTTGTCAATACTTTTTAACTATGAACAATGTGGCCTCTTCGATATTTGATTGGCAGAATAAGTTAACTTGAGGTAGCCTAAAGCATATTTAAAGTAATAATAAAGCAGTTTTTGGAGAAAAAAATGCAATGTAAAAATAATCACTTAACTGTTGCATAATCATAAAAATTAGAGCTTTTGCACTTTGATGATGATGGAAATTTTAATAATGTTCGTGTACCGGCTAGAAATTTGGCTGATTATTTAAAGAAGTTTGATACCAATGGCCACTTACATGACTTATTTACATGTACTTTCGTGAACAACATTCCGATTTGTACCGAACATATAAAAACAAACAAACATGTATTTTGAAGTAAGAGCATGTAAAGTTCTTGGTTTAATATTATTTCATTTTTCTTCTTTATTTGACAGGTAAAACCTTTCCGCTATTAAGAATTACTGATTTAAAAGTGTTTAACATAAATAAGAATAAAACACACGTACCTGTTTTCCTTTTATCGTGCTATATATTAACCGGGCATATTTAATTGAAAACTCGATTAATTATATGACATAAGATTCTCATTGAGGGGATTTCTAAACCACTTTCTCTTGTTATTGGTATCATTTTAAAGGGGAACAGGGAAAGAAAAAGCCAAACAGTTACAAAAGCCATATGCAGAACATACAAAAAATTGAAAGTCAGCTAACAATGAAAAATCCTTATCTTTTAAAGAGACTAATTCAAAGATTTAACTGAAATGTTTCAAAACTCCTAAATTCATTGGTGTATAATTAGTGTCATATAACAATATCAAAACCAGGTACCCCTACATGTATAACTGATGGATGGACAAACGAAATGATTAAGAAAAATAGATATCTATCATATGTGGTTTTAGTGGAGCGGATATGGGGTAAAATATTTCATTTTGTGATAAAAGCATGAAATTTGGTATGATGGTGCCTTAAGTACTTAACATTAAGATAAGATCGTTGGCCATTTCAATTTCGGCCGTTTTCAAGATGGCCGCCATGAAATTCAAAATGGCGTCATTTCTTATTATTCTTTTGTATACAATTCATGGCTATAACTGTATTTTTTCTATTTAAATTATTTATTCATGTTTTAAAGTTTATATCAGGTTAACAGATATATATATTAAGTAGTTTTGAATATTTACAGCTGCGCATGCGCTAAATTTTGTCATAATTGCGGTATAATAATACAAATATTACATTTTGAGTTACGAATTGCTAATTAGTTTTATGTTTACAGTTTTCAAATGACAAAAAAGTGAAAAGAAGTTGTAAAGTAATATATTTTCAGCAGTCTTATTTATTTTACTAAAAAAAGACAGTTATAGATATCAATAACAGCCATTTTCAAGATGGCTGTCGTTAAATTTTAAATTATGGTATTTATATTTCTTTTGTACAATATGCCAGATTATATGAAATATGAACTTACATTACTGCTACAGGAGCTTGAATAAGACTCAAAAATGAATGTTAAGTAATTTATCACCACTCGTAAGAGAATGGACTATATTGCATACACCATGTCCGTCTGTTCGTCCATCTGGCTGTTCATTACAAACTTTCTAAACATGTTTTTGGGGCTTTTTCCGAATGGATTGATGTTATATAATGTACACAGTTTTAGCATGATGAGTTGAATCGTTCCACACCTTAATTTTCAGGCCAATATCACATCTGCTTCCTGTTTTCCGAGCTGTCTTAGATTTTTTAGGGAAAAAATGACAATTTTTCGTTAGATTTCATGGTTTCTACTAAGGCATTGGTTCCAAATTTGGTAGAGAGCTTTAGTAAGATGAGTTGCAACGTGCCTCCTCTTTCCTGTAGGTTAGTCAGTCGCCTACTTTCTGTTTTCCGATTTGTGTGGTGGGGTGTCCCAAGCATTACTAAGTGCAACCCCTACAAGTTTTAATCATGCACATGATATTCATGTAGATATAGAATCGTAAGCCAATGTATAAATATTAATTTTCATCTATGTTTTATTAGTGTGAAAAATGCAAAATATTGCACAAGGTAATTGTGACATTACCGACATAAAAGTTATTTTAGTTACAATAAGTCTAAAGACAGACCTTTTGGGTTTTGAGAGGTTTAATGTAGGACTGATGCATCGTATTATAAGAAAAATGTCACCTGTAAGCTCATTACTTGAATATCTTCATTAATTTACTCAGAATAACTTGTACATTACAAGTCATACATTTTACTCAAAGTAACTAGTACATTACTAGTCACACATGTCTGCTGTAGGTTTTGTTAAAGAGTCATGATCACTAATACAGATAAAAAATTCTCAGCTTCCCATTTGCCAAGCGCAACCAGAACGATCCTTAGTTCTTAAAACAATATGTTGGTATAAACGCAATGATACATTCGTTAATTAACATTTCGAGTTTGTTTTATAGTAACACTAAACTTTAGTGGGACAACTGGTATATCTTATTTGTCTGAGTTCACTTTCGTATTTTTGTGTGTTTTGCATGGCATATATTCTGGACTTGGTGAACACAACACAACTATTGACATCATTGTATTTACAAAATACCCAAATTGTTTAAGAGTTTAGAATTAAAAGCTGTTATTGTAATGCAAGTTTAAATGATTTTGTTGTGAACAGGTGCCATAGTAGATCAGTCACTACCACCATATAAACCTTATAATGTAAAAAGGACACGATTCTTTATTTGGTCTTACATGTACTTTAGCATTGTACATCATTATATTGTCTCAGATAGTAGCATTATGACAAGGAAGCCTAATATAGGATGTAATAGGAGATTTTTCCACATATTTTAGTATTAAAAGCAACTCACAGCTTGGAAAAAGGGATATTTATACTTTGGGCATTTTATTGCCCGTGCACACTAACAAATACATTGATATACCTTACATTTAATTTGCTTGCTAATAAAGGTGTCAAATGTCCAACAAACAAGAAATTTAAACAGAAAGACTAGTTTTTCACAAAAATTCAAAAAAAGAAATGGCGCCATTTTAATTTCTCGGCAGTCATATTGAAAATGGCCGAAATCAAGATGGTCAACTATGAATTTTGAACCATTATATATTGAGGAACGTTTGTTCAATATTTCATGCTTACACGTCCTGTCCTTGTTTGTGTTTACTGGTTTTGATTCTGCCCTTTCGGACTTTGACATTCGAATGTCCCATTGATACCTCTGCTTCTTTTATCACGATATGAAATATTTTTTGGTACAAATCAAGATTAATGGCAACTCACAGCTTGGAAAACAGGGATATTCATACTCTTGGCATGCACACTAACAAATGATTTAATTAACCTTTTATTTATCATTTCATGTCCAATAAAAACAAGAAATTGAAAATCAAAAAGTAAATATGCATACAAGATTAAATAGAAATGGCGATATGTTAATTTCGCGATGGCCATCTTGAAAATGGCCAAAATCAAGATGCCAACAATGAATTCTTAACCATTATATATTGAATAATGTTTGTACAAAATTTCATGCTTTTATCACGATGTGAAATATTTTGGTGAAAAGTTAAGTTAAATGGCAACTGACTGCTTGGAAAACAGGGATATTTATATTTTTGACAGTTTATTGCGCATGCTCACTAACGAATACTTTTATTAACCTTACAATTATCTTTTGTTTCCTAATATTTAAGTGTCACTTGACCAATAAAAACAAGAAATTTAAAAACAAAAAGTAGTTTTGTTAAAACGATTATAGAGAAATGGCGCAATTTTAATTTCGCGGCGGCCATCTTGAAAATGGCGGAAATCAAGATGGCCAACTATAATTTCTGAACCACGACATATTGAAGAATGTTTGTTCAAAATTTCATGCTTTTACCTCGATGTGAACTATTTAGGTAAAAAATCAAGTTTAAAGGCAACTCACAGCTTGGAAAACTTGGATATTTTTACTTTTGACAGTTTATTGCGCATGCGCACTAACAAATAAACTAATTAACCTTACATTTATGATTGGTTT
The DNA here is from genome assembly GCA_963971305.1 of Arcuatula senhousia. Taxonomy (NCBI): domain Eukaryota; kingdom Metazoa; phylum Mollusca; class Bivalvia; order Mytilida; family Mytilidae; genus Arcuatula; species Arcuatula senhousia. The sequence goes on along the minus strand of OZ020303.1, from coordinate 40,651,838 downwards.
CCTAATATACGTGTCAATTGTCCAACAAAAACAAGAGATTAAAAAACAAAAAGTAATTTTGTAAAAAAAGATTATAGAGAAATGGCACCATTTTAATTTTGCGGCGGCCATCTTGAAAATAGCGGAAATCAAGATGGCCAACTATGAATTCTGAACAACTATATATTGAAGAATGTTTGTACAAAATTTCATGCTTTTATCACGATGTGAAATATTTTGGTTAAAAATCAAGTTTATCCGCTCCACTATTTGAGATCCTGCATGGGGACTCTACTAGTCCTACTTATACCAAAACCTGCAACAGGGTTATTTTACATGCAAGGAACGTGACATTTTTCATTACTCAGTGAAACACTATGGTTTGCTTTCATGTTTTCCGCATTATAGCCTGACGACCCCAGAATTCATTATGACAATCCAGCCCCATTCAACCATTTAACAACCTGGGGCACATAACTCAGTCGCTTTGCGCCCAAAGCAGCTTTATTCGATTGATGCCAGGTTTCTGAGCACTCTTTAGTGAACGCTCAACGACAAGGATAACGCAACTGTGGATCATTCGCCACCCAGAACCAGCAAGGGTAAATTTATTCTCAATTAGAAAATGAAAGGTTTGTTTTGTGAAAGAATGTCGTCTAAGTATCTTAATGTATTGTTGAAAATTTCAGTAAGGTAGTTTTTGCTTAGTTCTTTTTGAAACTGTGATTCATAACAATATAAATAAAAAGCTTCGCCGAGCGCAGCATGATACGACCGCAACATGTTGAACCCTGTACGTTTTAGGCCCAATATGGATAGTCTATTGATCTGGACACATGCAGCCCATGGTGGACTGACATAGGTTTTTGACACATGCTTCTCTGATGGACTTTCGACCCAGGGGGTAAAAATATAAATTTTCAATTTTGTATTCTACTCTTGAAAAGAATAATGATTGGGGAAAAAATTAAAAATCGAACCAGAATTTTTTTTAAATTATGATTACATCCCTTTAGATAATGAGCGAAAAAAAGGTGGGGGTCGCAAAAATTTATTCTTAAATTTAGAATCGCTACTTGGCAAGGATGAACTTGTAAAAGTAACGATTTTGGCCCCTTTTGGTCCCTAATAACATAACAGTAAAAAAGGGGACACAAAAATATATCTGCTACTTGACAAGAATAAACTTTCAAAAAATTTCAAAATCGGACAAGAATTAAAAAAGTTTCGACTTTGGCCCCTTTTGGCCCCTTATTACGTAACAGGTGAAAAAGGGGTGGGGTCGCAAAAATAAATTCTCAAATTTGGATTCGCTACTTGACAAAAATAAATTTGCAAAAAAAAATTTCAAAATACAAATGACAACAAAGTTCCAGACATTAAATTTTGCTACGCCTGACGCGCGTTCCGTCTATTCAAGACTCATCAGAGGCGCTCTACCAAAAATATTGAAAATGCCAAACACTGTATGAATATGAAGAGCATAGAACAGTATAACCAAAAATACCAAACTGGGGAGCCAAATTATTACTAAAATATTCAACCTATGTCTGGGGTAGGAAGAACCATAGGGTTTAGACAATTTTGAAATTTAGACGGATAAATTAAAGCTTTGATGTATTCTCCAACTCAAAAGTGTTGGTGCCGGAGCGGGCTAACCTCGGGGAATTTAAACTCCACCAGCAGTGCTAACCTTCACGTGTGTTCGAAATACAAATGACAACAAAGTTCCAGACATTAAATTTTGCTACGCCTGACGCGCGTTTTGTCTATTCAAGACTCATCAGAGGCGCTCTACCAAAAATATTGAAAATGCCAAACACTGTATGAATATGAAGAGCATAGAAAAACAAACCAGAAATAAAAAAGTTTTGATTACGGTCCTTTTTGGCCCCTAATTACAAAACAAGTGAAACAAGGGATGGTCGCATATATTAATTCTCAAATTCGGATTTACTACCTGACAAGAATAAACTTGCAAAAAAAAAATTCAAAATCGGACCACAAATAAAAAAATTTCGATTTTGGCCCAATTTGGCCCCTTATTACGTAATAGGGGAAAAAAGGGGGGGTCACAAAAACTATTTCTTGATTTTGTTGCCGCCATTTGACAAGAACAAACATGCAAAAAAATTTTCAAAATCGGACCACAAATAAAAATGTTTTTATTTTGGCCCCTTTTGGTCCCTCATTACACAACGGGGGAAAAGGGGCGCAAAATTCATCAGGTTCATTCTTTTATTGTAAGAAACATTTTTGACAAATTTCACATCAATAGGCCAACTAGGATTGGCCAAAGTTATGGTTGAAACAAGTCAAATACTTGATTTTTTTGCCCCTTTTGGGCCCCTAATTTCCAAACAAGGGGGACCCAAAAATCAATCCCATTCATCCTTGTATGGTTAGGAACATCACTGTCAAATTTTATAGCAATCGTATCACTAAAACTATAGTTATTGTGGAAACAAACAACAAAGTAGTATTTTTGACCCTTTTTTGGCCCCTAATTTCTAAATGAAAAATGGGGGGACCCCCAAAATCAATCCCATTCATCCTTTTATGGTAAGAAACATCATTGTCAAGTTTCATAGCAATCGGATAACTGGAACTAAAGTTATTGTGGAAACACTAAAAAGTCAACAGACACCGACGTCGACGACGACGACGACAACGACAGCATTATACCATAATACGTCCGGAAATTTTTTGCGGTCGTATAAAAATTGATCAGCTAGTACACAAAGTAGTTCTATTAGGAATACGCGAGAGTTTTGTAATTGTAGTCAATAACGATATAACCGTAGAGCCTACTCAAATGAACCCTCCGTAAACGACAAAGGAATGCTTATTGGTTATAAGAAAGCACTGCCCATAAGCATTGGACAACCCTGTCTTTGGTACAAATAAAAGCATCGGTTCATTAGCAATCTGTGCAGTGTTGAGAGAAAGTCGAAAAGATTGTTCAATTGCGATTATTGAACAATGAACACAGTCTTCACAATTCGATTTCAAAGCAGTTATACTCACAGTGTATAACCGGACAGTAAGCGATCACGGAAGTTGGTCACTGTCCGGTGGTAAAATCCTAGTTGATTTAATAAAAATGTATGATTTGGCCATGAATTTAAGCCCTTATTCAGCCGAAACTAAATTTTAAGAAAAAATGAAGCGTACAATTAGTTTACATTGTTATTTATCACTATTTAAATTATCAATATATAATGTAGATCATTTTAATTTTCGAAAAAAGTGGTTTAATCATTGATATTTTTGACAATGGAAACTCATTGCAGTGAAAGAAACAACAAATTATTAGTGAGCCACTTACATTGAAATAGTGCATTGCATCTCCATTTGAAGCTGTTTAAATAGGAAATCCTTTGGTGTCAAATTATTTGACGAAAATGGTTTGGATTGTTTATAATAATCGGATTTGTAAGAGCACTGCTCACTCCGTCTCTGTCCGACTAATTGCCACTGTACACAATCATTAATTGTTAGAAAGTTATATCTATCTGTCCGATTAATTGTTGGGTTGAATGTAGCAATAACAAGACAAATATCCTTACAACCCCGGTATACAGCTAGAGCAAAATGATTTTAAAAAAAACTGGAACAAATATAAAAGGTAGCAGCTTATCCAAACAAAGTATTGCAATAAAATTGCATGAGGATTGAAATTTACTACAAAAGAACTATTTTTGTAATTTCTCTTAAGTTCAAGCAACTTATCGAATATAAACATGTGATCATTCATCTAAGCTTTGAATTTGTATAAAGTAATTGGAATTTTTGGAAAAATAAAGAAGGAATATGTCCATAGGACACGGATGCCCCCGCTAGGCCCCAAACAGGAAGTTGATGTCTGGCAGACCTGAAAGTTGCTTAGGACATAAAGTTTGTGATATACTGAAACATCCTACTAAGTTTCAAATCATTCTGCGAAAAGCTTGACAGAAATTTTTAAAGTCATGTGCACATATTTTCACACCAGCCTAAGTCCAAAACAAGAAGTAAATGTCTTACAGGTCTCAAAATCGCTGAGGAGGTACAGTTTGTCATATTAAACCATCCTACCAAGTTTCAAATCATTCTCATGTACGATTCCTGAGAAAAGCTTGACGAAAATTTTCACATTTGCCTTAGTCCCAAACAGGAAGTAGATGTCGGACAGGTATGATAATCCTTAGGACTTACAGTTTGTCATACTGAACCATCCTACCAAGTTTCAAATCATTCTCATGTACGGTTCTTGAGAAAAGCTTGACGGAAATTCGTACGGACGGACGTACGGACATGAGTAAGACTTAATGCCCCCGACATGTAGTCGCGGGGGCATAAAAAGGATTATACATGTACATGTAGGTAAAATTTCAGATTTGGAAAGTTGGCCTTTCTCTTAAAATCTAGCTGACTTTTCAAACTTTGCAAATGAAAATATTTATCTAAGGTTTTATAAACATGTATATGCCGCATTTTCGTTACAAATAGTTATGATCGACAATCTGTTACTACAGAATGAAACTTTAACAAAACCAATCGATGTCTGGCCCTGCGTCGCACTGAAAATGTTGAACCCTGTACGTTCTAGGCCAAATATGGACAGTCAATATTTTTTTACACTGCATCCTATGGTGGACTTACAAAGTATTTTTGTCACATGCCACCCATTATCAAAATAATAAGACAAAAAATAGTTTCTATTTTTCCCCTTTTGTCCCCTTTATTGCTTAACAGAAAAGGTGAGTCAAGAAAAAAATGTATCCTCCATTTTATATCCCATATATGACAAAAATTAACGTGTAAAAAAAAATCTAAATCGGAACATAGATAAACAGCTGCATTTTTGCCCCTTTTAGGCCCTTCGTTCCTAAACAAACAAGAAAAGGACACCCAAAATCAGCCGCACCCTTCCTTTTATTGTAAGTATTAAACATTACTGTAAAGTTTCATAGCATTTGATGTACCGTACTAAAAGTTAATTTGGAAACAAATAAAATAGTCGCTTTTTTGGCCCTTTTTGCCTTTATTTCTAAACGAAAAAAGAGGGGACACCCAAAATCAACCATGCCTTTTTTTTTATGGTTAGTAACATTACTGTAAAGTTTCATAGCATTTGGTCAACCAGAACAAAAGTTATGGTGGAAACATATAAAAAAGTAGCTTTTTTACTCCCTTTATGGCCCCTAATTTCTAAACGAAAAAGATGGGACACCCAAAATCAGCCCCACCCTTCCTTTTACAGTAAGAAACATTACTGTAAAGTTTCATAGTATATGGTCAATTAGAACAATAGTAATTGTGGAAACAAATTAAAACATCACTTTTTGGCCCCTAATTTCTAAACGAAATTATAGAATGACCCCAAAAGGTGAGGTGCACATTTTCAATATATCTTTAATCACTGTGTTGCAATTTCAAAAAATATCTAGCGTTTCGTTTTTGAGATTCAGCGCGACGGACGGACGGACGGACAGATGGACGGACGGAGTGACCCGACTACTAGACTTGCTTTCGCCTTCGGCGACGCAGGTAAAATTGCTCAAATCAGATGAACTTCAGGTGGCCACACCACTTCAAATGTGCTGCTCCATGCAAATATATACTAGTATTTGGCTGAAATCTAAGAGGAATTAAGATTTAGTCAGCACTGATTGATTAACATGGGCATAGCAATATTCATCTATCTAAGTCTTTTAATATTGAGATATGAAGGCATCCAACTAAAACCTAGTGTATACGGCCTAAGCATGAACTTAACATGAATCCAAGGACAAAGTCAAATGGTGAAGGTGTTCTCTTTAAAGACACATACCGAATTACACAACGCGGTCAGTTTAATGGTTTTAGTATGGATTAGACTAACGCATGTTAGGTCGATATCGTAAGAGCCTAGAACATTGCTGTATTGGCTTCCCTGTTCGAACGTTTTAAAGTTTAAAGTACTTTACTTCCAATATTTATGGTTTGTCTATCTTTCAATTTGTTTATTTAAACATTGCTGGCGAGCGATTACTCGTTGAACTATGCATATTTACAGCGTTGCCAAATTTCCTGCTTTTATGCCACTCTGCTTTGATATTTTTCTTATTGTTAGACGTTTAGAACACAACAAATCTATGAGTTATCCGTTTCACACGTTTGAGTTTAAAGCTTCATGCGTTTAAAGTTTAAAATTGTCTTAACTCTAAAGTTCCCCCTATCCCAAACATAGTTTGATCTTTAAAAAATCATATTTTTGGTAACACTCTTCGTATTGTGTTTGGAATTTTTTATTTTTTGGTAGAGCTCTGTTACAACGCGTCACAGAGCTCCCCTGCTGAGTCTTGAATAGACGAAACGCGCGTAAGACATAGGAAAATGTAGTGTCTGGAACTTTGTTGTAATTTTTATTTTTAATGGACTATGTGAATACAATAGAAAATAATGAGATGTGGAATAAGTGTACGCAGCACAACCCACAATTTAACTGCAATTTACAAAAACCACAATGGACAACCGCCAGCAGCCTTCAACTAGGCCATTTGGCACTGCTCGCGGTTCTGCAATTGGCCCATGGTCTAAATAAAATGCATATAATTCAAATCCAGCCCTGAAATAGTCACAGATAGACCCCCTTCTTAAACAAGGAACAGAAAACATCAAAAATACAAGTACAAACGAAAGCTTTGTCAAAAATCCTGGCTTAGGACAGGCACATGTAATATGTGGCGGGGTTAAACTAGTTTTTTGGGCACAACCTCCCCCCTATCAATATTCCAAGACAAAGCACAAAAACTTAACACAATAAAAATCAAATCGATCAAAGTCCAATTCCACTAGAGAGAACATAAGACAAAAAAACAAGAACAAACAAAAGGACGGTAAAGGAACTCTTCATCGAACACTCACTGTTACTGACAGCTAGCTGAGAATCATCAATCGGCTGATGTAAAAAAATCAACTAACCAGCAACGATTAACGCATATTAAGGCAGCCCAATAAATTTACGGTGTACGATTTTTAATTGAAGAAAACAGGAAATAAATACTGTCATCTGATTTCCAGCATTAACCATAGCCAGCCTAATTCCGTTTATAAGGGAGTTTATAGATTCGAGGCTGTTAATAAACCTTTCGTGATAATCTGCAATCACAGTCGCTAAGGCTTACCAAATTTCTTAAACCAACTTAAATCATTGTTCAGCTTTTTATTATTATGATTATTAATATGAAAAATGGATTTACCAACAGTTGGCAGCTCCATTACGTCCATGATCTAGATCTAAATTGTTTTCACATCTTAACGGGACTTTTACTGTTTTGAGCACGTTGTTCGTTAATGAATACAAGTAAATGAACATTGAATGACTCAAATATCTCAGTACACTGGCTGTCCAATGTGATAAGAAAATTTGTTTCATAAGATTCCAGTCAATGGAAAGCTCCTTATGAACAATTTTGACATTTGCATTAATAAGTCATACACAATGCAAGTGACATGCAAAAAGTAGACCCAGGGTTTTAAATGTACTCATATCTGTAAATCGCCCTTTCTTTTATCATCTTGTTGAATGGATTTCCATTTTGTTATGAACACTGCTTCATTTATTTTTTTTTCGAATCCAACAGTAGAGACTATTTTGAGCTCCCACATTTATTCTGTACAATGAATAAATAAACCAAACACACAACGAAATAGATTATCATAAAAATATGAAAATATATTCATAAGCCTTTGAATAAGCACCTGTAGAATATAAAAAAGGAATGGGGAATTCGTCATGTAATTTGAAATTATAACTTTTTTATTCAAACCCTGAGGATTCAAAGCAGGCAATTAATCGGGAACCCACAAAAAATAAACGACCAATTAATCGGACAGTAAACGATTATGCCAAAACTACAAAACTTGATGTTTTAAACAAAATTGTTTATTTTATCTTAACTATCATTGTCAATGTAGAGAGTCTATCAACTGCCCTTTGAGATAATAATAAAAATATTAATCAAATCATTGCAGTTTGTGTGTAAATTTTAAATATGTGCTAAGCGGTGAAGGAAAAAATGTTCAAACACTGATGATCAATTGAAATTTTTTAACATTTTGAATTGTCAAGAATACAAAAAGAAACGTTAAAAAGTTCCATAAATGAGCAAGGTATAAATTCAACTTACCTTTGTTCCTAATCGATATTATAGAGTGTTCATACACACTAAAAACCACAAAAATTTTGGAGAAAAATAACATACAACTAGGATTTATCCACCGGACAGTGATCAACTTCCGTGATCGCGTACTGTCCGGTTATACACTGTGATACTTAGGCAACAAAGACGTGCTATTCGAATGTTGTGCCATAGACAAAATGAATCACACAAAAGTGAAATGCGACACAAAATCGAATGAAGGAAAGATAACATTTTTGTACTTCATTTTAGGCTTAAAAAATCAATATCCACAGGGTTGCAAAAGCCGAGTTGCAGTTTTTACTAACCAAAACTTTAGCATCAGTTGTTATAGGCATTCATGCCAATTTACTAGTAATACAAAAATCTTTTAGATGTATTATCAATAAGCAACTTTTTGAGAAATTTACTAACATTTTTCCTGGAAACCACTTTTTAATTTTTTTTTCTGCCGGTACCCTAACATCAATAGGGTTCCACCTTTTATCGTATTTAACAATATACTAAAGGTTTATCAAAATTGGTTAACAACTTTTTGAGTTATGGTCCGGAAACCACAAATTCAAGAAATGTTCGTACATTATTCTCCCGCAGTAACCTTGAACTTAAAATGATATACCCCCAAATTAACAGGGTTCCTCCTCTTATGGTATATAACAACTTTTTAAAGTTTCAATAAAATCAGTTTAAAAAAGTTTTGAGTTTTTGTCTTGAAAAAGCAAAGAAGCACCAATTGGGCATTCTAGTGTCAAAAGTCCGAAAGGGAAACGACAAAACCGGCAAACACGAACAAGAACAGCACGAGGAAAGACAAAACATTAAAAAAAAACACAAAATAAAACGAACAGAAATCAATTAAAAAGTCATTTGTTCAGAGAACAAATGTGAGGTCTTTCCCTGTCTTTTGTTTTGTTATGTTATTTTATACAAGTACTAAAGACATTTGAGTCACTTTGTTTATGACAAGATGTTGCCAATTATTGTGATATAGGCTCCAGAATGAAGATCAGGGGGCCTAAAGTCAGAAAAAGTATGGTTGCTAAGGACTTTTATGTCGGTTGCTATGGACTAAATGTCACTTCCGGTTGAAAAAACTAACATCTTAACTCAGAAAGTAGTCTGGTTTAGGAATATGTATGCTTGCTATAGACTTTTCATTAAGGTTACCTTGTTGCTAGGGAATGACCTTGACCCATGACCTTTGACCTTGGACCCAAATTGTAGCTCTTTGCATTTTGATTCATTTAAGTATACATGTTTACTATACTATCTGTTATGGTTTTCAAGTTATGAGCAAAAAACGTGTTTCGCGAAACTTGTTTTGGCCGCCATTTTGAAACCGTTCAACCGAATCATGTACTGTTTGGGTTCAAATTGTAGGTATTTTAATTTTCTATCAAATGAACCCTATGTTTCATTCACCATCATTTATGGTTAAAAAGTTATAAACAAAAAATCATTTTAAAAATACGAATCAAGGGCAATAACTCAAAAACGACAAGTTTTACGCTTTCGCACCTGAAACATATTTTGTAGATTTAGACATGGGGAATATTTTTCCGATGTATTGTCCGCTTCAATTTTGTACGGTTTAGGTGTTATTTCATAAAAACTGTTTACAGTGTCGGCCATTTTGAAAATGGCTGCCTATAACCATTCGACTTTGGTCTTAAATTGAAGGACTCTTAATGACGGTCACAAAAAACCCATATGTTTACTATATTATCTTTGATGGTTTAAAAGTTATAAGCCAAAAACGAATAAGCCGAAACGCGTCAAGGGCCATAACTCGAAAACCGTTTGTCGTACAGTGTTCAACCCTTTCTATCAAATAAAGGTCTAAATGAGACGAGTATTTTTCTCATTACATGTCTGCTTCAATTTTGTATGGTTTTTGAGCTATACTGCAGACAAGGTGTACCATGACCTCTGACCTTGAGATTTGACCTTTGACCTTGACATTTTTAGATGTAACATATGTCACCTAGGATGATTGGTGAAGGTCCCAAGTCACTAGGACAAACCGTTTTGAAGAAAAAAAAATTGACGAGTCGTGACACTTTTCGGGTCAAAAACGCGTAACCAGGAAGTTAATCGTAAAACAATTTTTTGCGTGACGAATCATGACCAGGAGTCTAGCAACATTTTCCCTGCTTCAGATTTTTGATAACGGTTACGGTTTCTGACTTTATCTGCAGACAAGGTTTTTGGGTTACGGGCAGATAACTCCGTTACTAAAAATAGATCGGTTTCGCAGGCCGACTCAAGTCGAGCCCTGGTAGTGTCGATTAATAGTACTAAGTTTCGTAATGATAGGTCGCGACACTTTTTTGACATCTGCGGCAGAAAAAAAAAATAATAATAATCATAAGAAATACAGTAAGGTCTTTCCTTCTGTGGAAGGGAAAGACCTTAATAATAATAATCATAAGAAATACAGTAAGGTCTTTCCTTCTGTGGAAGGGAAAGACCTTAATAACGCGAACTAAGTCGTAACAGGAGTGAACTCGGGTACTCCCGAAGAGTAAACAGTTTCTGCCCGCAATAGCACAGGCGTTGCACTGCTAATTCTATTCAGTGTGTAAAATCCGGTAAAGGAAGCAAAAATCAAGAAATTTTCTATTGTTTTTTGCCGCATTTTTTTAACCTTAAATGGTTTTAACCCAAAATCAATAGGGAGTCTCCTCTAATGATATGTACATGTAACAATATCCAAAAGGTTTATTAAAATCAGTTGACAGCGTTTTGAGTTATGGTGCGGAAACCACTTATTCAAGACATTTTCTAACGTTTTTCTTTCGCTGTGACCTTGACCTTGAACGGGTTTACCCCAAATTCAATAGGGTTCCTTCTCCTATAGTATGTATCAATATACTAAAGTTTCATTAAAACCGGTTCAACACTTGTTGGGTTATAATCCGGAAACCAATTGTTGACGCCCACCAGCCATCATCATAACAATACATTATAACTTCGTTGCAACTCGGCTAAAAATACGGAAGTCATGTCATGAAGACCTTTGAACTGTATACAATTATTGAAAATATCGTCACAAAACGTGGAACTTGAGACGTTAAAGAGTTCTCGGTTTGATTGTTACAGAAATGTCAAGATCCAGACAGACCACATACAAATTGTATAGACGTTACGACGTTTGAAATTCTTCTACATAAGAAATGTTCCAATGGGAATGGACATCTAATGCACTTGACATCTGAATTAATTTCTGTATGATAATGTTTTCAAAATCGGATATTTGGTTGACGTTCTAAGAGGCAAAGATGTACCAATGGGGCATTCGAATGTCAAAAGTCCGGAACAATACTAGTAAACGCGTTAGAGAACAGCACGAAGAAACACGAAACATAAAGCATAAAGCAACTGGATAGTTATCAACAACGCGAAGTAAAGTCTTAATAAGAGTGAACTGAATTGCCCCGAAAGATTAAGAAGTTCCTGTATGCTTTAGTGCAACCGTCGCGCTGTCAATGGTTAATTCAGCGTGTCAAGAAAGGAACGTTGACGATTGAAAAGATTAAGTCATTAACAGTCAATGACGCTGAGGACAGGAGACACTTAAGTTTCATTTGTACATGCTATTACAATTAGTTGTATATTTGTCAATTTATTGTTTGTAATCATTGGCCCTTCATTGGGCGTTACTTGTGCGAATAAATTTGATTTGATTTGATTAACTACGTTTGTCAACAGAATTTTCTTGAAAGTCTTCATTGAATGTCTATACCAAGAATTAGATTTTAATATAAACAAGACTTCCTAGAATCCATTGTGTCCTTTATCTGCAGTGTCTGAGGATATATGAGTTGGAGAAAGTCACCAAATCGAGAATTGCTCAGTGAGAGGACAAAAATAATGTAGAAGAAAGTTAAAAGATTAAACGAGAGAGCTAGTTTTCGGGTTTTTTTTGCCTAGAAGTGATTGTAAGAAGTCTGCTTCTAACTCTTTAAGCAGTACAATGCAATTTTTCCACACGCCTCATGATGAAGCATTGTAGTTTCAGAAGGTATAATATTTTTAACTGTTCAGATTTCACTCGTGCGGTTTTCAGTGGCGAAAAAGTTTGCAGCAGCACTAATCTTGTCGAAAAAAGCCCTAAAGAGCGCCCAGAACCTGGCAACAGCTAAGACCGCTTACCCATAAAGTGAACGGGATTTGTGCCAAAGGTGGTTGAATGGAGTAGCCCTGTCATTGTGAATGACTGCGTCAGTAGGCTACAATCCATTGTAGTCCAATACCACGCTCCTCGCACATTCAAGAACCTTGCTGCAGTTTACGATTAGAGTCAGTGAGTGAGTGAGTGAGTTGGTGTTTCACGCCCTTGCAATGCTATATATGTTATTTAAAGGCCATGAACATGAAAGCATGATAAAATGAACTTGAATGATGATGATAAATGAAAAATGGGGGTAGGGTCAGGAAATTTTGAAGAACCACAGGAAAAAGGGAGAGGTGGGAAGGGGAGATTTATCGAAAATGTGGCGCACTAATTGCAGGGTTCCCACGCCATCCTTGAATTCAAGGAAACCTGGAAAAGTCCTTGAATTTCATTTCAATGCTCAAAAAGCTGGAAAAATCCTTGATTTTTTTTTCAAATATCCTTGAAAACCCCTGGAATTTTATCATATGCAGATTTGTTGACTGTTTGATAAAAAGGCCGAAAAATATTGGATTTTTTAAATTTTTGCGGACTACTTCAATCCTCTAAAATGACCTCAATACCCTTAAAAAGTCCCGGTAAAACCCTTGAATTTTGTGTCAAAAAATTGTGGGAACCTTGTACTTGGCGGTCCATTAAGGGATATTTTACGTGCATAAAGTGTGGCACTCTCCACAGAAGCTGGCCCACTTTGGTTAGCGGTCAGGGTCCCGTATTATAGACCCAACAACTCCAGCGGACGAGGGCCACCCATTATTTCCACCTACGGTACACACTTGGTCGCTCTGTGGGCTGAGCACTAACTGCGATGTCGGAATCCCAAGACCCTTAGTCGCCTCTCCCGACAAGCTAGGCTCTGCTGCGGGCCTATTCGCCACCTGGGCCCCTTATGGTTACGATTAGAGAAGGGACCTATAATCCCCTGTAACAGGCTTAATTGTCCGGTCCTTTCCATTTCATTTTTTTCCAGTGGTGGTCAAAGCTAATCCCCGATTGGCCCTGTACATGTTTCCTATTTTCTCCACTTCGTCATCATGTCATATTCATTTTATTGGCCCTTTCATGTTCATCTCTCTGATTAGATCGAAATCGTGCTACTTGCTACATTGAAATCTTAGCAAATCCATTTGACTTATTTCTTTGGTGCGGCCTAATAACCACGGTATGAAAAAAGACTCGGTAATGTAACCCAAATCGAGCCCCTTGGATTCAGGCAAGTTGGTCTGTGGACAGGGCCAACGTCAGAATGGACTTAAAAGGACTTTTACCCAACAGGATTAGCGCTGCTGTTTACTTTTTATTAATCCATAACCATGTATATCATGTATATTAGGTGGACGTTTTCTTTAAGATGTATGCTCTTTATTTTTTAGATATGGTGTATTTGTACATGAGATTACATCTCATGGGTACACTTTGTTTTTAACCACTATTGACTATATAAATTTATGTAATTTCTAAAACCTAAGGTTTAACTCCCTCCATCGTAGTTTTGCCCTTAGCTATATTAATTTGGATTTCGTTTGGCTTAATGCATTTTGAACATCTTTTGAAATGTGGATTTCCTTTGTTTGGGTTCTAGTGCTGCTGATGAGGAATAATTTACCGAAATGGCCATACAGCTCATAAAAATTAATTGCAGTTTGAGTTAACATATGTGTTGTGGTCTCATGTTCATTTACTCCATATCTTTTCTTAAATTATTTACTCTGATAATTGTGCGTACTTTAATACTCAATGTAATGTTTTGAAGTGATCTTATTCGATTCCATTCAGGCATTTAATAAAAGTTGTTAGTTTATTCTAGGCATATTGTTAAATGATTGAAAAATTTAGTCGTTTTATAGAATGCTCTAATAAAATGTGTCGATATTTTATAAAATGCCGGTAGTTTTTGGTCATTTAGCAATATTCCCAAATTAAGAAAAGGTTTTTAACATACATGTATATTTCATTTTTATTTCACCTCCTCATACCGGTAGTCGCAATGCTCAATTATTTACAGCTGTTCATTTTAAGTGCAATTTTCTAAAATGTAAAATAAATTTATAAACTTAACCTCTCAATTTTTAAATGATACATTTTGCACCATAATTTACGTATCTTTTTAACTGCAAAATTGAGGACCAAAACGCTGTTAAATAGTGTAACCTTTCCATATCCTTGAGCTAAAAGCCGTTTAAATCATTTGATTCTATTTGAAAACAACCTTTTGCATAACACATTTTTATTTTAAAAATTAATTTATAGGAAGATAGTCTTAAAAGAAATCCTTCAAAAGAAAAAAAACTATTAAAGAGGAAACAAAACAGCAGTATGGACATCATTGAAATTGTTGGATACCGGTATTCATAGAGTTGAAGGCTTGTTTTATTACTTGGTTCGTGTGGAGGACATATATAGTAAATATAATTACCTTTTAGATACATGAGAACTCGCCGAAGAAAGAACGTGACAATGTGATTATCCAGTGCATTGAAAAAAAAAACAAAGAAAGAAAAAAAAAATCGAATGATATAAAATAAAATAAAGGTAAAAACAAACATTCCGCCTTATAAAGCAAGACATGGATGAGGCTGTCTTTACCCATACTAAAAGTAAATATACGTGATTTTGTCTTGATTGTTAAAACGTTTAATCTTGAAGCAACGTAACGGTTGTATGGCCAACTAGAGACTACTCACTACCCTAATATTGACTTGGATGCGTTTCTAATGAATTTTACGGTCTTGCATGCTGGGATCGTAAGGCCATAATAAAGAATTCCCCACATGAAAACTATTAAGGTGCACACCGTGTACGAAAAAAAAATCGTAGGTGAGTGATTTGGTGATCGACACCCTAGCAACAATACATATGTTATAAAAGGCGGTGAACCTGAAATTATGATGGGAAAAATGGGTTGTGGTAAGGGAAGCATTGGGTTGATTAATTGAAAGATAGATCAGTTAGAAAATGAAGTGTTTGTTTGTCTAAAGAATTCGTCTTAGTATACTAACGAATTTTAGGAAGCTCCAGTTAGATGCTTGAGATTTTGTTTCATTGTAATATAAAAAGGTCATCTGGTGCAAAAAATAGTTCCATAGAGAATGCTATAGGGAACATTTGCAATTATAGTGAGTTTTGACTTAGCCCTAAAGCCTATTCTTTCCGAAATTTCCATACGCGAAACAAAAAATTAAATGATATTTGTGAACATTGACCAACGTCTTAAATTCGATTTCAGGCCAAATAAATATAGTAACAAAGATGTGGCATCCGAATATCGAAAGTGTAAGACACCAAAGGCAGCATGATAAATTCTACAAAAAAATTGCTTGAAGGAAATTAACATGTGTACATTATTTCAGGCTTAAAAGTAAGATTTTCAGTCAAATTTTAGAACTTTGAAATTAATAAAATTTATGAAAAATAGTTATCAAAACGTAAAACTGACTTTCGACATTTGATGAGTTTCTTTGGCTTGATTGTAACAGAAATGAAAACATCGAGAGAGACCACATACATTATGCAATATCATCCTTAGTATGAGCTCGATACAAAAACATATATATCGACAAAGCAGATGCACATGCATTGACCGAGGACGCATTGTTTGTATGTCGTTGGTTGATATAATCCTGCATTGATCGATTAATAAATATGAAATAAAAAAAAATCGTCTCATGATCACCCATTTAAGTAGCAGAGGGCATAATTTTTGACTGATCAAAGTACTCTTTTGTGTTTTCCGGTGGCAATTAGGTAAATACTACCATGACTACGACGCTTGCACGTTCAAGACTTCGATAAAAAAAGAACCTTTTTCAGTCACGTTCGTTCGTCTGCGATCTTAAACTTATTTACCATTTAAAAGGTAATTATATTCAGAACATGTATATATGTCATGTATGTCCTTCACACGATCGAAGTTATAAAACAAGACTTCAACTCTATGAATGTCGGTATCCAACAATGCCAATGATGTCCATACTGCTGTTTTGCTTCCTCTTTAATATTATTTTATCTTTTAAAGGATTTTTTTCTTTTAAGAATCGTCTAACAAATTAATTTTTCAAATAAAAATGTGTTATGCAAAAGGTCGTTTTCAAATAGAATCAAATGACTTAAACGTTTATTTAGCTCAAGGCCATGGATAGGTTACAATATTTAACACAATTTTAGCCCACCATTTTCCAGTCAAAAGATGCGTTAATTTTGGTGCAAAAACCTCATTTGAAAGTTGAGTGGTTGTAGTTTTTAATAAATTATGTTTATAAATTTATTTTACCTTTTAGAAAATTGCGCTTAAATTGAACAACTGTAAATAATTGAGCATTGCGCTCACCGGTTTGAGGAGGTGAATTAAAAGTTAGATATATGTTAAAAAAAACTTTTCTTAATCTAGGAATTTTGCTAAATGACTGAAAACTATAGGCATTTAATAAAATGTCAACCCATTTTAAGAATTCTGTAAATTGACTAGAATTTTCAATCATTTAACAAAATGTCTGGAATAAATTAACAAATTTTATTAAATGCCTGAAGGAGATCAAATAAAATCACTTCAAAACATTACATTGAGTATGAAAGTACGCACAATTATCAGAGAAGCAGAGGTACCAATAGGGTATCCGAATGTCAAAATTCCGAAAGGGTAGAGACAAAACCAGTAAACACCAACAAGTACGGGACAAAAACAGAAACATGTAAAACATGGAAACACAAAATAACTGAATATCAATCAACAACGCGAACTCCAGTCGAAACAAGAGAGAACTCAGGTGCTCCGGAAGAGTAAGCAGTTCCTGCGTGGTATAGCACACCCGTCGCGTTGCTAATAGTCCATTCAGCGTGTTAAATCCGGTACAGGAAGACAAAACAAAACCCTATGACAAACCAACATCTGCACTCATCTGAGAGATCGAAATCCCATATTTGTCTATAAGTGCATGATGTCTTCCGTAAATTTTTTCGAGTGAAGACAGCAACCGAGGAGCAACATAACCGTGTGTGAGCAATTTTTGCGTCAGACGTGTCGCTCTGCTAAGGAAATCGATGTAAGTCCCGCACGCTCTGGAGTAACGAATCTATTGAGATACGTAAATTCCATAAGGTGGAGCGGACGGAATGTTGCTACAAGAGAAGGGAAAGTTGAAGTCATCACGTTTGTCATAGAGCCTTGTTGAAAGTCTTCCCTGAGAGTCAATTTCGAGATGAAGATCTAAATATGAATAGAGAGTAAGAAAACATCCACCTAATAAACATGGATATGGGTGGATAAAAAGAAAACAGCAGCGCTAACCTTGTCGAGTAAAAGTCCTTCAAAGTCCATTCTGACGTCGGCCCTGTCCACGGATCGACTGGTCTGAATTCCAGGTTATGATTTGGGTCACATTACCAAGTCATATTATATACCCGGGGTCCTCAGGCCGCACCAAAGAAATAAGTCAAACAGATATGCATTCACAAGATTTCAATGACGGACGGCATCCTGACCCCGACGCCAGAAAACTTAAAAAGGATTAAGTCTAAGACAATTCTCAACTTATTGTATTTACTGACCTCAGGATAATTTTTGTATTGTGGCGCTGGGGCCAGACCAGTTTGTCGGCAAGTTATTGCTTTATTCCCAAGTACATGAAGCACTATTTCGGCCATATCAATAAAACCTCCTGAAGGGTATCTATAGGGTCCTACTCTAATCGAAACTTGCAAAATGGTTCTAGAACGCGCTAGAAGCGTGGTTTATGCCCAATCATGGTGGACCACAATGAATTATGGTCAGATTTACCACATTAAAGCCAACTGACCCAGTCATTCAACCACCTTGGGCACACATTCAATTTGCTCTCTGGGCAAGCGGCCTAAGCCGTTGTCGGGTTCTCGGCGCTTTTTTGTGTTTTTTACCATTGAAAACTGCGAAATGTAATCTGAACATATTAAAAATATAATACCCTCTGCAACTACACTGAGTGATCATGAGGTGTAATGAAAACAAGAACGTTGTACTGCTTTAAAGAGACTTCTCACAGTCACTTCTAGGCAAAAAAAGATCGAAGACTAGCTCCAGTTTAATCTTACTTTCCGTTATTTTAATTATGTCTTTTCGTTGCGCAATTTTCGATTTGTTGACTTTCTCAAACTTACAACCTAAGGAAGTGCAGATAAAGGACACAATGGATTCTTGGAAGTCTTCTTCGTATTTAGATCGACATCTTGGTATAGACTTGTTACAAAACTCTTATGACAAACGCAATAACTTCAACTTTCCAATTGTCAACATTCCTTTTCTTTTGTCTGCTCCAGCGTATGGAGTTTATGTGTCACAATTGGTTCGTTACCCCGGAGCTTGTGGGACTTACATCAATTTCTTTTGCAGGGTGTCATGTCTGACACAGAAATTTCTTACAAACGCTGCTCCACGGTTGTTGTCTTCACTTTAATATTTCTATTGAAGACAAACATGGGATTCTGTCTTTCAGATGTGTGCGGATGTTGGTTTGTCCTAGGCTTTGATTTTGGTTTATTTACCGGAATAGACACGCTGAATTGACCATTAGTAGAGTGACGGGTGAGCTCTAGCAGACATGAACTGTTTAATCTTCCGGAGTACTTGAGTTCATTCTCAACTCGTTAAGACTTTACTGTGCATTGTTGATACCCATCTAGTTGTTTAGCGTCTCTCTTCATGCGGTTATCTTAAGTGTTTTTACTGGTACTGTTTTTGCCTTTCGGACTTTTGACATTCAAATGCCCATTTTTTATCTCGTTGCTTATTTGAACGTTAACCAAATATCCGATTTTCAAAATCATAATCATACATGAACTAATTCAGTTGTCAAGCGCATTAGATCACCATTCCTGATGTAATTTATCGCCTTGACAGAACTTATATTGCGTTGCAAAAGCGTAACAAACTCATTCACCCCTTCAAGCCAGTTTATATAACAATGCAAGCCATTAACCCTTAGCATGTCGATATCTTACAATTTCAAGGCTTTCATACTGCTGTTTTGCATCATTTTCAATATTCAATTTGATATTAACTTTGTTAGAAATTTCTCTTTTAAGAATCTTCTGACATATACATGTTCAATTGCAAGTTGCTGAATGAATCTCACCCATTTCACCTTTCACAAATAGCGTCAAAGCAAAATCCATAATGATCCTGTATCCGATATTCAACACTTCAATATTATTTCATGTTCAGTTTATCGCACCTTTTATGTTTATCGTCGTGATCTTGCCCAACTCGTGTGCTACTTAGAAGTAAAGCAACAACTAACCAATAAGCTCGTCCGGTTGTCGTCTGTCATTTAAATCTTGTAAACGCAAATTATCTAAATCCGTTTGTTCTATTTCTGTAAAATTGTCTAAAGACCCTGGTATACCCCAATCAAACATCTGGGATCCAATGACCAGTATGTTTGTGCTCATGGCGTCAGGGTACTGGGCGCTCTTAAGTGGGTTTTTACCCGACAAGCTTAGCGCTACCGCTGTCTCTTTAACCATTTGTGACCAGGTATATATCACACTTCTATTTCTGCTTCCATGCAATAGGCACACTGTTAAATTCATTTTAAGGGGGATTTTCAAAAATGTTAGATACCGCTCATCTTTCAAATTTTAATACGTAATTGTTTTAACTGCATTATGTTGGGTTGAAAACGTATTTTCAAAATATTGGAACTTATCTATTAATTGAGGTAAAAAAAAACTTACTGGCTTTAATAATTTTTGTCGTTTTGAAAAGAAACATTTTGCATAACACATTTTCGTTTGAAAATTTATCTGTCAGAAGATTCTTAAAACAATTCTCATTTCTTATAAAGTTAATATCAAATTGAATATTATAGAGGAAGCAAACCAGCAGTATGTACAGCCTAGAAATTGTTTGATATCGACATTCTTAGGGTTAATGGCTTGCATTGTTATATAAACTTGCTTGAAGGGTTGAGTGAGTTTGTATGTTACGCCCTTACATGTACAACGCAATATAAATTTTATAAAGGTGATAGATTATAAACTAGAGGCTCCCATGAGCCTGAATCGCTCACCTTGTATTCGATGATAATTATAAGCTGGATATTTTAATAAAGGACTGCTAATCTGTGGAATTATCTTTAATGATCTTAGGAAAACAACTCCTATCAAGAAAGGTCTTACAACTTTGACCCGATTATATAATATTAAGATCTTTATGTGCTTAATCATATGCAATTTAATTTTTTTCAAATATCTTGTATGGTTTTCAAGATAAAAAGAGCAAAATGTGAAAAAAACAAGAAAATGGGCAATAACTCCTACAACCATTGTCAGATCTTCTAAAAAACTTCAGGGCAGATAGATCTTGATGTGCTGATCACTATTATCTAAACAGAATTTTAATATATGTTACCAATTTGAGCAATTTTGCAAAAAAACTGCAATTTACCCTGATGTTCTTTTTAATCCATGGTGGCCATGTTTTTTGTCAAATCAAAATTTCGAACAATTATTTTGTAGACGACAAACAACAGAACAACCCTACCAAGTTTAATTACATTTGGCCAAGTGCTTTCAGAGAAGAAGATTTTTGAAATACAAATGACAACAAAGTTCCAGACAATAAATTTTGCTACGGGTAAGTTTTTGACTTATACATGCTATATACTAAATATAATGACATTTATAAATTGCAGTTAATTAAAACCTTGTGGATGAACAAACTTGACAACACGACCCCGAGCACTACCGAAAAAAAACCCGATTAAAATAACTTAAAATTTAGAGGGAAAAACAAACAAAAACATCGAACTTAAAAAATAATGTACGGAATAGTCTCATTTTCCCTATACTAAGGTAAATATTCGTGAGTTTATGTTTTTATGGTAAATTTTGAACCAATTTTACGTTGGTAAGATCCTCACAAACGCTAAGCTAACCAAAGGGCACTCCACATAGCAAATATAATATGCGTCCTAGGTTGTTAAATTGATTCAACGTTAATGCACGTCGGGATGATTAGACCATTATGAAGAAATCCTTACATGAAAACCATAGAGGTGCTCACAGTGTGCGACAAAATGCGTGAGTGAGTAATTTGGATCAACCCTATAAAGGCGATGAAAAAGGGCGATAAAATGAACCTGAAAGGTTGATGAAACTAAATGGGATGTTGGAGGGAAAAAAAGAAGCAGCAAATTTTTAACAACACTTGAGAAGGAAATAGTTTGGACGGAATCTCTGTTTACCTCTATCAAACTTATTTTTACGCATTCAGTCTCCGTCCCTATTTTGATTTTCACGGTTTTCCAATTATGTAAGTGAGTGAATTGAAGTTTCTCTTAAGGTTATATAATGGCGATGAACATGAAAAAAAAGATGATTAAATGAAAATGAAAAAAAATATTGGGTTGGAGGGAAACAAAAAACAAAAACATTAAAATTCAAAGACCACTAAAAAAGGGTAGGGGCGGATAATTAAGCATATGTGGTGCGCTAATTGGTGCAAAAATTCAAAAAGGAGACCCGTTACTAGCAAAAGGATATTATTTTTACATCTTACCAAAAGAATCTTTATGATTTTATATCCTTGCTTTAATTCTGTTTTAAAATGAATCCAAATGTAGACTAATGGGTATCATGTATCGTCATCTTCAATTTTTATGGTTTGTTCAGATTTCTTGAGATAAGTCTTGGGCAACATAACCCTGCTATGGAAAGCTAATAGTTGTAAGAGAGAATGAACCATTTATACGACAGAGAGAATTAAGTTGAACGTACACATTATTTTTTCCTAGTGATATAATCGGAATAAATGGTCAAATTCGGGAAACAAACGAACAGTAACATTTTAAACCACTGAAAAGGGGGGAGGTGGGAAGGGGAAAACAATTTAGCCGACGATGTGCATTTCTTGGCTATTTATAATGATATCTGTACGTGATTGAAGTCTAATTTTTTCTCAAACATGTTTGTCTAGTATGGTCATCGGCCAGGTCAGTACTATGCGCTTTCGACCTCCCAGACGAGGAAACACGAGAAACACCTGTACCAAGTCAGTACCATTGCGATCTTCAATTTCTCTGGTGTTCCTTTGCCTTGTTTTGTCTTTTCTTTTTGGATATATGAGATTGATCATCCCAGTTGGGTACTTTTGTCATTACGTTTAATTACAGGATTTTTATAGGCCAAAAAAAATGGAAGCATTAAATGAGGCTTGCTCCAAGCATTTAAATGGAGGATCCACGTTGGACCGAAAAGGTCAAAAGAACAAACTGGTGTGTCCCTAGGTTGCAGATAAAGTAAGGACCACGTCCGAAGAAATATTTGTCATATAATGTTATAATAAAATGAACATCTCACTCCAAGACTTTTTCGCATGGTTGCTGAAGATCATTTGATTGAGCAACTACCGTAAACAAAACAGTTTTTTTTCTGGGTTTGATCAATCGCTTTTCCCACAAAGCGACGTGGATGTTTGCCCCAGGTATTTAAAGTAAGTAGTAGTTTTAATGAATACCGGGGTGTCAGGCTTTAATGCGAAAAACATGACCGCAAACCATTGTGGTGATCGTGTCACGTTCACCGGACGTTAAAGAACCATGCTGCAGGTACCCGTAAGATCCCCATGCAGAAGGATAAATTGCCCCTTCCTTTTTCCAATGGCAGTCAGACTCTCCTCCTCGATTTGCCTTGTGTCCATCTTTCCTCCAATTCATCACAATTTCATGCATATGTCCACTGTATCATCCCTTCCATGTTAATCGCACTGCTTAGGAGTAAAGCAATAACTAACCAACTCATTCAAAAATCCCGTCTATGATTAGGATGTGTTTCCAATCACTGAATCAATGTTTTTATTAACTGAAGCCGTATCTCGTTTACTTCATCATGTTCATATAACCCAGTAACTGAAATATCCTATTCAAGAATAGGATATGTTTCCGATCAAAGATTCAATCTTTATTTTATAAACAAAAGCCGAATCTGGTTCTTATTCATCATTATTCTTCTAATTACGAAAAGCGGGAAATACAACATAAACCCCTTTTTAGTAGTCTGTTGGGTTAAATTTCATTGCACTAATTCTATGTTGTACTAGAGAACCTCACAAACCATAAATGTATTACTAACCAATAAAGCCAAATTAGGATAGAAGTCGTTATACCCACTAAATGTTAGGTTTAATTTCAATTTACGCCAGTATGGATAATTACGACTCGTCCTCGGCTTACTTTAATGATGAGATACCGTAGACAGATTTTCATTGAGATCAACTTCTATTAATTAAATGTAAACAAATCAAATAATTCATTTATATTTTGGGTTTTTACTACACCACTTCCTTGTAAGTCTTTTAATGAACATTACAGTGTTTGCATCTTATGTAACGTTTCGTTTATAGAACATAGAAACAGGCAGTGCCAAACCCCTGTAGGAATGCGTATTCTCAATATCAATCTAATCGTTATTCTAGTCATTTGTTCTTATATTAATTAAATCACTTATAATTTAGAAACGATAAATTTGAACGGCTTAACATAGAAAATTATGATTTCAGCCTTTTTTTGTATAAAACACTAGCTGTTATTTCAAAGCTAATGAAGATTAAAATAACCCTTTAGACTCAAAATTACGCATTTGTTTACATTGGTTTACTAGTATTTACTTTCGACCTGTAATTAGCTCGTCCCGTGCGGGACCCGGTGGGCGAATAGGCCCGCAGCAGAGCCTAGCTTGTCGTAAGAGGCGACTAAGGGTCTTGGGATTCTGACGTCGGGTCAGTGTTCAGCCCACAGAGCGACCAAGTGTGTACCCTAGGTGGCCGAATAGGGTGACCCTCGTCCACGGGGGTTGTCAGATCTATAATACGTAAACCCTGACCGCTGACCATAGTGGGCCAACGTGTGTGGAGAGTGCCACGCTACATGCGCGTAAAAGACCCCTCTGTGGACCGCCATGAAGTGCACCACATACATATATAATGATAAAACATTGAAAATAGACTAATAGACACAAATTATTGATATCCGAAAACGGTTAATGAACTAACATAACAGAGGGTAACTAATAAAACTGTGTTTAAAGTCTTACATATTTCAGATAATGAATATGGTAGGATACAGCTGCAAACTTGAACGTGTGTTATCTTTGACAGTATTACTCCAAGTCTTTGTACTGCAAATAACATAGGAAAATCCAACCGGGTGTGAGATGGATTCGAACCCATACCTTTCCAGCACCTGTCGCCTAGAATAAAGTCCGTCGAGGATTCCTCACGATTACGGACACCGTTAAAAATAGGTGTTGGTAAATCGGTATCATTCCTCGGCGGACTAGAAGATATACAGTGGTGAATGAGTGAGTTGGTGTTTTAAATGCGATGAACATGAAAAAGATGAAAGTGCGCCACATAATTTTTCCGCCCCTACCAACTTCTCCCTTTTTCAAAATTAACAGTTCCTTTGCAGTACAAAAACTTGGATTCATACTGTCAAACATAACACACGTTCCAGTTTGCAGCTGTATCCTACTATATCAATTTCACATGTTTATCAAACTGTGTGCCATTCTATTATCTCTTACATATTTTACTTTACCAGTAAACATTGATATTGAAAAAAAAATGCTCTGAAAATACTTTATGTCAGAATAAAAATTATAGTCCTCAATGCAAAAATAATATATTTGTTACCAATGTATGGTAAATACAATGTATTTTTACAATATTTCAGCAGTGACATCGTTGTCTCGAACGGCCAAACATAAAAACAAGCTTGTTTCCTATTACATGTGTTAAAATAGGGTAGGTAGATAGTCATAATTTTTTTCAATTTTTATTTACCTTGAATAAATAGAAAGTAGAATTAAAAATCAGCAAAAATGGCATTAAAAAGGTTGGGGATGAAGAATAGAGTAGGTATGGAAACAGAAACACTTCTTTGTTTGATTTGACATAGAAATCGGCATCCATTTACAAACTTTGGGTAAATAAAAGGTTTAAGAAAACAAGTCACATTTCTGTTCTGATATAATACAGAAATTTGATAAATAATAATATATAAAACACCGTATACATAGATAACGGATTTTACACTTTTTTGAAAGGATGTTATATGCTCGATTCAAATTGCATTTGTAGCTCCTTTACTAATTGTCAATGACCTTTTTGTCCATCTCAAAGATAAAGTCAAATTTGTGCCGCTTCTAATTAAAGCAATAAGAAAGTGCCTAATCAACGTACTGCAGTTATCGCTCAAATGCACACAATGTCCAAACCACCCCTAAATTACACCTAGATCTTGTTATAAAGAATGAGCCAAATTAAAATAAGTGTAGTATTCGAATAAATGTCGTAGGTCCGAAAAGGCCAAGAAAAAACCAGACCCCACACAAAATCACAAAAAACTGAACTGCAATCAAGAATGCAAACTAAGGACGAAGCTAGAATGAACTCATGTGTACCGGAAAATACTTTCGGATATAGAATCACATTTACAAACAATGAATGTGGGGTTCACAGCCCCCGCCCCCCGGAATACCAAATACCGTTTAAAAAGAACAGAATACCGTTAAAAAGACTGGAATACCGAATACTCTAAAGATCACGGCGTACGCGTACCAAAATCCTAAAAATTCGGAACATCGCGTACCGCGTACCACACCTTGGCGTACCGAATAACCTTTAAAATGCACGGAATACCGCGTACCAAAAGGGCTGTGACACCCTCATGAATAGACGTTCTTCGTTGGGGCAGTCTGATTATTTTCTCTAATTTGAACTTCGTTGCAAATTACATTAAAACATTTTTGTTTTTTGTTATTTTGTTTTGTTATGACCAAAATGGGGTTACCTTTAATACTATATTTTTTTCTCTTGAACTAAAGACAGTTTCGTTTGACATCGAGTAAAAATTGAATAAAATAAGAATAAAATAAAAATTACGAAAATGTCCCAGGCAATTAATGTTGCGACGCCGGATGCGTGTTTTGGCTATTCGAGACCCATCAGAAGTACTCTAGCCAAAGGGTTCAAAATACCAACCATAATATGAAAATTAAGAGCATAAATCAGTAAAACCAAATCATTCCGAAACAGGACGAAAATGGTGACATCAACATCAATGCCTGGTGTAGGAAATATCTTATAGTTATGACAATTTTGGAATTTTCACAGACAGCTCCATTACTCTTGTAGTGTTGTTGCCGGAGCGGTAATCGGGGAATAAAAACTCCAGCAGCAGCAATGACCATCATTGTTAGAAATAACAATTGTAGCAAAGTTCCAAACAATAAATTTTACTACGCCTGACGCGCGTTTCGTGTTTTCAAGACTCGTCAGAGGCGCTCCAGACAAAGAAACGTGAACATGTATTCATTAATGATATCAGGAAAGCTATTTCATTTTTAGCTCACCTGACCCGAAGGGTCATGTGAGCTATTGTCATCGTTAGGCGTCCGTCGTCCGTTAACTTTTCTTCAAAGATCTTCTTCTCTGAAACCACTGAAGGGATTGCATTGATACTTGGTATACATGATCTTTAGGATGTCCTCTACCAAGTTTGTGAATTATATACACGTTGACCAACCAACATGGCCGCCGTTGCTAAAAATAGAACAGGGGGGTCAGACCATTGTTTTTGGCTTATAACTCGAAAAGTATAAGAGATAGAGAAAATCCGAAGCAACCTATCATGTTCAGCATCAAAAGCTCTACAAATCTCTCCATTGAGTCGAAGTTGTGAAACGACTCCTTATAGGAGTTATTGCCCTTTAATCATCAAAATTGACCATTTTTGCAGTTTTTGGACTATATCTGGAAAACCGTTAGAGCTAGAGGAAAAGTTAGCATTGCAGAATTGTTAAGCTCATTGAGATCTATAAACGTGATTTCAGGGTCTAAATTGTCAGATCAGCCGTTTAAGAGTTATTCCCCTTTAACTGTTTTTTTCCATTAATTTACACTGATTTTCAAAAATCTTCTTCTCTGAAACCCCTGAAGGGATTGCATTGATACTTGGTATACTTGATCTTTAGGATGTCCTCTACCAAGTTTGTGAATTATGTACATGTCGACCAACCAACATGGCCGCCATTGCTAAAATAGAATAGGGGGTTAGACCATTGTTTTTGGCTTATAACTCGAAAAGTATAAGAGAGAGAGAAAATCCAAAGCAACTTTTCATGTTCAGCATCAAAAGGTCCTTTCAGGAGTTATTGCCCTTTAACTGTTTTTTTCTATTAATTTAAGGCACGGACCATTTGATTTTCTGGGGGGGGGCCTGGGATTTTAACTTGAGCCGGGAAATTTTTTTCGCCCGCCTTGCGGGACAGTTTTTTTTTTCGCACACATATTAAGCAAGGATATTTTGTTGGCAAGATTATTTTTTTTTTCAATTGGCAAGATTGAAACCAGATTATTTTTTTCAACCTAGGTGCTGGCCAGATTATTTATTTTTACAAAAATTAGGGCCGGGAAATTTTTTTCAAAAAAATCCCAGGCCCCCCCAGAAAATCAAATGGTCTGTGCCTAAACTGATTTCCAAAAATCTTCTCTGAAACCACTGAAAGGATTGTTTTGCAACTTTATATACTTGAAAGTTTGTGAAATTTATTCAAACTTTGGCATAAGAGATCAGGTGAGCGATTCAGGCTCCTGGGAGCCTCTAGTTCATTTGAAATGCCTGTACCTAGTCAGGACCATTGCGATCTATAACTATTCCGATGTGTCTTTTTTTTTTCTTTTCTCTTGGACATTGAGATTGATCCTCCAAGTTCGGTAATTTTGTTTTTACCTTTTTTTCTATCGAAAAAGAAGCTGGACCCCAAGCTTAATCTATCAACGAGAATATCATGTATATTGTAATTGTCATTAAAGGCAAAACATACGATTATACTATTTGGAGTAATTTACATTTTACCTAGTCTAGTATTTTCATTTGAATCGAGTAAAGCAATGTATATTTTAACTTAACAGGTAGCACCATTATCTTCATTGCAATTTCTCTCGATGAGGATCATAACCATGTTTTTATAAAGTTTTGAAATTCAGGTCAGTCTGTATTTTTTACCAAACTTAATCATTATACATGTTATACTGCTGCTGTTAAAACGATTTCAATAACCTCTAAAATCGACATGATACCATCGCGTGAATCTTGTTTTCAATTTATTTTTTAATTCTATAGTAAACCGCAGTTGTTAAAATGAGTAAGAGTACATGAACCCAAAGACAAAGCTAAACAATTATGATAACAGTATCTCCACAATCCCTTCGTACTCTTGTTTGTCAAAACAAGTACGCAGTAAAACATCACACGACAGGTCAACGGCTAATACATGTATTTCTGAGTACAAAAGGCTTGGATATTGAGGTGATGGGTGTGAATTTGTTTTTAATGCATAAGGTTATATGTTCTTTAATTCTAGAACACAGATCGAATTTGTTTACAATTTCGCATGGTGATATCCTATAATTTTTTTAGATAAAAAAGGTCGAATTAAAGGAGATGTAAATTTAAATGCTGTGTAATATAGTAATGAAAATGTATTCAACTGTATAAATATATTTTTGACAAATCAAATAAAATATGAAAAACGTTTACGCGTCACTTTTCCGGTATTGTCTCATTTTTATTTTACCAATCGTTTTCAACGATTTATTAAATAAAACACGACTTTATTAAAAAAAAAAAAAACAAAACCGATCTTGCCAATGTATAGGTTTTTTTTTACTTTTACAGTTAAATAAACAGCCGGGTTCATGTACATTCAGAGCAAGAATAGTGGGTTTAATGCAGTTTATAGTCTAATCTGGGTTAAAATTATGGTAAAAATGTGTAAATTGTATTGTTTTTTTTTCTTAAAACATTTGTTTTTGAAGTTATCGGTTTGTAATGAAAGAATTTTATGTTAGCAAGAAGCAATTAGCCTGAAGAAACAATTTTAATGTAAGGAATTGACCGATGTTTGGTACCAGTAATCGTGTATTACTACCTTAATCGTTTGCAAAGATAGTGTTTACAAGAACAAACTGAATTCTTTTCCGGAGTAGCTGAGTTAATTTTCGTGTTGACTTGAGTTCACGTTGCTGTCCACAATTTCATTAGTTTATACGGTATGTTTTTGTCGTGTTGATTTTTCTTTGCTTTTTCAGACTTCTGAAATTTAAATGCCAAGTTGGTATATAACTTAAGGTGAAAAGGAACCCAGATGTTCGTTTGACATTATACAATTATCACCCTAGTTGGTGTGTGACCCGGTGGTTTCTTTCCCCGAGAAAGTAAGGTCACCCGAGGGTGACCTTACTTTTCGAGGGGAAAGAAATGCCGGGTCACATATCATCTAGGGTGATAACTGTTATATTATATCGAATATTAATTTATTGAATCATTTAATATTAAATTTTACACATACCGGTATTTCGAACATTTTAACTTTTTTTTTCATGGGGAAAAATACAGCCCATACAATGTTGAAGACAAATCGTGGGGTCACGTGCAAATTCTCACGAGAGGGTGACCTTACCATGCGACCCAACGATTACCGGTTGACCCAGCGAAATATCACATGTCACGTGAGAACGTTTAAACGAATCACAATCAAGATTTTTATATGAGTATATAATATTGAGCATTTGAACTGTGATCCCTTTCAGATTTGACCCACCTTGTTTGGCAACCTGATAGGTATGCTATAGCAAGCAAGACCTGCTTTCCTTTTCACAGCCACCTGAGTTCACTTTCCTCGATGGTGTTTTATTTGCGATGTGCGTTTTTATTTTGTATATTGTGCGGTTTGGTTTGGTCTTTTCGGACAGTTTTATAGATCTTTCCAATGTTAAACCTTCTGGTAAATTCGAAAACCCACATAGTGACTTTGGAATTGACATCCATGTAATTCCTAATGGCTATTTGCAATAAATCGACATAAAATTTAGCAACCAACAAACTTAACAGGGATAGAAGATTTCGTGGATGATTTTTTTCTGTTTTTTTTTGTGTGTGCTAAAAATACGTCAAAATCTACCGAAAAAAAAAAATTAATTACCTAAAACTTAATCATTTCAAGAGTTTCATGTAACAAAATTATCATTAAATTCTTGTCGTTTAGTTTTTGTAATCATGCATTTTTAAATGAAGGGAGGATCATCCGAATTATGTTCTTTATGCTTATCTACATAATTATGTTTAATAACAAAATTTACAATTCATTGAATTAAACGCTAAAAACACATGTATGGCAAAGGTTTGCTCATGGTATTTAAGGTCAAAGGTAAAGTTAAACAACCAGCATGTGTTGTGCTTGTAAACAAAGATTTAAATGGCAACGAACAAAACGCCGTAATTAAGATAAGGCTATGCATTTTTTATCTCTCATATAACTGCAATCCAAAAAGGTTTCTCCTTAATCGTAGTAGTTTCCTTGCCAATAAACTTAAAAATACAAATAGCAAAACGGGTATTTTCAAACTATATTTCAGGAAGTTACCTCTGATCAGCAGCATTTGCATCAAAAGATTGATTCTAAGTCTTCAGCATCGCTTTGGTATTTTGTGTTTAACCAGTGCATCTATAGGTAAGTACATCTCATACAAGTGTATGCTCTCTTAACAAATTATTCCTTCGCTATCAGGTCCTGGTGGAAAATTCTAAATTATTTTAGACGCAATGTTTTGTAATTGTTTAGATTATTTTTGGTTGGTAATTGTTCTGAGATGATAAACTTAATGTCCCTATTATGTCGTCACAACCCTGTTGTGTTTTGTGTAAAAACTGAATCCTAAGATCGCAATGGCAGATGGAAATTTAGTGCACCATAAAACCTGGTTTAACCCACCATTTCGTCTGTTATACCTGTACCAAGTCAGTACCACTGTCTTCCTTTTTTGTATTTCTCTTGGACATTTTTTGTTGTGATCCTTCAAGGTCGGTTTTTAGGTCATGTTTGTAATTTACTTCATTTATCAATTGAAACTGCTTTTAGTCTCAGTTTTGTCAGACTAAGCATCTCTTCTATTTAACTGCTGTAGACTATATAATTAAGTTCATTAAGCCTGATTTTACGAAGGAATTGTGACAAGGTATTGGTTGCCAGTATCTATTTCCTTTTATATTATTAATGTCCTTCATGCCCTGAAAACCTATACATTTTTTAATTAAAAAAGAGGCCCAAAAAGGCCATTCTGACGGCGATTGGGAACATATTTAAAACAACTTTCCAAGCAACTTTTGATCACACCTCTTTGATATTTTGTACATGTATGTAGCATCAGCACGGGTTACCATATCGTGGTATTTGACTTCAGGTCTGTCACTTACCTACTTCGTATTTTTGTTAAACAAGATTCGTCGCCTATTCCTTGATTGATAGATTTAGTTAGTTAGTTAGTTAGTTATTGCTTTACTCCCAAGCAGCACAATTTCGGCTATATCCGGGAGATGAACATGAAAGTGGTGATGCAATAAACATGAAATAATGATGAAGTGGAGAAAATGGAGACACAAGGTCAATCGGGTAGGAGATTTTGACTGCCACTGGAAAAAAGAGTGAGGGGTAGGGACGGGAAATTTAGCCTCCTGCATGGGGATCCTACGGGTCCTACTTTACCGAGACCTGCAGCAGGGTTCTTTAACGTGGGAGGAACGTGACATTTTTCCCAACACGGTGCACCACTATGGTTTGTGGTCAGGTTTTCCACATTATCGCCTCGATGTCAGGGCTGTTAATTGATAGATGATTTTTGATTGACCCGTATTAAAAAGAACATTATATTTTTATTATTAGTATTTAATTAAATATATAAATGCTCATTGGGCAATGATACCACAATGTTCGCGTAAAAAGCCATTACTTTCTTAAAATCATTTCTATCAAGTAACATTCATGTTAAAAGTATAATGTTAATATAAGAAGCAAAGGTGTACCATAGGGGTAATCAAACACATACAATGATACCGAAAGACAAAGACAAAATCGGTAGACAAAAAAATCACCACAACGAAACAAACCACACAACAAATATTGAAACACACATATAACAACCAAACTGCATTTTGCAACGTGAAGTCGAAACGAGAGTGAACTCAGGTGCTCCGGAAGAGTAAGCACTTCCTGCTTGGTATAAATCACCTGTCACGTTGCCAACGATCGATTAATTGTAGGTAAAATCCGGAAAGGATGACATTATTAAAGTGTATGTCAAACCAACATCTGTGCACATCTGAAAGATAGAAATCACGTATTTGTCTACAAGCACATAAGGTCTTGAATTTTCGACATTAATTTCACTTTTTTGAAAATTATGTAGGTTTGGATTACACAAAAAAATTCCATTAAAAACAAAGGCCGCCTACAGTTATACTTTAAACGAGACATTCAACGTAACTAATGGACTCAAGTCAAATCAGTGGTCTATTATTAATAAAGAAGTGTTTAGAGCTCTGTTAATAAATGAGTCTAGTATCCTGTATTAAAAGTACATTTATCAGATGAACCAAACCACCGTTTCCAATCTACTGTAAAAGGGGAAATTTTCGCGAGGGGTTTAATTTCGCGATTTGACAAATTCGCGAAAAATTTCCCCTCCCGTAAATTACATTTAGAAGGATCCAATTTTCCATGATCTAATAAAACGCTAAATTAAATCTTGCGAAAGTATTTTGGTACTGAAAACGCGAAATTTAAACCACGCGAAATAATCCCCTTCTACAGTATATTTGAAGGTAAAATATATACTTTGTCATAAAGGGGAATTCATAAAATGTGTAATCCTAAATTTGAGCGATCTATTAATTCTCGTGAGTTTTCCTCCCACTGCGCTAAGTTTGTCGGTAAAATTCCCTTCGTAAGGTATAATGTAGAAAAACCTGACCACAAAGCATAGTAATGCAGCGCTATGGGGAAATGTCACGTTCCTCTTACGTTAAAGAACATTATTGCAGGTTTCAGTAGGACCCTCTGCAGTAGTCTAAATTGACCGATTTTACCAAACCCTTCTTTTTTTGCGGTACTCCAAACTCCAAACGGCAGTGTGTTCCATTTTTTCCGATTCACCTTCAAACCATGTTCATTCTGTCACCCTTTCATGTTTAGTTTCCGGATGTAGCCGAATTCGTGTTGCTGCACGAGTAAAGCAATAACTCACTAACTCTGAAAAAATTCAAACCATACACAACATGTTTGACGAAAACTGGAAAAACAATAACAACGGATACTTACAAACTGTAACAACGGGTTGCACTTCGTAACGTAAAGGATACCCCCACTCGAACCTTTGGAATGACTGACCTGAAAAGTGAGACACGGAAAAACTCATTATGCCCAAGCTTTATACCAATTTTGAAATCGATCCCTTCAGCGGAAGCCGAGAAATATGTTACGAAAAATTGTCTTTTTTTGACCTTTAAAAGTCTAAGTCGACTGAGAATACAGGAAGGTGATGCGCGACTGACCTGGTAAGGGGAGACACGTTACAACTAATTATGCATAAGCTATGTACCAAATTTGATATCAATCCCTTCATTAGAAGCCGAGAAATCTGTTACGAAAGTTTTTAACGAACATACGGACGGACGGACAAAGTGATTGCAATATAGCCACTTCTTTTACGCATGGGGTATAAATATGATATTACACTCTGTTATTAAATAAATATTACAATTACTGTGAATAAAGTGGTAATAAAAAACTACAGAACTGGGGTTTTCAGTCCGATAGGTATAATAGGCAGACAAAAACATGAAAAAGCATAGAATGACTGTCTTCCATGTAATACACATGTCGTCTAGGCTTCTTAGATATTCGTTTAACAGGATGTAGATGAGCTAAGGGCATGAGGAGGCTACATGCCGAATATTGAGACATATAGTTTCCAGGAAAATGTGACGGAAGTTTTTTTGTGACTCCGCAGGACGACAGAACAAGACGGGTAGTGCGAAATGCCTCTTATATCATGTTGCTTTGCAACACGTTGTAAGCGATATAAAGGATGGCAAAAGTCCTGGGGTTGTGTTCTCGAAGCTGTCCTAAGAAAGGCCATAAAAAGGGAACTGAAGCAAATAATTAAGAATGACTAAAGAAATACTTAGGGGTGTTCTCGAAGCATTCTCAGTAACTTCTTAACTTAGGCACTCTATATTTTTATGCTATTTAAACGGCAGGTGAAAACACGACTACATGTATAAAGTTAAAATAATAATCGATGATTACTTGTGTTTGTTTTAGTTAAGCAATTAAAACTGAACGTATGAAGAACAAATAACAAGTTTATGAAGAAACAATATTTATATAAGATAATATATTATTATTATTTACGCCATATACTTCTAACATTTCTCATACATTTTTTTTTATATAAATCCTTCAAAATATATTCCTGTCAACATATTGATGTTTCTTGCATAGTTATAATATGATTTCAGATAAATTCTTTTTCAGAAATTAATAATTTAAACTATATATAGCGTTGGAATGCGTTTGGAACATCTTAAGTCACTTACCTAGGTGTCCTAAAGTTAGGAGAAAAAATACGGACTATCCAAAATTGAGAGACCTTCGAGAACATGACTTAAGTTTAGGAAGCCTCTAAAGACAGACTTGGGAAGGGCCCTAATGATAGGAATGCTTCGAGAACACCACTCCTGGCTCTTGCATGGATTTCAGCAGAAATGTTGGATTGAATCAGGTGGTATGGAAACAAGCCTCCCTCTTCCATTGCAATTAAAGAATCCGGTAGTTACACAAAGCACCAACGGTCATAGTGCAACAGCCTAATAAAACGATTCAAATCTTAAATTGAGGACATATGTTTTTTTGGTTTTGGGATAAAATCTATATTGTCGGTGAATTTTATATTCGTTAGAAAACAAACGAAGCATCAATGGTACCCAACGAAAACAATTCTCACTAAGTTATAACATGTTTTTGTCCCGATGATGGCTGCAATATCGCCGACGGGACATAAAGCAGATACCAATCAATCAATCAATCACTGCACAATAAATGGTTTGATTTTATATGGTAGCATCATTTACATAATAAAAAAGTAATATATCAACAATCTTTAAAGGAACTTATTTTTATTTGAAAACATTAGAATATGTACAAAGCAATAAATAATATTTAAATGTTTTTTGAGCAACTTATTCTAAAGAAATCTAACATAAAGGACAATATCTGATCATTTATATTTAACCTTAATTTAAAATATGAAATTATTCCGGTTTTTTTTTTACAAAAATACATTTGTGACATGTAAATTGACAAACTATGTTTTATAACATCAGCTTCTTAAAGCCTGGCCCATAAGTTTATTATACAAAAGGATGTTTTCGTGAGTAATATGGAGTATCAAAGATCTTCAATGACTTTTTGCAAATGATTGGTGTGGTACCATGATTTGTGTGGTTCATAATTTAATTCATTGACTCAATATAATTTAAAACATTGCACTATATTTATACATTTTTTTCAAAACCACAATCTGAAATGACTTTTATTAAAATAAAAACCCCATGTATTTACAATAAAAGAATTATGACAAATGCTTTCTAGGCTTGTAGAATTAAACTGTTTTTATGTAAAAATATATATGCATTTTTTAAGCTTGTCAGGTCAAAATATGGCCTTATATTTCAAATCTGTCCTTTATTGCGGAAGCCTTTACATGGTGCATGTCATAGAACTATCTACAAATTATATGATTATTATATGATAATGAATTGTGAGCTGACAAATCGAGACATTTCCAGATAAAAGTAGAGCTTTAACATTTGTCGACATCCGTGACAAAGGCAGGAAATATTATAAAAAAAAAATAGAAGGAAGTAATTGCTGCTATAATATGTATCGGTAACAACAAAAAATCTTAAAATCAGAATGAAAAAAATTAAATTAAATATCAGTAAAT
Organism: Arcuatula senhousia; assembly: GCA_963971305.1. Taxonomy (NCBI): domain Eukaryota; kingdom Metazoa; phylum Mollusca; class Bivalvia; order Mytilida; family Mytilidae; genus Arcuatula; species Arcuatula senhousia. The sequence goes on along the minus strand of OZ020303.1, from coordinate 40,615,639 downwards.
CAGTTTTCAGATAAGAAAACAGACAATTGCTTTCTTTGTTGTTTGCGTGCACATTATCCGGAAAATCAAAGTTTCTGTAATGTCGAAAAAGTGCGTAAAAATCTGAATTGAAATATTCATAAAGTTATAGTGTTCTTTAGGTGTTCAATGATAGGATAAAATAGACGAATACGTTTAAATATCTTTGCCACTTCATGTGGTATCTGAATAATATAAAAATTGTCCTAAATTTTCTCGCATATGCGAATTTGAAACAATATCATGCAAAAAAAAAAAAAAAAAACCCATAAACTGTCCTTTTGATGTCATTTACATGTATATCATTTGCAAAAGTTGATGAATCGCCGTACAAGCAGAGCTTCATTATAAAGAATTTACTACAACTTTAAATAAAACTAGAGGTTTTTTCACTTTACAATGCAGTCAGAGAGGTGGTGACAAAATATTATCTCCCTTGTAAATATTTTTGTATGTTTCATGAGTTGAAATGCACATCATTATCAAGGACGCACTGAGCTGAAATCACCGACTTAATCTTTTAATTAATAAAAAGTAGGTCATGTTTATTTTCAAGTTCGGATACAAGTGAATGGACAAAATATGGTTCTTTTTTCTTAGCAAGGATGATTTACGCATAGAATAATAATTTGTGACAAAAAAGGAATTTATTATCTCTAAGGAATAACCGGAACTCTATAAAGGTGATAAAAAAATAATGGTAAGTGCTACGCGTTACATAGTTTGACAGATGACGACTAATCCTATGCTTTTTGTGTGGTTAAAATTTTAAGGAAATCGGAGAATGATGTTTTTTTTGTCACAAGCAAGTCTAAAACGTTGCTAGGCAAATGCAGGGAGACGATTAAAGTTTTACAAATCGAACAAACCTTACTTTATAGACCTTCCCCTTCTAAAACGTTATTTTACACTTGCTTATTATCATTCTAGTTCTAAGACATTCATTATATTAATAAAAAGTAAAATTTAAAGTTTCACCAGTTTAAGCCTATTTTAATAGCAGAATTTAAGAAAAAATATGTTAGGAAGTCGAGTAGACCATTGCTATTTTTAGCTTGGTATGAGATACTCTCAATGTTTAATGATTTTATGAATGAAATTTCTATATTTAGAAAGGGGAATTCACAAATAACTTATGAAATTAGCACAATTTTGAACATATTTTTATCAATTCCGCTATAGCGACGGGTTCGGGACTTTTTGATCAGAAAGAATGGAGTCTTATCTGTTGGTTATATTTTTTTCAGATTTTTTTTTAGCATGATGTTTTTTTGTCACAAAGGAAATCAGACCCCATAATATCACTTAACATGAGAAATGTGCTCTTTTCCCGTTGAATATTTAATAAACCATCGCAAATTTGGTGTTATATTATTTCATTTTACATATTTTATGTCATATTTTATTTAAAAAGGTACTTTAATATACTTTTTAATGCCCATAGTTACAACGTAAACACCCCGAATCAAATTCTATCTTATTTACTGAAGAGCGCATATTCTTTTGTCTCGTTCTGACCACCTTTCTGACTGAATGCTCAATGCTTAAAGTAAAAGAGGTAAAAAGAGGCTTCTAGCAGCCTGAATCGCTCACCTGGTCCCTAAGCTACAAGTGTACTCGAATGAGCTATTATCCCTATGACGGGTTATTTGACAACGTTGTCTTAATGGTGACTTTTGTAGAGGTTAATGGTTTGAAGTTTATATTGTGGTTTCATTATTATTCGTTGGGTATCAATTTTCATGGTTTTCGTGGGTGGCCTTGACCCACGAAATTTGATACCCACGAAAAGGAAATAAAACATTGATATTCATGCTGCAAAACCACGAATTTAAGAATTCACGATCCTATTAATTTTCATCAAACCACGAAAAGTTATACCCACGAAAATAAATGAATCCACAGTATAAAAAAGGAACAGCTTTTCTTTTTTATATTTTTCTTTTTTTGCAATAGTTTTCGTTGTAAAGGGCTTATACGCTATTTTTCACCTTTACGGAGTCATGTAATAATTTCGACCCATTCGGAGACTTTTGTACAGCATTCGACGCCGAAGGAGGAGTGTTGCACCATATTTTCTTTATCTCTTTTACTTTTTGATTTACAAGTCAAAAACAGTAGTCTGACATCCCCCGATTTATTTTTAGCAAAAGTAGCCATATTTTTTGACAGATCAAAAATCGTTACACAACTTTTTGCAGGTCATCCTTAGGGTCAATCATACCAAGTGTCATTAAATTCTGTGCACAAGTTTCAGAGGAGAAGATTTTTTTATATGTGAACAGACGACGACAGACACCGACGGACGCCAAGTGATGGCAATAGCTCACACTTTGTTCAAGTGAGCTGTCAATTAAGCCTGACTTAAGAAATTGCTTACACTACGGACGAATTATTCTCAATATGTAAATGAATAAATTATTTACAAATAGTATTGTATTTTCTATGTTTTCGTCGATTTCGAATTCAAATTTTGTAACATTTATATACTTTATACAAATAACAATCTATAAACAAAACACAAGATACTGAACACATGCAAAATTCAGCCACTTTAAAAATAATTACAACTAACATCCACACAACTATCGTTTTCTGTCTAAGATAGATTCTTCACATTACTTTCGTTTTAGGCGATGAAGGTGGAGTCACATTTGTCTTCTTCAGACGACCCGGTGCTTTTAACAATAATTTTCGTCTGTACTGTTAGTGTGACACCGTTACTATATTTGGAATCGTTTTCAAGGTCATTAAAGTCGAGTTTCTTCTTCTGACGCATACACCGTATTCTTCTACAGAGGTAGCAGTAACGTCGACATGCCAGTGACATACTTCGTCGGAAGTTTTTTGACATAAACCCGTAAATAATTGGATTAAGACAAGATTGAATATACGGTAAACAATTAAATACCACCTGAAAAATAAATAGGAATTGCAGTACTTTCCTTAATTATATTTTTTGTACATTTTTTTTAATATTTTTAACAAATTGTGGAGATATTTTTCTTTCAATTTCTTCCACTTCATCAGCATTTCAAATGTAGCCGAATTAGTGCTGCTAGGCCATAAAGCAATCACTAAAATTCTAAAATTACTTCCTTCATGTTAACAAAATCGACAAAAAGGATTCCAGACTAATTAAAAAGCATGAACGAGTGGCTAATGCAAATTTTTTTATGATTCTTTAAATCAAAAACATTTCTTATAATCAGTCTCTTATTTGGCATTTTAATACATGTACACTAATGGACCTGTGTGGTTACCGCCTATTTCGTGTTTGCTTAACATTTCCAACTTTGCTTTTTGTGTTTAATTGAAGACCCCAGAGGCTATTTGTTGTATTTCTTTTCCTTTGTGCAAGACTTACATTGTGTTAGTTTTTCAATTTAGGATTTTAGTAACGTATAGAAAAGACAAGTATTGCTTCATAAGAACAGACTTAAAAATACAAAGGATGTTTATTTGGGTATGCTGTGTATCTGTATATTTTAAGTAGAAACATCTCATCAGCAGCATTTGAATCAAAACACTGAAAGTTCGGAAACAAAAAGTTTTGAAATAAAAGTACTCAAACCCAAAACAATTAAACAGGGATGCAAAATTAAGCACCTAGGAAATCTATCATGCTAGCAGTACAGAGAGAGAAACTTTTGGCGGGAAATTATCAAAGACGTATAGGAAAAACACAGATTCATTACCATTTATTTCTATTTTTTTTCTATTTTTTTGTAAACAAAAATAGACTGACGATATCCAAATTTAAGACCAAAAACTTATATAATATTCCTTGGGATGCAGTTATTTAAAGGAATCGGCAATTTCAATAAAAAATATAAATATTGCTAGCGGTATTCCACCCAGTGGTTTAAAAATACAAAGTACGCATGTACGATTCATTTGTTTAGGTTGTATATAATACAAATGACAACAAAGTTCCAGACAATAAATTTTGCTACGCCTAACGCGCGTTTCGTCAATTCAAGAGGCGCTGTACCAAAAAATTGAAAATGCCAAACACTTTATGATGTTGAAGAGCAAAGAACAATAAAATCAAAAATATCAAACTGGGGAACCAAATTATTACTAAGATGATCAACTTATGTCTAGGGAAGGAAGGACCTTAGGGTTTAGACAATTTTGAAATTTAAACGGATAATTTAAGCTTTGATGTGTTCTCCAACACAAAAGTGTTGGTGCCGGAGCGGGCTAGTCTCGGGGATTTAAAACTCCACCCGCAGTGCTAACCTTCACGGGTGTTTGAAATACAAATGACAACAAAGTTCCAGACAATAAATTTTGCTACGCCTGACTGACGCGCGTTTCGTCAATTCAAGACTCATCAGAGGCGCTCTACCAAAAAATATTGAAAATGCAAAACACTTAAGATGTTGAAGAGCAAAGAACAATAAAACCAAAAATATCAAACTGGGGAACCAAATTATTACTAAGATGATCAACCTATGTCTGGGGTAGGAAGAACCTTCGGGTTTAGACAATTTTGAAATCTAAACGGATAATTTATTACTTATATGTTTATGATTATTTTAAGGAGTAACCTCTCATCATTTAAATCAAAACATAAAACCTAAAGTATTGAAAAGAAAACTCGAACTAAAAAAGCTTTAAATAGGGTTGCAAAATACAACTTTGAAACAATGAACTGTCAACTGATTTAGAAAGGGTGTTATGTAAAAAACATAGTAACACACGAGTGGCTTGGGAATTTTTGCTCTTTCATGTGCCATCACTAATACGGCAAAATACCTTTCTGATCGGGCATACTTTACTTGTAAATTCTTGTGCGACACTGCACATTGCATTTAATTGAGTGTGTTAAAAGCTCAAGCTAAAATTCAGTAGACAACTTTCAAGGTCGACCAATAAGTGTCAAATGTATTATGTTTAATACTATACAAGATCTTTTGCTTGACAGCAATGTAAAATATACGAGATGTCTACTGAATTGTTTGGACTCTTTGACAGTTCAGTAAATCCAAAACAGTTAAATAATGTTATCCATTCTAGTATGAAAATCTCTTTTTCATCATTCATTATGAAACATTTACCTGTATTGAGAATGCAGTTGTAGTGTAGATAATATCAAGTTTCATGTCCTGCATGACTTGGATGATAAGCTTTGGTCCCCACGCCAACAAAAACACCACCACCACAGCAACAAGGATTTTGATTACCTAAAAGACAAAATAAAGTCAGATAAATTTTTCAGCTCAATATAAAATAAATGGTGAAACACATGCCTAATGAAAACTATAATTAAGCTACAGATAACCACATTGAACCAAATCAAATCTTAATCTAGATGCAAATTTAGCCACACGCGGAAGCATCCTTGTTGGCTAAACAACAGTTAATCAACAGTGCTGAGTTTGTCGTTCAAAAGTCAACTAACGTGCGCTAAGAGTTATGAACGTCATGTCGGGTAACTTTAAAAAAAAATATGCTAGTTTTGTATGGATAGGCGCCTCAGCTCCTATGTAGGCAAAATATATATTGTGCTTATCAAAAGTCGTTAAATGTATTAAAATTGATTTTGCTGCAGTACTTTAAATATTCAGATCTGAAGAGTCGGGAATATCATGTTTGACTCACAGTATGTTCCTAGTACAAAACCCGGACACTGTAGTTAATTCAGTTTTGCAATGTTCGCTATTAGATATATTATTTCTTATATTTTTAGTGTCAACTTAAAAATCGCTATCGTTGTTGTCATCTTAAAAGTCCAAAATATTCAGACAAATTAATTCACAATAATGATGCTACGACCTGATATATTTATACTTCTTACCCTTAGGGCTTACCAAATATATCAATATGATTTAGTTCTAAGCTGGTGACATATATGTAAAATCGAGCTTAGCGAGTAAGTTAAATTAGCTAGAAACAAACCTGTTTTCTAGCCCTAAGCACATCGTCACTTCGTCTGTGAAGAACGTTACATTTCCGCACGCCCCCTGTGCTAGTGGAACCATGATAGGTTATTCGCATTGCAATTCTTTCGGTGGGTTGATTTGGGCTTGCAGACCTGTTGATAAGCATAAAATAAGATATAAGCATCATATAACATCATTTGTTATCAAACTAGTCTTACACTTGCCTGTAACAAGTCAGGACCATTGCGATCTAGAACTATTCCGATGTGTTTTCCGTGTTTCTCTTGGACATCGTGATTGATCCTCCGAATTCGATAATTTTTTATTACCTTTACACACTACTGTCATGCTTTACAAATGTGAATTTGAAATATATGCCAAGAAAAATATGAATACTTAATTATCAAACCGTCTGTATTGTATTCAAGGTAAAAAGTTCAGAACAACTGTGGACAAAAATGAATTAGAAATACGACATGACCTCAATAAACATGAAAGTATGTGAGCTTATGCCCACTAGTAATATCTCCTCACCGAAAACTATGCCTCGCGTGAAAACATAAGTATCCAGTAAATAGAAAGTAGATGACATAGGGGCATCAAATTGTTTTGCGCCATATGGAACTGTAGGACTCATCTATATGCAAAATGACATAACCTTAATAAAAAAATACATCTGTGAGCTTATGCCCACTAGTAATATTTCCTCACCCGAAGCTATGTCTCGCGTGAAAACAAAAGTATTCAGTAAATAGGAAGAGATAACATATGAGCATCACATCGCTTTACGATGCCTAATCTATGTGAAAAATCAAACCTCTATGTTAGAAAAATGTGAAAGAAATTTTACATCCTTGTCCACTGTGTATACAAACTTCTGTAAAACAGAAGTAGTTGACAGAAGAATAAAAGTAACCATATATATGGTACTATAGGATGATTGAGTGAGTGAGTGAGCAAGTTGGTGTATTACGCCTTTGCAACGCTATATAGTTTATTTGAAGTCGATGACCACGAAAAGGATGATAAAATGAACACGAAATGATGATGATAAATGAAATATGAGGGTGGGATGGGAAACAAAGGAACAGTAATTTTAAAGACAACAAGGGAATGGGAGAGGTGGATAGGGTCGAAAAAAATAGCCTATGTGGTGCACTACTTGGTGGTCCACAAAGCCAAGGGTCTTTTACGTGCAAGAAGCGTGGCACTCTCCACACACGTTGGCCCACTCTGGTCAGCAGTCAGGTTTTCCGTATTATAGACCTGACAACGCCCGCGGACGAGGGCAATCCTATTCAGCCATATAGGGTACACACCTTGGTCGCTCTGTGGGCTGAGCATTAACTCAGATGTCAGAATAATTCAAAGGCCCTTAGTTGCCTCTCACAATATAGGCTCTGCTTTAGGTCTATTTGCCTCCCGATCCCCGTACGGGATTACTATAGGATGAAGCTTTATGCAAAATATCGAACCTCTGCGTAAAGTGATTGCTTGAAAAACTGACGACAAGTTTTGTCACGGACAGAAAACAAAAAGATGGACGGACAAGAGTAAAACAGTAATACCTCCTCTTCATCGAAGCGGAATTATAATAAGTGAAACTTTTGGTTTTTAAAACAATGGAACAGAGAAATCAGCTTCCGATGTGACATTTGGCCATTGCTCGCTGTCGTGAAATTAGTTAGTTAGTTGTTGCTTTACTCCCAAGCAGCACGATTTCGGCTATATCCGGGAGATGAACATGAAAGTGGTGATACAATGAACATGAAATGATGATGAAGTGGAGGAAATGGGGACACAAGGCGAATTGGGTAGGAGAGTTTTGACTGCCACTGGAAAAAGGAGTGATGGGTAGGGACGGGAAATTTAGCCTCCTGCATAGAGATCCTACGGGTCCTACTCTTACCGAGACCTGCAGCAGGGTTCTTTAACGTGCCAGGAACGTGAACGTGACACAATGCACCACTATGGTTTGCGGTCAGGTTTTCCGCATTATCGCCTGACGACCCCGCATCTCTCGATGTCAGGGCTGCCCCATTCAACCACCTGGGGCACACATCCCAGTCGCTTTGTGGGCAAAGCGGCCTGACCCGATGTCAGGTTTCTGAGCGCTCTTTAGTGGACTTTTACCGACAAGCTTAGCGCTGCTGCGGGCCTATTCGCCACCCGGAACCCGTCGTGCAATTGTTCGTTGATCAAAGATATAATGCATTTCAAAATCAATTATTAATTTTTCAGGGTAAGGTCTATAGCTAGCTCTTTATGACATATAAAGCTACATGTAGCCATGTTCTTTGCACTGCAATGGAAAACTTTGACGACAATTTATTTTTGATGTTGCTAACGCGAAAATTAAATGGCGCGAAATATTTTTCTTAATCGTGTCTGGAATTTCATCTGTTTGACAAGAGTGATTCCTATAAGAAACGCGCGTCAGACCTAGCAAAATTTATTACCTGAAACTTTTTTAACAATAGGGTTTTTGCAATATAGATTTAACAAGAGTGAACCTAAAACAATAATTACTATATGCAAATTATTTAATGAGAATAGCTTTTCAATCCAGGGATTTTAGAGAAAACAAAGGATGTATGACCAAAGGTACTAATCTATCTTGACGTAGACAATTTCGTTTCTTGGGTGGACTTGATTGGATTGTTATGCAACAGTTCAAATATTTCACATTTCATTTGACAATTGTCTGGTCTTGTGTTAAAAATATAATTACATACATGAAAGGAGTAAAAAGTTAAAAAGGCGATTGATGGTTGATCTCATTATTCCGCGATTGTTCATTTGACAACTACTTGGAAATGTAGACGTTAGATATCTTTGGATTAACAACTCACAAAATGACAGTTTTTCAATAATAATGCTTTTTCCATAATGTCTGAATCATTTCTTTATTGTAGAACAATGATACAATTGGGAAAATAGAAATGGGGTTTTTGGCGTTGCTATAAGACACACAATGTAAATGACATTTCTTTACACCGTCATTTTGACTTGGGGACTGAAGTTCTTTATGATAAATTATCATAGCTTGCCACATGTGAATTAAAACATTACACTTATTTGTTAAAAACGACTTTTAAAAAGATAATATATTTATCATTAAAAAAAAACGATAAGGATATTGTTTAATAGAGAGGTTATTTTACAAAACTACAACAGGGGTAACTCGTATGATTTATACTCTGGGAGAAAAGACTATCAGGAATAAAACCTTAAACATCTTTCATATATTCAGTACTACAATTTTCAGCTAGTGATAGTAATAGCACAAAATAAAGGCTCTTTTCAGTATACCAGCCAAGGTTTGGTATCTGCAACCTTCTGAGTTCCAGTTTTCTGTTTCAATGTGAAAATGTTTAATGAAATTATATCTAAGCATTCGAAAGTAATTATTGATTGCTTAATAAAGGTGATAAAAAATACATTCTATTTTGAACATGGAGAATCAATCTTAAATGTCCATAAGACGAGAAAAAAAACAAGGACGACATATCGGAAAAAAATTGAAGATCGCAATGGTCTTGACTTGGTACAGGCATTTCAAAAGAAATGGTGGATTAATAGGAAAGTTCGACAAAAACCGTAAAAACATTGTACAAGTAAAAAAAGCATTCAAAACAATTACCTATGACCAGGGACTAGCATCACATTGAACAAGTAAAGAAAGCTTTCAAAACAATTACCTATGACCAGGGACTAGCTGTGTGAGCTGCTTAGAACTGACCCATAATGAGTAAATGACAGCCGAGTAACACACTGTCATAATAATTGTTGGCAAGGCAAACATAATGATCAGTTTATACACAGAAAACACTAGTTGTGACGATTCATCTTCAGCTTTGTATACACACATGCTTATAACGACAACGGTACCATTGTTGTGAAACACTGTATGGTCTGTATCCTGAAAGAAATAATAATTTACTGTTAAGCAATAAGCATACATGGAAACTTTCAACCCTAGAAAATTTGTATTGCAGCATAAACATTGAAAAAAAACCTATTCTTATTGTATTCAGTATACTAGTGGTTTATATGTGAAATTATAAGTGTTGTTATTGTATTCTCTAATTTTCCGTGATTTATCAACCTCGCAAATTATATTTCTCACCCCTAGAGAAAATTTTGTTCCAAGCGTAAATGCACGTGCAATAGATGATCAACCTTTTGTATTTTTTCACCTGTAGACATTAGAGAAAAAACCATCTACGACTCTCTTCTCGGTGATTAAGCAATTTATAAAATCTCGGGAAATAAATTTGATATTTTGATCGCTCGGCAAGCCTCGCCATTAAAATAGTTAAATTTATTTCCCTTGATGTTATTGTTTACTGGCTTTATCACTGCCTTTTTGGAATTTCGTCAATCGTATACCCCATTGGTACCTCTGCTTATTTCAAAAGTCAGTTTTTGTTGTCTTTCCAAGTTGACTCGCTAAACAAGAAGTAGATGATCGACAGACCCGAAAACATATCCCACCATATGGGACTTCTACCTCATGCTACATACCAAATATCAAAAGCCTAGTATTAGTAGTTGCTGATAAATCTGTTATAAACATTTTAGTGAAAAAAGGTTCGTTAAATAGTAAGAAGATGGTCAATTGTGCAGGCCCAGTCGCCACAGAAATTATAAATATCACATAGTAAACAAAATGAGATGAGAATATTCTCAGACTTAAGTATTTTATAATGTTTTGTGGCACCGGGGCTTGAGAATTTATCCAACTTTATGATCCCTTCCTGAAACTCCATACCAAATATCAAAAGCCTACAATAAACAGTTTATAAAAAACTAAAAATAAACAGGGGGTTAATGATCAGCAGACCTGAAAACGTATCCCACCTTATGAAACCCCTACCTGAAGCTACGTTACAAATATCAAATGCATACGATTAATAGTTTCTGAGATACATGTTATGGGAATATTGATCATGAACAGACCGACCAGTCAAAAAATTATAACTTTCGCAACTTCGTTGTCTAGGGGATAATACTGTGGACTCCAGAGCATGTGTACACGACTGGACGCACGACGTTGTGACAACGCTTTTCATGCCCAATATAAATACGTTGTGCAGACGCTCCATTCTGTCCAATAATTACCAAATACTAGTATCGTCCTATATTAAATCTAGCATACTTAATAATATTGCACGTGTTAAGCATAATATTGGTTTCAATTCTTAATAAGTCCCCTTTAGAGCTGATTTACTTACATCATAGACCATATGATACAAGAAGAATGATACATGCATATTAATTTCGAACATAATCTGATATTCCAGAGCAAAAATAGTATATTCTCTAATAGCTGGATATGGCACGCCACAACCACAATAGTGAGAAAAACCTAGATTAAGTTACTTAATTCTATATTAACTGAGCCTCATCTAGGATTAACTGACCTAACTATCATTAAGCTGAGAAAAACCCAGTTTTTCTACAAAGATGCTACTAAAACTAAGATTTTCTCATATTTTTCAGTTAATCGAGGTTTTTCCCAGCTTAATGTGAGTTATGAAAAAATTACAGTTTTAGTTAAGAAAATCTAGGTTTTTCTGTAGTTCACATTAAGCTAAGTGTATCTAAGATTAAGTACCCAGAAAAGATGGACTGTGTTCTGGCCAATCGAAATTCCTCCGAGAAAATATGGATTATCTATTGGCCAATCAAAACGCTCGATACAAACGACTGATCTTACTTAATCTTAGTTTAAGGAACTTAATCTAGGATTAACTAAAGTAACTATTATTTAGTTGAGAAAAACTAGGATTTTCTAAAAGTTTTAAGAAAAACTAAATTTTTCGATTATAACTCAGTTAAACGGAGATTTTCTGCAGTTAATGATACATGTAGTTACCAGATAATCTAAGTTTAAGTTAAGAAAATCAAGGTTTTTCTGTGACCAACATTTAGCTGGGTTAATCTTAGTCTTAGATTAAGCTCAGTTAAACTAGGATTAAGTAACATTAAAGTGGTTACGGTGTGCCGTAGTTGGACCCATTACGCAATTAACTGATTACAGTCTTTGCTGAATGTACTTAAGGTTTTTCGATGAAAACAACCTTAACTTTGCAATTTATGGGCTTAATTTCAATTCTTTTTCCCGCATACCTGCTGTATAAACACATCCAATTCATATTCCGAACGTATTATATTGCTTTTAAAGTCAGAAAGAAAATGTCAACAGAACCGGATAAAAAATTACTACTGAATCAATCATGGTCCTATTATACCAGATACGACAGTACAATTTCTAGCTGAGATAAAAAAAATGGCCTCTTGTTCGGTCTTAAATGTGGCTTAGTTCCATACAGAATAATGAGACTAGCTACCATGAAATTAACCAAGCAATCAATATACCCCAAAACAGCAGATGTCAAATTAAATGTAAATATGGTCATAATTACTTCGTTTCTGCTGAGTAATAATTCATAAAAACAGTGATAATGTACCAAAGCGGAAATACAATAATTGAAAAAAATCAACAATAACAATACTCAAAAAACTATTTGAGATTTTCATCCTATTTGAATAAAGTTGACATTATGCTTTAGTAATTCCCTTGAATAAGCATAAATTACCAAATTCTGAGATGATTTATTAAATCTGAGTGAGTGATTTGGTGTTTTATGCCCTAGCAACACTATAATGGTAATATTAGGATGGTGAGCATAAAGAGGATTATTAGTAGTTAGTTATTGCTTAAAGAGGATGATAAAATGAACACGGAACGACGCTGCGAAATATGGGGTGGATTGGGAAATTAATGAACAGTAAATATTTAAGACTTTTGGAAAATGTAGGTGGTGGGTAGGGGTTAAAAATTAAGCCTATATGGGCACGTCTTTGTGGTCTCAAACGGAATCTTTTACGTGCATTTGGCGTTGCACCCTCCATAAATGTTATCGATAGGGAGATGTACATATGTACATTCACATGTATAAATGTTTTGAACATAATTATACCCCCGTTTCGAAGAAGAAGGGGGCATACTGGTTTATCTCTATCTCTGTCTCCGTCCTTCCGCAACATAACTTTTGTAACAGTTTTCTCAGCAACTACATATCACAGTGACTTGAAATCAGTATGAGTCCTTTATCGCGAGTACCGAAATTATGTCTGTTGGATATCTACTTCTTGTTTACCTGCATAGTTAAATTTTGGGATAGCGGAGGGTATACTGAGTGAGCAGCAACTCACAGATTCTTTGTTAAAAATGAAAACGATCTCTTTTAACTAGAGTTTATAGAAACAAAAAAGTGTAAAATGCATCTGCAGTAGAGCGTTTAGTATACCCAAGAAGACACATAAACCAAAGTAACGAAGCAAAGAGGCACCAGTGGGGTATTCTAGTGTCAAAAGTCCGAGAGGGCAACGACAAAACCAGTAAACATGAACGAGAACATCATTACAAGACAAGTGTAATGCGAGTGAGTGAGATGTTGTTCTACGCCCTTGCAGTGCTTAATATATAATATCTAAAGGCCAAGAACATGAAAAGGATGTTAAATGAACAAGAAATGATAATAATGAGAAATATGGGGTGGGAAATAAAAGAAGACCGAGCATTTTTTATGTTTTGTTTTTCAGTTCACCCAATTATTGCCAAATATCAACGATGCCATTTTATCTGGCCAGCACGTTTAAGGAAACTTCATTATTGTTATTATCAAAGCTACTCACATACGTTGATATGAAAGGTTATTAAGGTTTTTTTTTTAAAATGCTTCATGTGAGGTATACTTTGAACAGAAAGAAAATAAATAGAGAAAACAACAAAAATAATCTTCACATGATCTTGTTACATGAAAGATGTAATGACCCGTGAATTTTATATTAAGACGCAGATATTCCTTATTTTTTGTTTTTGTTTTACGTGTAGGTTAGACTCTGCATACATTGTATACTAGGAAACTGGGTCGTATATATCAACCATTTTTTTGTGTAGTGTTACCATGAACCTTAAAAAGCAGTACACAGAAGGAGACGAGGGACGGACATAAATAGCTGCAGGCGACATTAAAAATGACAGTCACGACTGATCGCCTATATACACATGTTTATTTAAAAAGTATGTCCTACTTCAATTTTTGAATCAAATGCACATTACATCATAGACGCCTCCAATTTCAATTTTGACGACCGGATTCTATTTTAGATATCCTTTACGAACTGAGGGTGGCTTCTTTGCATTTCCGAGTACATATTTCCTCTTAATTTTAGAAATCCGTGCGAAAATCTCAATGATTTTCTCCAATTTAGTTTAAATCATTACTTCTAATATTGTTAGCATTTGTTGATTATCTTGTAATTTGATAATTGTATCAAAATCGATACATTTTACTTGAAGACGCTGTTAATATGAATCTTTGACTTTTTAATTTACAATGCTAAAAACGATTAGATTGAAAAGTGGTACCATTTCACATAACTCTATATTGCTTATCGGTAGATACGCTTCAGTTTTTGATTTCTGTCAATATTTATCAGACTCAAAATTGTTTTCCAATCTTCAATTATTTTCTTTATTTATTTTTGACAGTGATCATCGTTGGGTCCGACATAACAACTTACAGTTTCCAGTATCATATGGACAATTTCTGAATTAAGGCTATTAGAAGAACGGATCGGATGAGAATAAATATTTTCAAATCAATTATGTACATTTAATGTTAATTTTCCACCTATGTGTGATAGGAATAGAATTCAAGAGAAACCTCATTCAAGTACCGACCGCTATGAACTTGAGCGGAATGATACGATCGCCAAAACGCCCAGGAAAAGGCGTTAACTTTTACATTAGTCAACGTTTTTGTATTTTATGCCTTACTCTTCCGGAGCACGTGAATTTAAACGCATTTCTACTGGAGTACAAGTAGTAGGTTGCATTTTTCTAAGGTGTGTTTCGAAAACTGATTTTGTATTTTTAAACATTTGAAGACCCATTGTTGAGCTTGTCCTTTTTTCTCCTTTTGCTTCTACCAAGGCTATCTTAATTTTTTTTTCAAATTATGTTTTACTTGTTAAATTTTGTTTCAATCGCCGAATGTGAGTGAGTGAGTTGGTGTTTTACGCCCGTGCAACGCTATATAGGATATTTACAGGCGATGAACATGAAAAGGATGATAGAATGAACATGAAATGATGATGATGATAAATAAATAAGATATGGGAATGGGGAAGGAAACAAATAGAACTGTTTGCCCTGAGGAAGGTAATAGTTTTGTTTTTCTTATTAAAATTTATATATGCACATATATGACTTGCCAAATCAAATTCAATGCGTTTGAAATTTTCTGATTGTTTAAATTTAAAATTGTTGAAAACAACAGACTTCTTTTTAATTCACATAGTCGATATGTGTGGCCAATTGTTCTAGTTTGACACTTTTTTTTCGATTTTCAAATCATTTTGATTCAAATGCTGCTTATTAGTGGTTATTCGTTGTATTATGCATATATGTATATATGCAGCATTTAACAAAACTAAGCGTTTCATTGAAGCCCTCCTTATATGTAATGCACAAACAAAAAGCCGATTCCTTGGGGACGTCTGGCTCTTTAATGTTACTCTTTAACCGAAATCAAGCGAACATTATTTAACTTAATCTAACACGCGTTAAGTCGACATAGAGACTACCAAGAGATTCACTTCGTAACAATTAAAATAAGTAAAATTTTAAGCTTAAGTAATCCCTCCAGCAATGCAAAGGCTTAAATGGTAACAAAACTGACGTAGTTTTGTTATTTTATAGATCATGCAGGCGTTTTACACATTAACGAAACAAAATACATGTTATTGAACTTACCATAACTTTAAAGGTGGGGGATGATAAAATAATGGCAACAATCCATACTGCTATAAGAATCTTTTTGGTATTACCAACAGTGCACCATCGGCGGGACTTCATTGGCAAGACGATAACGATAAACCTAAAAGACAAACAAAATAAACATTTATTACAGTTGCATTTTAATAAATTCATTGCAGTTAAACAATATGCTTTTTAGAAGTCATGGAAGTGGAGCTCAAACAAAATACATTGCATAATCGAGATGGCGATGGATGATGTAAGAACGGCGGACCACAGAAGGTA
This sequence comes from Arcuatula senhousia, assembly GCA_963971305.1. Classification (NCBI taxonomy): domain Eukaryota; kingdom Metazoa; phylum Mollusca; class Bivalvia; order Mytilida; family Mytilidae; genus Arcuatula; species Arcuatula senhousia. The sequence continues at coordinate 40,599,610 of OZ020303.1, read as the reverse complement.
ATAGGAAGCAGTGTCGACCCAAGGTAACATGGAGAGGAACTGTAGAGAAAAAAGCAATGCGCATTGTTTTGACATAATTAAGCAAATACCAATTAAAATTTACAAAAACAATTATGTTTATCCGTGAATGCGTTATCACCCGTCGGCATTAAATTGAATTTTAATTATGTTCTAAAACCTGACCCCGGAAAGTTACATTACACTGTAATTTACGCTATAGATTTCACATGTAATTTGTAGAATTAAGAAGGAGGTTCAGACTATAAATAAGTTATAAATTTCAGACCATATTACATGTGAACTTCCAATTTTCAGTGCTTCTTATTCCCTGCTTTTCTGATTCTTTAACATTTATGTGACTTTTTTCCCACGATAGAGACTCAAAAAGTCATGAAAGTGGCGTTTGAATATTAAAATCCCGATACTGCAATAAAAAGTCTTATAACGAAAGAAGGCGAATAGTGCGTACGAATTATTTTAGTTTGCATAATATTTGATTATCTAAACAAAAGTATGTTTTATGGTGTATGAACAGATTTTTAAAATATAATAAAATGTCAACAGATTAATCCAGTACAATGAAATACTAAATAAATCCTTTTACTTTTGTCAATTTAAAAGCATATTCCCATTCGAAATTCATATCCAAGCCCCAAAGTCATGATAGTCATAAGAATTGTTTATGTGATACGTTGTCTCAATTCAACATTACTGTATTAAACAAGTCCTTCTTAAAATCAAATAAAAGATTGTATCGAGCGAGAGCAAAGTCAAACAAACTGACAATAAAATAAACCAAAATATCGTTTTAACACGTACTCGAGTTGTTTTAAGGTCAGGTCTTAAAAATCTTCCGTTGTAAACATCTATTTATCAATTTATCAATTGTTTCATTTGTCAGTTGAAAAAATATAAACTAAAAGGATAATAGATAAATAATGTTAATGTTTTCCAAACAACACTATTGCGACCTTCCCATAAAAAATAACAGCATTGGTTTGTCACCTATTTGCCGGCTGTTAATAAAACCACAACTCATTCTGGTGTTACTTTTGAAATAGACCTGAAACATTGACAATGACCTTGAATAAGGTTTTTCTGAACAGCAAACAAATATGTTAAGTTGGTAATTTATTAGTTGATTTACTGAATATCAGGGAAATGAACACGAAGAGGGTGATAAAATGAACATGAAATGAAGATAAAGTGAAATGAGATTGAGCCATAAGCCTGTTCGGGTAAACAAGTATTTAGTGTATAAGATGACATTTACGCCCATAGCACCGCTATATATAGGTATTACATGTACAAGGGTGTACAGGAAAAGAAAATGCAAAAACTTAAGAGTTTAAATGCATAGAAGGGGTGGTTTTTTTTTAAAATTTCGAGTACACCATTAAATAACAATACGCTTTTCTATTATTACTGCGTTTTTTGAATGCACAAAAAATTCCTAATGACTGCTGATGTAAATCTTAATGAGTCCAATGATTTTTTACAATGGGCCTAAATTCATATTAAGACTGGATTGAATTTGGACTCCTTTAATATAATTTGTCAATTTTCTAGAGTTGAGAGCAGATGTAAAACACATATTTGGTTAAGTTGTCAAAATATTCAAACTTCTAATTTTAAAAGTCAAATTTTCTTCATCATGTCTATGGTCACTTAGTATGCTATTGATTTTCATCCGAGAGGCACGAATGGGGCTATATATCAGGGATATAAACATAAAAGTGGTGATGGAATGAACATGGAATAATGTTGAAGTGAAGGAAATAGGGCCACAAGGGCTATCAGGGATGAGAGTTTTAACTGCCACTAATGAGCAAGATCGGACATATGGGTCCTACATACGTATACTCATATCGAAACCTGTATCATGGTTCTTGAACTTTGCATTTTCCCAACACGGTGTTGCATTATGGTTACGGTCAAGATTTCTGCATTATAGCCTAACAACTACGGCATTCATTGTGAGAGGACTGACCTGGGGTACAACAGCCAAGTCGCTTTGCTGGCAAAGCGACATGACAGAATGTTAGATTTCTTAAGTGGAGTGTTTTCGACAAGCTTTGCGCTGTCACCGGCCTACTCGCCTCTTGAACACACACGGTAACAGTTATTTTTTTCCAGTGGAAAGGAATAAAGGTTCCAAAATCAAATGGCACTTTTAATTCGATACATTGAATGAAATTTTGCACAACTTCAAAAACTATTAGAAACTTGGAGATTTTTCTAAAGCTAGCACTTATTCATTTGGGCTATATTTTTACGATTCCCCAGAATTCGAATGTAAAAAAAAAAAACACAAAAAACCCCTATTTTTACATAAAATAAAGAAATGTATAAAATCAAAGGCAGAATCTATTAGTCGGTAACAGTTGATTAATATTGTTTTTTTTTTTATTCGTATCAATGATTTATTTAATAAAGGTTATGGTTTCCTTTTATTGGTATTTTTATGTCTTTTTATACATTATTTAATATAATATAATAATAAACTGTTTCTTTTTGTTATTTTTGCATTAGAATAATTAGCTTGAATATAGCGTGCTAACATCTGATATTGGAAGACTTATTAAGTATAGTTGACAATCAAACTCTTTCATATGATAGAAAATGATCCCAGAAAAAGAAATTGGGTTTCGGAATTAATTTATCAGATTCTTCGTGAACAATTTGCGCTGAATTGTGTTTACGAATCTGGTTATTTTTGATTAGCATAAGTCCTTCTTTTCTTTCCACAATGTAAATTTTGATACTTAGCGGAATATTGTGAATACAATATACTTTCTATTGTTTTGCAAGCGAAATATATTTAAAGACCTCACGAAATATATATATTTATCTTTTCCCATAAAATGGTTTTATTCAATGTTCCTCAGCATAAAAATTCTTGTTGAGATACTTCGCAAATCAAAGATAATACATGTACTATAGATTTCCGTTCCCATGAATGATCTTGGGTCTAAAGAAAACCAGAAAAGTCATACTAAAGCAGACTTGATGAACATTAGGATTCCAATTTATTGAAAATTCGTACAACAAAGTTTAAACTGTTTTTGAGTTATTTGCAATAAAACACATGTAATTTATCGTCCCGTGCGAGGCCCGAGTGGCGAATAGGCCTTCAGTAGAGCCTAGCTTGTCGTAAGAGGCGACTAAGGGTCTGATGTCGGGTCAGTGCTCAACCCACAGAGCGACCAAGTGTGTACCCTAGGTGGCTGAATAGGGTGGCCCTCGTCCGCGGGGGTTGTCAGGTCTAGAATACGGAAACCTTGACCGCCAACCATTTTCCGCCTCTACCCACCTCTCCTGTGGTTCTTCAAAATTTACCAGTCCTTTGTTTCCAACCCCAACCCCATATTTCATTTATCATCATCATTTCATGTTCATTTTATCACCCTTTTCATGTTCATCGCCTGTAAATAACCCATATAACGTTGCACGGGCGTAAAACACCAACTCACTGACTCACTGTAATTAATCCCTATGCATTTTCTTATTACTAGGAGGCAATGTTTTTAACAAATAAAAAATCCAACAAACAAGTTTTACTACCTATTCTAATAAACAACTGTTATAAGTTTTGTTTGAATTGTTAATGGTATCAGAGAAGTTTCCAAAGAAGAGGAAAAAAGCTGTGAAATTGTCAATTTTAACGTTCTAAGGGGAACCTCTCCTAAAAGGACCGGTCCTTCGATTTTGACCCTGTTACATAATTTTCTTGATGTGCTTAACCATATGCAATTTATTATATATTTTATTCAGATATCTTCGATAAGTTTAAAGATTTAATGCTAAAATAAGTGCAATATTAATAAACAAAAGAGCAACATCTCTTAAACCGAATGTTGGACCTTCTTCAAAATTTCCTGGATGTCAGATCTTAAGGTGCAGATCACAGAATTTTGATATTTAACAATGTTATAGTTATTTGCAAGAGAAAAAAAACGCCATAAACTGCAATTTACCCATATGATCTATTTTCAGTCATGGGGTCTATGTTTTTTCAAGATATTGGGCTTAATAAGTGACAAAACTAGAAATACAGAAGTAATGTGTCAATGAGAATTTGCCCTTAACATGAAGTAGAAGTAAGTTGTTTAAGGCGTTCAGTTTGGCATAGAGAAACCTCCGACATAATTTCAAGTCATTCGCAATCACGGTTTCTGAGGAAAGTCTGATGGAAATTTTCATTTTCATCTCGACATATAGTCCCAAAAAAAAATGTAGAAATCCGACTCGTCCGAAAGTTGTTTAGGACTTCAATTAGTCAAACTAAAATATCCTACTAAGTTTCAAATCATTCTCATGTACGGTTTATGAGAAAAGCTTGACTGAAACTCGTATGGACGGACAGACATAAATATGAGTAAAACTTAATGCTCCCGACATGCCGTCGCGGGGCATAAAAATGCAGAGTTACCAATGGGGCATCCGAGTGTCAAAGTCCGAAAGGGCAGAGACAAAACCAGTAAAAACAAAAAGGACAGGACAAACCCCCCCCCCAAAAAAAACAGATAAAACACGGAAACACAAAAACTACTAAATATCAATTAACAAATCAAGAAAATGGCAATTACGTCTACATTGGTATTAAGATCTTCTTAAAGTTTGAGGACAGGTAGATCTTCCACAGGGGCGGATCCAGAAATTTTCGAAAAGGGGGGGGGGGGGTTCCACATATTGGGTCCTGTGGGCCAAACGGGGGTTCCAGACCAATTTCCTGGAAATCTACACAAAAATTTAAAAATTTCGGAGGAAAAGGGGGGGGGGATCCGGGGTTCGCCATTGCTGTGCTGATGACTTTTATTCTAGCCACGAATTTTATCTGTAACTGTTTCATGGTTTATTTGCAAAAACACAGCCATTTACCCCTATGTTAAATTTTTAGCCCCGGTGGCCATGTTTTACGTCAAATCAAAAAATCTGAATGACGGTTATGTAAAGAACATAAATGTACTAAAGAACATCAATACATATATAGTTTGGTAACATTTGGCCAGTCGGTTTCAGAGTTTAATTCATAAAAAGTATGGTGACGGACAACTTTATGCCAATAGCCTATATAGCATTCTGCCAGGTGAGCGAAAAAAAACCCGAAACTTTTTTTCAATAAAGTGTTACTATGTAACACTAGTACAAGTTTTCCATAGAACAACTTCCAAGCGCGTAAGAGGACGCAGATCATTACAAAATGAACAATAAATGATCAGGAAAAAATAACAAGTGGTTTCAGATACAAAAAATGAATTTAGTTTCGCCATCCAGAACCCGCATGGGTCGATCCCTTGACGGAGATAGAATGGTAGGTATCGAACCAGGATACATATTTCAGTCATCTGTTGGAAAAGACCCGAGAATACGTCATTCAGGGTACTAGTCGTGTTTTCTAAGGTTGTTTAATAGCAGCAAGCTATAAAACGTTGCTGTGGATGAAGTTTGACATAAAGTAACTTAACATTCCTTAAAAGTTTGTTCTTCCTCCCATTTCCGTCGGCGAAACATAGTTTTAACCAGTGACGTCAAACCTTAATGAATAGAAAGTCCAACAAATTTGAAATAAATCATTACAACTACCGCCACATAGACCTGTTAATTGCTAAGTATCATGACAACTTAAATGTTTGATACGTGTGTAAATTAACAGTTCTTTGGCGATGATTGTTCCGTTTATTGCAGCTATATAGGATCATTTGACCTTAAAACAAAAGCTTGGTTATGGAAACTAAAGCAAATAATTCATGTATGTTTGTTTCTCTTTATTTTGTTAGATGTTTTGTTACTTCTAATGTAACCAAAACATCTTAAAAGTCTTTTTTTATAACAATGGACCAATGAATTGTTTACAAACCTATGAATTCGCATTATCAAAAATTCCAAAAAATAAATTTGAGAGGACTCAATTTCTTTAATTCAACCTCTCAACCGGTTATGGAAAAGTGTTTCTCTAATTTTCATCCGATTTATCAACCTCTAAACCCGTTGCGAAAAAATATTTCTCACCTCTAGAGAGAAATTTGTTCTCAGCGTAATTGCACGTGCAATTCATGAGCGACCTTTTGGAATTTCTTACCTGTAAACATTAGAGAAAAACCTTCTACAACTTGATTCTCGATAATTATGGAATTTCTAACATCTCTAGAAATAAATCTGATATTTTAATCGCTCGGCAAGCCTCGCCATTAAAATAATCGAATGTATTTCTCTCGATGTTAGAAATTCCATAATCTACTCGATCGCGTTGTAGAAGCTATATTTCTCACCTCTAGAAAAACATAATTCTCAGCGTATTTGCACGTGCAATTGATGATAAACTTTTTAAGTAATGTTTACCTGTGGACCTTAGAGAAAAAAACCTTCAACAACACAATTCTCGATGATAATGGAATTTCTAATATCTCGGGAAATAAATTTTATATTTTAATCGCTCGCCATAGGCAAGCCTCGTAATTAAAATATAATTACCTCGATCCCGTTGTAGAAGCTATAATAATATATAATACTATTGAAATTAATGATAATCCAACTTTATGTTTATTTTACTTTGGTAAATTAGTTTGTTTAACATTTTTTTTTATTATCTTCGAAACAGTTATGATATAACGTATAGTGAAGCCAAACATGACTATAATATATAATAAGATTAGTAATTGCTCGACTCCCAATCAGCAGATATTGCAGTAAAATATTTACTTGTTAAATCGCTGACTATCCTATTACTATCGAGACCGGCAGAAGTTTTATACGTGCGATCTATATGCGAGGAGCGTGACATTTTTTCCCAACACGGTGCACCATTTAGGTTATCGTTGAGGTTTTTTAAAGCCTGACAACCTTACAATCATAACGAAAATGCTCTTTCCTATTCAACCGCCTGGGTTTCACAACCCAGTCGCTCTTTAGGCGGTGTGATCTTCAACTTGTTGCTTTGAAGGCCAACCAAACCTTTGTATTTCCAGCTTATAAGTATCATTAAAGACCATGTGAGCGATTCAGGCTTCTTCGAACCTCCAGCTAGAAGTGACATTTACTTAAATTTGATGTTTTGCTCTGATGATTTCTTAAGTTTAGTATTATAACAGCACCATTCTATGAAAATTAAGGACAGCTTGACAGTATTCGAATTGTACAATGCTCTGATTGCTTGTAGAGATTGCCACAACTCGTTCACGTAAAAACATGTACAGCAATGTTGTGGACATCATAGGCTTATTTTCAGCTACTATCCAACTCTTCCTCTTTTCAAATGACCTCAAAACTTCCTCTTTTTTCATATCACACCTCATATCTTATCATTATTTCATAATCATTTTATCATCCTTTTCGTGTTCATCGCCTTCATATCACATATATATTGTTGCTAGGGCGTAAACACCAACACAAACGCTTAAAATGGTTTGACAGTTCTATTCTACGCGTTAAGACTACACTGTACGCGTCAAAACCTGATAAAAGCAATTATAACTTATACTGTTGAAGACTAAGCAGAATTAGAATTCTTAACAAAGTAGGATAGGCGGTATTAGATTAAAATTTTAACAAAGCATTACATGTTAAAATTTGTACAGGAATCGGGTGTGCAAAAGCATGAAAAGTTTATTCAAGCACGTGTTTTATTAATCCCTTTTTTAGTCAGTGAGAAAGTGTTTTACGCCCTTGCAATGCTATATTGGTTATTTAAAGATGATGATAAATGAAATATGGGGGTGGGGTGGTAAACAAATGAACAGAAAATTCATGAAGCGTGGCACTCTTCACAAATGTTGTTCCACTTGGTCAGCGGTCAGGGTTTCCGTATTATTGACTTGACAACCCCTGTGGACAAGGGCCACCATAATTAGCCACCTACGGTACACACTTGGTCACTCTGTCGCCTGAGCACTGGCCCGACGGCAGAATCCAAAGATTCTACTCGTCTCTTACGACAAGCTAGGCTCTGCTGCGGGTTCATTCACCACCCGGGCCCTGCACGGGACAGCCCTTTTTAATCACTGAAGGATTTTCATCTCGTACAAAATACTTAAGGCGCGCCTTAAAACCAAGTTTAATCCACTATTTATTTTTAAGTGCCTGTACCAAGTCAGGACCATTGCGATCTTCGTGCGGGTTCCGGGTGGTGAATAGGCCCGCAGCAGCGCTAAGCTTGTGTTAAATGGGGCAGCCCTGACATCGGGATATGCGGGGTCGTCAGGCGATAATGCGGAAAACCTGACCGCAAATCATAGTGGTGCACCGTGTTGGGAAAAATGTCACGTTCCTCACACGTTAAAGAACCCTGCTGCAGGTCTCAGTAAGAGTAGGACCCGTAAGATCCCCATGCAGGAGGCAAAATTTCCAGCCCCTACCAATCACTCCTCTTCCAGTGGCAGTCAAAACTCTCCTACCCGATTTGCCTTGCATTTCCTCCACTTCATCATCATTTCATGTTCATTGTATCACCACTTTCATGTTCATCTCCCGGAAATAGCCGAAATCGTGCTGCTTGGGAGTTAAGCAATAACTAACTAACCGGTATGTCTTTCTTGTTTTGTCTTTTCAAATGGACATTTGAGATTGATTTGGTAATTAAGGTCCTTCCCTTCCACAGAAGGAAAGACCTTACTGTATTTCTTATGATTATTATTTTTTTTTCTGCCGCAGATGTCAAAATAGTGTCGCGACCTATCATTACGAAACTTAGTACTATTAATCGACACTTCCAGGGCTCGACTTGAGTCGGCCTGCGAAACAGATCTTTTTTTAGTAACGGAGTTATCGCCCGGAACCCAAAAACCTTGGCTGCAGATCAAGTCAGAAACCGTAATCGTTATCAAAAATCTGAAGCAGTATAGGAAAATGACTCCTGGTCATGATTCGTCACGCAAAAAATTGTTTTTCGATCAACTTCCTGGTTACGCGTTATTGACCCGAAAAGTGTCACTACTTGTCAAATTGTTTTCTTCAAAACGATTTGTCCTAGAGACTTGGGACCTTCACCAATCATCCAAGGTGACATATGTAACATCTATAAATGTCATGGTCAAAGGTCAAATCTCAAGGTCAGAGGTCATGGTACACCTTGTCTGCAGTATAGCTCAAAAACCATACAAAATTGAAGCAGACATGTAATGAGGAAAATATTTGTCTCATTTAGACCTTTATTTGTATAAAGGGTCGAACACTGTTAGACAAACCGTTTTTGAGTTATGGCCCTTGACGCGTTTCGGCTTATTCGTTTTTGGCTTATAACTTTTAAACCATCAAAGATAATATAGTAAACATATGGGTTTTTTTTAAAATGATTTTTGTTTATAACTTTTTAACCATAAAAGATGGTGAATACAACATATGGTTTATTTGAAAGAGAATTGAATTACCTACAATTTGAACCCAAACAGTACATGATTCGGTTGAACGGTTTCAAAATGGCGGCCAAAACAAGTTTTGCGAAACACGTTTTTTGCCCATAACTTGAAAACCATAACAGATAGTATAGTAAACATGTTACTATATGTAAAGAGCTACAATTTGAGTCAGAGGTCAAAGGTCATAGGTCAAGGTCATTCCCTGGCAACAAGGTAACCTTAATGAAAAGTCCATAGCAACCATACATATTCTTAAACAAGACTACTTTCTGAGTTTAGATGTAAGTTTTTGCAACCGGAAGTGACATTTAGTCCATAGCAACCGACATAAAAGTCCTTAGCAACCATACTTTTTCTGACTCTAGGCCCTCTTATCTTCAGTCTGGAGCCTATATCACAATAATTGGCAACATCTTGTCATAAGCAAAATGACTCAAATGTTTTAGTACTTGTATAAAATACCCAAAAAACCCAAAAACATTAGACAGGGAAAGACCTCACATTTGTTCTCTGAACTAATGACTTTTTAATTTTGTTATTACCTTTATTTGCATTACTTTTGTTAGCCCTTTTAATTTAATTATTATTAGATTCAATATAAATGTTTGAGTATGTTGGTTAATAAACTGTACGGTTTTTATGAGAAAAAAAAGATTATTACTTAACCCACAAGCAGCACGAATTCGGTTGACAAGATGTATATTTAAAATGAAATGACATATACGTTGTCTGGTTTTTTTTTGTCCTGTCCTTGTTTGTGTTTGCTGATTTTGTCTCTGTCCTTTTGGACTTTGACATTCGGATGCCCCATTGGTACCTCTGCTTTAGAGGACGGTCGTGTTGTTTTTTTGACAATCTTGAATAATAACACCATACATTCGTAGTGTACATAGCAATCCAACCAGTAGATACTTTAATTAAAAGTTAACAAAGACGAAGAAGGACACCAATTGGTGAAAATAGCTCAACCGACGCTTATGGTCAGATGTGCAAAAATGTGATATTCTTATATAATTATGACATCTCAGCCCTTAATAAAGGTCTATTAAATGATACCTTTTAGCTTTGATTGCAAAAAAGGAGGATTTGGGCTTTAGAAATAAGGAATACATTGAATGCACTAACCACCTATCAAAAGTCGTCCTTTTACACATTTTTTTTCCTTGAAGGGTTTTACTTCAATACGATTTCACCTTATTTTTTCAGGGGTGGTTGTAGACTAAGAGATGGAAATGACGAAGAAAACTAGATCCTACAACTGACAATTTTACCACTAGCAGCTATTTGATTAATGCTTTGATAATGCAACTAATTGCGCACAACAAACCAATAAATTTACGTAATAAAACTTTGGCAAATAAATTAAACGGCTCTCAACATGTACAAGTTAACATTTTTGTTATAATTACATAGTTTTCTGAAAGATTGGAGTGTAATGTAATTCTTTGGACACAGTTTTATTTTTTTCTTGATTGGCAACAAAGAAAAACTGAAATTCTTAAAATACTGGACGCTATCAGAATTCAGTATATTAAGAAGTTGTGAAGTAAATTTTGTCAATTCCAGAAGTTACATGTTCTTCCATTGAATGTAATTTTATATTATTTTTACATGAAAGTGTAAATGTCAATTAAGGGGGAACAGAACACTGATTATAACTCTTAAATATCACTCGAACGTTTTGGTCTCAGTAATCAAAATTGTCGAAACTCCATTATGTTCAATGAATAAAATCCAGAGAAACCTATGGTTGGATTTTCTTAAGTTTATGCAGCTAACTTTATCTTATTGAAGTACATATTTCTGCAAAATTTGAAGAGAAATTAAAAGACACAATTCTGTTTCAGCCAAGTGTTGGGTATCCCTTTAAGATAACATTCAGCAGCTCTGTTATATATAGGGCGGACATAACGTTATGATTTTTATAACTTCGTTGTCAGTCAGTTGCAAATAAACTCCTTTAAAGACCGGCGTTAATTTAGAATTATATGTTTTAAGATATAATGTTTCAAACTGATACTTCAAGCTTGAATTCATGGATCTCTAAAACAAAAAATTATTTTGAAGCGGAAAACTACGTCCATTTTTTTTCTTAGTAGTTTATATTCACAATAATCCAGAATCACTACTGAACAATAGGCTAGCAGCAGAACTAAGATTTACTTAAGAGGATACCTAAAATTTTGGGATACTGGTTGTTTGTCAGTGCTCGGATCACAATGCGATCAACATGTGGACTGTATGACTAAAGGAGATCGAGATTGAATTTCAAGTACATTCTGACTACGGCTAGTTCGAACTTGATTGTTTTGAGAACTTTTCATTCAATATTTTTGGTCTTGATCTTTCAAATCTTTGATTCAAATGCTGATGATAAGAGGTTACTCCTTAACCGTTTAATACCAGTTTTTGGTTTTGTATATTGATCTGACCTGTTGGTATTTATGTAATAATATGATTATAACAATTGCATATAGGCCACTGAAAGTATTTATATTTACTGTTCCTTTGCTTTCCATCTCTACCCAATAACATAATTTAAGTTCCGTTTTCATGTCCATACCTAAAACATGCAGTGTTCTTAGGGTGTAAATCACTAAATCACTTCCTTCTTGCAAAATAGAACAAACTGATTTAACTTTCCATATACGGTCAAACTACTGAAGAATTCAATTATGTTTGAAATCGGCATGGGATATCTTAGTGCAAATGCATGTTGAAACAGCTACATGTATGGCTTTTTAAACAGTAGGAAGTGAGGAAAACACCCTTTAAAATGCAACGGATGAACTCCGCTTACAGTTTGACTGAAATGGCAAGCAATATTTTCCGGAAATGCCAATAGCCTATTAAAATATGCAATAGAACGATCGTATATCTTTAAACTTTTCATTAAAATGTAAGCTAACTCTGTGTGTTTACGGAAGTTCCATTTGAACATTTGCAAATGAGATCTCTTATATTAATTTAGAAGTCGAAACAAAATCTACAAATCAATTTTCAAAGCTCTACATATCCAACTGTTCAAACTCTTTGTAACACTGGACTTTTAAATCAAATTTTCAAGAAAGCTTTATAAACAAATAAGATTACTACATCTACGTTGTCTGTCGCAGTATGTAGCATGTCACAGAAAAAAAAAGATTAATATGAATGGAGAAAGAACAATTAAACGTGCATAACATGCATAACGCAGTACTGTGTTATTAACTTTTAAGGTTCTTAAGGTTAATGACATTTCAATGCTAAAGGGGCAACGACACTTGAATACGAACGAAAAGGGCACATGTTCCAGGAATTTGTTCTCAATTGTGTTTTTTGCTTGTGAGCAGGTGTTTTACGCCCTAGCAACACTTTAAAAGTTCAATAATAGCAATGGATATAAACGGTGACGAGGAAAATTGGGGATGGGGTGGTAAACAAAGGTACAGTCGACTTTGATTTGATGACCACTGGAAGAGGGAAGATTTAGGTAGCGGCGTTAAATTAACCCTTTGTAGTGCACTACTTGGCTATTCACAAAGGGATCTTTGACGTGCATGAAGCATAACACTCTCCACGCAATTTGGCATATTGTGGTCAGCAGTTAGGTTCTCCGTTATATCAATTGTATCAAGGTTTTTTCTCAAATCTTTTTAAATGTTATCTATTTCATGCAGTTAACGTAAATGAAGCTCTATCGATCGCATAGATCAATCTTATTTTATCTGTCCATGTCCATCGGGTGGTTTTGGAGGAGTTGTGCCCAAGAGATCTCCCATTCAAAACTATATTTTAAAATATAAGTCAAATTATCTCCTCTGAAGGATATTTCATGCACATTTTCATATGATGTTCTATGTTCATGTGAAGTTTTATCAAAATCCATCATGAGGTTTAGAAGCAGTTAACGTTACGCTTACGATATATATATATGAACAAACGGAGACACAGCTAGAGTGATACCTTTATCCAACTTTGTTTGCGGGGGTATAAAGAGTATGTGGACTGAACAGTGCTGCAATGAAATCTTTCTGTTCTGATGAAGTAAGGTAACGTATCACAAAATTTATTACTTTATAATTACATGTACACACATCAAATAAAGAAAAATATTTTGTTCAGTTAAAATATACTTAGCTTAGTAATATTTTGGGACTATTTTATGTGTTCCTTGCTGATTTAACCCTATTACTATTAACAATATTGAAATTGTTATATATTTTTTTCTTTTTCTTCTTCTTCTTTTATTATTACTTAATTAACCAATCATTCAATTATTGTATATATTGTGATTTTACTCCCTGAATGGGCGTCTTTAATTGACAATAAAACATTTTTATCTTGTATCTTGTATCTGTATCTTGAGTATGGATTTGAAAGTACTTTCCTCCACGACTTGAATCTATACATTCTCAGTGTATATATGTAAACATTGATCAAAAGACACAATTTAATAAAGGTACAATGTAGCACTTGTACTATATTAAGCTTGGTACCATATGGTACTTATCATAATATAATAATTCCCTAACAAATTGCTTAACACGATTACGAATTTGTTTAACGTAAATGTTATTAATAACATTGTAATGGGAAACTATTTCCAGGAGATAAAGTCGTTACTTTACTCTTTAATACAATTTTCATGTCTGAGATTTTTAGAATCATGCTTGTTGGATAGTAATTTCAGATTCATTGATAAATACGATAAATTATATTGAAAGCTATATCAGCTATAGTAGACAAGACTCTCTCATAGGTCAATTCAACTTTTAATTTACGCATTTTTTCTTTGTTATCCTTCGGGTTTTTAAGCCAAATTTACGAACTATGCCCATGTACATTGTACATCAGTTTGCATTATAATGCTTGTGTGAACATTTTGTACTTGTATTACTGTTTTTGTTCACCTGAAATTAATCATATCCATCGATGAATTTGAGGCTTCATGTACCTTTATATTCTTGTCTTGTCCTTAAATTATTTGTAAGAATCAAATCCCATTTCCAAGTTTTTTTTCTTGATACTAAATGGTCCTTTTGAGTGAGTGAGTGAGTTGGTGTTTTACGCCCGTGCAACGCTATATAGGTTATTTACTGGCGATGAACATGAAAGGGATGATAAAATGAACATGAAATGATGATGAGAAATAAAATATGGGGTGGGGTGGGAAACAAAGGACCGGTAAATTTTGAAGAACCACAGAAAAAGGGGAGAGGTGGGTAGAGGCGGAAAATTTAGCCTATGTGGTGCACTACTTGGCGGTCCACAAAGGGGTCTTTTACGTGCATGAAGCGTGGCATTCTCCACACACGTTGGCCCACTATGGTCGGCGGTCAGGGTTTCCGTATTATAAACCTGACAACCCCCGCGGACGAGGGCCACCCTTTTCAGCCACCTAGGGTACACACTTGGTCGCTCTGTGGGCTGAGCATTGACCCGACGTCAAAATTCCAAGACCCTTAGTCGCCTCTTACGACAAGCTAGGCTCTGCTGCGGGCCTATTCGCCACCCGGGCCCCGCACGGGGCAGGGTCCTTTTGAAGGAAACATAGTAGTAAAAGTTTTTCTCATTACAATAACTTAAAATTGAACAGTTGAAATAATTTATTTATATAAAATACTATTTCAACATTCCATATTTGCTCATACATTAAATAATTGGCAACCATCAACTTGAGGTATATTATAATGAAATACAAAATATTCCTTGCCTTCTATTTCTAATTACATCTTGTTTGATAATTTATACGCCATTCCCAGATTTTAAAAAATGAATTTCGATGAGTCCCTAAAAACCACTTATAATAATTATTTTTGAGTATATACGACCCGGATAAAACATAAACCGGAAATTACCAATAAACGTTATTACTTGTTTGTAGTTTAATCTTTCGGGGCACACGTTGCACGCTACTGTCCGCTATAGGCCTTCTAATGTTTACCCTTACTATTCTGAAAATTTGCTTACCATGTTAGTTAGTTAGTTATTGCTTTACTCCCAAGTAGCACGATTTCGGCTATATATATATGAAAGTGGTGATGCAATGAACATGAAATGATGATGTAGTGGAGGAAATGGGACCACAAGGCCAATCGGGAAGGAGAGTTTTGACTGCCACTGGAAAACAGGAGTGATGGGTAGGGACGGGAAATTTAGCCTCCTGCATGGGGATCCTACGGGTCCTACTCTTACCGAAACCTGCAGCAGGGCTCTTTAACGTGCGAGGAACGTGACATTTTTCCCAACACGGTGCACCACTATGGTTTGCGGTCAGGTTTTCCGCATTATCGCCTGACGACCCCGCATCTCTCAATGTCAGGGCTGCCCCATTCAACCACCTGGCGCACACATCCCAGTCGCTTTGTGGGCAAAGCGGCCTGACCCGATGTCAGGTTTCTGAACGCTTTTTTTTCTCCCCAAGCTCCGTGAAATAATAAACACGTAAACATAGGCAATTATATATGTGGCCTTTCTATAATAAAGCAATACAAGAATATTTTGAAAAGATCCGTATAGATGCGAGGAGAAATAATTTTATTTAATTTAAAATTAGTTATACGTTTTAAGGCGGTTTTAGTTTCAGGGGTTATGAATTGGTAGAAGATCCCCTGGGTTTCAGAGGATGAGGATTCTTTAGTAAATTATAAAATGTCATTGAAAATTATAAAATTTCTATTAAAAAGATTTACAATTATTTTCTATTCATCATCATCTTCCGGTGAAGAGTTGACTCAGTTTGAGTGTTAATACTCCTGTCGTACAGCTTAAAATCTCCTGCTATATACAATAAAACTTGGATTGGTATATGTACACTTAAAAACAGAGCTGATGAAGTTAGCAGTGGATTAGGGTCGACACACTGGTCTCAGCCAAGTTGTGTCGAAATTGTTCCCCTGTCGGTGCTGCTCGGATCTCTTGAGGGATGGAGTTCCAAGAGATGATGGTGGCTGGCACGAAGGAGTACTTGTAGAGGTCCAGTCGAGTATATATTTGCCTGAAGTTGTTAGCGGCTGAGCCTCGTGTCTTGGTGGTTTGGACGTGTAGTAAATGGTGTATTGGTACCTCAACTATGTGGTTAATGATCTTATAGAACATGATGGTTCTGTTCCTGGCTCGTCTGTGTTGCAGTGGTTCCAAATTAAGCTGCTCGAGCATATTACAAGAAGTCATTTATTTGCAAATTATTCATTTCTTCCAAACATTTTCATGTACATGTAATATGCACTAATCTTTAATAAGAACATATAAAACGCTCTGTTTCATTCTTTGAATATTTTTTTGTTAAATGATAATAAACAAAGAAATTCATTTGTGCAACATTCGATGCAACTGCTTTAATGTGTGTCAATTAATTTGATAAAGTCACTTCATTCTCTGCAGTTTGCAAAATAATTAGTATACTTATCTGTAATTTCAATTAATTATACAGCAATTAATGTAGATCAAATGTGTTTATTCCATTATAAAATCATGCACTTTTTTTTAAAACATAAAACATGTGCATAATACGTTTCACAGGAAATTTCAAAGCAAGATCTAGAGGAGTACAAACAAATATTTTTTAGTGTTTATTCCAGTTTATTTGTTACGATTAAAGACATTTTTGTGTTGATTATCTTATTAGTCTTAATGCGAAAGATATGCAGCTTTGATTTTATATTATAAAAGTTTTGTCACCAATTTTCCGTAAAACTGATGTTGTCAAATGAAATATGGACCTAAATACAATAAATTAATTGATTTTTTTTCAAAGCAGCTTAAATATTTCTAAAATCTAAGGTGATATATATCTTTTATGGGTGATGACAATAGAGATACGAAATTCTAAATGAAAGTAGCATGTTTCTAAATGAATTTTGATAGAACTTCAAAGCCATAGATATTGATATGTAAAAATGGATTACGATAATTACAAAACAATGCAATATGAATAAAAAAAAATCAATGCATTTTTGTTTGCTTGAAAATATAATTGCTTTCGTTATGTATCACAAAACGCCTAAATCATGCAAATGTTTACAGATTAAATAATGCATGGAGAATATAGAGTTCTACTAGTTTATGTAGTAAGCATACATTGGACCGCTTCAAAACCATTTGCACTATAAAACCCGACAACAAAAGATACTCTGGAGCAGCTATTACTGGCGGTGGTGTGTCTTGGGCTTGACGACCCATGACTAATAGTGAGTCTTTTATAGTCGCTGCAGAGGGGCATTTCCCTATGGTCACGACTATAAAAACTGATCATCATAATACATTTAAGGATGCTCGCTAGTCTTGTTTTGGGATTTCTGTCATTTTTTCGGAATCCTCTGGTTTTAACCATCAAAATAGGGTTAAATTTTTTGCCCACGAACCCCCTATTTTCTTGTTATCAAAGTCTTTATTATATCATAAAGAGGTAATAACAAAGTTTGATCAAATCGTATTTATTCTGTCATGGCTTTTAACAGCAAAAAAGTGCTAATGCTAAACCTATGAAAAAGTCAGAGAAACCTTTTCCCGCCAAAACTTTAACGTCATTTATATTGAAAACGAGGTCACGAACCTATCAAATTTATTTGCTTATTTTATACCTTTTACTATAACCGTTTCATTTGAAGCATCAAATTTGAAACCTATTTATTTTCAATAATTATGTAGCGAACATCCTTAAATTTAAGCTTTATCCACAATATTCATGATATTAGTATAAATACTCAAGATATCATTATGTTTAAATAGAAGTAAACATCAATGCCCTATGTCTGTCTGCCATGAATGGACCCCTATTATGTCTCACAACCGTATTGTGTTTTGTATTTCCGGACCCTAAGATCGCGATGAAAGAGGGAGGTTTTGCGCCATAAAACCTGGTTCTACCCTCCATTTCATTTGAAATGTCTGTACCAAGTAAGGACTTTTGCGATCTTCAATTTCTCTGGTATGTATTTTCCTTGTTTTGTATTTTATTCTTGGATATATGAGATTAAATATCCCAGTTCGGTATTTTGGTGTTACTTTTATTCACTTTGTATGAAACAAAGAATCTATCAGAACAAATGCTACATGTACATGTGTGTTCACTATCAAAGTATTTAAGTTCAAAGTAGTATAGTTATAAGAAAAGAAATGTCAAAAAGTCAAAAAATACAAATGGTAAATGCACAGTGACACTAACTTGTGTCAAATTAAGAAAGAAAATATGTGATCTGAATTGTTTCGTTGGTAATGAATTCAATGTAATTTGCAAGCTATTGCCCAGCTGTGACCAAATACGGAGTCAATCATTGCAATCGATATCAATTCTGTCGTGGTTTCAAAATTTTAAGCACTACATGTACTTATAATTCTTTTCTTTTACATGCATTTTCATGAAATGAACACACACACACACACACTAATGTATAATGGGCCTGCCCCGGATCGTAATTATATAGCGCCATGGAAGCAGTAAACTTGTCGATTAAATAATAGAGAATGTTAAGTGCCCTGATAAGGAGACGATGCGATGTGTCCACAGAGCGACTAGGATGCATGCCCGATGTGGCAATTTTGGGTAAGACCTGTCTTCTTCCATGCCTTGGTAAACAGGTGAATGAGTGTGATTTGGTGTTTAACATCCTTGGAAGGGCGATGAACATCAAATGATAATGAGAAATTATTTTTCAAGACTCATCAGAGGCGCTCTGACTACCCAAAATATTGGAAAAAGCCAAACACTATATAGTAATGAAGAGCATAGAACAAAAAATCCGAAATGGGGAATAAAATTTTGAATAATATCGTTTACCTACATTGTATATGTCTGCGGTAAGAAGAACCTTAGGGTTAGCTTAACTATAGTTTCAATGGATAATTTAGTACCTTGGGTAAAGCAGACACGTGGGTAGGGACGGTAAAAATTAACCTCTCTGATGCACTACTAGGAGATCAACAAAGGGTGGATTACGTGCATGAAGCCTGGCAAACTCAATATACGATAACCTTCTATGAAACTTGAAACTTGAAACTTTAATATTTGATTAAACGACTATTTCTACATACAAAATATATATTCAATGGCGTTGTACAATACATAATATACAAAATCATATTATACAATATATACCAATGGTGTTGTACAATACATACGATACAATATATACAAAAAAGCAATAACAGTTCAAAAAAGTGAACAATAGTCCTTAAAGAAAAATGTCTTCAATTGCTGTTTAAAAGTGTCCAAAGATTTGCTCTGTCGTATGATAAGAGGAAGTCCATTCTTCAATTTAGGGCCTACGGTGCCAAAACTTCTATCGGAAAATGTCTTATTCTTATTGAAGGGAACAACATAAGAAAAAGAAGATGACTGAGATGATCTTAAATTACGTTTTGATACTTGATTATACAAAAGTTCCTTTAAATACAATGGAGCATTCCCAACAGTACAGTTATACATATATGTTAAAATTTTGAAATCAATACGAGCCTGAATTGGCAACCAATGAAGATCGTACAATGCTTGTTTCGAACTATCGTACTTGGAACGATTTAATACAAGTTTTGCACACATGTTTTGTATTCTCTGAAGTTTCAATAAATCAGTTTTGGAAATACCATATAAAACAACATTTCAATAATCAAGATGTGATACTACTAGAGACAAACCTAAATTTCAGTTGCTTCCTTTGATAAATATTTTCTTACACTTTTTACCTTAAAATAATTGTACATGGCAGTGGATAAAGTTTCATCCAAGAATACACCCAAATATCTTATACATTTCTGTAAATTTACAAAATCACCACATATATTTATCATTTTTGTTTGGCACTTATTTAACTGTCCCCGGCTTCCAAAAATAATAAATTCCGTTTTAGAATTGTTCATTTTTAATTTGTTTTTGTTCATCCAGTCATTTATGGTTAGAGCACAGTCCTCAAGATCAACAATAGCATCTGTGGCTAGCAGCCAGGCTTTAATTCCGTATTATCGACGTGGCAACCACGCGCACACGGGCATCTCTATTTAGCCACCAAGAGGCCGCTCTTTGGCGACAGCAGAATCCTTAGTCGAATCTTACGACAAGCTAGTGTGAGCTGGCACGTGTAGGCGTACTAGCCATCCGGGTATCACACGAGCCATAATATAGAAAACCCAAATAAAATGACCATATGTGACCACAAAGTTACTCTTTCAATTTCTGTCCATTTTATCACTACTCTCATATTCATCTCTCTGATAAAGCTGAATTTGCACTGTGTAAAATACACCACTGGCTCTTTACTAATTTTTCAAAACTTGCAAAGTTGCTAAGAGTATACTGTTTTTGACTGGTCCGTCTGTCAGTGATCAAAACTTCCGTAACAGATTTTTCAGCACTTATATTAATTGTAGATATTTTGGCACAAAGCTTCAGGCAGAGGTCCATTATGATGAGATGTGTTTTAATGTGTTTCAAACATCTTCCTATTTAACGACCCGACTTTTTTCAGTAAATTTTCAGGTAAAAATTTTCGTAACAGATTTCTCAGCGAGTATATGTATAATAATCGAAGGCTTTCGATATTTGGCAAGCAGCATCAGGTAGGGTCCCATATGTTGAGATGTGTTTTCGGGGGTTTTCAGACTTGGAAGACAACAATACCGACTATTAATTCCTAACTCTAAGTTGACAATCTCAGTCCAAGAAAAAAGATTGATACGTGGGCTATGTGAGCGTGCTCACAAAGCTCATTTCATTTAATTTATACAAGAATGCCAAATTATACAAAGTTGACCTGAATGAAGAGAAAAAATTGTTATGAATATTCAAGAAAAAACACCATTCACGATAATAAAACTTTAACATTTTTATTCATTAGTAAGATAAACAGTTACACCATTAGCAAAATATATTTTCTTATTTTGTTTTGTGTTTAAAAGGCATGGAAACTTTGTAACAAACGGAACAGTTAATTACTTTGATGTATCGGTTTCCAACAAATCGGAAAGAAGTAAAATACTTGTCATGTTATGTATTTATTTTTTTGCATATTTCTAGAAAATTCATTGTCATGACCTATTTAGCTTTAGAATCAAAACTTCTAGACAGGTGATTTTTTTCTCAATTGAAATGAAAACAGCAGAGCTATAACTTTGAAGACAATCAAACTTCTTAAAGAAAATTAATAAGCTGCGCGGCTTAAATATTTTATTCGTATAATAGCAAGATAATCACAGTAGAGAAAAACATGCTTCAAAGAATATGATACACATCGAATCCTTCACTGTCATGAGTGATTGCGACATCTAGTGATCGCACTTTGGTCTCGGCGGCGCCGGAAAAAAATCGTGACTCTAAAGCTTATAAGTTTGTTTTACTGATCGGAATTCCAGACCTCATCCATTAATCTATGAGCATATTTTCGGATTCTATTTCTAAAATCCGAATAAAGAATTAAACATTTAGAACTTTGTTTTTGAATGACTTCTTACAATTGATAATCCCATAAATGCCAGTATGATTTCGCAACCACAGGAACATAAGAAATAAGTGGATCATATACAACATTTTACAGATGAGAGGGTTATAAAATTTTTATTTCAATTGCAAAGAGGCTGAAAAAAACCATATAAAATGTTTAAAACAGAAGCACTTCTTCTCGTCCAATCAGAGCAAGATTTTTTTTCATTTTTAAATTTTCATAAAGGATCCTCTTAGTATGGACATGCATTGATGATTTCCTTTCTTTAGAATGACTAAGATTTAGGGAAGTGATGAAATTCTCCTTGAGGCAAATAAGTTTTAAAAAAATCATGGACAGATAGATCTATGAATATCAAATCATCAATTGTCCCGTGCGGGGCCCGGGTGGCGAATAGGCCCGCAGCAGAGCCTAGCTTGTCGTAAGAGGCGACTAAGGGTCTTGGGATTCTGACGTCGGGTCAATGCTCAGCCCACAGAGCGACCAAGTGTGTACCCTAGGTGGCTGAATAGGGTAGCCCTCGTCCGCGGGGGTTGTCAGGTCTATAATACGGAAACTCTGACCGCCGACCATAGTGGGCCAACGTGTGTGGAGAATGCCACGCTTCATGCACGTAAAAGACCCCTTTGTGGACCGCCAAGTAGTGCACCACATAGGCTAAATTTTTCGCCCCTACCCACTTCTCCCCTTTTCCTGTGGTTCTTCAAAATTTACCGTTCCTGTGTTTCCCACCCCATCCCATATTTCATTTATCATCATCATTTCATGTTCATTGTATCATCCTTTTCATGTTCATCGCCTGTAAATAACCTAAATAGCACTCACTCAAATCATCAATTCGATTTTAGATTTTCAGATTTTATAAAAAAAGAGAAAAATTAACACAAGTTGCCAAATTTCAAGTTCTTCATATTTATTAACAAACCCATCATCATTTTCTAACAATAGCAGATCCTACCATGCATGCTTTTGCTCAAAACAATTAAAGCCATGCTTCATGAAAAAAAAAAACAAACCCAAACTTGTATATGACTTGAATAATAACATTTATTAGTTTAAGAAAATCAAAGAAAAAGTAGTCAGAAACCTATAAAACTGTTCTCTTTGTGTACAAAATACTGAGTGAGTGAGTGAGTTTGTGTTTTACGCCCGTGCAACGCTATATAGGTTATTTACAGGCGATGAACATGAAAAGGATGATACAATGAACATGAAATGATGATGATATATGAAATATGGGATGGGGTAGGAAACACAGGGACGGTACATTTTGAAGAACCACAGGAAAAGGGGAGAAATGGGTAGGGGTGAAAAGTTTAGCCTATGTGGTGCACTACTTGGCGGTCCACAAAGGGGTCTTTTACGTGCATGAAGCGTGGCATTCTCCACACACGTTGGCCCACTATGGTCGGCGGTCAGGGTTTCCGTATTATAGACCTGACAACCCCCGCGGACGAGGGCTACCCTATTCAGCCACCTAGGGTACACACTTGGTCGATCTGTGGGCTGAGCACTGACCCGACGTCAGAATCCCAAGACCCTTAGTCGCCTCTTACGACAAGCTAGGCTCTGCTGCGGGCCTATTCGCCACCATGGGACTACAAAATACTGAAAAACTGCTTTACATGTATTTTAATCCGTTGCAATAAAATCATGTGATGTTGACACGAAAATTAATCTAAAAGAAATACATTTTTTGGGGGATATTTTACTTACTAGAAAAACTATCTTATGTCATAAATAAAGATTATTAAAAAACATTTATGTTGTCATTTCTTTGCTCTACATTTTAGAATTTGTATAATTTAGCTCCCCATCTTCATGGTTACATGTTTATCTCAAATGAATTTGAAATAAAAAAAAGTGATAAAAACTGAAATTCACACTTTAATATTCCGTTAATGCACCATTTTCATTCAACGTTTATGAACAAATGAATAAAACGGGCTATTTAATTTGAAATTGAAGGTGATTATTGTTTATTTTCTGGAGACCCTTGATTGTTTAGATGAGTCTTTTTTGATTGGACATTCGAAGAAGTAATTATGTTCTAAATTGGTCAAATAATACTTTCTATGTCTGAAGAACATTTATGAGCCTCGAGCATATACAGGAAATTGTTCTTTAACCTATACTTTGAATGTTAAAATGACGTCTCTTATAACGATTTTAAGTGAAAATATCGAAGCAGAAGATTGAGAACTGGTTCCACAAAGCATCAGCTGCGAACTATTTCTTTGTTATTTGAGCCATCGATAAAAAATCAGAATATATCGACTTTGTTTACCATATTTTAATCGAATGAGTATATGCTTTACTTTTTAATTTTTAAAATGCTTACGCTTACAAAAGTCAAATTTAACTGAAGTTTTAGATGTTCTCAATACCTGGCAGCGCAGGTTGCAGATGGGTCACATTAGGGCTAAGCAAAAATAAAGCCAACTCAAGAGCGACTAAGCAATGAAGGTTAAAATGCAGAAAACCTGAATATAACCAATGTGGTGCATTATTTTGAGCAAAATATACACGTTCCTCGCACGTCAAAGAACCCTGTTGCATGTTTCGATAAGGGTTCCCATGCATGAGGCTAAATTGGCCAGCGTCCAAAATTTCTATTTTTGATCCATATATAATTGAAATTTCATCTAATTTTAATCTTACAATCGGTTGTTAACTAACACCAATTAATGCATCTACTAACAGACAAAGGCCTGTTTTCTAACCGCTGCTGGTGGACCAGAGGTCCCCGAGGGTAATTACAAGCCTGGTAGTCAGACTTGTCTGACACGAATTACCATAAAATTTCTAATATATTGTCGCTGAAATTTCCGATTGTTAAATTCAAAATTGATAAAAACACCAGGTTTCTTTCCTTGTAATGCACATGGTCGATATCCTCGGTGCTGGATTTGGCTTCCTTGTTCGAATGTTTTGGTTTTGAGTACTTTTCGTTTTCAACTGTTTTGGATTTTGACCTTCCAATGTTTTGGTTTAAATGCTACTGATGAGAGGTTACTCCTTGAAATATCGATATATAGCATATCAAAATTAACCGTTTATACCCGCGTTTTGGTATTTGTAATTTTGAAACCACTGGGCGATAACCGCTGCTGGTGGACCAGAGGTCCCCGAGGGTAATCACAAGCCTGGTAGTCAGACTTGTCTGACACGAATTACCATAAAATTTCTAATATATTGTCGCTGAAATTTCCGATTGTTAAATTCAAAATTGATAAAAACACCAGGTTTCTTTCCTTGTAATGCACATGGTCGATATCCTCGGTGCTGGATTTGGCTTCCTTGTTCGAATGTTTTGGTTTTGAGTACTTTTCGTTTTCAACTGTTTTGGATTTTGACCTTCCAATGTTTTGGTTTAAATGCTACTGATGAGAGGTTACTCCTTGAAATATCGATATATAGCATATCAAAATTAACCGTTTATACCCGCGTTTTGGTATTTGTAATTTTGAAACCACTGGGCGATAACCGCTGCTGGTGGACCAGAGGTCCCCGAGGGTAATCACAAGTCTGGTAGTCAGACTTGTCTGACACGAATTACCATAAAATTTCTAATATATTGTCGCTGAAATTTCCGATTGTTAAATTCAAAATTGATAAAAACACCAGGTTTCTTTCCTTGTAATGCACATGGTCGATATCCTCGGTGCTGGATTTGGCTTCCTTGTTCGAATGTTTTGGTTTTGAGTACTTTTCGTTTTCAACTGTTTTGGATTTTGACCTTCCAATGTTTTGGTTTAAATGCTACTGATGAGAGGTTACTCCTTGAAATATCGATATATAGCATATCAAAATTAACCGTTTATACCCGCGTTTTGGTATTTGTAATTCTAAAGTTATTTCATATGGCAATATTTTATTTCAGTTATAAGAAAACAAACAAGTGCTGATTGTGATTGCAAGCAAGTCACACAAAAAATCCCCTCCCGTGCCCACTTTTGTCACAAGTTTTTTCAGCTTTTCGAACTGCAGTGGCCATCTTGGATTTGTTTGAAAATGTCACCATGTTGTTCGTAATATCAATATTGACCTTAATGCCAATTTTTGTTGAAATCGGAAAACTTTTCAATTTTCGCAGTTTGGCGGCCATTTTGAATATGACGGCCATCTTGGATTTGTTCGAAAATGTCGCCATGTTGTTCGTAATATCAATATTGACCTAAATGCCAATTTTCGTTGAAATCGGACAACTTTTCAATTTTCACACTTTGGCGGCCATTTTGAATATGGCGGCCATCTTGGATTTTTCGGAAAATGGTCGCATATTGTCCGGGACCTTGATATTGACCTATAAACCTATTTTGGTTTATATCCTTATTTTTTTTGTGATTTTTTTATGATTTATTTTGTATTTTTTTCAAATTCAAAATGGACGCCCATCCAAGATGGCCGCCATTTTCAAAATCGTAAGGATCCTTTCCTAGTGGTGACCTATTTTTCTGGCAAGTGTCATTGACCTATGTCTTTTCGTCTTCGAGAAATCCTTCGGACAAAGTTAGGTCCAGAAGAAGAAGAAGAAGAAGAAAAACTAGATATAAATGCCATTTCAAGAAATAGCATATGTCACTCCACTTTGTGTGTAAAGTTTATCAAGTACATGTTATAAGCTCATTGAATTATTATATGTCACCATGACATTTACCTTTGTTCAAGCAAAATTTTTTCACAAGACTTATTATTAAAAATTACTCAAAGAAAGGTCTATAAATAGAAATTACCACAACAGGATGACACATGTTGACAGAAAATCAATACAAACTTGTCATGTTAATAGTTTGATAAGCTCTTCAATGAATTACATAATGTCATCATGACCTTTACTTTTGTCCTAACAAATTTGTCCATGAGTAATCCTAATGATGTTTATAAATAGAAATGACACACGTTGACAGAGAATCAATACAAACATGTCTTTATAAATTACAATATGTCATCATGACCTATACCTTTGACCTATCAAAATTTTCCATGAGTCATCATAATGATATAATGATATGTTTATAAATAGAAACGACTCTAGCATCTTGACAGAAAATCAATACTAACTTGGAATGTTGCCAGTTAATGTTAAACCTATGGGGAAAACAGAAAATCTTTAATCGGTGATAATTTGAAAATGCCTGCTTCGATCCACTAGAAAAAAAAATTGATAAAACTATAAATTATAGTCTAAACATACTATAAATTTTGAAACATTTAATCAAGTGGTTTTATCAAAAAAGCTTTGGACAAAACTCATTATTTACCTGTAGCAGACGACGCATGTTAACTGAGAAAATCAATACCACCTTGGCTTTCTGCCAGCCAATGTTAAACCTATGGGAATTTTTAAATTTTAAAATCGCGATAATTTAAAAATGGCTGCTTTGATTTTGAAAAAAAAAGTTTTAGATATAAATCAAACTAAAGTCTACGTGCATTTAAAATTTCAAGTCTTTTGGTCCGGTAGTTTTCTCGAGAAAATGTGGACAAAATTCATTGGAAAAATCAGAATAATAATAATAATAATAATAAGAAGAAACGTAGAATAACAACATGTCACATCCACGATGTGGAGTGACATAATAAGAAACGGTGCAAAAACAATAAATCCCCGACACTTCGTGGTCGGGGATTTAATAAAAAGATTTGAAAACCCTTCATAAAGACATTGTCAACCTCAGTTGTCCCTCAGTTGACAATGCTTTTCTCAGGGTATCAATCTACTCAACCACCCTCTCAGCTAAATGCTATTTGTATAATATTATTCTACTATACTCAAGAGGGTTAACTCAAGTGGGTGAACTTTGAACAGTCAATACATGAAATTTAACCAAATAGAAGATAAGTTAATTATGTCAGTTCTAAAACATATGTCAAATCAGATTTTAAAGATTTCATTTTCATCTTCATTACTTTGTTCATTGAATGTCAGTAAACCTTACTTTAGACATGTTAGACCTTGACTATAATTAAATCATGAAACTGGCTGACAGTTACAAAACCGTACATCACTTTACACCCATAAACCTTTGTCCATTCGTCATAAAGAAACAATAATCGAACAGATCTTATATATGTCATTTTCGAAAAAAAATGAGGCATCTTGGGTATCCGAATAGTTCTTTCTTTGATTTCTTCTTCATATTATTTTCACAATTTTGTCGCCTCTTCATTAAAGAAATACAAAAAAACCCCAAAGAAATAAATCAACTATTAGCATTTGTTACATGTGGTCATTTTAAGATATTTTAGATCTGCCATGAAATTAATAACAGTTTAAATATCAAGAACAATTACATGTACAATGTATACAGCTGAATTTTTGTTTGTAATCAGATAAAAGAAATGTTTCTATATTAAGATTGAAGCCATTTATTATAATTAACCGAAAATTTAAACGTACCTGGAAATTTATCTCTTTTGTTGATTAATTAAATCATTACTTATTTTAAATGATAAAGTCTACAATAATTCCTATTGACATTTATACTTTGTAGATTTTGCTAACAAATTAAACTTTAAAACATCTTATTTGCACTGTGTAATGTTAATAAACTTTAAAAAGGGGAAAAGCACTATAAGAACAATTCACTACTGGAACAAAATTTTACCCAACAATTACTAATTGACTGATCTCACGAATTGTCCAGTATTTTAGGATATTCAGTATATTTTCCAAGAAGTCAATCTAGTAAAATTATGATGGTTACCAATAAAAATCAAGAGATAGTGGCCTGGCCACCACTGGGTCGGCCTTGACGATTATCGACTGAACACTTCTTAACAACACTAATAAATTTTCAACTGTAGAGCATAAACAAGAGTTGACAATAAAGGTAATAACAAAACTACCTAACTTGAATGATCAATCTCATAGTCCAGAGAAAATGACAAGAACGAATCAGTCATACCGGAGAATTGGTGGATCGCAATGGTCCTGACTTGGTACAGGCATTTCAAACGAAATGGTGGGTTAAACCAGGTTTTATGGCGCCAAACCTCCCTCTTCCATTGCGATCTTAGGATCCGGTAATGACCATAGAATACACCATAGTTGTGAGACACAATAGGGATATTGAGGTGATCATCTCAGTACAGAAGACCAGTCAAACACTAATTAAAACAATAAACTATCATATCTTTAAAATCAATTTTGAACTTTTCTCCTAGTGGCTGATAACGAAGAAAGAATTTTTTTAGTGATCGTTTGAGACGTATTTTCTTATAGCCCTGCTCCAAAAGTCGGTCACGAAGAAATCAGTGTCTGATCAAAAAATCTGTGAAATGTGTGCAAGCTCTGGCATATCGAATAAGT
Organism: Arcuatula senhousia; assembly: GCA_963971305.1. Lineage (NCBI taxonomy): Eukaryota > Metazoa > Mollusca > Bivalvia > Mytilida > Mytilidae > Arcuatula > Arcuatula senhousia. The sequence continues at coordinate 40,570,526 of OZ020303.1, read as the reverse complement.
TGTGAAATATAAACACCGTATGCAGGAGAAGTAGGTATATTGCCCTGTAAATTAGGAAAATTAATAATTTGAAAATTAAAATCGTCTCGTTTATCGTAAATTTTTGTACTGAGAAATTTACAAAATGTATGTCCGACCAAGAGATATTTGACTCTGTTAGTGTAGATCGATAAGCTAAATAAAATGATACAATGAGGAGTGGGATGGGGACGGAAGGTCAATCGAAAAAAAATCACTGACAGTGGAAAAGAAGAAATTAGTAAGGTAATGAAAATATGAAAAAAAAACGTTGTCCATGCACTCTTTCTTTTCAGTGTTTAAAATTAAAGGAATTCTGTCCATTGTGTTTTATCATTTGACATATATTTTTATAAAAAGTATCTTAAATTAAAACACCAATGTAAAACGTAAATGCGATAAATTTCTGTAAGTAGTTTGGATTTTATTAATACACTACATGAAGGAAGTACATCATAAAGTTATGTATATGAAGAAATTTCGTTACTCTGTGTAACATACATTTTGTACAGGGGAGATAATTGGTTAGTAGGTTATTGCTTTACTCCCAAGCAGCACGATTTCGGTTATTTTCAGAACAGTAACATGAAAGAGGTGATACAATACACGTATAATGATGATGAGTTGGAGGAAATGAAGACTCAAGGCCAATCGTGATGGAGTGTTGTGACTTCAATTAAAAACAAAGTAATGGGTAGGAACGGGCAATTTAGCCTCCTGCATCTGCATGAGATCTTACGGGTCATTTTCTTCTTCTTCTTCTTTAGGTCTATAGCAAAACATCAATTATTGAGGATTACTTGTTGTGCGCATGCGTGCTCTTTAAAACAAATTAAACAAATCCAAATAAATATATACTTGAAAAACCTTCTGCAGATAAAATTTACAGAGAGTGATTCAACTATTTTTGTATTCATTTTTTACATTTTTGGGGTATTTTTTTTATATTATTCTAATTAAATTATTTTGTTTTATTGGACCTGCCATAATGCTTGAGAGAACAGCAGGGGTTAGCTGTTCTTGCATTTACTGATGTGGCCTGTACGACTGAGCAGGGAAGAAAGTTCCATTGGACTATAGTTCTAGGAAAGAATGATTGTTTGTAAGTGTCTTTAGTTGTTGTTATACGTCGGTATATGAAAGGATGTTTTTGTCTGATTCTTCTGTCTGTTGGTATGAGAATGTGCGTTGGGATGGAAACTAGACAATGAACAATCTTATACACCAGGATGACTTTTGTCTTTCAGCGTCGCTGCTCAAGGGTAGGCCACTTGAGGGTGTTTATCATCTCGGTGACACTACTGGCATTGTGGTAGTTATTATATACGTAAAGCCCCAGTCACACTGTCACGTTTCGACATCCCGTTTTACTACCTTTCTAAAACGTAGTGAAACGGCTATAAACGTAACGAAACGTACCAACACGTAGTTGAAACCGGGTACATACGTAGAGATACCTAGAAGCAAACCTGGGGTGTCCCGTTTGTATCGTTTGCACGACACAAACGTGGCGAAACGCGACTAAAAAAATTAACGTAGCAGATACGTAGTAGAACGTGGTGAAACTTCGTTAAAACTTGTTAAAACCTAGTTAAAGCGTATCGAAAACCTAGCAAAACGTAGCGGAATGCCCACAACCAGGTTTAACTACGTTTTCCTAGGTATTTACTACGTTTCACGAGGATTTATTAGAATTTTGTACGTTTTTTATGTTTAATGTTACGTTTCGCTTGGTTTTTTCACGTTTTATCACGTTTAAGTAGGTATAATCACGTTTTAATACGCTTACTCTTTCATTTCGCCTATTTTTTTCACCCTTCTTTTGTAAAAAATGTTCATTTAAATCACATGAAAAGAAATAAAGTACTATGAAATTGGTCAATTACGGGATGTTGCTGATTGAGCATACGCGTATTCTGCAAGATAATGCTGTTGTTGTTTCAATACAACCAAAACCGTTACCAGAGGATAAGAAAAACGCATTTATTTTGGGTGAGACATTGGAAAAGTAGGATATCCTAGTTCGGCATGGCATGACTGTACGAACAATTTTAGAGGAACTGGGACGTGAGGATATATTGTTTCCTTTAGAAACTGTTTGTGAGTTGACCCAGTTATGTTCCAGAAGAATGTAGTTAGAATGACGCCAAGGTTAAGAAGAAAGACACATGGCTCAGAGAGGCACTACCAGTTGGCCTATCTCTGACACTTGTACTCATCGCAACGATTTGTCAAGTTTTCTGAAACCAATTATTTTGGAATTAAATGACTGGGATAAAATTACAAGGTGCTTCTTTTCTCTTAATTAAAGGGAACGAGGAAAAGACTGAAATAGTACTTTGCGTGAAAGTCTTAAAGCTTAATTTTTCAACATGTGTAAAACCAGTTTAGCTAGATAGGAACCTAAAATTATCATGCACCATTTGGTACTACAGTAAATGCAAAATTTCATGTCTATTATATTTTGAAAGCAGTTGGAAAACTGAGAAAAATGTATACTCTGCAAAAAAAGTTACGCATAGATAGAAAATTCCCCGTAGCTTTAATGCAAATCGAAACAATTTCAAAACATTATCGGTTGCAGAATAGCTCGGCAATAATGTTTTGAAACTGTTTCGATTTGCATTAAACCTACGGGGAATTTTCTATCTATGCGTAACTTTTTTTGAAGAGTATATTTCACACAGACGAACGGACAAACAATGGTAATATATTATACCGTCTTTGAAGCGAAGATATAATATAAACGTACTAAAATATGATTGAAATCACGCCTTACTTTTCTCCACAAAGCATTCACTACCTCTTCCTGGTGAATATATATTTCTTTTATTTTGAGAAAATTATGCGGTTTTCGCGGATAATTCTGCACAGCGTAGTGGCACGTGGTAAAACGTAGTAAAACGTAGTACATACCTAGCAAAACCGCATCAATACGTAATGAAACGTAACATATACTTTGTAAAACGTGACAAAGCCTAGTAATACCTCACGAAACGTACCATACACGTAGCTAAACGTAGTAAAACCTAATGAAACGGCTGATGTTAAACCTTGCCATACCTAGTAAAACGTAGTAAAACGTGAGGAAAGCTTGTAAAACGTAGCATATACCTATTTAAACGTGAAGACCAAAAACTTTGACAATAAATTACATTAAAACGTGACGTTTTAAAACGTAGTAAAACGGGGAAGCCGATACGTGACAGTGTGACTGGGGCTTAAAGAGCAGCGCGTCTCTGTACCATTCCTATTTTATTTTTTGCTGTTTTGGTAGTAGGGTCCCACACACTGCAGCTGTATTCTTATTTTTGTCTTACTAGGGCTTGATAGGCTTTTGATTAGATGGTTGTACTCGCTACTTGGAGATTGCGTTTAAGAAAACCTAGGAACTTATTTCCGTCAGCTGTGATGTTAGACCTGCAGAAGGGTTTTTTAACGTGCCAGGAACGTGTCATTTTTCCCAACACGTTGCACCACTTTGGTTTGCGGTCAGGTTTTTGGCATTATACATGTACATGTAGCCTGACTGACGACCCCGGCATTCATAATCTCAGGGCTGTTCATTCAACCAGCTTGGGCACACATCCGGGTCACTTTGTCGGCAAAGTGGTCTTACCCAATATCAGGTTTCTAAGCGCTCTTCAGTGGAGTTTTACGGACAAGCTTAGCGCCCGCACGGGTATTGGGAGTTAATTGGACTTATTTTTGAAAATAGAGTTCATTATGAAGCAGGTTTGCTCACAGCATTCCTTGTTTGTACAATATTTACTTTAACGTTTTTAAACAAATATGTGAATATACATAAGGATTTTTGATCGCCTCCTGTCGTCATTTGCTGTCAAAAAGTAATTTTAAACTACGTTTTCAATTTTTTAAGATTGATGGAAGTTGTTTGAATGATACATTTATTTCATTACTAAGGAAATACATTTTAACTAATCGTGCATTCCATATATCAAAATGCAGGCTCCATCAAAAAACGGTTACTTATTATCACTTTTTGATGTCTTAATGTCTGAAGAATCTTATGCTTAATTACAATAGATCCTAAACCAAAGTCGAAAAAATGTAGTCTTGTTGTTTCATACTAGTTAATCAGGTTCGATTCAAGTACAAATGTTCAATGATATTAACATCTATTGCCATTTTCTTTTATTCAAACAAACAATAAGTAGCTTTTCAACAAAAAAAATCTTTCGGCATCGGATACCCAATTACAACTTATATTGTTATTTTATAAACTGGGTCGATGTCTCTGCCAGAGGACAATTTTCCAGATCAGATGCTTTAATAATGACTAAAGGATAACAAGAGAGCGTATTAAGTCGTGCTTAGGGACCCACACTCGACCATGTGTATAACAGGAATAAGGTGCCAAACTTACCTGAAAAGGGGGGAGCACGTTACAACTTGTACTAAAGCTTTGTACCAACTTTTAAGTCAATCCCTTCAGTAAAAACTGAGAAATGTGTCCGGACGGACGAATAAGGTAATTGCAATATGGCCGTCACTCTTTCGCGTTCGGGTATATTACAGTTTTATCTCTTCGGACTTTTGACATTCGAAAGCCATATTGGTATTTTTTTATGCAAAAGCATGATCAAAAGTATTTGTCTTTTCGGAGGCAAAGAGGCACAAATGGCGCATTTGAGTGTCAATAGTCCGACAAGGCAACGACGAAACCGGTTAATACGAACAAGAACAGCACAAAGAAGCACAAAACAAAAAATCAACCGAACGGAAATCAACAACACGAACTGAAGTTTTAACATGAGTGAACTCAAGTGCTTCGAAAGAGTAAACGGTTCCTGCCTGCTATAGCACACCCATCGTGTTGCTAATTTCCAATTCAGTGTGTCAAATCCGGTAAAGACAAAACAAATGTTTACGACAAACCAGAATCTGCACTCATTTGAGAGATAGAAATCCCATATTTGTCTACAAGTGCACGGTGACGGTGTCTACCGTAAAATTTATTGAGTGACGACAGCAATCGTGGAGCAACATAACCCTGTGTCAGCAATCTCTGTGTCAAACGTGACTCTCTGCCAAAGAAATCGGAGTAATTCTCGCAAGTTCTGGAGGAAGGAATCAACTGTGATACAAAGACTTCTTAAGCAGGAATGTTGCTACACAAGAAGGGAAAGTTGACGATTGGAAAGTTTTGAAGTAAGCCATCTTTCCACGGGAAATTACAAACCCCAAGATTTATTTGGGGTTATGTTTTATTTGTTTATATAAATCGTGTTCTTGTTCTTGTTCATTATCTTTTCTTCAACCATGTAGCGTTGAAGTCCTTTTTCAAGAATTGCCTAAAAATGTATTTGTCCGACAGTGCTCTTGATAATGAGGACATAGAATTTGTAAACCACTGACGAGCATTATGTTCATGTTTATATACTTAACGTTATAACTAATGTTTTCCACTAAATTTTCATTAGCACATTCAGGGTTTGTTTAACCTTGATTTTAGAGAGAGTTGGCGAACAAACAAGACAAAATGAATTGAAAGTGATATGACATTTTAATAAAGTAGCGATCTGTGTTTTTTTTGTGAAACTTATAAAATCTTATCGTCTAGGACAAGTGCTGTAAAAAAGTGCTCTATTTGATAAGTCAGCGACCTCAATTAATAATTGACATCTATCAATACAATCAATTATAAGGTAATTTGAAGTTGATTGAAATAAATCTTGACAAAGAATCATCAAGATATCCTACTCAGCTAATTGTATTTCTTTTTATTTCAAAAAGTTGTGGACATATAAATTGAACAGACTCGACATGACATTATCAAGGTTTACCGTGTTTGTTAATTGTTGATCGAGGACATTTTTAATTTACCTATTTGTTTTTAAGTGAACGAGTTTATTTTGGAAACAATAGAAACAAATGGACGGGAAACACGTAAACACTTTAGTGCATTTTATTGAGGTTCATTGTTTAAAAATAATATTTTCAAATATGACACTAACGTATGTAAATTTTCATACTTGAAATCATGTTCAAATTTATATTATTGTATATCAAAATATTTCCACAAAGGTGTTGGTTCGCTTGTAATGCGTAATCATATCAAAATACAATACCAAAAACGGGTATAAAACGGTTAATTTGGTTTTGATGTATATCGATATTTCAAGGAGTAACCTCTCCTCAGCAAGTGCTCATCAGCATCATTTGAATCAAAATATTGAAAGATCACAAACCAAAAACATTGAATGAAAAGTTCTCAAAACAAAATAGTTCGAACAGGAAAGCAAAAGCAAGTACCGAGGATATCGACCATGTGCATTACAAGGAGAGAAACCTGGTGTTTATGTAACGTCACCAACGTTAAAACTCCTGTTTAGCAAGGGATTTATGACTGCTATACAATAAAATGGTAACTGCTCAATATTCATACAATTGCAATATAAACTTGCTATGTATACCCAAGACATCTATATTACTGAGGGCTAACAGTCCGAGAAGGGTTATTGACATGTTTCACGGCTTTTAACATGTTTAATACATGGTTTTTGAGGGTTCAGTCATTGGATGCGATTTAGGGTAAGGGTGTTGTGGGCTAGGTATTCCAAAATGTATATGTAAGGAGTGATGGTGTACATTTTAATACAAACCTGTGCGGGCATGGATTGCGAATGGGCCGACAGCACAGCGCTAGTCCTAACTTGTATGAAAATATCTTGTATGATGAGGGAGTGAGTGAGTGAGTTGGTGTTTTACGCCCGTGCAACGCTATATAGGTTATTTACAGGCGATGAACATGAAAAGGGTGATAAAATGAACATGAAACGATGATGATAAATGAAATATGGGGGTGGGGTGGGACACAAAGGACCGGTAAATTTTGAAGAACCACAGGAAAAGGGGAGAGATGGGTAGGGGCGGAAAATTTAGCCTATGTGGTGCACTACTTGGCGGTCCACAAAGGGGTTTTTTACGTGCATGAAGCGTGGCACTCTCCATACACGTTGGCCCACTATGGTCGGCGGTCAGGGTTTCCGTATTATAGACCTGACAACCCCCGCGGACGAGGACCACCCTATTCAGCCACCTAGGGTACACACTTGGTCGCTCTGTGGGCTAAGCACTAACCCGACGTCAGAATCCCAAGACCCTTAGTCGCCTCTTACGACAAGCTAGGCTCTGCTGCGGGCCTATTCGCCACCCGGGCCCCGCACAAATAAACCTTTAAAAATTATAAATTGTATGGATCTTTTTTAAAAGATAGCATATAGATTTTGCATAAATGTTATCAAATTCAGATAAGAATTATATGACGCTAAAAAATTAGGAAGCAACCTTAGTTGGAATGTTTTACGATTCCGTGACATGATCCTTATTATTTTTGAAACTGAACAAATAAATGCCTATATCTCTGACTAGTGAGTAGTCTGTTTTTCTTGCGTTTTTATCGGAGTCCGACTAGTTGTAGAACAAGTATATTGCAGTTTCAATGAGGGAATTGTTTTTGTATATAATCCAAGAATCCATCTGGTATCACCCAAGGTGGCTTAGGATATTTACAACTTACTTCCGATGAAACAGATGTTGTGCTTTCACAAAACTGAATGAAGTGATATTTAAGCGGTAGCAAAAACATAAATTGTTGTCTTGAAATAATGCCGACTGAACATTTAAAAGCATCAACCAATCAACCATTTATGGCTTTTCCTTTTGGATTATAAGCTTTTATTATAATAAGCTTATATAGGAAACCCTGTCTGTCTGTCCGACCATCTGTCCACATAACTCGTAAGCGCTTCTCCTCCTAAACCCATTGAAGGATTTTGTTGAAACTTAATATGAAGGAAGTACATCATATGTAGATGTGCATGAAGAATTTTCATTGCCCTCGAACATCATTCAAGGGAGATAATTGGACTTAGACTTTTTAAAAAACATTATTCAATGGAAGACCTCACCTCGTAAGCGCAACTCCTCCTAAACCGCTTGATGGATTTTGATGAAACTTTATATAAAGGAAGTACATCATATGTAGATGTGCATGAAGAATTTTCATTGCAATCAGACATCATTCAGGGGAGATAATTGGACTTGGACTTTTTAAATACATTATTCAATGGGAAACTCGTAAGCGCAACTCCTCCTAAACCGCTTGATGGACTTTGATGAAACGTTACATGAAGGAAGTATATCATCTGTAGATGTGCATAATGACTTTGTATTGCTCTCGGTTATCATTGAGGGGAGATAACTGGACTTGAGATTTTTTTTAAGGACAGAGTCCAATATGAAGCGGGGGTATCCTTTTGTGAGCTCGCTCACAGTATTACTTATTATATTTGACCTAATATGTCAGCTGACATCGAGAGGTGTTGTAAGTTTTAAAGAGCTGAACAAATTTTTGCACGCCTTAACATCTCTTAATCTGTAACAGTTTGTTTTCTTTTTCGATTGTTGATAGTTTTAGATTGAAAGCGTATTTAAGATAAACTGATAGGATTGACTACACTGGGACTGCTGAAGTGCATAATAGGCTTAAATTTCAGCAAGTAACAGCTTTTCTTTATCAGAATTAGTTTTATTTTTATATGTCAACACAAAAAGGCTAATTCTGTACCATTTAATAGATGCAAACATAAAAAAGAACATCGGATCTAGATATATATATTTTTTTAATTTTCATAATGAACATTACCATGAATACATTGCAAAACTATAACATATCTTTATCTGGCAAAAATATGATTTTTTTATTGACATGTAGAGCAAAATGTAGAAGGCTAATCCCTTTGTGACTCTATGGAAACTTGCAAATGTTGAGGAACTGATTGTAAAAGCTGTTAGGGAAAAAATGAGAAAAATAAAGTTTCAGGGGAGTTATCTTGACACACTGTGTCAACAAACTGACGAACTGACTGGCCAGTCAAAAACATTATTCCTTATGTAGCTTTGTTGCGTTACTTACAATAAGGGCTATGACCATAAATATTTGGATGTTGTTAAAGGATGAGTAGGCGGAAATTGTAGTTTATGTAGAAAATATATTTAACCAGGTGATTTTAACAATTTTGAATTCGGAATCAGAAATTTCAATGACAAAAAATTATAGAAATTTTATGGTAAATTCGCGTCAGACAAGTCTGACGACTAGGCTTGTTATTACCCTGGGAGACCTCTGACTGGTAAACCAGCAGCGGTTATCGACCAAGTGATTTCAAAATACTATACCAAAACGGGTATAAAAACGGTTCATTTGGTTATGCTGTATATTGATATATCAAGGAATGACCCCTCAACAGCAGCATTGAATCAACACATTGGAAGGTTATAAACCAAAAGTATTGAATGAAAAGTAATCAAAGCCAAACGGATTAAACAGGGAAGCCAAACATGCAACGAGATGATTGACCATATGCAATACAAGGAAAGAAACCTGTTGTTTTAAACAATTTAGAAATGTGATTTTTGTCACCTGAAATTCACGTTTAATTGCTAGTTTAAAGTGCACTTTTCATATAAAATTCCAGCTACTTTTGATTTCACATGAACAATATATATTTTTCGAGTGTATGTTTCTTTTTAAAAAGTTGTCCACTCTTTCTTTTCAGTGTTTAAGATTAAAGAAATTTTTCCTTTGTGTTTTATCATTTGACATATATTTTTATAACAAGTATCTAAAAAAAAAATTACCTATGTTAAGCATATAAGAAACAAGTTTTAATGAGATAAATTTCTGTAAGTAGTTTGGATTTTATTTAAACACTACCTGAAGGAAATACATAATATAGACATATGTATAAAAAAATTTCGTTGATCTTGGATAAATACAGAAGAGATAATTGGTTAGTTTATTAGTTAGTTAGTTATTGATTTACTCCAAAGCAGCACTATTTCGGATATATCCGGAAGATGAACATGAAAGGGATGATACAATGAACATGAAGTGGATGAAATGGCCGATCATGTTGAACAGTTTTGACTTCCACTAAAAAGAGGGGCAATTAAGCCCTCTTCGTGGTGATCCTACGGGTCTTATCGAAACATGCAGATGGGATTTTTTAACGTGCAAGGAACATGTCATTTTTCCCAACACGATGTACCATTATGGTTTGCGGTCAGGTGTCCGCATTATAGCCTGACGAACCTACATTCATTATCACAGGGCTTCTCAATTCAACCACATGGGGTACACATCCCAATAGCTATTTTATCAAAGCGGTCCGACCCAATGTCAGGTGTCTGAGCGCCCTTAGTGGATTTTACGGACAAGTTTAGCGTCAGCCCGGGTATGAATTTGGAGTTAATTGGGCTATTTTTTTTGGGTCCCCCGCCGCACCGCGTCGGAGGGACTTAGTAATGGTCTCCGTCCGTCCGTCCGTCACGTTTTTTGTGGGTGCAACTCCTAGGACACTACTGAACGGATGTTGCTGAAACTTTACAAACTGATAGGGTACAATTAGTAGATGATCATCCCATATTTGAAATTTTCAAAATGGCCGCCGTTTCCATGGAAACAGGGAAGAAAGGTCAAAATATAGGACATTCAATATCTCGGTTACCTAGGTGCACATGGTTCTGAAATTTTGTAGGCTGATAGAGCAAAAGGTACTCTATAATAATACGAAAAAAATTTTGATGCGATATTTACGGTTTTCGAGTTATTTACGAATTTGTGATTTTTTAGTCCGAAAAATGGGACTTTGTCAAACGTTTTAGTGGGTGCAACTCCTAGGACACTACTGAACCGATGTTGCTGAAACTTTACACAGTGATAGGGTACTGTTAGTAGATGATCATCCCATATTTGAAATTTTCAAAATGGCGCCATTACCATGGAAACAGGGAAGAAAGGTAAAAATATAGGACATCCAATATCTCGGTTACCTAGGTGCACATTAACTCTCCTTTTTCCAGTGGCAGTCGAAACGCGCCTACCCGATTGGCCTTGTGTCCCCATTTCCTGCACTTAATCATCATTTCATGTTCATTGTATCACCACTTTCATGTTCATCTCCCGGATATAGCCGAAATCGCGCTGCTTGGGAGTAAAGCAATAACTAACTAACTAACTAACCTAGGTGCACAGGGTTCTGAAATTTTGTAGGCTGATAGAGCAAAAGGTACTCTATAATAATACGAAAAAAAATTTTGAAGCGATATTTACGGTTTTCGAGTTATTTGCAAATTTGTGATTTTCCGGTCCAAAAAATAGGACTTTGTCATATCAAACATTTTTGTGGGTGCAACTCCTCGGATACTACTGAACAGATGTTGCTGAAACTTTACACACTGATAGGGTACTGTTAATAGGTGATCATCCCATATTTTGACAACCTATTTCTATCGTTTCTCAGAGAATGTATTGCTTGAATTGACATACCACACAACTTTTATGCGGCGGCGGGGGACACATGGCTACGCGTAGCAATGTTGTTTTAATAGAGTTCGATTCGAATCGGGATTTCCTTTTTGCCAGCAGCATTTCTTGTTGGTGCAATATTTAACGTTGTTGAACAAATACGTGAATATGCATTTACTGATAAGCATTGTTGATCGCTTCCTGCTTTCATTCGCTGTCGCCAACTACTCTCAGAATATGTCTGTGATTTTTAATCTTATCCTTTTTCAAATATATAAGATTGATGAACGCTGTTTGAATGATAAATTTATTTCATTACTAAGGAAATACATTGTAATCAATTATGCATTCCATGTTTCAAAATGCAGGCTCCATCAAGTTACGGTTACTTTTGATCACTTTTTGATGCTGTTATGTCTGAGGAATGTTACACTTAGTTACAATACAATAGATCCAAAACCCAACTCGATAAAATGTAGTCTTGTTGTTTCATACTGTCTAATCAGGTTCGATTAATGTTTAAATAGTCATTAGTATTATCAGTTATTGCTATTTGTTATTTTAACAATCAGTAGCTTTGAAACAAAAACATTCTTTCAATCTTTTGACATCGAATACCCTAGTACAACTTATATTCTTATTGTATTAACCAGGTCGACGTATCTGCCAGAGGACTACTTTCCCCTGGAACATCTCCAAATCAGATGCTTTAATAATGACTATATAGCGTTGCACGGGCGTAAAACACCAACTCACTCACTCACTCACTTTGGGACAACAAGGGATTGTAGTAAGTCGTGCAAAGGATACCCCTACTCGACGATTTGTAAAGCAAGAAGTAGATGCCCAACTGACCTTAAAATGGGAACCCGTGCGGGTTCCGGGTGGCGAATAGGCTCACAGCAGCGCTAAGCTTGTCGGTAAAAGTCCACTAAAGAGCGCTCAGAAACCTGACATCGGGTCAAGCCGCTTTGCCCACAAAGCGACTGGGATGTGTGCTCCAGGTGGTTGAATGGGGCAGCCCTGACATCGAGAGATGCGGGATCGTCAGGCGATAATGCGGAAAACCTGACCGCAAACCATAGTGGTGCACCGTGTTGGGAAAAATGTCACGTTCCTCGCACGTTCAAGAACCCTGCTGCAGGTCTCGGTAAGAGTAGGACCCGTAGGATCCCCACGCAGGAGGCTAAATTTCCCGTCCCTGTCCATTACTCCATTTTCCAGTGGCAGTCAAAACTCTTCTACCCGATTGGCCTTGTGTTCCCATTTCCTCCACTTCATCATCATTTTATGTTCATTGTATCACCACTTTCATATTCATCTCCCGGATAAAGCCGAAATCGTGCTGCTTGGGAGTAAAGCAATAACTAACTAACTAACTAACCTTAAAATGGGATGAAGTTATATCAGTCAGTTCAGTCATTTTCAGAAGAAGCTAAAAAATATGATACGAAAGTTCGGCTGGCATTGGTATTTTTTTTGTGTGCAAAAGCATGATTTAAAGTAGTTTTCTTTTCGGACATTTGAATGCTAAATTGGTATTTTATTTATTAGCATCTTTTGTGCTTCTGTAAAAGTTTTACATAAAGAATAAACCGTCTTTCCACGGGAAAATACAAATCGCAAGAATTTTCTTTTCTCTATCCATTTAGCGTTAGAGTTCTTTTCGAGTATTGCCTAAAGTTCTATTTGTTTGATAGTGATATTGATAGAAGTGAACACAGAATTTGCAAACCATTGACGAGCAATATGTTTGTGGTTAGAATTAATGTTTTCCACTAAATTTATATTGGCACATCCAGGGTTGGTTTGACCTTGCTTTTAGAGCAAGTTGGCGAACAGACAAGACAAAATGAATTGCAAGTGACAAGACATTCTAATAAAGTAGCAATCTGTGGAACTTATAACTCTCATCGTCTTGGAAAAGTGCTTTAAAAAGTGCTCTATTTGATAAGTCATCGACTGCGATACAATCAATTCATATACCTGTAAGGTAATATTGAAATTGATTGACATCAATCCTGACAAAGAATCATCAAGATATCCTACTCAACTAATTGTATTATATTTTTTTCACAACGTTGTGGACATATAAATTGAACAGAACCGACAGGACATTATCAAGGTTAACGGGGTTTGATTATTGTTGATCGACGACATTCTTAATCTGACCTTTTTGTTTTTGTTTCGCTTTTTAAGTTAGTTAAGTTAGCTAGTTTAAAATATGCAAACATTAAAAATAAAAGGACGGGAAACAGCACTTTAGTGAATTTTATTGAGTTTTTTTTCCATAAATATGACACTTACGTTATGTAAAGCAATATATAACGGATTCATACTGGAAATCATGTTCAAATTTGTATTATTATCCCCATTTTCTTTACGTCATAATTTCATGCTCATTTTATCTTTTTAGCTCACCTGACCATAGGGTCATGTGAGCTATTGTCATCACTTGGTGTCCGTCGTCCGTAAACTTTTTTAAACGTTAACTCCTCTGTCACCAAAAGTCAAATTGCAACCAAACTTGGTATGGTTGTTCATTAGCATTTGGTGTATAGAATTGACGTGGGGATTTTAGATTTGTCGAAAACATGGCCGATGTGGCTTAAAATAGAACATAGGGGAAAATCGCCTTTTTTGTAAATAACTCAAAAATGGTGACTGATTTTTAAATTTTGATCGAAAACAAAAGTGATCAGCACCTCAAGATTTACCAGCTCTGAAATTTTAAAGAAGATTCAACAACCCATGTAGGGGTTATTGCCCTTTTATTTTATTTTTTCTGAATTTTGCACTTACAAAAATGTTTTAAGCTCAATATCTTAAAATCTATATATGAGATATTTAAGAATTGCATATTGCTAAGCACATTATGATCTACAAAATATGAAATGAGGGCAAGATTGTAATACTGTTTATTTTAGAGGTTATTCCTCTTAGAATGTTGAAGGAAAGAAAAGTATTAAAAGGTTTTAATTGCTAAAATATTACTCTGTACAATTATTACTACATTAAGTTTAACCATATAGTCAGATGATCGCCTTATTAAACTTATGACCCTTTCAATGTCAAATAGATTATGCCTAATAACCTTTACTTCAGGCACATATGTCAGGTGAGCGATTCAGGCTCCTGAAGCCTCTTGTTTATTCATTTCCTTGATATAGCCGACTTCGTGCTGTTTGGAAGTCAAGCTATAACCAACTAACTAACGTGTAGAAAGGCGTCATCAACTCACCATTTCTTTTGAAATGCCTGTACCAAGTCAGGACCATTGTGATATTCAATTTCTCTGGTATGCATATGCCTTGTTTTGTCTTTTATTCTTGGATATTTGAGATTGGACATCCCAGTTCGGTAGTTTTGTTGTTACTTTTATAATACATACTCAAATAGATTTTATTATTGATGAAGTATGTTTATGGCGTGTACATGTTGTCACTTTGTACAAGTTATAACTTGAATGAAAATATCGTATAGGTAATTACTTGTATGACGGTATTAACAAGCAAACCTTTAGAAATTAGGCTGTACAAGTTATAAATTATAAATACATTTTTTATGACAAAAATTACAATTTGTTTTCAAATTTAGATAAGGTACTACGCTCAACAGTCAGTCTGACAGTTAAGAAGCAACCTCACTTTATACAGGGACTGTTCAATGATTCCGTACTATGATCTTTATTTATGTTTACATCCCAGCTCTTTTGTTCTAACAGAAGTGATCTGAGCCGGATAATCCCTCCGAATACCCTGTTCTACTTTTTCAACTCTATTAATTCCTTTTCTTTTGTTTTTTCAAAGCACGTTTTTTTGAGAATGTTCACTAAGTTGAACATAGGAAAATTATAAAATCATCAACAATGTTTTTTTGAAGATTGAAAAATAACATAGTTTCCAATGGGGTTTGAACGATTGATCTTATCGTTCCTAGTCTACCTTCATATCCACTAGACCACGAAACCGATGGAAAACTCTGCTAAAAAATGTACATAAAGAATATTGAAGGGGCCCAATAAGGATAGTCTATAATATATAATATGATTAAGGCCCTGCCTTTTTAGCGAGCATCGAAAATCTTAACCGGTAAACCTTTTTAAACTAAATCCATGTGCTCGACCGGCTAAGTTTAACGTAAAGAGGGAACTTTTAAAAAAGGAATTAAATAGTAGCAAAGTCTGACCCCACCCAACCCGAATCATATGCACTTGAGAAAGTTGTTGTTAAAATATCTGGGATCAATAACTACTTATTAAAAATTCAATTATTTGTGCAAATGATAAATCCTGTAATATTCTGGGACGACATTTAGCGGGGACGAAATTATCAATTTTATGGATTACGTGACGTCATTTCCTTGTCAGAGTATTTCGCGCTTCATTAGCAGACCAAAACAACATTTAAATTCTGTCAGGTTTTGTGAGATTTTCTGAGTATCAGTGTTTTATTTGAAGCATTGGTAACAGAAGGTACATTAAAAAACCTGGCGGAAAAAACGGTGAAGTAAAAATATCATGCAGGATTGAAGAGAGTGAGTGAAACCACACAGTATGGGCCTCTTCTTTCATTTTCAGGTAATAACCTTTTATTTATTATTATGAGTAGGTTTTATTCAGCAAAGAATTTCTTTATCTTATTTTATCTTATGTTCACTAAGTTGAACATAGGAAAATTATAAAATCATCAACAATGTTTTTTTTAAGATTGAAAAATAACATAGTTTCCAATGGGGTTTGAACGATTGAACTTATCGTTCCTAGTCTACCTTCATATCCACTAAACCACGAAACCGATGGAAAACTCTGCTAAAAAATGTACATAAAGAATATTGAAGGGGCCCAATAAGGATAGTCTATAATATATAATATGCTTAAGGCCCTGCCTTTTTAGCGAGCATCGAAAATCTTAACCGGTAAACCTTTTAAAACTAAATCCATGTGCTCGACCGGCTAAGTTTAACGTAAAGAGGGAACTTTTAAAAAAGGAATTAAATAGTAGCAAAGTCTGATCCCACCCAACCCGATCAATAACTACTCATTAAATACTTAGAATTTAACAAAGCTTGGTCAGTATCATGCATTTGGTATGACTAGTCAATGGGACGATGTTGCCAAAAGCTAGCTCTGTAATTTCCGGAAAATCGTTTTTCAGCGGAAAAGACCGAATGGTGTTTAAATAAAATATGTGTGTAAAAATAAACGTGAGTGAGTGAGTGAGTTGGTGTTTTACGCCCGTGCAACGCTATATAGGTTATCTACAGGCGATGAACATGAAAAGGATGATACAATGAACATGAAATGATGATGATATATGGGATGGGGTGGGAAACACAGGGACGGTAAATTTTGAAGAACCACAGGAAAAGGGGAGAAGTGGGTATGGGCGGAAAATTTAGCCTATGTGGTGCACTACTTGGCGGTCCACAAAGGGGTCTTTTACGTGCATGAAGCGTGGCATTCTCCACACACGTTGGCCCACTATGGTCGGCGGTCAGGGTTTCCGTATTATAGACCTGACAACCCCCGCGGACGAGGGCTACCCTATTCAGCCACCTAGGGTACACACTGGGTCGCTCTGTGGGCTGAGCACTGACCCGACGTCAGAATCCCAAGACCCTTAGTCGCCTCTTACGACAAGCTAGGCTCTGCTGCGGGCCTATTCGCCACCCGGGCCCCGCACGGGACCAAGTGGATGAATGAGGGTTTTATCACTGTTTTTGAATTTCATTTTTTTTTTATTTTTGCATAACAGATTATGATGTATTTTTTATAAGCCCAGAGGGTTGATTGTTTTACTTGCTCCGTGCCTATTATTTTTTTCACTCCGAAAAAGTAAACTTGTTCCGGTTTTATCGTCAGTATATTTCTGGCACATCTCAAAACATGCACAATGCCGTAGGGCTCTCATCTGCGGTGCTTGCTATTATAAAAATGTTTTCTTTTTGATTCTAAATGCACAGAATGTATTCTAATGTTTGTTTTTATAATTTCTCATGACATATTTTGAAGGCTGGGATGTAAAATAGTTCTAACATCCGGACTTGATGTGTCAGTAAGATCACCCCTCTGGCCTCCGGGGTGATCTTCTACAGACAAACCGCGTCCTCATGTAATAACTATTACTGAAACTGAACAAATCACTATCCCTCTGACTAGTGAGTAGTTAACAACTATAACCTAAACAATATATACCATCATTTTTAGCTCGTCTCACTTTTAGTTAGGTGTGCTTATGTGATATCCGTAGTGTTAGCGTCGGCATCCGCATTTACTTAGAATTGTTAAGGTCCATACCCAATTACTGACAACATGGTATGGTAGATGGACCATGTGATGCTGAACACAGTACATGCTTTGGATGCTGACTGTGACCTACATTTACCCATGAATGGCCACTTACAGAACAATAGTTAGTCCATTCCCGCTAATGACGAGTGCCACATAAATTATATTGGTATAGTGAGTAACCTAGTGGTACTAAGCACAATGCATGCCTTGGATGCTGGCTGTGACCCACAATCTCAGCATGAATAGCCACTAACAGAAGAAAAAGCAACCCCAGAGGCCCATTTGAAAGTAAAGTTAAAAACTGTTTACAGTACAGTCTGACATTTTGTCTGCGTAAAAAAAATCTTTTTATTTCACAATATTATGTCTTATCCATTCCCATTGCCTATAGTTGACCTTTTACTGGCTTGAAAATACAAACAAATATTGCAAGGTTGTTTTCTGTGTTTCAAACGTGTTCCTTAAATATACGCGAGACTTTGTTATTTTCTTTCTATGGAAAATAACCATACAAGTTATTTCTTGTTCAAATGAATTTGTACAGGTAATAACTTGTATGCTGCTATCATACATGATTACTTGTCCAAACGAAATGTTTTCGTACAAGTTATTACCTGTGCAAAATACTAGTATGCAGCATTTATATACATGTAATATCTTTAATAGATAGTACATAAAAGGCCGGGACAATTGATTGATTGATCATTTTTTCTACATATACTGAAATTTCCGCCTACTCACCCTTTAACCTGTAGTCTTCGATATTTAGTCTTTTATTAATCATATGCATCCCATCCAAATTTTTCTTATCATTGCCTTTATTGTAAGCTACGCAACAAAACTGCATAGGGCATGCAGGGTGTGATATTTTTAACTGGTTTGTCAGTTCGTCAGTCCGTAAGTTTGTTGACACAGTTTCTAGCGGAAACTCCTCGAAACTTTATTTTTCTCATTTTGTCGCTAACAGCTTTTACAATCAGTTTCTTTAGACTTGCAAGTTTCCATAGAGTCGCATAGAGATTTAGCCTTCTACATGTAAAAAAAAATCATATTTTGCCAGTAGACTAAAATGTGTTATAGTTTTGCAATGTAATTTTAAATTGATGTTTAAAAATATATCAAGATCCGATGTACTTGTCTCTGCTTGCTTCTATGAGATGCCACAGAATAAGCATTTTTGTGTAGACCTATAAAAAGAAAACTAATTCGGATAAAGAAAAGCTGTGGCTTGCTGAAATGTAAGCATATTATGCACGTCAGCAGTCCCAATGAATTTAAACCTGTCAGGTGATCTTAAATACACTTTCAAGGAAAAAGGAAGAAAACTGTTACAGATTAGAAAGGTTGTGGCGTGCTAAAATGTTTTCGGCTCTTTAAAACTTACAAAACCACTCGAGTTGTCATCTGACATCGTTTAACAAAATAAAAAATGTTATGTCAAATAATAAAAAAACCCAAATAATCCAAAAGGAAAGGTAAAAAATGGTTGGTTGAATGTTGTTTGTGAATTTGTTTAATGCCAGTCGACATTATTTCACTATTTAATTGTGAAGAGCCTCCCAGGAGACATGTACAGCATCCATTACAAATACCCATGTATGCCATGCAATTTACCGACAAGCCTAGCGCAGCTGTGGACCTATTCGCCTCCTGGTTCACACATAGGACGATATGCAATATAAGGCAAATGCTACAGTCTAGTACGTTATATCATTTCAAAATATGTGTCTGGTGGTTAAAATAAACCCTTCGAACTACATTCTGTAATGACTAGCTTTAATTGAAGCCATTTACATGTACCCGTTCGTTTGGTTGACTTTAGAATTTTTTTTTTATATATTATAATATCGAAACTGTGCTGATGATTCTGAAAGCGAGTGCAGAGAAATTAGAACACTTGTTCTTCGTTACATTTGATTATTGATTTTAAAATGTTCGATGTTTTGTACACCACTGCAGTCATTCACAAAATTTACTTTTGAAAATAATGCTATCTTTTGAAAAACGTTGCTTTTAAACATAGAAATTCCAAAAAGAGGCTTGCGAATCCCGTAGGTCAAAACCACGGTTACAATCTGTGGACACCTGACAATGAAAAAAAAACAAAATGAAAAAAAAACTGAAAATTTACTCCTACAACATTTAAGAATGACCACTGCATGTACCCCTACCACAATACCAAATTGCGTTTAAAGTTGACGAGTCATTCAAAAAATAAATGTAGTTATAGCTGATCATGCCCCCAATATAGCAAACACTTGAATATTCATAAAGTTTATGAAACAGACTTTCGTGAGATTAAAGTCCTGTTAAAATTACCTTATGAAATACACATTAACCTAAATATAAAACTACGTGATGTAGACACCATTTTACTGAAATCCTTTAGAAAGCTTAACTTCTTTCTATTTGATTGGCTGTTTGTCCAATATTGACGCTTCATGCACGTAAAAGACCCCTTAGTTGACCACCAGGTATTGCACCACATAGGCTAAATTTTCCGCCCCTACCCACCTCTCCCCTTTTCCTGTGGTTCTTCAAAATTTACCAGTCCTTTTTTTTCCACCCCACCCCTATATTTCATTTATCATCATCATTTCATGTTCATTTTATCATCCTTTCATGTTCATCGCCTGTAAATAACCTATAAAGCGTAACACGGGCGTAAAACACCAACTCACTCACAGCAAGATTGAAATTACAAGATACACGTTGACTTTTGATAATTATACTTCTTAACTTCTTTCCTTAAATACACCAATGGGTGATAAGTAAATACTTCCTATAGCTAAAGAAATCCCTCGGGTGTGTTGCAACAAGCAAGCCCGGTTCACCTATTTTAGCTGCTGATTGCTGTTTGTTTAATGTATGTATTTTGTTATGTATTATTTAACTTGTTGTCACTTGGTTAACTAACTTTATGTTTTTTTTTCATTTTCCACATTCGAAACCACAATATACAACTTTGCTTATTAAGAGAAAATAAAATTTGGACCTATACTTTAATATTCATTGATATTTGGCTCTTAGGAATATTAAGTTTTTTTTTTGTATTTTGATACCAGTGGGTCAGTTAGTGCTGCTGGTGGACTAGAGGTCCCCGAGGGTATACACGAGCCTGGTCGTCAGACTTGTCTGAAACAAATTTAACCAATGTTTTCATTATTATTTTTTTTTTCATATGAGTAAATTTCTTTCATAGTTTTCGGTTATAGATCTTTTAATCTTGTTTTTTTCCCTCAAATGATGCTGATGAGAGGTTGCTTCTTAAAATATTTAACTACATCAACTGTTATATTGATAGCGCATTTTATTAGCACTTTGTATTCAGGAAATAAATTATAAGAAGATACATCACTATTTCTGCGTTCTATAGAATTATGCCATATCGGTTGTCCTTACAGGAATTTCCGATTCAATGTTATCATCTTCAAACATTTGCTATTCATTCCAGTCCAAACACTTGTGTTAATAACATATTCAATCTAATTACGTCAATAATTCCATTTTAATGATATCGTATAACTTCTTTAATTATGCAGTTTCATACAAATAAACGCTGTCTGGCAAATTTATCCTAAAGAGAGCTATATAAATCAGTTTCCTATAGATCTGTAAAGTAGAATGTCAGAGGAATCGAGAAAATAATGAATGAACAGACTGTTGACATTGATGATCTAATGTCAGCTTCTAGTTCATCACTTGATGATGCTTTGTCACCTTCATCGTCTACTTAACGCCACTTTTCATTCCAATCTCCTTTGATTGCTTATACATCGATAGCAGTCTCAAGTTAATATAATTGGCTTTAATTGTACTAGATCACCTTTAGTACGAAAAACCTTCGAATTTGAACACGATGTTTTTTTTCAACTAAAAGATAGATGTTTTAAAACTTCTATTTACATGTAAGTGACACTTTCAAAAAGTATATATAAAGTCATATCCCCGAAGGATGCGATGTATTTTTAATGATCATATTCAATTGGAGTTTTCGAAATACTGACTTTGGTAATGACCCCTAAGAAACATTTGGGTAGATATTCAAGGCTTAACTTACAGGCTGCTAATTAGAAAATTATGCGTTCAATTTGATGAAGGAAGTAAAGTGTAAATATTGGAAAATTTTTAATCTTTTCCAATCTGCTTGTCTATCAGATTATTCATATATTTTTTCACGTCATTCTTGAATTATCATCTCAAATTTGACCAGGATGGTCAAATCAGTACAAAAATTTACGATAAAAGAAACGATTGTAATTTTCAGATTATTATTTTACATTATTATTTAATAATTAATTTAACATATATAAATGCACCTACTTCACCTGCTAAGGTGTTAATATTTCACACCTTATTTTATAAGACGGGGCTTGTACACTTTTTCCCAGTTTATTTGATACCATACCGCTGACCGACTATTGGACTAAATTTACACTGTGGATTCATTTATTTCCGTGGGTACCAATTTCCGACAATTTATACCAAACGAATAATATGAAACCACAGAATAAATAAATACTTCTCATACCGAACCCGAAGATCACAATGGAAGAGGGTGTTTGGTGCACCTTAAAACCTGGTTAACCCACCATCTCTTTTGAAATACATGTACCAAGTAAAGAACATTGCGATCTTGTTATGTGTTTTCTCTCGGACATTGGGATAGATTCGACGAGTTTTGTAATTTGTTATTTAGCTTTATCTATTCATCTATTTCATGTTTCAGAACTGATATTACTTCGTTATCATTTTAAGTAAACAATTTAATCTTCAACTATTAGCCTAAGATTGGATTCGCAAAATTAGGAAAAGAATCGGAAACAAATACGGGTTAAAAGGAAAACATACAAGTGTGTTCCAATCATTCGGAACTCCTCAGCCATACATGTGTCCGTTTTATGAGTGATGTGTCCTGGGTGGGTCTTCACCATCCAATTTGTTGTTTCAATTTTATCTTGTCTTGATTATGACTGGAATGCAGTCGACTGGACATAAAACAAACAACAATCAATCAATCTTTTTTTATGTAGCGGAAATTGCAGAAGAGTAATGACACAACGAGAACATAGTTAGACATTAAAGCGACCACAGCTCGTAGCGGGCGCCCGCAAGAGCGGAGAGCTATGTGAGTTTGAAAATAATCACAAATTTTGCTACTCGCCTTCCAAAATTTTTCTATGTAAATATAGAACAAGGAGAAAAATATTCTGATGACGATGAGTTACTTCATTTTTTAAGTAAAACAAATTTTATTCATTTTTTACGTATTCTTTGTTTACGCTCATTCGCACCAAATACCTCTTCCCAAACTGAACGTTCTACAAAATAAATTGATTGAAGTAAAAATAACTACGATCAAAATAGTTAACATTTGCATCAATAGTGTCCACGTCTTTACGGGAATTGGGTCCTCTAGATCTTATATTCTGACTTCTAAACGATTTTATTCCTCAATTGAGGCGTGGAAATCTGTCATATAAGAGCCAAAAAGAGGATCCTTCTTTGATGTTTCATGGATACAGAGGGTAGCCTTCTTAAACTCAAAAGGTATGTAAGAATACAATTAAGCTGTTCATTGACATCTTATATTTTTGCTGTGCTCGCATTTAGGCAATGCCTACCTCATAATATTATTAGAAATAGTTTAAGTAGTTTTTTTTCAAGAGAATTTTTATACATATATATAAATTGAAAGGTAAGTATTGACCATTAATGAGTTCATTCGTTATTTTAAGCGCTTAAATGCATAGTCGAACAGTTGAGATAAATAAATAAAATCCATTACTCCTTAAAGTGTTATAACATTAAGCTTTTAAACTGCTTTGGTTATTTTTTCAAAGTAAATAGATAAGAGAATGATAGGTATGTCTATTCATCTTACATAAGGAGCACTTAGCGATTACATAAGGTTTCTACATGTCGTGTCAGTGCACCAAAACATGAAAATATTTCAGGAGGCGAGTAGTTTATTTCAAAACAAAAGTGAGAAGCACATTGATTTCTGCTTCTTTATTCTTGCCTACAGTGTGTGGGTTTAGTCATCTTCTAAAGGCTTTATTTCAGCTTGCATCTATCTCCTTATATTAAACGGGATTCTTTATATCTTGATCGTAATTTCTTTTGCGTTTTAATATCTCAATTGGCAAACGTAGTTTTACGGGGTTCAAGTACAGATATGTGGCAGTAACAAGACTGATTTTGATTTTCTTGGATCAAGTAGGAATAGTACTCTTGCAGAAGAGCTGATGATTTAGGTGTTCTACTTATTGTAGACAAAACCGTTTTTAGGACCTGGATTTTTTCTATGGACAATTGGTATCGACTCAAGTGCATCTTCATTTATTTGAACCATAGCACTTAATGACAACCTCTCTGCCCTTTAACCGAGCCATATTGACTGAGATGCCCTATATATTTCACTTTGTCGGTCAATCAAAAGATTCTTTAAAATACTAAAATTTATAAACTTTTTTATAGTCCGGACCTGAAATTTTGTACAGTATGTATCATATGTTCATGCGAATATATGTATATTGTTCAACTTCATAGTTTTGGGGGGAAACTTGGAATTAATCAGAAAATGGAAAGTTTTGAGTGAGTGAGTGAGTGAGTGAGTTGGTGTTTTACGCCCGTGCAACGCTATATAGGTTTTATATTAAACATAAAAACCTGTGTGTTAATAGTACAGATCTGAAAATGTGGGGGCCTTGGTGGCCGACTGCGTTAAGGCGCTGGTTTAAAAACCATAATATTGATCACTAGCCGATCACCTTTCAGGGAACATTCTCCACCTGAATGTGATTAGGTTTGTAAGTAACCTGCTCAAGGTTGGTGGTTTCTTCTGGATATTCCAGTTTCCTGCAACATTTAAACTGACTGCCTTATATGGCCCAGGTTCGTCGAAAAGGGCGTTATTACCAAATATACTGAAATTTTGAACGGAAAGGTAATAGCGTAAGTAGAGGTTCACATAACATTTTCATAGAAACAGTAAATAAGTTTTTGGAAAACAGACTTTGATAATTTTGTGAACGCTATCAATAAAAAACTATTAGAGATACGATATATATCTCTACAAGGTAGTAATCCAAATAAATGACATTTAAAATCGTGGGTTGAGTCGAACACTTTTATGTTTTTTACGAGTGAGATTTTAAAATTTTATTTTGAAAATACTAAATAAATGCATCTTTTATGTAAGGCTATATGCAAGAATGCATTTTCATGTAAACAAAATCAATGGCCTTTCTGGACGTCCTCTGATATTTTTGATATTTTCGTATTGTCTCGCTAGGTCTACACATGTATGCACTCTCAACGTAGGCTGTTGGTTTTCGACTTTCTTGTGTTCTGATTCAAATGCTGCTGATGAAAAGCAACTCCTTGTAAAATGCATATATACCAATTCAACCGTTTTTTATGGATAACCTCTGCTGGTGGACCCCGAAGGTAAACACGTGTCAGCTAGTCAGACTTGTCTGACACGAGTCTCCCAACATATATAAGTTTTCCGATTGTCTAAATTCAAAATTACCAGGTTTCTTTCCTTGTATTGCACAAGCTTAGTATCCTAGGCGCTTGATTTATTTCTTTGGGTTTGAGTCAATACTTTTGGTTTTTGACTTTATGTTTTAATATTAATGTAGCTGATAGAGCTTGAGGTTACGATACAGCTTAAGTAAATAAATCGTTTTATACCCCGCCACACTAAGTGGCGAGGTATTATGTTATACCCTAAGTTTTTTCGGTGTTTGTCCGTCCTCCGAAAGTTAGTTAGTTAGTTATTATTGCTTTACTCCCGAGCAGCACGATTTCGGCTATATCCGGGAGATGAACATGAGATTGGTGAAACAATGGACATGAAATGATGATGAAGTGGAGGAAATGGGGACACAAGGCCAATCGTGTAGGGGAGTTTTGACTGCCACTGGAAAAAGGAGTGATGGGTAGGGACGGAAAATTTAGCCTCCTACATGGGAATCCTACGGGTCCTACTCTTACCGAAACCTGCAGCAGGGTTCTTTCACATGCGACCGTCCTCCGAAGGTTTCCGACCAATAACTTGAAAACACACAAAGGGATTTGTATATTATTCTGCACAGCTGTTAAAATACAATAAAATACAGGTCAAGTTTGATTTCCAGCATGATCCAAAAATAGTTTATGAGACAGGCCATTTTTAAAAATCAAATTTCATGAATTTTTGAGTTTCCTACTGATGACTTAAAAATGCATCTAGGGAATCTAATAATATTTTGCACATCTGTTTAGTACAAAAAATACGGGTAAAGTTTAATTTCCAGCACGATATGAAAAAGTTTTTTTTAGATTGGCCACTTTGAAAAAACAAATTTCATGATTTTTTGAGTTTTCCGACTGATAGCTTGAAAACGCGTAAAGGAATTTGAAATTTTTTTTTGCACAGCTGTTAAGTACAATAAAATACAGGTCAACTTCAATTTCCAGCATGATCTGAAAAATAGTTTTTGAGATTGGCCACTTTGAATTATCATGTCCTATTTTTGAAACTGCTTTGGTAATTTGTTATTATAAGAGATGGCTAAACAAGTCCATCCAAACTCGAGCAGTAAATTTTATTATTGTCGTTTTGTTAAAAAAATCTTTGATATGCAACTATTTCGATAGACACAAACCTTGGGTTATACAAGCGTCTTTCCATAACAATAAAGATTTTTGTAATGTGACAAGTGCGACATGTACATCTTAAAAGACTTAGAAACAACAATGGGTTGGATCATAAATAATGGTTTCAGGAATAAATGAATAATAGGAGCTCATAAAACTAATGTAGCATTATTTTTATTGACAATTTATTAGTCAAAATCTATGTTCCATCATTTTTATTGAGCGTCTTTTCTTTTTAAAAGTCGTTAATAAAAAAAGCTGTTGATGGACTTTTTTCAATGCTTTGAATCACATATGTAATGGCTTTGTGGAATGTATAGACTTGAAAGATGGCTTTTTGACAGAACATGAATAATTCTAATAAAACGAAACACAAATTAGAAAAACGAAATTCAAAGTGTATTTATCTAGTACATTGGTACACAGAAAAAAATATTTAGACGAACTTTCTACTTATTTATTTATAACCAAATAAAGTAATGGTATAATTGCATTCCACAACCATCAATGACAATTTTGTCTTGCATTAGATGAGAAAAGCAGAGCTATCAGTGGGGGCATCCGAATGTCAAAGTCCAAACCAGTAAACACAAACAAGGACAGGACGAAAAAAAAAAACAGACAAAATATTAACACGGAAACACAAAAAACTACTGAATATCAGTTAACAACGCAAACTCTATTCGTTACGTGAGTGAACTCAGGTGCTCCGGAAGATTAAGCGGTTCCTGCCTGCTATAACACACCTGTCGTGCTGCCAATTTTCAATTCAGTGAGTCAAATTCGGTAAAGGAAGACAAAACAAAAACCTTTGACAAATTGAGTATTAGTAAATGTGGTCAATTTAGCCTGATCATCTAGATGCTTGATTCCGCTAGATAAGTTGCCTTTTGAAGTGTATCCACCCTCCATACGCGTATGCATGTGTTAGAGAAACATAGAAGGCATTTTAATGTTTTAAATAAAAAAATATATCTAATCCCAAACATAGGCTAGTCTTAATATTAAGTGTTCGAAACATTATACAATGTACTCATGGTACTCTCCATATTTACGATTTGTGTTTTATTAATTTGTCTATACGTGCCTGTGGTTTGGTTAAACTTATTATCAATTCCTGTTTGCGGACTGACAGTCGAATAGGCCCGCAGGTGGACGTTAGAGATGACAAAGGGTCTTTTGGTTCTGACGTCGGGTTAGTGCTAAGACCACAGAGCGACCAAGGTGTGTACCCAATGTGGCTAAATTGATTGGCCTGCGTCTGCGCGGGTATTCATGTCAAAATGCCGAAAGTCTAACTGCTGACCATATTGGGACATAACGTGCCATGCTTCATGCAAGTTGTATTCATCAAGTATTACACCATACTAGTACCTGCTAATTTTCCGCCCCTACTACACCTCCCCCCTTTTTAGTGGTGTTCAAAATTGACTGATCGTCTGATTTCCACCCGTCCTTTTATTTTTCATTGTCCTTTCATGTTTATTATATCATCCTTTTCATATATAACACATAAAGTTTGATAGAACGTAAAACACCGACACGCTCATTCATCTTTTGTTACATAAAATAAAGTTTTTAAGACATGTACATTCAATTAATGATCACGTTACAACTAATCACGAAAATTTTTTATGGTTTAAACTTTCCATATAAAATTATCACGATTTAAAAATTGGTTTGTTAACAAGCAAGAAGGACAAATGAACCAATTTACTTGATTTATTAAGTTGCTTTTAGAACACCTATCCTTTTATAAAATATACCAACTTTTCACATTAGGAAACGAAAACTTTTTATTCCATTTTTATGTCATTAACACAGCATGAGAATAGTTCTGATATTTTTTAAGCAACACATTTAAGGATGGTCACTCAACGTTTTTATAATAAAGATTTCATGTTTTGTGCATGATGGGAATGATATGATGGTTTATTGTTGACGTAGATCTACAGATTATAATCAATCGACAAAAAAAAACCTACAGGTCCGTGCAATATTTTGGCGGGAAATCAGATTTTTCATAACTTTAAAATTGTGATAAAACATGTTGTATCATAAATTTCTAGATCTTTTATACAATTCAATTCGATTTTCATATTAACAGAAAGGTAATAAAAAGGATGGATCAGTATGCAATAATTTTCTTGAGTATTTAAAATTACAATACCAAAACGGGTATAAAAATGGTTAATTTGGTTATGATGTATATCGATATTTCAAGGAGTAACCTCTCATCAGCAGCATTTGAATCAAAATATTGGAAGGTCAATAACCAAAAGTATTCAATGAAGAACTCGAAGCCAAAAGGTTCTCAAAGGGAAGCAAAGTCCAGCACGGATGATATCGACCACGTTCAGTACAAGGAAAGAAACCTGGTGTCTTAAACAATTTTGAATTTAACAATCGGGAATTTCAATATCAAAAACTATTAGAAATGAGTGTAGTGTCTGGTCTATAATTGCTGACCATGGAGGGCACGTGTGTGGAGTGTGCCACACTTCATGCACGTTAAATATCACTTTGTGTATCGCCAAGTAGTGCACGACATAGGCTAAAATTTTCGCAAAAATTCACGTGTCCTCTTTTCCTGTGGTCTTAAAAATTTACAGTTCCTCTGTTTCCAACCCCCATATTTCTTATATCATTTCATGTTCATCGCCTTTAGTTTAAACATATTTATTTATCCTGGATTGGGAAACAAGCTTAATGCTTATGTAAATCCCTCTCCAGCTAGCAGTTTGCGAGTGTGGCCTTTGCAGCGGCCCCCCTTGAGCCTACTCTTATCGAAGTCTACAAAGGGGTCTTTAACGTGCATGGGGTATTGCTCTCCACATATACGGGACAACCATTTTTTGTCCCTTCCGAAGGACTAGCATCGTTCCTTGAGACCATCCTCGCAAATGGTGTCAAGAGAGAGTCGGAGTGAGTGAGTGAGTGAGTGAGTTGGTGTTTTACGCCCGTGCAACTCTATAAAGGTTATTTACAGGCGATGAACATGAAAAGGATGATACAATGAACATGAAATGATGATGATAAATGAAATATGGGATGGGGTGGGAAACACAGGTACGGTAAATTTTGAAGAACCACAGGAAAAGGGGAGAAGTGGGTAGGGGCGGAAAATTTAGCCTATGTGGTGCACTACTTGGCGGTCCACAAAGGGGTCTTTTACGTGCATGAAGCGTGGCATTCTCCACACACGTTGGCCCACTATGGTCGGGGGTCAGGGTTTCCGTATTATAGACCTGACAACCCCCGCGGACGAGGGCTACCCTATTCAGCCACCTAGGGTACACACTTGGTCGCTCTTGAGAGAGAGTCGGAAAATTCGGAAAATTGGTTCATGAAATTTTCACCCCGGACGAGGATCGAACCACAAACCTTGGTGTTAGTAGCCCGACGCGTTAACCACTACACCACCGGCTCTCTTTTATCGCCTTTATATTACCTATATTGTGTTGCAAGCTCATAAAACAACCCAATCACTTAAATGAAAGGAATATTTTCTGGTATATCGCCTGAAATCAATCAAAAGAACTTTTTGAATTAACTTGAAAACAAAACTGCAATGGCGACCATTTTGAAAATTTTGGATCAAGTAAAGTATCAGGACATTAATATATGTCTGAAAACAGATGTTTCGTAAAAATCGATTAAGTTTGACGCTTTCGACTCTATTCTGGTAAAAAACGCATTACCAAAAAGTCGATCGAAAAAAATGTTTACCTAATGAAACATGGGAATGGTCAGACATTTATTTGCACCTAACATCTTTTTTTTTAAATATTGGTCATTTGTTTATGAAAACAGAAGTATTCCCTTTTGCTAGGGAGTTTAATAAGGGGTATAATACTATAAAAGATCATTATAGCGCATCGATAAGCATATCCCATTAATGTTGTTCAAGTAGTATTTACAATGTAATGGATGAGTTAACATTTCTCTGAGAAGTGAGTCGACGTGTGTGTTGAAACTGCTCACGCGCCATGTTTGCTCTACATAGGATAATTTCCAGTTCCTACCCATTTATCATTTTTTCATAGTTGAATTAAAAACTTCTAATTCATCTGTTGCCCATCTCACCAAAATATATTTCATCATCATTTCATTTTATCATCTTTTTCATGTTAATTTGATATTGTTTTTCTGTTGCACAAATCACAACTTTGTAAATCACTCTCATTACATAAAAAGTATTTTGGAAAAAAAAGTAATTCTAGGCAATGTCGTAATATATAACCCATGCGGACTTTGGGTCGCGAATAGGCCGACAGAAGCGGTAAACTTGTCCGTAAAATTACATTAAAGAGCACCCAGAAAATTAACATCGGGTCAGGCACCATTACATGTACCTATGTGGTGAACAATGTCGAGGGAAATTTTACGTTCCTCATACGTTTTAAAGAACCCTGCTGTATGGCCTGATACGTATGAGTAGGACCAGTATGAAAGAAGCACCATTGGGGCATTCGAGTGTCAAAAGTCCGGAAGGGCAACGACAAAACCAGTAAACACGAACGATCATAATGAAGGACGTTAAATTGTTCGATCCTCTCTTCTTTTTCCAGTGGCAGTCTTTTCTTTGTGTCCCCATTTCCTCCACTCAATCATCACTGTTTGTTCATCTAGCACCCCTTTCATGTATATTTCCCTGATCTTGTCGATAAAACCCATCGTGACGTAAAGCAATAGTTAACTTACTTAAAATCATCATATACATGTTCTTTTGTACGCCATGCCAAACAAAAGCTCTTCCAGGCAATTTCAATAAAGTAAAGTTTAACAATAGGACATCATAGGATTACAATGTATGTAGAGCAACAGTACATAAATAGGAAAAAAAGGTAAGATTAATAGTTCAGTAATATATTATGCAATGTATGGAAGGTGCGCTGCGTAAAAACGATTGAGAAGTACACCCGCTATAATTGATTAGTGCTTTTATAGTGGCTTGTGGGTAAATCAGACGAAAAAGACACCCGAAATTGGGAATTTACATCTAAAATGCCAGAAATATGCCTAATAGTAATGTTTTTTAACTGGAAACTATTATTAAGGCATTAATGTTACTAATGACTTAAAATTGACTTTGATTTAGTTCTTAAAAATACAAATTAAATACTTTTATACATAAGTATTCCGAAAATCACGTATGTAAAACATCATAAGTATTTAAAACATTATTTTGTATCCTAAAGATAAGCTACCTAAATAACAATATATTGAAGGGTAGAGAGTCGTTTTATTGTGCCCTTTCATGATAAAACACGACATCGGTGCACAAGTTGTGAGGTACATATGCGAAAGTTTTTTAGTACATCCGCACAAGTTGAATTGTACATCTTTTAACGATTGGCGAAAGTTGAGATGTGCAAATGCGACAGTTGAGATGTACAACTGCTGTAGTTGAGAAGTACAACGAAGAGTTGAAAGTACCAATAGGTAGATATTATTTTTTGCTTTACCTCGTTATGATTTAAGTCAAATTGGTGGATTTTCAATTTCTCATGGTTCAGTTTTGTAAGTGTGTTTTGTTTTCTGTTATCCCATTATGTTTGCTAGATTCGTCTTTGATCTTTCTGAGTTACCCATTTTAACATCTGCAAATGCGACTTTTTGTTTTAATAATAATATTTCCAGACGAAATCGAAATGAAATTGTCAATTTTCAAAAAAAAAAAAAAATCAGCAGCTTTTTCATGTTTGGACCATATGGTTTGATCATTGTTCTAATAAAAGGGAGTCGGCGGTAAAGTTGTTAACGTGTCGGGCTACTAACACTGAGTCTCGTGGTTCCATCCTCGTCTGAGGTGAAAATTTCATGAACCAATTTTCCGACTAGCTCTCTTCTCAACACCATTTGTGAGAGTGGTTTTGAGGAACGATGCCCAGTCCTTCGAAATGGGCAAAAAGATGTCCTTTTTTGATATGGTGAGAGGAATATCTTATGTTCGCTTTAAAAGTTCTGTAAAACTTTAAAGTCCTCTCTTGTTTGTTCGTGCTTGTTTAGTTATGTAATGACCGATTTTGCCTTCGCTCTTCTTGACTTTTGGCTTCGGACTGCCCGATTGGTGTCTCTTGTCTTCTTGTATAGTTCGATAAGAGGAGGCTCAATTGTGCCGCTACAACGTTTACGCTCGCAAACTGCAAGACAAAATTTTGTATTGATATATACGGTTTCAAGTTACATGTATTAGTGAAATATAGTGATTTTCATGGTCCCAAAAATGCGAAAATTGTCATTTTATGCCACCTGCGACGCCATGTCGGGGGCACTAGGTTTTGCTTATGCTCGTACGTCCTTACGTATATGTATAATTCCGCAAAGCGTTTCTAAGAAACCGTAAATGGAAATGAGTTGGTACTTGGTAGGAGGGTTCAGTATGACAAACAATGCATTCTAAGCCATAAGCGACTCTCAGATCTGTAGGACGTTCAACTTTTTATTTGGGGCCAACGGGGGCATCCGCGTCCCATGGACACATTTTCTTATTTTTTTTTTATCTAAAATCGTTGTCATTTTCAGCAAAATTTCGAATTCATATATTTTAAGATGGAGCCTGACACTGGTCATGTGACCGCGAAAAGCAAAAAGTGCAACAATATGTGCAAATCTCATTAAATAGGAATAAAATTTAGGCTAAACATTTTTTTTATATTAAAAGTTTAGTAATACTTTTGAATTATTATCAAACTTTTCAATCAAACGTATATATACATGGAAATACATTTTTTAATATTTTTCAAGGGAAATAATTCATACAAAAACTGGCAAAAAATTTCCAAGGATTATAATGTTGGCAGAATTTTAAGCAAGTGACCCACTTTTTATAGTTTTAATTCAGAACATGTTGAAAAAAGGTCATATTGATAGAATTTTTCTTGAGAACATATTTTATGCAAATATTTTGACTGTTCTTGTATAAATTAGGCACATTTTGAAACCTGATACTGGGAAAACAAGATAAGTGACCTTGCTACGCCTGACACGCGTTTCCTTTATTCATAACTTATCAGAGGCGCTCTCGCAAAATATCTGTTTTCAATCGCGTTGTATGCAAAGTTCTCGCAGCGCTCTGTATTGTCGGGTCGGGAAATATTGAGTGTGGATATGACCCTTTTAAAGAATACATCCTTAAGTAAATTTCTTGTTTAAGGTGATTGCCGATTTTTATTTAAAGTTAGTTTTTTTCGTGTTCAAATGTGAATAAACATAGTACACTGTTGCACTGATAAACTTTAGCTTATGTACTATTCAACATGTGCTTGTGTACTATTCAACTAGTGCACTCTCAAAAAAGTTGTACTTCACAACTATAACATGAAATATTTTACTTGCTTTGAAAGATAGATTTGTAGCATTGCTTAATACCTTTATTTCATCTATTTTATTATATGTTTATTGAGGAAATTGTTTAAAGTATACAATATATACATGTTTTATTTTGTTTGTTAGCCCATTTTCATGCAGCGGCTACTTTATTTCAAAAAATGAACAAAATGTTCGACTTTTTTATTCTTACTTGACGGCTATTGATTTTAGTTAAAAACGAATGTCATTTCATAGGACAATGTAAAGTAAAGTAAAAAAAGGTGCCAATTAAATTCAAAGGAAAGACTGCTTACAAGTCTTTTTTATGGAAAAAGCCAAAAAATATGCAGACGGTTTTCTAGGTTGCACAAGTCAACTATGACGTATGTACTTCTCAATCGTTTTTACACAGCGCACCTTCCATACATTGTATTATGGTAATGGTATGAAAGTCAATAATTTAGTTGTACCATGGAAGTATTAAATTGTCGATTTAATACTTCCATGGTTGTACTATGAGTTGAATTTTCCTTCAACGTGCCGGTTTTCACGCTTGTTTTCCCGAACTCTCAGCGTCTTTTTAAAGCTTTTTTATTTGAAAATTTCGTACAAAAAAATTATTTGGCTTGCAAAATATTAAGGGATCGACGTAAGTCCCTTTTACCGGTAGTAATTTACGTAAATTCCCAAGTGTATTTGTAAGAAGTCACATGACTTTTATTGTCAGTACTGGCAAGATAGGATAAGAGCACGAATTGGCCCCCTAAATTGGTCCATTTTTCCAATATTGGAATATTGAATTATAACGGTGTGATTTTGTGATTCAGAAGTTATATTTTTTGGAACAGGCAAAATTTTATTGAAAATTTTACATATTGCATAATTACGCATGTGCACAAAATGACAAAACTATGAAAGTTAGCAAAATTGGCTTAAAATTGTTAAAATGACAACCGTTTTTGTAAGATTTAAATATGAGCGGACTTGCGGCCCACAAAGTTAATTTCTGGAAAAATTAGTTCTCGTATGCCAAATCCACAGTTAAAATATTTTTGTGGGCCGCTGGTCCGCTCATAGTTATTTTAGCCAAAAACATACAAAAATCTACCAAATTTTTAGTAATCTTGAGAAAAAGCCACTTGTTCATAAAGTTTGATCAAATGCTACAATCAGATTTGATCTTTAATTTGTTAAAAACCTTTAAATTTATGAACTTTCATTACTTTATATCATATAAATCAACAATTTAGCATAACATTTCACTTTTGAAAAAGGGGCCAAAAATAGCCCTTATCATACCTTGTCCAAATTTCTTTTCACTATTTCATTCTTATATCTAAAAATGCCCAATTATTTTTTTTTTCTATAATAAAAACATATTTTAGCTATTTTCCACATGCTAATAAATTGCAATAAAAAAAATTAAATAATTTTATTTAAGTTCATAGTCACGTTACCCCCTTTGTGACGTAACAAAAACAAATTTGGCAGTTCACTGAAAGGCAACTCCAACTATAAGCATGGATGTTTGGCAAAGTTTATTACCTTATCTAGACACGGCGTGTTCTTTAATTAGTTAAAAATTATTATTGAACCGCGATGAAACTAGACTGGGGTTGTAAACAATCACATTGCCACTGTGTGACTGGCCATCCAGACCGGCAGCCGACGGGGTACGTTGTGGATCACAAGACACGGACCTCACTATAAAATAAACAGTACATGCATTGGTATTTCAAAGCAAAACTTAAATTTTTGACCAAGTCCAAGTTACGTCCCTTACAGCGCGCGCCAGTCTCATATTCAAACATACTCTTATATATTTTCTGTATGCTCTTATATATTTTCGAGTACTGGAATATGTGTTGGAAAGACCCAGTATACATATTTCCAAAATTCGACAACGTTTGGCTATTTCTTTAAAAATTTGATAACTTTATCTATTTGGTCATTGTTGTAATATTTTTGGCTTCTGTTTTTTTTTGTTTTTAATTATCAAATCTAATATTCTACCGGTTTTCAAAGTGTTCTACTCCTAGCGTGTCTGATAAAAGGTTAATCCAGAAAAACGCTTCACACGCAGTGAAATTTTGCTGTTGTACATTTATCAAAACCATTTCAATATGTGGATCGTGTCTTTCTGGCACATATTCCATATTCTTTCGTTTTTAATATACCTTTTAACTTCAGGAATGTCACAGGTAACACCTGCCTCATATTATTTTTCATTAAGTATGTTAAATATTTTTGAAATAAACAATAGCCTACTGCATACTCTTTAGTTTTGGTGCTTGTGAGCTTCGTACTTATCCGAATAATTTTCTTTATAAAAAAAGAACGGATATAGGAAATATTGATAATGGAAAATCACGACAGGATCCCGGAACATCCTGACATATTTAACGTAAGTTTGACCAATTAACTTTGCATACCTTACAAAATTGCGTGAAATCAACACTGAATAAACTTTTTGCTGACAAGGGGGGGGGGCTTTATATTAAATGTAGTTTCTTCAACACGAAAGGGCTCTTGCTATAAATGATAAAACCACAATAGAAAATGAATTATCAAAATCAGATGAATTGCTACTACATTACAACTTACCAAGAGCAGTTTATTGTAGGTACAAAACTAAAATTTTTCCTTCTTAGACGAACGTAATATGACTAGGACGTCGTCTTTGTTGTTATAAATATTATTCGGGGTAATTGTTTAGATGCCATGAATGTTATGTACAAATATTTCAATGAAAAAGAATTTTCAAGCAAAGCCTTAAATTGCAGCTAGGGTTTTGATAACATTCTAAACCCAATACCATCCATTTACATACATAAAACATCAGAATAGCTATTATTCGATTCTCTCGTCCGTTTTCTGGTCTGTAAAATTTACCTTTAGGAAAAATCCTACCGATAAAACATCATAAATAAGTGTCACTCTTTTTATAGATTAATTATTAAAAAAGAAAAAAAATGAATAACCATAGTTACAGAAGATAAGTCAGAAAAATCATACTCTATCAAATCATTAACCATGGTTATTAATAGAGTCGAATGACAGCGTCTGTACGTACTTATATATGATTCAGACAAGAAATTTTAAGTTAATCGAGTCAGATAACATTGTCAACTGAAAAATGTTTCAGGCAAGAAATGTTAGTTTTTGAAGCAAAAATAAGAGAAGTTGTATAATTGTATCAAAACTGGTCTGAATTTTGTTGAAGTTGAATGTTTGGAAGACTTATTGTTTTACAGCGTTTCTTATTGTGTTTCAGCCGCTCAATTGTCGCCTGGGTGACCTGTAATTTTTTGCACATAACATCTTTGTTTCAATATTGGTCACTTGTTTATGCGCGCAGTAAAATAGAAAATAATGAGATGTGGAATAAGTGTACGCGACACAGCCCACAATTAAACGGCAATTTAGAAAAACCACAATGGACAACCGCCAGCAGCCTTCAACGAGGCCATTTGGCACTGCTCGCGGTTCTGCAATTGGCCCATGGTCTAAATAAAATGCATATAATTCAAATCCAGCCCTGAAATAGTCACAGATAGACCCCCTTCTTAAACAAGGAACAGAAAACATCAAAGAGACAAGTACAAACGAAAACTTTGTCAAAGATTCCTGGCTAAAGACAGGCACAGGTAATATGTGGCGGAGTTAAACTAGTTTTTTGGGCCCAACCTTCTCCCTATCAATATTCCTAGACAAAGCACAAAAACTAAACACACAATACAATCAAATCGATCAAAGTCCAATTCCACTAGAGAGAACCTAAGACAAAAAAATACAAGAACAAACAAAAGGACGGTAAAGGAACTCTCTATAGAACACTCGCTGTTACTGACAGCTAGCTGAGAATCATCAATCGACTGATGTAAAAAAATCAAACGTATCGAATTTAAATCCGACACAACTCTTCAAACAATAATGATTTAGTGAAGTGTCATCACACAAAACCGACACGCCTGATCGCTATAATGCTTAAAAGTGACAATAGTAAAAACGTTTATGGAAGTTTTAAAGCAAGTATCAAGTTATCAATATTTCTGCCAAAAAACGCTAAATTCATAGATTAAACCAAAAGATTCAATTCATATCAAGTATTCCTTTTTGCTAGGGAATTCCATCGGGGGTATAAAACTATAAACAAAATCATAATAGCACATCGATAACCGTTCATATTTTTCGAATAATTTCTCTGAAAAGGGAGTCGACGTGTGTTGAGAGTGATCACGCTGAATGCTTGCTCCGCATAGGATACATTTCCCGTCCCTATTCCATTATCTTTTTCTTTCAGTTGACTGCAAAACTTTCAATGTGTTACGTTTTGTTTCTACCGGTCCCTATAGCTAAGATCGCAATGGAAGAGGGAGGTTTGGCGCGTCATAAAATAACCTACTATTTCATTTGAAATGCCTGTATCAAGTCGGGACCATTGCGATCTATAACTATTCCGGTGTGTCTTTCATATTGTATCTTTTCTTTTGGACATTGAGATTGATCCGCCAACTAAAAGTTCTAATAAAAAGGAGATTTGTTTAACCAATAACAACGAAAACATTGTTTAGTCTTCGAAATGATATTTTTTCATAACCGTTCATATTTTTCGAATAATTTCTCTGAAAAGGGAGTCGACGTGTGTTGAGAGTGATCACGCTGAATGCTTGCTCCGCATAGGATACATTTCCCGTCCCTATTCCATTATCTTTTTTTTTCAGTTGACTGCAAAACTTTCAATGTGTTACGTTTTGTTCCTACCGGTCCCTATAGCTAAGATCGCAATGGAAGAGGGAGGTTTGGCGCGTCATAAAATAACCCACTATTTCATTTGAAATGCCTGTATCAAGTCGGGACCATTGCGATCTATAACTATTCCGGTGTGTCTTTCATATTGTATCTTTTCTTTTGGACATTGAGATTGATCCGCCAACTAAAAGTTCTAATAAAAAGGAGATGTGTTTAACCAATAACAACGAAAACATTGTTTAGTCTTCGAAATGATATTTTTTTTAATGTTTTGTTGTTTTCATCATAATCTAAGAACCGCCCAGATGATAGTAAAAGTGGCTTTCAATAACATAAAGACCATATTGCTTTAGAAAGTTCATAAACAGGGATTATAAAGAAATCAATACTCAATTTATAGTGACAATAGGAAGCAGTGAAAAAGCTTGAAATGAAAATAGGCTTACAAAAATCAGCAACCGTCTATGAATATAGCAATATAAATTACAAAATCCTCTTTAACATAAAAGAAATGTATAAATTGTTCGTTCAATGGTCTTACAGAAACTATAACAACTTTTATAAACAAGAGGCTCCCGGGAGCCTGAATCGTTCACCTGAACTCTTATGCTAAAGACTCTTATAATTACCTAGTGTGCAACATGGTCTACATGTAATTGGTAAGAAACAAGTTACGATCAACCCTTAAGACCAAGAATACAAGGTTAAAAAGCTTTCCATTTGAAAAACCAAACAAGTTAAAAGGGGTATCATTCTGAAACGGTTGATCTGATAATTTTGACCCTGAATCCATTTTGTAGATTGCAATTAGCTGAACAATTTAGCAATGCTAACTTTCTCTCTAGCTCTTACAGTTTTGGAGATAAAGTTAAACAAGAGGCTTCCCGGAGCCTGATTCGCTCACCTGATCTCTTATGATAATGTGCAACATGGTCTACAAGTACTTAGTAAGTAACATAAAAGAAACTAGTTAGGATAGAAAACACTTTTAAGATCGGAAATACAAAGTTACAAAGCTTTCCATTAGAAAACAAAAAACAAGCTAAAATTGATTGAAAACAGTTAAACACGGATAACTCTTAAAAGGTTGATCTGACAATTTTGACCCTGAAATCACTTTCGTAGATCTCAATGTGCTGAACAATTTTGCAATGTTATCTTTTCTTCTAGCTCTTATGGTTTTAAAGATAAAGTTCAAAAATTGTGAATATTGTCAATTTTGATGATTATGGGGAAATAACTCCAATAAGGAGTCGTCCCTTTACTTCGACTCAATGAAGAGTTTTGTAGAGCTGTTGATGATGACTGGGGAAGGTTGCTTCAAATTTTCCCTATCTCTTATACTTTTCATGCTATAAGCCAATGAACTATGGTTTTACCGCAGTTTTATTTTAAGCAATGGCGGCCATCTTTGTTGGTTGGCATACATTGATTTCACAAACTTGGTAGAAAACATCCTAACGATAAAGTGTACAAAGTTTGAAAGCAATCCCTTTAGGGGTTTCAGAGAAGAATACTTTAAAAAATCAGTTAAAACTTAAACAGTTGATCTGACAATTTTGACACTGTAATCAATTATGTAGCTCTAAATAAGCTTTACAATTTTAAAATTCTTACTTTTCCTCTAGCACTAACGGTTTTAAAGATAAAGCCCCAAAACTGTGAAAATGGTCAGTTTTGATAATGAAAGGGAAATAACTCCTACATAACTCCCATATCTTCGACTCAATAGAGAGTTTTGTAAAGCTTTTGATGCTGAGGGTTGCTGCGGATTTTCTTTATCTCTTATACTTTTTGAGATATAAGCTAAAAACTATGGTCTGACCCCCCTGGTCTTTATGAACCGCGGCCAGGCTGGTTGGGCGGCATGCACTAATTTCACAAACTTGGAAAAGACATCCTAAAGATCAATTGCACAAAGATTGAAAGCAATCCCTTCTCAGTGGTTGCAGACAAGAAGATTTTAACATCAGTTAAAATTGATATAAATAACAGTTGAAGGGGTATAACTCTTGGAACGGTCGATCTG
This sequence comes from Arcuatula senhousia, assembly GCA_963971305.1. NCBI lineage: Eukaryota > Metazoa > Mollusca > Bivalvia > Mytilida > Mytilidae > Arcuatula > Arcuatula senhousia. Next base: position 40,530,137 of record OZ020303.1, on the reverse strand, counting down.
ACAATTTTGACCTTGAAATCAATTTTTGTATCTCTCAATAAGCAAAACAATTTTGCAAAGTTGACTTTTCCTCTAGAACTTACGGTTTTCAAGATAAAGTCCAAGAACTTTGAAAATGGTCAATTTTGACGATTAAGGGGAAATAACTCCTATAAGGAGTCGTCCTACAACTTTGACGCAATGGAGATTTTTGTAGAGCTTTTGATGCTGAGGAAGGAAGGTTGCTTCGGATTTTCTCTATCTCTTATAATTTTTGAGATATAATCTAAAAACTGGTCTGACCGTCCTGTTCAATTTTTAGCAACGGTGGCCATGTTGGTTGGTCGACATGCACAAATTTTACAAACGTGGTAGAGGACATCCTAAAGATCAAATGTACAAAGTTTGAAAGCAATCCCTTTAGTGGTTTCAGAGAAGAAGATTTTTAAAGAAAAGTTAACGGACGACGGACGATTAACGATGACAATAGCTCACCTGACTAAAAAGGACTAGCATTTTAGTCTGATCTGCGTTTTTTATTTAGCTTAAGTTTACAGGCAAAGGCGAAAAACAATGTTTGCACATGCAAATGAGTGTCATCTAATAACAGGTCACTTTATATACGTTGAGGAAATTGATGGGAATGTCATGCAATAACCCTCGAAATCAAAGCTCACATTGATAACAACTGGATGTTTAATATAACATTCTTAATTACATTGAACTGAAATGTGATCTTTTCGATCCTACTTCGTTATCAATCAATTAAAACACGGTTTACATTAAAGACCACAATTAAAAGAAGTAAAAATGTCAATTTATCACACTGTAACAATCTGATGATTTGTATCAGAACGACATCGTAACATTTGATCATTAACGATCTTGTTAATACCAGCATCATCTTTACACTTCACCATTAAACCATCAAAGAAAATTGATAGTTTTTTCCGCTGTCGAATATGAAAAAAAATTAAAAGATTAACGCTAATTTAATAGTCACATGGCATGGATTCATTTAATATAGAGTCGATATTTTTTTGAAAAATTGATATGTTATTGTGAATGAAGCACTGGAATCAATTTGATGTCAAACCACGTAACTTAAAAAATTGTGAACAGCAGCAAATAAATACTCCCGCCCCAGAAGAATTTAAAAAAAAACATGTTCATAGCTACATGTAAATTATGTAAGATAGATTGTGTGCAAGTCTTATGAAAGTCCATTGCGGGGTTTACGAGTTGAGGTTAAGAGAAAGGTACTCCTTGAAGTGAAATGCATTCCTTTAAACTATGCAAAAGCTTGCATTTCTTGCTGTCTAATGAGTTCTTGCTTAAATTACATGTAATGTAAATGAATGGGGTATGATTATAATATAAGATTTAAAAAAGTAACTCTATCTGCGAGGGCTTATCACGTTGAACCTGCATCATATGACATTCGTTATATTTCACTCCCTCAGTCGCCACAGTAACATTTTCCGCCACAGTATACGAAGACAAAAATGGCTTGCTTGAATAATTTGAATTACCGGGTTACTCGAGTTGGACGAAATGAAGTTGGCCCAAATGTAAACAAACGATAGATAAGGGGCGTGTCCTTAGATTGATATACCCCATGATATACTTACATTGTCCTTGTATCACATATCGAAATACGGTCAGTAATATTTGAATTTGTAATTAGGGGCACAATACCATGTAAAGGAATGTTTTATTCTAATTTACAATTAAACTTACCATACTTAGGCGGAATTCGAAGTGTGTCAAAAAGGAGTTTAACATCACTTTAACACTCATAATTAAGCATTTTCATTTATTAAAACTTTAATGCACTTGACCCCGAAGTAAGATTATTTGTATGCATTGTTTTTTGTTGTTGTTTGTTTAATGTCAAATCGACAATATTTCTGTCACAATCAGGATAAGGACTTATTTGCCATGCAAGAAGGGCCATTGTACAACAACAAACCAGAAAAAAAGTAAAACATCACAACAAAAGCTAATGCATCTAGAATATGACGAAACCCTCGGCAAATATTTTGCACAATCTGAAACCCTTACCTATGGTGACTGACAGTGAAGAACCCTTACCTGAAATGTGGTCGTACTAGTTGGAACAATGACCTGTGTGGGATATTACCATTTATCTGTTGAAAATACAATGCTGAATTCTGGTTGAGTCTACACACAATGGGAGGCAAAACTGGGGAGGGGTGGGAAACAAATGAACAGTAATCCCGAAGGCCACTGGAAAAGGGGAAAGGTGGGTTGATGCTGAACATTTGAACAAACCACGTGTAAGAAACAAAGTATACATTTACACCAATAGTTCATCCATTAGGACATTGGATATCTTTTCAAAATGATTCATCTTATACTTAGGCATTGCATTTTCCATGCATTTGGTCATTCTTTTTGTCTATAACAACTTGTTTCTGTCCTGATGCTGGCTGCAATATCGCCGACAGGACATTAGAAATAACATTAAATCAATCTATAGCCGTCAGAAGTTCATCACGTCTGTTGAATAGTCCGCCCTCCCCACCTCTTTCCTTTTTCAAGTGGTCTTTTGAAAATCTGTTTCTTTGTTTCCAACATTCCTTTTTTATCATGTATGTTCAGTTTATCATTCTTTTCAAGTTCATCGCCTTGAATATCAAATAAAAGTGTTGCAAAGAGCACTCACTCAAAAGTCTACAGCATGTGCACTCATGCCAATTACCTAATGAGGTTCATAGAACGAAGCTAACTTCCTTCTAATAATTACATGTATATATCAAATAAAAGTGTGGCAAACGGTACTCATTCAATCCCCGGGGGCTACTTGCCAAGAATTTGAGTATTACTGTGCCGATAGCCTCTTAAAAATGGACCCTGTTTAAGACAGGAAGTACGGAAAAATACACCCTGTTTAAGACAAAAACAACAAAAATTAGACCCTGTTTAAGACAAAAACAACAAAAATTAGACCCTGTTTAAGACACATTTAATAAATTAATTTGTGTTTTATGCTTTTGTTTGAACCATTTCTTTAATTCTTTATATACATGTATGGGGCAGCAATATTTTCAGGAGTTAATCCCGTCCTGTGATCATTCGATCACTGTGATAATATCGAAATTAATACCATGCAAAGACTAGTTACAGGTCTACATGTATGCCAATACCCAAAATGTAGTTTTGTTTGTTCTGTTTTTGTTGTTGCTGCTGTTTTGGTGTATGTTATACATGTTATATTAATGAATATACAACAAAAAAACAAAACGATAATCTAAATATAACTTTATATTCTAGAATCAATGGATTAAAAGTTTTTAGCTGTATTTTCTTTCAACTTCAAACATCAAGTCTTGAACGCCTTTTACAAGATTAACTACAAAACCATCATAATAAAAGTTAGATTGAAAATAAAGTTATTGAAATACAAATGACAACAAAGTTCCAGACAATAAATTTTGCCACGCCTGACGCGCGTTTCGTCTATTCAAGACTCATCAGAGGCGCTCTACCAAAAATATTAAAAAATGCCAAACACTATGAATATGAAGAGCATAGAACAGTATAACCAAAAATACCAAACTGGGGAACCAAATTATTACTAAGATATTCAACCTATGTCTGGGGTAGGAACCTTAGGGTTTAGACAATTTTGAAATTTAGACGGATAATTTAAAGCTTTGATGTATTCTCCAACTCAAAAGTGTTGGTGCCGGAGCGACTTATAAACCATTTTACTGTCCTAATACGTTGAGAACGTATACAACCATCATCTGAACTTGATGGGTGTACAACAGTCCTTACTTCATCATCTTGATTATTTGTACTTATAATGTCAACATTTGGTTGGGGATCAATATTTACAGATCGTCTTCTTTTCTGGGTTTCATTTTTTACAAATTTGCTAATTTTTAATCAAGATGTGTATAGATTGCATCTTGTAACCTTATCTATCTACATCATGTTGTCTGCTTCATATTTTATCTTTAGCAATCAATAAGATTCTACCCAGCGGGCACTCAACGTTGTTTCAACGTTGAAAATAGGTTGAAATCAAGTTGCAACGTCGGTCAACCTATTTTAAACGTTGAAACAACGTTGATAATGTAAACGTTACAACTCAACACGTTGATTCCACGTTGAAAAGAAGTTGACAGTTTCAACGTTTACATAGGTTAAGCTATCAACGTTGAATCAACGTTGATGATTAAAACGTTACATTTCAACACGTTGATTCCACGTTGAAATGAAGTTGACAGATTCAACGTTTATATAGGTTTAATGTCCGACGTTGAATCAACGTTGATGCTTAAAACATACCATTTTAACACATTGAATCCACGTTGAAATCAGGTTGCAAGTTTCAACGTTGAGAATAGGTTAAGTTATCGACGTTGAAACAATGTCGACAATTTCAACGTCGCGCATACAATGACGAATACACGTTGAATTTGCTTTGTAGCTAACCCTTTTAACGCATTGCATTAGATGTAGAGAAAATTATTTTCTAATTCTTTTATATTCAGGAAGCAAAATCCCGAATGAGACTATCAGAGAAAAAAGCACCACATACATACACATTTTTTTAAAATAATGTGAACTTTAAAGAGATGATTGGCGTTTGAAAAGAAGTAAGAAGGGGGCAAAGGAAAGATGAAAAATCAGCTTAAACTATATGCAAGCTGTTTTCCATTGCGATTTTATTTCCTAGTTGTTGTTTGTTTTTAGTTGTTGAGTTCACTTTTTCCTGTATGTTGTTTGCCTTGCCCATACATGTTAAAGGTACATTTTTTGACTTATTTGATTTATGCTTAATTCGATTTCGAGCATCCTTTGATATCCTTGCTTGAAAAGTCGCGGGGTATATAGTGATAAGAGTGTCCGTCCGTGTGTCCGTCGGTCCTTCAGTTACATCTCGGGGTACCAATCTTTATCATCAACACCTCCTAAACCCCTTGAACAATTTTCATGGAACTCTTATCTTTGTGACATAATGTAGATGTGCACCTTCTACGTATTCAAAAATTTGATCCGTATTATTTTGGCTTCCCATGGCAAAACATGGACCTGTCTGTGTGACTTAAAAGGGTACCCATTTCTTATCTGCAACTCCTCCTAAACCCCTGAATGGATTTCTTTAATAAACTTGCGCTGTGACATATTGTCAATTTGCCATGACTTCTTATAATATTAAATGTCTTCCGTTTTAGGGGCAGGGTTATTCATTAGCGAGCTGTTGCTCACAGTTTTTTTTTCTTGTTTATTTTAGACTGGTCATATATTAATAGCGCAGAACTATGCGGTCTGAGTAACTGTGGATTATGATATTAACTAATCGATGTGTGTGTGTTTTATGTACGTTGTTCTTCTCTGGTTTGTTTAGACCAAATTGATGGTATTTTATATTATGAAAAAGAAATTCGTGATCTTTTTTCTTTTCCTTAAAGCTTGATAGGAATCCCTGTCAACTTGCCCTTTTTGGGGATTTGATTAATGTAAATAGGACAGATATAGGGGTATCTGGCACTTTAAATTCCTCTTTAAATGAAACATTCGAAAACACCATGTTGCGTTTTTGTTTTTGTTTTTGTTTTTATAAAAGGACTAGCTGTTCTGTCCTTTTATTTCAGTTTGACAATACCCCCCCCCCCATTTTTATATTTGGAACTTTGCTACTATATCCGAAAATGATCAATCAGTCCCCCCTTTTTATGTTTTTAAAACTTTCTATATGCAAACAAATATTTGTGTCCTGTCTGTACCCCCCTCGTTGAATATTGAACAGATTTACTGTTTCTAGAGGATAATATTTTCGAATCCCCCCTTTTTGTCATCGCGTAACATTCGGCTCCCCCTTTTAGTTTCATAGATGACTAGAGTCGATAATATATAATTATATGCAAATACAAAAAAAACTCCGAATTAAATACATTTCTTCAAATAATTATTATATATATGGATTAAAAAAAAACTTACAATTTTAATGGGTTTTACTGGGAAACCACGTGACTCTCTGTTTCACATTCCAAAATCGCGCACGCGTATTCATAGAATACTCGTGCATTTCCCGCGCGTCCAGAACAAAGAAAATCAGACATCAACGCCTCAAATTTCAGTGTGAAATCAAGTAAGAAAGGTAAGATATCTTCACAATTTTACAACATTATATTTATAATTTATTTACTTGATATGTGATTGAGACGGACATGTTTTAAGATGCATACGGCGAGGCCCTATATGAATTTTTATCATAGTTTTGTGTGTTTTGACTGGGTTATGCATACATAATACATGTTTTTGTTGTTTCGTGCCTTTATGGGGTCTTTTCTCGTCGACCTGAATAATCAATTTTGCCTCGTTGGACCTACTGTTATTATATCTGTCTGTGAGTGGGCCTTAACCATGTACATTATGTGTTTGTGCCAATAAATTTGATTTGGTGACCCCCTCCTTTCTTAAAAGTAATAATGACCATTCATGAAAGTGTTGGCCAAACCTGAGGGATGTCCTAAAAGTCAGTTTTATTTAATTCCTGGCCAAACTTGGCTACATCAGGGATGTCCAAATCAGTTTTATTTAATCCCTATCAAGTAACCAAGACAATTATTCAGATTCTACACAATGAAAAGACAACATGAAAACATACTGTAACCAAATAAACTTAAAAAGTGTTAAATGTATACCAAAATAGACATAATGATACAGTAACATGTATTATTCACCGGTATTATTGATATACAGGTCAATGATACGTACGTTGACCATTTTTTCAATTCAAAGATTACAATTTACTGAAACGAAGAATGAGCAGGAATGACATAAACTTGACTACACTCCTACAAAATACCACATATCCAAGCCCCCCTTTACTGGGGAAAAATTTGGTGTGACATATAAAAGAATTATTGAAGCATGAACAAAGTGGACCCCCTCAGCCTGTCAGTGCACCCCTGTGGAAATATCTGCATCTATCACTATAGAGTACATAATATCTTCATTGTACATGTACATTGTATATATACCCTTCATATACATTACATTCACGCACCTACACATAGCTTCACTTGGGGATTTTATAGTACATGTACATGTTGATGCATATCAATTAAATATAATCATATGTATGTATGTATGTATGTCAGATGAGCTTCGTTCCTTTGGATTTGGAAAGGTAATCATTTGCCTTTGACCATTTCTTCAGCTGAGAAGTGAACTTGACTGCATTCTAGAAACATCACATTTATAAAATCAAATAGCAAACTGTTTTACATGTGTACATACTGTAACATGCATGTCTTAATGCAGTTACAAATTTAAGAAAAATGACAAACAATGTTACACATGATACACTTAACTTCATTCCTACAAGATATTTCATATCCCAGCCCTTCCCTCCTTTTTTTGAAAAATTTCAATTTGGTTGGATATATAAGAATAATTAAAACAACCAATTTAGTTGACCCCCCTAGTCTGTCAGTGGGCCCCTTTTTGAAATTACTGTATCTGTCACTTTAGAGTACATATCTTCAGTGTACATGTACATGTATAAATACTTTTCATAAATAAAATTTTCATCTGCACCATCAAAATTTTACACTTACATGTAGCTTCATGATGGGATTTTCTGAACGTGTACATGTAAATATAAATTAAATCTATCATATGTAATTATGTCAAAGAGCTTCGTTCCTTTGGATTTGGAAAGGTAATTATTTGCCTTTGACCATTTCTTATGCTGAGAAGTGAACTTGACTGCATTAAAAATCAACAGTTATTTTTAAACCAATTCAGTCCCCCACATCATATATCCCCTATTTTATCCACATGTACACTATATGTAACATGTTCTACATAATGTTCAGGTAACATTGTTTTTTCTTGAATTTGATCTTGCCTTCATATGCATTTAACTGTCCTATAACCTGTTGTACAATGTGTGCGCACTCCCAGCACTTGTTTGTCCATCTATCAACAATTTCTTGATGTAACAGCCAGGTAAAACACTCATGAACTATAGCTGTCTTGAAAAAGATTGATTCTTAAATTTAATACAGTTTCTGTCCATACATGTACATGTATGTAAATTTCAAGTACATTGTAAATCCATGCATTGAATTATTTTCATAAACCAGGATTTTTTGTTGACAGGGCCTTCTCATGCTGACTTGTTGTCCCCCACCACAACAGTCGCTGATAATGTGTTGGATGTGTTTTTGTGCAACTTGTTTTTTTTTCATAACAAATATCTTTTTATATGGTATGCAGCTTCAGGAAGGGTGTCATTTTATGGGATATGTTTTTTAGGATAAAAAATTCATATACATACATATATCATATACATGTAACAAGGTGGCTCCCGCAGGGTTAAAAACGACCTGAGGGCTTTTTTAGGGCGACTTCCAACCTATACTTCATAAAATCGACCTATGCCAAAAAAAACGACCTGCGATCTCCGTCAAAATATGCCTTTTAAATGCGACCTCAGGCCCCTTTTAAAAGCGACCTTGCGACCTGAGGAGGGCACCTTGCAGGAGCCCCAACATGCCAACCTAGAATTTTTTATGATGATAATACATGTACCCGTTGAAACAGTTTGGGAGGTACAATGTATATAGGTATCACCCTGTCTGTCTGTCCGTCTGTCCTCATACCTTGTAAGCGCAAATCATGATGGACATCCTAAACTGCTTGACACATTTTTATGAAATTTTGCACAAAGGAAGTAAATCATAGGAAGATGTGCCTAATAAAGAAATTTTGTCACTGTGAGATATATACATGTATCAGGGGATATAATTGGCTTTGAAAGAAATTATACATGTAACAGAAGGATTACAACAGCCCATTGTAAAAAAGATCTCAAGATTGACTAATACATATAAATATTTCTTGTTTGAAAAAAACAATGTAAAAAATTGAATAGAAATTAATACATTTACAAGTGTTTCGGCATCATGCTGCGCTCGGCGTAGCTTTTTATTTACCCATATATCATATTAGCTTTTTAGAAATGCATTTTTGCCCCCCCCTCCCCCCGTCTTGCAACTAAACATCTACTTCCTGTTTAACAAGCAGGCTTATATAACTAGATATTTAGATTTTTCCCACTCAGCGGGCCATGGACCTATAATCTGTTCTTCCATATATTTAAAGTACATGTACATGAATGTGTAAGGTTTTAAAAATAAAATGTAAATTTGGACATCTACATATACATATATTTTCACCAAATATTTCGTTATGTTTATAAGATCTCAATTTTTACATTTTAGGATTTCAAAGAAGGGTTCTACAAGTACAACCAAGAGACCTACTCAGAACTCTTATCAATAACTGACAACAAACTGGTAATTATGGAAGAGTTCCAATTGAATATGATGGAAGAGCTAAGCGAGTTCAACAATACTTTAGAGTATGAGAATGTTCTAAACAAAATTATAGGTGAGTTTAAGTGTGTTTTTATAACACATGGTTGACTTTAATTTGATGCAACTATTTCATTTTTAAGCCACATTTTCATGGAGTTTTGTTGCAAGTTTTTCAAGTTATTGTAACGTGTGAACTAAAAACTTTTCCTTGCAGTTACTAAATCAAAAGAATCGTATGCAGTAAATGTAAAATTCTATTGAAAAAATACTCAAATGTACACAGATTATTATCTCATTATCGTCTAGATTGTCATTGTATCATTTATTATATACATGTATATAATTTAATTTTTGATTTCAGAAAAGTATTATAAAGAAAATTGTTGGTGGGACAAAAGAAGGTCACATAAAGAATGTGATGAAAGGGTAAGTGTTACTGGTAATTTTTCTACAAATTTAACTCAAACATAAAAAGGAATTGTACATAATGGTAATAAATAAAAAAAATATACATGTAAAAAATGTATGTGGTAATGATTTCCTACATATCCATAGTCTTGTCCATGTATACAGACATTTCACAAATAACTCGAGGTTCAAAGAAATAGATTGAATAAATATCTATATCCAATATATATTGTACTAGGGTGTAAAGAAAACCAGAAGAAGCTTACTTAACTGTCAGAAAGCAGACGTGCCATATTAACATTTCTGTAGCCTATAGCTCCTTACATTTGCTTTCGCTTTCAACTTTTGACTCATATATTTGTTAATATTATTAGTAAATTAGATAATGCATACATTTATAGTGAAAACCTGCATGATTTTTTTTTGGCTCATAATATAATCATTGTCTTATGTTCATTATTTTGCTATCATGGTAATCAGTTAATCATTGACCTTGTTTAATTTTATGTGTGAAAGTGTTGTACACATACAACCCGTTCGATTTAACTATGGACTTTCGATTGTAGCGAAAAGGGAAGTGTGCAAACACAACAATGAAAATTTACGTCGTCATGAATAAGCCAATCGGTAACAAAAACCGCAAAACGTCACAGTAAGAAAAATCAACGTCAGCCGACTATTCATCAATATCCAATCAGATTTAATGTTTGCACGACCCATTCATTCAATCAATGTATTTTTATGTAATCAAATGTAACGATTTGTGGTTTTTGTTAACGTTTGGCTTTGTTCATGACGACGTAAATTTTCATTGTTGTGTTTGCACACTTCCCTTTACGCTACAATCGAAAGTCCATTGTTAAATCGGACGGGTTGTTTGCACCCTCCCGTAAAGATTCTTTCAGTGTTACACCCAATGGCAGACTATTGTTATTCTTTTTGACTTTGTTATTTTCTGCTAAAATTCTTATCTGATACATGTATTGTGACACCCAATTTAGCTTGCTGTACTACTTTTACAAAATTAAAAGATTATACACAAACAATATAATTATACTTTGATTTATTTTGATTTGTAATTTAGTTACAAAAAATGTAGCTCAAGCCCATCAATGGACCTTAGTCCATGTACCTTACAGATTTCTCAAGTACTGTTAATAATCTTCAATTCAAAGAATTTGCTTTTAGGAAGTTCATTATTTGAAATCAATATAAATTTCTTATTTCTTTAAATTCCTGGTTTTGTCATCTCCTGGACCCCCATAAAAATAAGACTTTATCTTTATATCAATATTAGATTGGGGTAAAAATGTTGTATTTATTGTGTGAGCAGCAAGGCAGTGGTGTTAATGTCACTGGCTTTGGAATTAAAAAAAAATCAAGTTTTTATTGTATAATTGGTGTGACATGTAAAGTTGTCATTTTTTTACAGGTGTTTTAATAAGGAGTTAATATTAGCCAAGATGAACGTCAAAGGAAAAACAACAAAATTTGATTTGCAACAACTACCCTTTGCAAGACAATAAAAAGGTAAATATAAGTAATGAAACATGACCATGTGCTTTTGAATATACAAACCGAGTACGCAATCTTAAAAAATATCTTCGTCAGACATAGGTCGTCAAAATGGAATCTTTTGTCAGACCTATTTTTTTTACTGGTCCTATCTATTACAACTTTCTAAAAAAAATACTAAAATCTACCAGACATAGTTTAAAATGCCAGACCTGCTTTAACTTTATCAGTCAGGTCTGATATGTCTGACACATTTTGGGAACTCTGTACAAATGTATAGATATACACGTATCTAACAAAAATATTAAACATTAATATTTTGTGAATTTTTGTATTCCCTTCAAAGTGTAAGGTACATGTATGCCACTGTCGTGACTTTGAATGTATATGGTAGGAATATTCTAGAGAACAGATTTTATCATAATTGTTTCTTTAATTCTTTAAAATTTTATCAGCCTTATACCGTATAGCGGGTAAATTTCGCGATTTCATACCAAATGACCAAGTTGTTATATAAGCGGACATTTATTTTCGCGATTTAATAATATTCTCAGTACATATTTATGTTGATTCTATTTTACACGGGTTCTTAATTTTGCGATAAAGTAATGGTCGCGAATATAGCGAAAATTAGAACCTCGCGAAAATTTCCCTCTATAGGGTATATATTAGAGATATATTGATTTCTTATAGAAGCATATTTAATGGGGTAACATTTTTTTCTTGCAGAAGTAATTATTCAAGTTCATCCAACAGCCACTGTTGCTATTATTGAGGATGAAATGAGTCATTTTATGAAATATGCTTGAGTGGTAGACCGAAAAAAGTAACACTGATCAACCAGAATAACAGTCAGAGGAAATTGTGCAACCTCAATATTCCAATGAGAGTGAAGAACAATGTTGTTGGAGATTAAGGACTTCGTTTATAACCAGCTACAATTTTGTAATTTCTATGCCCAATTTAAAAATAGATGTACTTGTTAATAATAATAAGAAATTGTACATATATAATGTAAGGTTAACATGAAGTTTCTTTTCTTTTTGAATTTGAGTTTGATCATTTGTCATTATTTATTGAAAATATTTTGATTTATTAAGAAGTACAGACAGTAAAGCCATTAATCACAAGTTAGATAGAGAAAAACATGTGGAGCACAAACATTGTATTCCCCACAGAAAGGGTCTATTGATTTTTTTGAATTATTATATTATTGCATCACCATCCCTTTATTAGGACAGCACACTTTACAAGGCATAAAATTTACAGCTTATGGCCAAATGACTTGAGTATTAAGTGTTTATTGAGAAATGGGACCATATGCATCAGTTTATTTTCTTATAAAAGAACTTTTTTTAAAGAAATGTATGCAAAGATTTAATTGTGTAACCCCGACAGCCAGAGACGTTAGTATTTATGAACTCATTCTTAATTCCATGGACAGATTATACATGTACATATAATTTTTATGGACAAAACCTTTTGTACAATGTAAATGAATGTATAAATATATGTTTGATAAACTTTTACTTGAATTGTGTCTTTATTGATATATATGTCCTGTAAATCAGAGATAGATAGGTTTTGCTTTCTTTGCAGAGGAGTTTACTCTCAATGTTTCAAGTTGTATGAGTATCTTTATATCAGAAGGTTGAATAAACTTGCTCCTTATCATCATCTGACCTTGAGATTGTTTTTTCCAATTGAGTGACTGATCATTTTCAATACATTACAATAGCAGTATAAAAGTTTTATAAGAACTTTTTATTTCTCAGGAACAAGTTTGATGATCATAAAATTTTGTGGGCTTTTTCATTTGTGCTTTATTAGTACATTTACCTCATCTTGAAACCTGGAATTGTATAGGTGGTTCAGGAGGAGTTTTGGATTTTGTTGAGACATCCATCAGTGTTAATTTTTTTGTAAATGTTTGTTGAAAACTTTTTAATAAAAGTGGGACCGTTTCCAGTATCTTCAATATGAGTGCCTCATAATTAAAATTGTTGGTTCATTGTTATATTTTTTACCAGAAAGATGCATGATAGGCTCTGGATTGGTAATCTTTAAACTATGTCGGTCATGGACTTAAAACAACATTAATAGTCAATGTTGAAACAACATCAATTGTCAACGTTGAAATAACATCGATTATCAACGTTGAAACAACGTTAAGTGATCAACGTTGAGACAACGTCAGTTTTCAACGTTGCTGCAACTTTCACATGCAACCTAAAATCAACGTTGATTCAACGTACTGTCATGTTGAAGTTCAACGTTGATTAAACGTTGAAAAAACGTTGAAGTGCCTGCTGGGTAATCACATGTTACTGATTAATTATGAAAGCTTGACCAGCTGGACGGCAATATGAAATAGTAACCCTGTTTAAGACAGCAGGCGTGAAAAAGATACCCTGTTAAAGACAACTTGATTACAAAAACATGACCCTTTCCTGCGGCACACTCATTCCATCTAAATAATAGGAAGTAACCCCCCCCCCCCCCCCCCGGGATTCAATCGTCTGCAGCATGTGCACTCATGCCAAGAACCTAATGAGGCTCATAAAACGAAGCTAACTTCCCTATAATTACATGAATTATAACATGTATATATCAAATAAAAGTGTTGCAAAGGCCACTCACTCAATCGTCTATGTGCCCTAATGAGGCTCACAGGGCGAAGCTAACTTCCCTCAAATCATTAAAAGTTTTTCACAAATTTTGCATTGCTGATAGTTTAATGGTGATCCGTTATGCAAATCACTTTATCAATACATATATAGCCTTTCGTTGCTTTGTTGAGAGTTAATGATGTATTTGACACATTTTGTTATTCTGAAAATCAAAACGCAATAAGAGCAAATCAAAGTTTAACAGATTAGACAATGAAAATGTCAAATAGTCAAAGTTATTGAAATTACAGTGTAGTAAAAAGTACAGAGGTATTTAAAAATTCATTACGTTTATTATATTGCTAAACAGTTTGCACCTATTTCCCCGCATCTTTGGTTCGAAAAAAATGTCTGCAGGTTGTTTAATTTCCATAATTTGTTGACAGGTAACGATTTCAACTGTGAAATTCAAAAACAAAAAAACAAGTTTTCCTCCGTTTTATTCCTCCGTTTTCACATGTCATGTATATTTTGACTATTCATTTTAATACTAAATTGTCAAATACTATACACGACCAATTTGCCAAGCCAATGGTCTGACATTCATAATTGCTCACGTAACAATAATAATTATTATATAGATATACTATGAAATATCGTAATTTCCGAGTTACACAAATTTCTAGATTTTCAGAGCAAAGCTCTATGACAAACGTGATGACTTCAACTTTCCAATAGTTAACTTTCCCTTTCTGTGTAGCAACATTCCGTCCGCTCCAGCATATGGAGTTTACGTATCACAATTGATTCGTTATTCCAGAGCATGTGGGGAGTACAACGACTTCCTTGATAGAGCTACACGGCTGACAAGCAAATTGTTAACACAGGGGTACGTTGCTCCCAGGTTGTTGTCATCACTCAAGAAATTTTACGGGCGACATCATGTGCTTGTATGCAAATACGGGATTTCTATCTCTCAGATGAGCACAGATGTTGGTTTGACATAGAGTTTTGTAATGTCATCCTTTCCGGATTTGACCAACACTTAATCGATCTTTGGCAACGTGACGGGTGTGCTATAGCAAGCAGGAACTGCTTACTCTTCCGGAGCACCTGAGTTCACTCTCGTTTCGACTTGAGTTCGCGTTGCTGAATGCGGTTTTGTTGTTATGTGTGTGTGTTTTATGTTGTTATGTGGTTTGTTTTGTTGTGATGATTTTTTGTCTGCCGGTTTTGTCTTTGTCTTCACGGTTTAATGATACTGATTACCCCTTTGGTACACCTTTGCTTCTAGGACTTAATTATCCCGTGAGAATTAAATTAGCCCTTTTAAAGATTCCCCCAAAAATAAGTAGCAGGATACGCAATGCAAAAATCATGTCGATTATTTATTTCGTTTATTATAATTTATTATCAAAATCTATATTTTGATGATTGATATGTCACGTTAATCCCCTTTAAATATGATCATGTATGTCTTGGCAGTATTATTTTTTATATATATAAGAAGGGCCTGGGTGTCATGTGGTTTGAGGCTCTAAAAACAGTATCATATACGATCAAAAGGCTAAATATATAATGTAAGTACTAGAGATAAAGAACAATCTGTTCTTTACAAATTAAATGGAATAACAAGACACATCATGTTTTTGGTATGCATCAATACATACACTTATTTATTTTTTGATCATTTGAAAGGCAAATAATCTACAAATCATCAATTGCCAGTTTCGAAATTATAATATGTATTAGAAAGGAAATGATTTACTTTTTGCTTTGGTTGAAGCTTACTATGAATACAATAAAATCGCATTACAGGTTAATAGGTACTCATAAAAAAACTATCAAAGTGTATAAATAATCAATACACACATTTAAGATGCTAATACATGTATAGAACTGTAAATTCGAAAAAGCTAATAGCGGTCACTATTGATTGTTTTTGACATGGTCAATGAATTGCAAAAGAACTTGTAATACTGAAATGTTTTTTTTTTTTGAAAATTCAGCGTTTCATTTTTTTTCCTTCTGTACATGTTTTTATTTTACTAGACTCGACAAAATATATGTACCTGCGTTTGCAGTTCTTAAAAAATGCGTAATTCAGCTTTACCAAAACGAGACTTAATGGTGCATGCGGAATTGTAGTTACCATTGTGGAGGAACAAACATTATGATTATCCCAGTATCATTATAACTTAATTGTGGTAATATTTGTTTCTTACAAAAAAAAAAGAGAGATGATTACTTTTATTTATTTTTTTTGTAATTCATTGACAGTCTTTAAAACCTATACAAGAAAAAAAGAAATATACATGTTCTCGCCGAATTAAATTGAATATACCTTTTTTGCTGTTAGCGGAAACCCTCAAAGTATGGTCTGATCCAAAGAAAGGTTACAGAATGACCGTCAATAAAATTATCAACTACACCTAAATGGCATATCTGCATGATCTTTTAATCCTTGATGTAATAGACGTCAACCAAGAAGTAGTATTATGTACTTGAATTAAATAATTTAAAAATTGTATTTTATAACAAAACGCTTTATTTAAAAAAAAAGAAATTGTTGTAACAAAAATGGCTTCAGGAATAGCTACGATTTTGACCGATGCATTTAAAATTGCTCACTGACTTTATTTATTTTGTCAAAACTGAGTGAGTTTGTCAAGTTAAAACGATTTTACTCGTTACACACCAAATCACAAAACTTTTAGACGGAGAAATGGTCAACTTTATTAATATTTACGTGCACAAATTGCAATAAAGGTTTATGACTCTTGACACAGCAAGTATAATATGCACAACAATAAGCATTTAACCGAATACGACATTTGGTCTAAATTTTTAATTACAATTTATTGCCGTAATCCCTTGATTGTTATTAGATTTATAACATGCGCATCTGTGCCCAATGAACAAAGCTCACTATAGTTTCCGGTGTTTATTTTTATATTTTTGTTCGAATTTGTTTTGCTTATCGTAATATGATTTGTAAATGTTTAATGCAAATCACCTTATGAGTACATATTTAGCTTATGGATGTATTGTTAAGAGTTAATGATGTATATTTGACACGTTTTGTTATTCTGAAAATTGTAAATCAAAGTTTAAAAAAACCCTGAGCATGATTTATTAAAATTCAAGTGCAGTATTAGTACAGAGTACAAAAGTGTTGCAATTGTCACTCAATCAATCGTCTTTAGCATGTGAACTTTTTACAAGTACCTTATAATGAGCCTGTTTTATTGCCAGCTTTTTTACTAAAGGTGCAGGGGCAGGGTCTAGGATGGAGCTGAGTCACCTCTTAGTTGGACTCATTTTGGTAGGTTTTGAAGCATTCCTAAATTTGTTTTTCATTTTAATGCAAAAGAGGGTGCGAATGCAGTACAGAGTACAAAAGTGTTGCAATTGTCACTCAATCAATCGTCTTTAGCATGTGAACTTTTTACAAGTACCTTATAATGAGCCTGTTTTATTGCCAGCTTTTTTACTAAAGGTGCAGGGGCAGGGTCTAGGATGGAGCTGAGTCACCTCTTAGTTGGACTCATTTTGGTAGGTTTTGAAGCATTCCTAAATTTGTTTTTCATTTTAATGCAAAAGAGGGTGCGAATGCACCTCCTTCCGATGGCCTTGTAAGCGAAGCTAACTTCTCTCTAATATTTAATGTTGTTCGCAAATTTCGCTTTGCTACTAGCATTATGATGATTCTTTATGCTAATCACTTTAACAATACATATTTACATTTTGGTTGCTTTATTGGAAGTTAATGATGTATATTTAACACATAATCAAAAAGCAATAACAGTTAACCAAAGTTTTTTTTAAACAATGAAGATGTGACAAACTAAGGCATATTTATTGAAAATACAGTGTAATTAATAGCGAAGAGGTTTGTAACAACCTATTGCAATAGATATTATCTCTATTATCTCTTCTCTATTATCTCTAAAGATAGGATTATTATACCTCTTAACTGTTTGCACTCCTAAACCCTTCAATGTATTCACACTTCCTTGGTTCTACTATGATACAGGTTAAAGCTGATAAGCTCCCGTAGATAAAGTAACTTTCTTATATATATATATATGTTACCTCATATTTTAATTAAAGCAAGAACTCATTATCTTTATATAACAGCAAGGAATGCAAGCTTTTGCAAGATTTTGTAAAAGGAAAGCACCTGCAAATAGAACAAGGAAGTGATTTTATCGAAAACCATATATGGTAAAATAGACGATTGTTTCGGACGTCGTAGAAGCCGCATTTAAAGAATTTCTACTTTCATTTTCGATTGTAAAGAAAACATACAAATTTGCTTTCTGTGGCAGACAAAGTAAATGTAATGACTGTAGAGAATCAAGTACTGGTGATATTTAGTCAGAGGTTACTATCCTAGTACCCACTGACCCAATGTCATCTCTCTATCTATCACCTCGAATTTGACCCAGGTGGTCATCTCAGTACAAAAATTTACGATAAACGAGACGATTTTAATTTTCAAATTATTAATTTTCTTAATCTACAGAGTAATATACCAACTTCTCCTGCATACGGTGTTTATATTTCACAACTTATTCGATATGCCAGAGCTTGCACACATTTCACAGATTTCTTTATCAGACACCGATTTCTTCGTGACCGACTTTTGGAGCAGGGCTATAAGAAAGTACGTCTCATACGATCACTAAAAAAATTCTGTCTTCGTTATCAGCCACTAGTAGAAAAGTTCAAAATTGAGTTAAAAGATATGGTAGTTAATTGTTTTAATTAGTGTTTGACTGGTCTTTTGTACTAAGATGATCACCTCAATATCCCTATTGTGTCTTACAACTATGTTGTGTTCTATGGTCATTACCGGATCCTAAGATCGCAATGGAAGAGGGAGGTTTGGCGCCATAAAACCTGGTTTAACCCACCATTTCGTTTGAAATGCCTGTACCAAGTCAGGACCATTGCGATCCACCAATTCTCCGGTATGACTGATTCGTTTTTGTCATTTTCTCTGGACTATGAGCTTGATCATTCAAGTTCGGTAGTTTTGTTATTACCTTTATTTGACCTTAACCAAAAGTATACTGAGTCACTCGTGAGAAAATATAGGTCAAGGTCACTTAATTTTTGTTCTGATGCTGACTGCCATCAAAGATGTACATGTACCCACTGACCAAATATCCTCCCTCTATGATGTTAAGTTCCTAAGTTACCATTACGTACGAACGAACCAAACACGTTACCCTCTCTCCAACTCCGTGCGGCTCGGGGATAATAATCGAGTCTGTTCCTTTTTAAATCTTCAATTGATATTGTAAAAAAGCGAATAGATATGTGGTGATAGTCAGTAATATCACCCGCAAATAATTATTAAATGAGGAAGCGGTGTGTCCACACCAAGTCCAAATGTGATAACTATTTTACATCCCAGCCTTAAAAATATGTCATGTAAAAGTTAAATACAGACATTTAAATACATATAATTCTGTGCGTTTAGAATCAAATAGAAAACGTTTTTATACTATGTAATATAGAGTATCCTTATAAGGCCCCTTCAATATTCTTAATGTACAAATGTTTGCACTTGTTTTCATCAGTTTCGTGGTCTATTTTATATGAGGATAGACTTGAAATGAGGACGACCCAAGTACAAATCCCCATTGGAACTTTATTATTTGGAATCTTAAAAACAACTTGGTTGTTTATTTTATAATTTTCCTATACATGTCCAACATGGTGGACATTTCTCGAAAAAATGTGCTTTGGAAACAAAGGAAAAGAAACAATAGAGTTGAAAAGATAGAACAGGGTATTACGAGGGATGATCCGGCTCAGATCACCCCTGTTAGGACAAAGGAGCTTAGATGTAACTTCGAATTTCGATAAGTATTGAAATGAATTGAATGGACAGGTGAACAGAGTTGAAATTATTAAATCATCTGTACCATGGATTTGTACCAACCAGAGTAATTTTTACATTCTTACAAGTTTAAGGACACTGCTGCTTGTTTAGAAATGAGCACAGCTGAGCTGAGGTCTATTCTTTGGCCAACCGGAACTCAAATGAGTCTGAGATACAGTGAAAAAAGAATTACAATGTACATCAAAGTTCCTACAATAAATTTTGCTATGCAAACGCTACATCCAGAATATGAAGAGCATTTAACAATAAAGCGAAAATTACCGAATTTATGATCAACCCACAAGTGTATCATGGGTAGGCAGAAACCTAGGGTTTTGACAATTAAAAGGATAATTATAGTTTTGTTGTGTTCTTCAACAAAAAATGTTGATACCGGAGCGGGCTTATCTTTTGAAAGAGAGTAATCATGTAAAACACAACATTAATTACCTACAAAGCATATATTTGGTTGAAATTGTTATTTCACTTATACATTGAGATATTGTCAATGCAAACAAAATGTTTTTTCAGATATATGCATATACAACTTTATGATTTTAATATCTATTGTTTTATGTATATTGCAATGTAAAGTGTCAGTAGACAACTTAAATCAGATCGAAAAAAAATCAACCAACTCTAAGGAGCATCCCCTTTAAAAATATAATACATACGCGCGCGCGTTAAAAAAATGTACTGTTCGATGGCAAAATTTTCGCATTTATACCATACTGTCATGACTGTGTGTTCTTTTGCAAAGGGCTACCCTAAGGATTATCCAGTTAAGCCTTTGTGAAAACTATCTGAGCATCGGTATATTATGTATTGCCGCAATAAGCAAAATAAGGCATGTCGATTTTATGGTCATTCCCTTATTGCTTAATAATAATAATACGATATGCCATAACAGTAATATGTAATTAATTTAGAGCAAATAAGGGAGCTATTTCATTAAAAATTCATTGTCCAAGTAGTCGATAAATGTAATAAACTGGATTAATATTTATCTAGAAAAAGCTCAGTTTGATATGAAAACAACAAAAATGATATATCACACTAGGTAAACGCTGTCCGCGAGAGCAAAGATATTTCGCGTTTTCACTGTACGGATATTTCGGGTTATTGTTGACATTGGACACCAGGACTAAAACCGGCGTTTATATTAACTATATGAAGCATGAAATTGTATATGCTGTTCCTATGTCTTTGTTAAAGATGAATTTCCATCTCCTCTAAGTTTTAATGATTTTTTTGGTGCTTTATCGACAATATTGTTAAATTTTTAGCAGAGGTATGCATTTTAAATAATTTACGAGAATTTACCCTTTTTCCAAATATTTTTTAATGAACGGAGATTCAAAACACTTCAAAAAAGGATTACTGTTTATACAAAATGCAATTACACCCTTTCTTCCTTATTATACATCGTAGAAAATGCTCGTAACAGAAAACCTACTGTACTGATATTTCCTGTTCCGATTTGCCTGTCAAAATCTTACTGATATTCTGTGTTCTTGAAAATTTGAATCGTATATTAAAAAACAGACTTCGAGTTGCAAGATTGACTTACTTTCATTTATACATGCAAGGCAATGTAACTTGTAACATATACTACATCCTGTTTTCCGAATGGTCGAGTTGGGGTATCCATAGCACGACTTGGTGCAACCCCTTGTTACACAATACAATCATGTTACAGACAGATAGCTATAGGCAAGACAAATAGTAATTATTCTAATAGTTTACCTTTGTTTGTCCTCCGCCGCAACGCGGGGCGGGGACATAAAAATGCCGGGCGTCTGTTCGTTCGTGTGTGCGTGCGTGCGTGCGTCTGTCCGTCACAAATTTTTTTCGTAAAAGTTTTCTCAGCAACTATTAATCATAGGCTTTTGATATTTGGTATGCAGTTTCAGGTAGGGTCCTACATGTATACGATGAGGTTCGTTTTCAGATCCGTCGCTCATCTACTTCCTGTTTAACGAGCCGACTTAGATTTTCCCCCACTCAACGGGTGGGGACCTAGTATCTGTTCTTGTTTTGTAATGGATATTGATACATCTGTTTTTTAATTAAAGAACATTGTAATCTAAATTATACCCAAAAAACTACTGGATAATCGACTGGTATGTACTTTCTTCTAAACCCAATGACACGATTAATACTACAGTCACGTGCATAAACAAACAAAATGAAATTCATGTTCAAACCATTTCATTCATTAGTTAAAAATTCCCCCCCCCCATAAGAATATTTCTTGATCTACCTAAATGTACTTCAACATTGTTCTATGGGGAATTTGTTGTTATGGAATCTGCTTATGCAAATGCGCGACTTCGACTCAAGATGTAGCACATATGCCTCTGGTGTCGGTCCCTAATTTCAATAAATGCGTGGTATAAATCCGTGTGTGATAGGCCTGCACCAGTGCTAAGCTTCTCGTAGAAGTCCAGTTACAGAGCACTTAAAACCTGACGACGGGTCAGATCGCTTAATCTGCAGAGCGACTGGGTTGTGTGCCCAAGGTGGTTGAGTGGGATAACCCTGTCACAATGAATGCCGGAATTGTCAGGCTATAATGCGGAAACCCTGACAGCTAACATAGTGGTACTCAGTGTAACCGGGGGAAAATGTCACATTCCTCGCACCTTAAAGAACCATACTGCAGGACTGAATAAGAGTAGGACCCATATGATCCCCTGCAGTAGGATAAATTGCCAGATTCAACCCATTCCTCCTTTTTTTTCAGTGACAGTTAAAACTATATTCACCCATAGGTGTTGCGTCTCTACTTCATCATCATTTGATGGAAAAATGTGGAATAAGTATACGCGACACAACTTACAATATAAACGGCAGTTTATGTTCACTTTATCACCCTTTTCATGTTGTTCTCTCTGATTGCCGAGTCGATTTCGTGCTGCTTGAGATTAAAGCCATAACTCTCTTACCTTATTGGTATGGTATAAAATATTTCTATCTGTGGACTCTGTAGCATCACGATAGGGATTCATTAAATGCAGCAGCTTAATTGTAAAAGAAGGCATTTTGACGTATTTTGGCACTTATTTAAGAATATCTTAAAGGTGATACTTTTAGATTGGTTATTTCTTTTGATTTGGATTTAACATAACACTTGATTTTCAAAGAGGGATCTGTTTTCTTCTTTTTTAAAATATTTAAATAAGAATATGATACCCGAAATAACAGTACAATGTTGATAGATTAATACACGAAATAACAGTACAGAATGATTTCATGAATACAGAATAACAGTACAGTCAATATTTTTAGATTGTTGAATTTCAGTAAATGATCTATTAGATTAGCAATTTTATGAATTATACCGACGAAAGATTTTATTAACATTCATTTACACTAGCTTTTCCTTCAAACCCGTATATTTTTTCATATCTAATAACTGTGTTTCCACTGTTTGTCTAGTAATTATGCTTTATTGGTTATTTTTCTTTTGTTTTATGCTGATTTTTTCAAAGATTAACTAGATATGTCCAAGACAAATATTCAATGATTTAAATTTTTACAACAAGCAGTATTAAAAAGGTAAAAACTCACGAAAATGACATGTTTAATGAACCACCCATGCTAGTAGACCAAACAACATGAAATATCAGTACAGAAAAAACGCGAAATATCATTTCTCTCGCGGACAGCATTTACCTAGTGTGTATATGTATCACAAAAAGATCTTTTGAGGACCAATTCGAGACTTTCTATGGTTTTTTATGCACTTATTATTTTTTTGTTTTCATTAGTAATAGCAAAACTTAGAAACAGACAATTAGAATGCCTACTATGAATTACAAGAAATGAGAGTGAAAAAAACCTCTTCATTGTTAAAAAGCTTTTCTCCCACTCATTTAGACGGTATCCAAGTGGTAAAAAATGCACGCTAAAATTTTATCACCGGGCGGTTGTTTAAATTCATCGAGAGTTTTCCCGATTTTTGACGTTTTCCTAAAGCTTTCATTAGAGAAACAGGTTCTCCTGCAGAAAATTGATTTCTCCGCTCGTCCAGTATCGCATGTTAAAAAAATTAAATAACTTCATGTGTTTATGGATAAAAAACAAAATGTGCTGCTGTAAACAATTGCATTTTAAACGATTGTTTCATTTGACATTTTCGTCAGCTTTCTTCTACACAATTAAAGTTTTTTTTAACTATAGAGAAGATACTTAAGTATGATAATCCCAACACGTAAGATTCAAATGCAGTTCGGAAATTGTTCTCACTGGCGGCAAACTAAAGTTGCGTCGTTAAAATTACACTACGCGAGAAATCTGGGTTAAAATATCCTGTAATACCAAATGTTTATATTACATCGAACAAGGGGCAGCAATTTAAATCCGATGAATTTACACCATTTTGTTGTTGTTGATTCATTTTAATTAAGAAATCGTAAAAATAATTGTCTTTGAATTTAAAAACCCGTTCTCCAGTGTAAAATTACTTTGAATCCATAGCCTTTACAACCAGGGCCCGTGCCAATAACAAGGATATTCCTATATATAATGGTCTTAGGACCGTCTTTAAATACATGTAACTGGTGTGCAATAATTTTCATAAACAACTTCATACATGTAGCATATTAAAATGCATAATATGCTTATACATTTACAAAATAATGTGTGAACCATTAAAACTGTAATTATATCTTATTTTCGTTTGTAGTTGGTTAGTTTGGTTGTTTTTGTTTTATTAACTGAAATGTGAATAATGTAAAAAAAAATTGCTAACTTCAATACTATAAATTTTACACATGATGCACATAGTAACGTTCATTTATAAAAGAGAAATTTTTTAAAAGAGGTATTTAAAATGAAAATGAACGAAAGCGCTTCGTAAACCTCAATATAAGAAATTACTAGTAGCACACACATTTTTAGCTTGAAGGTTGTTTTAAAATTCGTTTTGATATCTGGCATCAACCTGTCATGCCTGTGTCAAGGTACAATAAACCTATTGAACCATCCTTGTTAATTTAAAAATATCTAAAATCTTAGCTTCTTCCTACATCGGGAATAGATTGATCTTTAATGGGTCGTAATTTAAGCTGTATATTTTATACGGAAAATTCGATTGCGTACAAAGAAGCAGAATGAATTTGAATCAAAACAGAAAATTAATGTAAACACGAAAATTATAAAAGATTAATTCTCAAAACTAGAGCGACTCTTATACATGTAAGTCTTGAATAGACTTAACACGCGTCGGGTGTAACAAAATTTATAGCCTGAAACTTTGGTGTACATTTGACATCAAATATGACCAGCAACAGGAGAATTCAACTTTTACAGACTTAGAAATTCATTTTATTTTCTAGGAGGTATTTTAAGTAGAAGGATGTTTGCTTTTCTTGGCTTTCCAGCCACGCCACACATAGTGCAAAAAAGGTAAGTATAGGGGAGTAAGCATTAATAAACTGTGTCAGTATAGACCAAACATCCGTACAGTCAAGATTTTCACAAAAAATGGACCCCTATTATGAGTAAACGATAGATACAATGATTTGTAAATATTACAGTCTAAGGACTCTTTCTCTGAATACCTTATTCGGTCTGGTGTAATTTGCCCGTTATCTAAGATAGTACATTGTAGCTACAAGAGCCATATTTTTATCGTTTATTCCCTTATTTCAATACGTTAGGATAATCCTTATTAATTAGGATGGTCTTAAGTCAACTAGATTGTTGTCCGAAATTTTGGTCACATTTTAGGACTCATCTCAAATTAAGACCCTTTTGTTGCTTCGTCCAAAGACTCATCCATATCTAAAGACGGTCCAAAGACATGCCTCAATCCTAAGATGGCTTCGTTGACATTGCCCCAGGTGATGAGTTAGAAAACCGACAGAACAATAACGGACATGGACATGGTCTGAATCTCTCTTTAGAAAATCAAATCAAAGTTTTTGTTAACAAAGATCACTAGGGTTTGGAATAAAAAATAAATTTAAAAATCGTAAAATATCAACATGCTATTGTAAGCAATAAAAGCAACTACATATGTAAGCTAAAAACTTTTCTATTAAAATAAACATCACTTACCGTTCGACGCTAACTGAAGATAGATTCAGAATAGAAGCCACAGCAGTCAACATCTCCACAAATTCCACTATTTTACAGATTGCAGATCCTAAAGACCAGTCACTGATAGTATAACCAACTGTCTGGTAAGGTACACAAACTAACAGAAAGAGTATGTCTGCCACGGCTAAACTAACCATAAAGTTTTTGGTAACACTTCTGGTTTTTCTGTCGCCG
Source organism: Arcuatula senhousia (assembly GCA_963971305.1). NCBI lineage: Eukaryota > Metazoa > Mollusca > Bivalvia > Mytilida > Mytilidae > Arcuatula > Arcuatula senhousia. The sequence goes on along the minus strand of OZ020303.1, from coordinate 40,504,080 downwards.
AATACCGCAAATATAACCAATGCATTTCCTATTAATCCTACTAAAAATGCAAAACTATATATTGTTATCGTTGGTATGAAGTGTGGTGTTCGTATCCAAGGTTTCTTTAAATTATCTATGTCCCCATCGTAATGGAACATGTACGAAAAATTTCCAAAATCCAAATAATCATCACCACCTTCTTCGGCGTCCCAAATAGAATAATTCGACATTGCCGGTTAAAAAAATTTTCTTGTTACGTTTGAAATTTTTTTCCTTAATATAATAGTAAATTGGTAATCAAATGTCGTTTTTAACTTCATATTTTGGCATCTAATGGTCTTTCACAGCTTTACCTTAACTGAAGATAGATATACTTTTCTTGTTCTAATCCGATGTCTTTTACTCTGTCTCTATTTCCCAATGAACAGTCACGGTCTTATGTAGGCTTATAGAATAGTAAAATGTTCTATTGATTAATTGAACAACTTAGAAGGAAACATCGAGGCGACTTATGATGTCCAATACATTAGTTTTCTTTTCATTCATAAAAATTATAATATACGTAAATTGAAATTATTTTGGTAACCAGATATTTCCGACGGACAACATATTGTATTATATTTATTTATGATATTGGCCATAAAATTTCAGGAAAACATTCATCGTACAACTTGTATAGAAATAAAAAAAATATATAATAATCATTTAGAAATGACTGTTCCATCCTCGGAAACCCAGCGGTTCTTCTCTCGCCTACTCTTTCATCACAATGAGTAAGCGAGAGAAGAAACCCTGGGTTTCCGAGGATGTGACTGTTCATTTCCAGGTTAATTTTGAAAAGGACTTTCGACGAGCTTACATTGAGTCGAAAGTGTTTTCAAATAATGCTGACATTTTGTGTCGGTTACCAAGTAATATAATGGTTTACCGTATCTTAATCAGTATCACTTGTCATTTGAGAAAAAAAAATGTCTTGGACAACAAAATCTTGAACCCGACAAAAATTTTTCGTACGAATTGACAGCCTGATGTCATTTTTTCTGTAATAGTTCATTGGCAGTTCAGTTCTGTCTTACACGAAAACCGTATGATTCTGATGACATCAAGGCTTATCAGGCTTGTAGGAAAAATGATTACGTTCGATTTTGTTTTATATATGTAACATGTGTAATAATATTGCCAAACACAATTTTTGGTGTAGTTTTTACTTTGATCTATATAATATATCCAAAATATGTAACTTGAACAAAAGTGATAAAATTTCATGTCAAAAATTTTTAACTGATAAATGGTACATATATCATTATGAATGTTAAAATTATATATAGATATTCATCTTATAACATGTATAAAGCAGATGATAAATAAGATGAGTTAGTTTATTGGTACAATGTACATGAAAGGATGATCATGAATTGAAACAAACGGGGACACACGACCACGGAGAGTTTTGACTGCCTGGGAAGAACGTGGTGGGTAGGGACCCGCATTTTATTAATCTGCTTGGGGACCCTGGAGGTTCTAATTTTATCGAGACCCCAGGTTTTTAAAATTTCGAGGCACGTGACATTTTTCTCAACACGGCGCACCAAGATGGTGTGCGGTCAGGATTTCCGAGTTACAGCCTGACGACCCTGAAATCATTATGATGGGTCTTTATAAACATTTTCAAACCATATGTATCAATGTTAGGACGAAACTTAAACGGCTCTTGCCAGAGACCTTATTTCTAGTGGTGAGCAATCTGGGTTAGAATGAAAAGTAGGAAATGACTTAAACTAGTACAAACTGGTAGAAATAGCAGTTAAAGGGGCATAGTTCATAAACGCAATTTCAGACGATTTAGCCCTAATAATGAATTTGGTAGATCTCAGTGAATTGCATAATTTTTTTTCTTCTATAGCACTATTACCTATCGTTAGGTGAGCAAAATATTGACAAGAGAACACACAATAATACTCGGTTTTAATTGACAAGGCACCGGAACTGCCTTTAGTACAAATACATTCAATCCGAAAAAAAAATGTCTGAAATTAAAATACCAAAGGCAACATCAACCTTCAGACAATTGACACATATAAAAAAAACACGGATGACCCGAGTCGAATTGGCACAAGCTATATTTCTGTCTTTTATTTCTTTTGAAATGCTTGTACCAAGTCAGGACCATTGCGGTCTTCAATTTTTCCGGTATGTCTTCTTTGTCTTGTCTAGTCTTATGTACATTTGAGATTGATTCTCTAAGTTCGGTAATTTTTTTATTACCTTTATATAGAGAAAAAAAATGTTCATTAATTGGACATATTAAAATCAAATATCGACAATAAAGTTTGAATTTGAACTAGATTGTGGCTCTAATCATTAAAGACCTCTTCATTTAATAATCTGAACTAGAATACTGACAAAGTCAGAAAGGGCCCTGCGGCAAAAAATCTAAGTGTTTTCAAAACGAACTTTTTATTATAACCAATAAGGCATGTTTCATGGAATGTGTATGAAACTTCAGAGCTGTATTGTTAATAGCCTTTGAGTTTTAGTGTTCACAAAGTCCAATTCTCAAAATCTGTGATTTTCGATAAAAAATGAGAAGTTTTTTTTCAAAAATAATAAACAGATTTGCACGAAATTTTAATATGCAAATCATGACATGCTACTTAGCAGCTGTACAAAGTTTCAGAACTGTATTGTTAACAGTTTTTGAGTTCAAGTGTTCACAAAGTCCTATTCTCAAAATCTGTGATTTTCGATAAAAAATGAAGTTTTTTCCGACAATATCAAACAGATTTACACGAAATTTAAATATGCAAATAATGACATGCTACTTAGCAGTTGTACAAAGTTTCAGAACTGTATTGTTAACAGTTTTTGAGTTTTAGTGTTCACAAAGTCCAATTCTCAAAATCTGTGATTTTCGATAAAAAATGAAGTTTTTTCCCAAAAATATTTCATATTTTTGCATGAAATTTTAATATGCAAATTATGACATGCTACTTAGTACCTGTACAAAATTTCAGAACTGTGGTAATAATAGTTTTTGAGTTTTAGTGTTCACAAGAATTGTTGACGGACGAACAGACGGACAAATTGAAAACTATAGGGCGTCCGCATCTTCGATGCGGGGCCCTAATGTTGAAGAAAAAGTAGCTTATTTGTTAAACCGCTCAACACCATTGCAAGCAAATAAACTAGGATCCTTTATAAAAAAAAGTCTTTTGAACTAAGGACAGGGGACCCTAAATTTGTCTTCACTTGTAACTATATATTATTGTGTGCTTTCTAAAGTTTCTAGTTTTATGCCTGTGTATGTTTATGTGTCACAAATTGTATAAAAGATTCGTATTCGTATAAACTAGACCATGAAAACGATGATAATCTCCTAAATGTAAAATATTTAAAAAAAAAATATATATTAGTACACTGTGAATAAAACCCAATAATTTAAAAAGATAATTAATGTACATAGTGTAATATTCACTCGCGATGTTAACAATATTTCATCATATTAGAGAAGTTCTCTTTCTTTTAAAAAAAAATAATTAATGCTATTCTTTACGAGTGTATACGCGAAAAATAATTTAAATAATCATGCTAATAATGCTCTATATATAGATGGCGCACCTATGGTTCCATCTGATTCGCATGCCATTTAATTTATTCCGCAATTCCGGCCTATAATGCAAAAACTTAAAAAAAAACTGATTTTAATGGAACTTTATAGGATATTGTAATATACCATAAGAGGAGGAAGCCTTAAAAATTTTATTCGATTTTGAGGTAAATCCCATTAAGGTCAAGATCACTGCAGCAAAAAAAAAAATGAAAATTTCTTACTTAATTAATTAACCATACTCAAAAAGTGAACCGAATTTAATGAACCTTTAGGATATTGTTCCATAATTTAAAAGGAGGAACCCTATTGATTGAGGGGTAATTCAAGGTCAAGGTAAACTTCCCTTTCTTGTGTAGCAATATTCCGTCAGCTCCAGCTTATGGAGTTTACGTATCTCAATTGATTCGTTACTCCAGAGCGTGCGGGACTTACATCGATTTCCTTAGCAGAGCGACACGTCTGACGCAAAAATTGCTCACACAGGGTTATGTTGCTCCTCGGTTGCTGTCTTTACTCAAGAAATTTTACGGAAGACATCATGCACTTATAGACAAATATGGGATTTCGATCTCTCAGATGAGTGCAGATGTTGGTTTGTCATAGGGTGTTGTTTTGTCTGCCTTTACTGGATTTGACACGCTGAATGGACTATTGGCAACGCGACGGGTGTGCTATAGCAAGCAGGAACTGCTACTCTTCCGGAGCACCTGAGTTCACTCTTGTTTCGACTGGAGTTCGCGTTGTTGATTGATATTCAGTTGTTTTGTGTTTCCATGTTTTACGTGTTGTCTGTTTTTGTCCCGTTCTTGTTTGTGTTTACTGGTTTAGTCTCTGCCCTTTCGGACTTTTGACATTCGGATACCCCATTGGTACCTCTGCTTCTTTCGTAGAAGCAGAACAAATCAGAAAGTTTATAAAAAAAAGGTTCCAGACAATTACTCAATTTTTAAGAAACTTTGGGATTTTACAAGAGAAGGAACCCTATAGTGATTTATGTTTTTTTTATCATCAAATGGGGTTAAAAAATTTGCCCACAAACCTCTTATTTTCTTTTTATCAATTATGACTGAAATATGTCAAAAAGAAGTGATAAACCAAGTTTCAATAAATCCTATTTATTGTCCACGCCCGAACGCGACAGTGGGACTTAGTAAATGGTCTTCGTCCGTCCGTGCAACACTTTTTTTGAGTGCAACTCTTCTTGGACTTCTCAACAGATTTTGTCATAATATTTAGGTGATCATATAAATGATATCGACTTTGTTCATTTAAGGTCAGTGAGCGCAAATCCTCTAAGACCGCTCAATGGAGTTCGATGAAATTTTGTAGGATTGCTCGTCGATCATATCGCACTGCCATTTTGACTTGAAAAAAATATAGGAGCACTTGGAATTTATCGAGTTTGTTCATTTAAGGTCAAAGGAACACTTTGGCCTACTTCGATTTGTCCAACTCGGGTAACCCGAGGTTGATTTTATTATCAATTCTACGCATGCGTCGACTCTTTTACAATCGAAGTAGAAACTCGACATTAGAGTTACCCACTATTATATTTGGATATTAGTTTCAATGGAAAAAATGTACAGTTATATATCGAGTTTTTCGTTAAAAAAAAGGATACTATATTGGCATCTCCAGTGTAAAAAAATCCATTTCAGGTGAAGTGTTATTAATCTACCGGAACATTGGAACAGAAATGGTCTTTACTATTTAATAGAGGTATTTCTATATATTTTCTATTTTTGCAAGTACGATCATTTCATTTTTACAAACAACATCGGAAACAGTGGCGGATCCGCAAATTCTGAAAAAAAGGGGGCCCACTGACTGGCCTAAGAGGGGGCCCCGCTTTCGTCACGCTTCAATGATTTTTTATATAATCAACCAAATTTTTTCGCCAAAAGGGTGGCGGGCCCCAAGGCCCCTCCCCTGGAATCGCCTATGGGAAAAGAGTAGACTCGGCTAGTTATCGGTTAATTTAACAAGCTAGCATTGGCTGCCAGAAACATAAAAAAGTGGATAGGTGTCATAAAATGTATTCATTCGATTGTTTATCATGGACAAGATGAAAAACAGTTTTAATTTTACCTATAAACATACACCGCTGCAGCATTGCATCAAAAGCATTGCAATTTCTGCAAATGTGTTCATAATTTATTAATTTCAACAATGGTGGATGCACTCGTATAAATTTTAATCTATTCTTTTTATTATATTTTATTTATAATTTGTGTTTTTAATGTTTTTTAATCTATAATAACTGCTGACTTGATAATAAATATACAAATCATTTGTTAAAAATTCCATAAGTTCTCTGGACGCCATCTTGCAACTCGACTAAACCTGCTCAGAGGCAGGGTCGATATCGAGTTGACTCGGGTCGGGTTCAAAGGTCAAACTCGGGTACTTCGATTGACACTCGAGTAACTCGAGAAACCCGAGTTGGACAAATCGAAGTAGGCCTTTGTGAGCGCAACCTAGGTTTGTGTGTCATGTTATGTAGTTGATCATATGGCACTGCCACTTTGATTCGACAAATTTCACAGGAGTCATGGGACTTTATCGACTTTGTTCATTTTAGGTAAAAACAAAACTTTGTTCATTTTAGGTCAAAGGAACACTTTGTGAGCGCAACTCCTCAGAGACCGCGTTGAACGGATTTTGATGAACTTTTGTAGAATTGTTTGTCATGATATTTAGTTAATCATAATGCAACGCAATTTCGATAATCATAATGCAACGCAATTTCGATTCAACAAATTCAAAATGAGTTATTGGACTTTATCGACTTCGTTCATTTTATAGCCATAGGTACACTTTGTGAGCGTGGACTTGATGAAATTTTGTAGGATCGTTTGTCATGATATATAGGTAATCATATCGCAATGCAATATTAATTCTTCATTTTTTAGTAAATTGTCAACCGCTTCATTCACGTAAAAGACCCCTTTGTGGACCGCCAAATAGTGCACCACATAGGCTAAATTTTCCGTCCCTACCCACCTTTTCCTCTTTTCCTGTGGTTCTTCAAAATTTACCGGACCGTTGTACCCCACCCCACCCCACCCCCATATTTCTTTTATCATTTCATGTTCATTGTATCATCCTTTTCATGTTCATCGCCTGTAAATAACCTATATAGCGTTGCACGGGCGTCAAACACCAACTCACTCACTCGCTCACGCGAGGGGTGGGACTTTGGCTACGCGTAGCAATTTTGATATGTTTTTGTAACAGCTAAAAAATGCTAATACTTAACCCATGAAAAAGTCGGAGAAAACCTTTTTCTGCCATACATCTTGAAAATGAGGTCATGGACCTTTAATGATTGATCATTAATTTGCCTATTTGATTGTATTACTTTTTATTTAGAACATCAAACCTTTTATTTTCAATAATCATGATAATACATGTAGTAGATAAAAACCTTGCTTAAAATTATTCAAAATTAAACAACAGTGAACATAATGTTACGAAGGGACATTTTCAACAAAGACCTTTTTGTACTATTACATCGACTGTTAGAATTGTTGCAGAATACAAAGAAGGGTAACCCTATAACAACTTAAACTTGATTTAACTGAAAAATCAACGACGTTTAAAAACGGTAAGATAAATTGTCAATTCCTACCCATCACTCCTTTTTCCGGTGGCCGTCAAAACTCTCCTCCCGATTGACCCCCTACAATTCATTATAATGTTTGGAAATAAAGCAATTAATAACTATCACAAAACACAACACGATTGTGAGACAAAAAAGGATAGTGAGGTGGTCGTCTGAAAATGAACATAGAATAAGGATATGAAAAGTGAAACGAGCATATGACAGAATAAAATAAACCAGCTTCGGTTGCCACTAGAAAATGCAGAATAAGTAAGAGTGAGTGAGTTAGTGTTTTACGCCCGAACAACGCTATCTGGGTTATTTACAGGCGATGAACACAATGAACATGAAATGATGATGATAAAAGAAATATGAGGTTGGTACCGGTAAATTTTGAAGAACTACCAAAAAAGGGGAGAGGTGGGAAAGGGCGGAAAATTTAGCATTTGTGGTGCACGACTTGGCGGTCCACAAAAGGGTATTTTACGTGCATGAATCGTGTCACTCTCCACACACGTTGGCCCACTATGGTCAGCGGTCCGAATAAGTAAGAGAGTCGAACAAATAATTAAACTTGAAAACTTACCACGGCTTTATACCAACCAATAACCTGAGGCGCAGGTTTCATTCGCTTGTATTTAGATTACAAAATCTATTCGAACACACATTATCTTTTTGTGACTTGCTTATTACCTTAAAGACATTATAATATAGCATAAGAAATCAGAGATCCTAGTTTTTAATTATTTTTTCAGACATAAGTCAATATCCGGATTACAGTTAGCATCGACTGAACGTAAAATAAATCCATATCTATTCATTTTCTATGGAGTTTTTTTTTTCGTTAAAGCAGCAAAAAATCAATTAAATACAATAAATACCTCGATGAAATCTCAATTCACTTTTAAACAAACCAACTGGTATATTCTAAACAAGGGTTAATTTGTAATATGTAGCTGTCCGACGGACCTACAAAAAAGAGGAACGTTACAATCTATCTTGCATAAGCTAAAGTTGAAACGGAGAAATCTGTTACAAAACATTTTCCCATTTATTATAAAATCTTAAAACAATGGACATTGATAACAGTGATAATTGTGGTTGACCTGCTGATGAGAGACTCGGTGGAACTCATATCGTTTAGCAATGTACTAATTTCAAAATCAACCCCTATCGTAGCCAAGAAATGTTACCAAAAAATCCCTTTTTACCCTTGAAATAGTCGGTTTTGAAAAAAAAGGAAATAGATGACACAATGACCTGAAAAGGAGAGGCACAATTTACTCATAATATTATTGTCAAAGCCATGTCAAAATTTGAATAAAATTCTTTGGAAGAGGCTGACATTTTGGTTGATTTTTAGTCGAGTTTCAATGAGGTTGTACTCTGGTATTGTTATGATGATGGCGGGTGGGAGGGCGTGCAGGTGGGCGAAAAGGTTTCCGGACCATAACTCAAGAAAAAGTTGTGAACCGATTGCAATAAAACTTTAGGATATTTTTACATACCATAAGAGGAGGAATCCTTATAAAAAACGTTAGAAAATTTCAAAATTAGCTGTTTCCGTACCATAACTCTAAAAATTGTCACCTGCTTTTAATGAAACTTTGGGATATTGTTACATACCATGAAAAGAGGAACCTTATTGATTTTGGGGTAAATCTGTTCAAGGTCAATGTCACAGCGGGAGAAAAGTGTTAGAAAATTATGAAATTTAAAACAAGAGGCTCACAGGAGCCTGAATCGCTCACCTTGTCTTGATGTCAACCCTATGAAGAAATTTGTATAGCTAAATGAGCAGGAAAAAGCTTTTCTCTATATGCAATAGTTTTCATCTAAATAAACAAAAAATATTATATTCAACTTTTAAGGGGCTGTAATCCCTATAAGAGGTTATCTGAAACTTCGACCCTATGGAGTCTTTAAAAAGCTAAATGAGCTGAACATTTAAGTAAGCAACAGCTTTTCTCTATCTGCAATAGTTTTCATTCTATATGCCAAAAACACTTTTTTTTTGGCTTTTAAGGGGTTATAACTCCTATAAGGGGTCATCTGACAACTTCGACCCTATGAAGATTGTTAAGGGACTGTAACCCCTGTAAGGGATTACCTGACAACTTAGACCCTATGAAGACTTTTGTAGAGCTTGATGAGCTGAACATTTAAGCAAACAACAGCTTTTCTCTATTTGCAATAGTTTTCATTTTACAGGCCAAAAAACTATTTTTTTGGCTTTAAGGGGCTGTAACCCCTATTAGGGCTCATCTGACAACTTCAACCCTATGGAGACTTTTGTAGAGCTAAATGAGCTGAACTTTTTAGCAAGCATACGCTTTTCTCTTTTGCAATAGTTTTCATTCTATAAGCCAAAAACATGAAAAAACCGCTATTTTTCACCTTTAAGGGATCATCTGATAACTTTGACCAAAAAAGAAACTTTTGTAGAACTTTTAATACTGAAGCAGTAGGGGGGCATCAGAGTTCATCTATCTCTTATACTTTTTTATTTTAAGCCAAAACTTAGTCTGACCCCCCTGGTATATTTTTAGTAACAGCGGCCATGTTTATGACGAAACACAAGTTTGGTGCAGGACACCCTAAGGATCATTCATACTAAGTTTCATTAAATTCTATTCAGTAGTTTCAGAGGAGAAGATGTTTGAAAAATTGTTAACGGACGACAGACGACGACGGACGCCAAGTGATGGCAATAGCTCATATGGACCTTCGATCCAGATGAGCAAAAAAGTGGTTTCTGGATGTCAATTACTCAAAATGTTTGCAACCAATTTTTAAGAAATTTTGGGGTTTTCAACCAATTTAAAGAAACTTTGGGTTTCAATCAATTTGTAGACACTTTGGGATATTGTTAACCATTAAAGATGGAGCCCTATAGGGACTTTGGGGAATTTCCACTCAAGATTTAGGTCAGTAAAATTTTTAGTAAAATTCTCAAATAAGTGACTTCTTCACAATAACTCTATTTGATGAAAAAAGTGTTGAGGTTCTGAATTTGTGACACATGCAGTGTGTATGTTAACATTTTGTTGAGGGGAAAATATACCAAGGTTAATCTGCAAGTCATGTTGTATATTCTGCTTAAAGTTGAGGAAATGAGTCCTAGAGATGGACATGTTTCTACTTGGGCTATAAAAATCGGCGATGACTGGCTAACATCTCTCTGGTGAACGTTGAGACATCATAATTGAAGCGCCGACTTGTTGATCTTTGGTAGATGGCTGTTTGATTTTCAATAGAACAATTTCATGTTTTGACCTTGTGGTATTCTTGTTCGATAGTCTCTGTCTTTTATGAGTTTCACCCGCTGAATTTCTTGTTGCCGCTTTCCTTTGACGTTTAGGAGGCTTCATAACGAATTCTTGGCAATCGAAGATAGACTTTGATTTTTACAATAAATTTTGGTGCGACCTTCTCACTAAAGCGTTTCTGTTCACTTAGGTGATATGATTATGACGTCCTAATAATGTCAAATGGCCATGAACTTTGCAATGTATATAATTCTTGAAAAAACGCCCAATTGATTTCCGGAAAATCTCTTTTATTGAATTGGTTTATCGTATAAGACAATAAACCCGATTATTTTCATTTTATTCAGACCTTTGGCCTATTGCAAAACAGCAAGCAGCGCCTTCTGGCCTCGTTAAATTCTGCTGATGGTTTTCCGTTGTGTTTTTTCGAAACTACCGCTTCTCATGTAAAATGTGACGTCGCGTACACTAATTCCTCATTTCATTATTTTCCAAAGTTCCATGGGTCACAGAAAGGTTGCAATAGACCAAATAGTACTATAATGATTATTCCTTTTAATATTATTTTAGTTCAAAATATAAAAATGTTTTGTTGCCATTTTGCCTTAATTGTACAAAATAATGCTTAAGTGTTATTAAATAAAGAACTCGTCAATTCGACTTGTTTAAAATGGACCTATTTTCTATTTTAAGCGTATTGGCAGTACTAAGGGTACCAGTCTTGTAAAAGATTTTTATTTCCTGTCAAAACATGGATGCCAATAATGTAGTCCCTATTTTTCTCCGCACCCAATATTTGAAAAAGTACATTTTTTTACATTGATTTTAAAAGATATATAATTATTTTATTTGAAAAAAAAATCGGCATCATTTGAGATAAGCAAACATGTAGGGATATGCTGTTTACTCTGGGTGGTGCGGCTAAAGATAAGCAGTGAAATGAAATTTAAGTGGAAAACATATGACTTTCACTTTGAGGTTAGTTATCTTGAATAACTTCGTGGCGTCATATGTTTTTTTGGCATGAAATTATTTTTTCATCTTTTCCAAAGTACAGCATATGCTTGAGTGAGTGAGTGAGTTGGTGTTTAACGCCCGTGCAACGCTATATAGGTTATTTACAGGCGATGAACATGAAAAGGATGATACAATGAACATGAAACGATGATGATAAATGAAATATGGGGGTGGGGTGGGACACAAAGGACCGGAACATTTTGAACCTATATAGCGTTGCACGGGCGTAAAACACCAACTCATTCACTCACTAAAATTTATCTAAACCGTTAGGTTCTTCCTACCCCAGACAAAGGTGGATCATCTTAGTAATAATTTGGTTCCTCAGTTTGGTACATGTATTTTTGTTTTAACTGTTCTATGCTCTTCATAATCATATAGTGTTTGGCATTTTCAATAGTTTTGGTAGAGCGCCTCTGATGAGTCTTGAATAGACGAAACGCGCGTCAGGCGTAGCAAAATTTATTGTGTGGAACTTCTCAATAAGCAAATTATAAAACCAAACAAATTCATAAAATGTTCATAGGGTCGAAGTTGTCAGATGACCCCTTATAGGGGTTACAGCCCCTTGAAGGCGTAAAATAGTGTTTTTGGCCTGTAGAATAAAAACTATTGCAGATAGAGAAAATCTGTTGCTTCCTCAAATGATCAGCTCATTTAGCTCTACATAAGTTTTCATAGGGTCAACGTTGTCAGATGACCCTTTATAGGGGTTACAGCCCCTTAAAGGCGAAAAATAGTGTTTTTGGCCTATAGAATGAAAACTATTGCAGATAGAGAAAAGCTGTTGCTGATGAGTCTTGAATAGACGAAACGCGCGTCAGGCGTAGCAAAATTTATTGTCTGGAACTTTGCTGTCATTAGTATTTCGAACACACGTGAAGGTTAGCACTGCTGGTGGAGTTTAGATTCCCCGAGGTTAGCCCGCTCCGGCACCAACACTTTTGAGTTGGAGAATACATCAAAGCTTTAAATTATCCGTCTAAATTTCAAAATTGTCTAAACCCTAAGGTTCTTCCTACCCCAGACATAGGTTGAATATCTTAGTAATAATTTGGTTACCCTGTTTGGTATTTTTGTTTATACTGTTCATGCTCTTCATATTCATACAGTGTTTGGCATTTTCAATATTTTTGGTAGAGCGCCTCTGATGAGTCTTGAATAGACGAAACGCGCGTCAGGCGTAGCAAAATTTATTGTCTGGAACTTTGCTGTCATTAGTATTGCTTAAATGATCAACTCATTTAGCTCTACAAAAGTCTTCATAGGGTCAAAGTTGTCAGATGACCCCTTATAGGGGTTACAGACCCTTAAAGGCATAAAATAGTGTTTTTGGCCTGTAGAATGAAAACTATTGCATATAGAGAAAGCTGTTGCTTGCTTAAATGATCAACTCATTTAGCTCTACAAAAGTGTTCATAGGATCAAAGTTGTCAGATGACCCCTTATAGGGGTTACAGCCCCTTAAAGGCTAAAAATAGTGTTTTGGCCTGTAGAATGAAAACTATTGCAGATAGAGAAAAGCTGTTGCTTGCTTAAATGTTCAGCTCATTTAGCTCAACAAAAGCATTCATAGGGTTGAAGTTTTCAGATGACCCCTTTTAGGGATTACAGCCCCTAAATTAACATGTTTTCATGTTTTGGGGTTTACAATAAAAACTATTATAGCAGAAAAAGAAAATTGGTTGCTTGCTTTAATGTTCAGTTCATTAAGCTCTCAACAAAGGTCTCTAGAGTCAGAGTTGTCAGACGGCCCTTAAAATAACATGTTACACATTTTTGACTACAGAATTTAAACTATTGCTAAAAGAGAAAAAGCTGTTGCTTGCTTAAATGTTCAGCTTATTTAGTTTTACAAAGTTTTTCATAGGGTTGACATCAAGACCAGGTGAGCGTTTCAGGCTCCTGGGAGCCTCTTGTTTTTCTTCATATAGATGTATTTATAGTTATAGTCAAACATACATTATATACAGTTCAAGTTACATTTGTCGTAAGAAACACGACTATTTTCACTATTGTGTTGAAGAACACATCAAAGCCTTAAATTACCCGTTTAAATTTCAAAATTGTCTAAACCCTAAGGCTCTTCCTTCCCCAGACATAGGTTGATCATCTTAGTAATAATTTGGTTTCCCAGTTTGATATTTTTGGTTTAATGTTCTATGCTCTTCATAATCATATAGTGTTTGGCATTTTCAATATTTTTGGTAGAGCGCCTCTGATGAGTCTTGAATAGACGAAACGTGCGTCAGGCGTAGCAAAATTTATTGTCTGGAACTTTGTTGTCATTTGTATTTCAAACACACGTGAAGGTTAGCACTGCTGGTGGAGTTTTAATTCCCCGAAGTTAGCCTGCTTCGGCACCATCACTTTTGTGTTGGAGAACACATCAAAGCTTTAAATTACCCGCTTAAATTTCAAAATTGTCTAAACCCTAAGGCTCTTCCTTCCCATGACATAGGTTGATCATCTTAGTAATAATTTGGTTTCCCAGTTTGATATTTTTGGTTTAATGTTCTATGCTCTTCATAATCATATAGTGTTTGGCATTTTCAATATTTTGGTAGAACGCCTCTGATGGGTCTTGAATAGACGAAACGCGCGTCAGGCGTAGCAAAATTTATTGTCTGGAACTTTGTTGTCATTTGTATTTCAAGTAAAACTTTTTATTTACATGTTTGAATGACAAAATTCGAAATAAATCTTAAAGAGTACCACGCCATTTCGTTTTGTAGGTAATGACAAAAGTTAGTTAGTTAGTTAGTTATTGCTTTACTCCCAAGCAGCACGATTTCGGCTATATCCGGGAGATGAACATGAAAGTGATGATACAATGAACATGAAATGATGATGAAGTGGAGGAAATAGGGACACAAGGCCAATCGGGTAGGAGATTTTTGACTGCCACTGTAAAAAGGAGTGATGGGTAGGGACGGGAAATTTAGCCTCCTGCATGGGGATTCTACGGGTCCTAATCTTACCGAGACCTGCAGCAGGGTTCTTTAACGTGCGAGGAACGTGACATTTTTCCCAACACGGTGCACCACTATGGTTTGCGGTCAGGTTTTCCGCATTATCGCCTGACGACCCCGCATCTCTCGATGTCAGGGCTGCCCCATTCAACCACCTGGGGCACACATCCCAGTCGCTTTGTGGGCAAAGCGGCCTGACCCCGATGTCAGGTTTCTGAGCGCTCTTTAGTGGACTTTACCGACAAGCTTAGCGCTGCTGAATTTGTAACATAATTAATTTTATCTTATTACTAGTATCTTTTTGTGTCATGTATGTGTAACACGATTCTGGAGTATCTCAAATTTCATCATGGCTGAAATTTTATCATATTAGAAACATCTGTAAAATAACAGAGTTCATCCACACCTGAAAGCCGTCTAATTCGTTAGTACAAAAATGATATTGTTAACGGCTTAATTTTTTAAATATAGGCGTTAAGTTGTAAAATACAATGGCATGTACGTTACCAGCATTTTTCCCTAAACTATACTCATGGGAATAAAGAATGGGTTGGTTTGTCATAGGGTTTTGTTTTGTCTTCCTTTACCGGATTTGACACGCTGAATGGACTATTGGCAACGCGACGGGTGTGCTATAGCAAGCAGGAACTGCTTACTCGTCCGGAGCACCTGAGTTTCGACTGGAGTTCGCGTTGTTGATTGATATTCAGTATTTTGTGTTTCCATGTTTTACATGTTGTCTGTTTTTGTCCCGTCCCGTTCTTGTTGGTGTTTACTGGTTTTGTCTCTGGCCCTTTCGGACTTTTGACATTCGGATACCCCATTGGTACCTCTGCTTCTTTTAGACCATGTAGTTAAGAAGTAAATATTCTAAATCTCAAGCAGAGCGAATTCATACATTTAGGAGATGAACAAATGAACAAAGTGAGATCATTCGGTTAACATTTTTAATTTATTGAAATTAAATGTCAATTAATCTTAAAGTTCATGTATTTGCATTTGCTAAATTCATATTCATCATCAATAGGTCATGAACTTTTAAATTATTCTGTAAACATTTTACCAGCTTTATTTTACATGCTAGTATTTTAACCTAGATAACTTGTATCGTCAGATTAAAAAAAAAATGGTGTTTCAGCAAAACCCTCCCATATCCCATACCTTCTGAATTGAACAATTTTCTGCTCTTGAGATCTGTATGTAGAATGTAAGTAACTGTCTCCATGTATTAAATATATATGTTATAATTTTGATAACATTCTGCCTACCCTAGACATAGGTTTTTCTTAGTCATAATTTGGTTTCTCGTTCGACATTTTTTGGTATTATTGATCTATACTCTTCATATTAATATAATGATTGGCATTTTCAACTTTTGATAGAGCGCCTCTGGTGAGTCTTGAATAGACGAAATGCGCGTCAGGCGTAGCATAATTTATTGTCTGGAACTTTGTTGTAATAAATATTTGAACTTTCGATGAATTTTAAAAAATTAGTTCTTCTGACTGGAAGAACCTTCTGTAAACTTAGATTGTGGGCTGTGTCGCGTACACTTTTCCACATCTCATTATTTTCTATTTCGTCTTTGGTTTTTGAAATACGTTTATAGCGTATAATGGGACTTTGATCGAACACTTGGGTATTACTTAGATGTGCTGACTAGATCAACCTTCAAAGCAGTGGGCTTTCACCAATACAGGGGTTTTGTAGTTGATAAAGAACTGTATATGGCTGAAGCTGTGGATAGCTGCGCAGCTTCAAATGTTTTATACTGACTCGACATCCTTCAGTGACCAAGCGTCAACGAGTTGTAAATGTTGACAATAATGTTGTTCCATGCCAAATAAGCAGCCAAAACTAATTTGTTTCGTTAATTATGTTATTTGCGCAAATATAACATTAGCCTTGTGGGGAAAACAATGGATAAAAGTTGACCAAACATCGCAATTTTATTTCAAACTAAATGGTATGAAACTTGGTAAAGCATTATTTAAACTTAGTAAAACAATTTGAAACTTGGTTAAGCAATTTGAAACATGGCAAAAGCAATTCGAAACTTTGTAAAACATTTTTTTTAATTGGTAAAAATGTACAAGTCCAAAGCAAATATATAATAATGCTTCTGCATGGTATATAGATGAATGGGTCTGCATGGAGTATGGATGAATGGGTAAGGGTCGTTCGGTTGTAGCTTCTACAGAAGATCCGAAAGTCATATTCAAATCGAAACCTGTAGCAATGTTTGTGTTTTACGGGGAACGTGGCATGTCTTCCCCGCCCGTATGTAAACAATGGTTTGTAGTCGATCATGTTTTCTCCTGTATTTCCTAATTATAACGACCACGCCTTGCAGGTTTACAGGGTAGCCACATTTTAACAACATAAGGCACACCACATCCGAGTTGGTTTACCCTCCTATAAATAGAGTACTCAGCGCCTTTCAGCAATTTTTTATGGATAGGCCTAATGCTGCGATATTACTCTTTTATCAACAAGGGCTTATATAGAAGCTTAAGATATTTTGTACTGTGGCGGATCCAGATATTTTCAAAAGGGAGGGCGCGCAATTAAAAAAAATCTCCTGGGACCTCTTGTGTCATATACAGATCCTAACCAAATTTTCCTGTCAAATGGGAGAGTGCGCGCCCGGCATGCCGGTCCTTACTCCGCTTGTGTTGTATCACTACTTGAATATCTCAATACACTTTTTTTTACAAAAAGAATTGTTTGTACTTAATATAACGCATACATCAGTACAAGTGTACTCTTACATTATATGTTGTCTAATAAGAACGGTTAACCGACATTTATACTCAAAATAAATATAAAAAGTACATTTCAAATTCAAAAATGAAATTTGCACGGGAAGGACTTTGACAAACGTGGAAATATATTATCATCACAGGCCATATAGAAACTTCCAAATGATGACAAATTTATGTTTCTTTTAAACACAACGTTGAACAATTAAAGTAATTGAGAAGACATCAAGTTAAATTGAAATTATCTAATGAAATTTTAACAAGTGATATTACATAACCGGAATTCGTGATTTGCCTTAAAATTAAAATAAAAATCGGTCATGAGAACGGACTGCACTTTCTCCAATTCCGTCGATCTACTATCTTGATTTACTCGCAAAGTTTACGTTTAAATCAGTTTTTCTTTTTACATATTTATATTTATGATCAACACAACTAAGTTCATGCAATAGGCTACACTTCATTGGTATCTAGTTTAACACAAAGTTTTTAGGATGCAAATAGATATTCAACAGCCAATGCTGGAAAAACTTATGTTTGACGAAATGGTTTGTTATTGTTTTGATGAGTGCTTAGCTGGTTGATATACTCAGATGTCCACCTCAATATCCCTATTATGTCTCGCAGCCGTATTATGGTTTGTGTTACATTTACTTCCGGTTCCTAAGATTGCATTGAAAGAAAAAGGTTTTGCGCAATAAAATCTGGTTTTACTTACTATTTCTTTTGAAATACGTCCCGTGCGGGGCCCGGGTGGCGAATAGGCCCGCAGCAGAGCCTAGCTTGTCGTAAGAGGCGACTAAGGGTCTTGGGATTCTGACGTCGGGTCAGTGCTCAGCCCACAGAGCGACCAAGTGTGTACCCTAGGTGGCTGAATAGGGTGGCCCTCGTCCGCGGGGGTTGTCAGGTCTATAATACGGAAACCCTGACCGCCGACCATAGTGGGCCAACGTGTGTGGAGAGTGCCACGCTTCATGCACGTAAAAGACCCCTTTGTGGACCGCCCAGTAGTGCACCACATAGGCTAAATTTTCCGCCCCTACCCACTTCTCCCCTTTTCCTGTGGTTCTTTAAAATTTACCGGTCCTTTGTTTCCCATCCCACCCCCATATTTCATTTATCATCATCGTTTCATGTTCGTCCCGTGCGGGGCCCGGGTGGCGAATAGGCCCGCAGCAGAGCCTAGCTTGTCGTAAGAGGCGACTAAGGGTCTTGGGATTCTGACGTCGGGTCAGTGCTCAGCCCACAGAGCGACCAAGTGTGTACCCTAGGTGGCTGAATGTGGTAGCCCTCGTCCGCGGGGGTTGTCAGGTCTATAATACGGAAACTCTGACCGCCGACCATAGTGGGCCAACGTGTGTGGAGAATGCCACGCTTCATGCACGTAAAAGACCCCTTTGTGGACCGCCAAGTAGTGCACCACATAGGCTAAATTTTCCGCCCCTACCCACTTCTCCCCTTTTCCTGTGGTTCTTCAAAATTTACCGTCCCTATGTTTCCCACCTCATCCCATATTTCATTTATCATCATCATTTCATGCTCATTGTATCATCCTTTTCATGTTCATCGCCTGTAAATAACCTATATAGCGTTGCACGGGCGTAAAACACCAACTCACTCACTCACTCACGTTTCATGTTCATTTTATCACCCTTTTCATGTTCATCGCCTGTAAATAACCTATATAGCGTTGCACGGGCGTAAAACACCAACTCACTCACTCACTCACTCTTTTGAAATACCCGAACCAAGTCAGGACCATTGTGGCGTTTTGTCAGAATGGGTAAAAGCTGTGAGGTCATTGGTTTTGAAGAGAATCAATTCTTTGAAAGGTTAATGAGCATTAAGGCAACATCCATTTTCAGCAACGCTGATGCTGCCAAAACATTGTCCACCTTACATGACACAATATGTTGTTGTACCTGCAGACAAAGCACCAAATAACATCATTTTTGTGTGCAAGAAACACTATATTGACTGTTTGACAGCTGTATTGGGGTTGGTTGTACCAGCAATAGCACCACATATTCGGCTACAACACTGACTAAGGAATAAATCATTGACAATCACAAATCTGTCATTTCCTCCTTCAGTCTTTCTGTTAGTGGCAATAATGCTGACATTCCATCCCTTTATTGGATTCCTAAATTACATAAAAGTCCATACAAACAGCGCTTCATTGCAGGGTCGTCCAAATGTACAACTAAGCCTCTTTCAGTTCTGTTGACTTCAATACTCACGGCAATAAAATCCGGCCTCCAGAAATATTACGATTGTTGTTATTCTAGAAATGGTGTCAATCAAATGTGGATTCTGAAGAATTCGAAAGAACTGATTGAGATTCTTAACTCTAAATCAGTTTCATCTTGTAACAGCATCAAAACATTCGATTTCTCCACACTTTACACCTTATTCCACATGAACAACTAAAATCGCGATTTGCACAGCTGATTAAGCGCAGCTTTTTAAAAAAGAATGGAAAACGCAGGTACAAATATCTAGTAGTCGATTATACCAAGACTTACTTTGTCATCAATGAGTCTAAGAAAAAGAACAAATTTACAGAAGACCAAATAATCGACATGCTCAACTTTCTTATTGACAACATATTTGTTCAGTTTGGTGGACATGTTTTTTTTAGCAAACAATAGGGATTCCAATGGGCACTAATTGTGCAACTTTGCTTGCTGATTTGTTTCTTCAGTCATATGAAGCAGACTTTTTTCAATCTCTTCTAGACAAAAAAGACTGTAGACTAGCTCTCTCATTCAACATCACGTTCCGTTATATTGATGATGTCCTTTCACTAAACAATTCTCGATTTAGGAAGTGCCTGTACCAAGTCAGGACCATTGCGATCTTTAATTCTTCTGGTTTGTGTTTCACTCAAATAAAAATTACAACAAATTTCCATAAAAGCTTCTGTATTTTTTTCATGTTAATTTTCATATCCTACATGTCCTATTAGTTCGATTTATAAAACCTAATTCCAAGAAAATTTTACAGTGTCACACTATTTTACGTAATTAACTATATATTATGGGTTAAGCAAATTTTACAGTGTCACACTAATCTTTGTAACTATATATACTTTGGACCCGAAGATTGCAATGGAAGAGGGTGGTTTGGTGCCATAAAACCTGGTTTAACCCACCATTTCGTTTGAAATGCCTGTACCAAGTCAGGACCATTGCGATCCACCAATTCTCCGGTATGACTGATTCGTTTTTGTCATTTTCTCTGGACTATGAGATTGATCATTCAAGTTCGGTAGTTTTGTTACTACCTTTATTTGGTGACTTTATCCATCTCATATATCCCCAGGAGCTTGAGATAAAGGACACAACGGATTCTAGGAAGTCTGCTTCATATTTAGATCTACATATCGAGATTGACTCTCAAGGAAGAATTTCAACAAGGCTCTATGACAAACATGATGACTTCAACTTTCCAATCGTCAACTTTCCCTTCTTGTGTAGCAACATTCCGTCCGCTCCAGCTCATGGAGTTAACGTATCTCAATTGATTCGTTACTCCAGAGCGTGCGGGACGACACGTCTGACTCAAAAATTGCTCACACAGGGTTATGTTGCTCCTCGGTTGCTGTCTTCACCTAAGAAATTTTACGGAAGACATCATGCACTTATAGACAAATATGGGATTTCGATCTCTCAGATGAGTGCAGATGTCGGTTTGTCATAGGGTTTGGTTTTGTCTTCCTTTACCGGATTTGACACGCTGAATTGACTATTGGCAACGCGACGGATGTGCTATAGCAAGCAGGAACTGCTTACTCTTCCGGGGCACCTGAGTTCACTCTTGTTTCGACTGGAGTTCGCGTTGTTTATTGATGTTCAGTTATGTTATGTTTTCAGGTTTTACATGTTGTCTGTTTTTGTCCCGTTCTTGTTGGTTTACTGATTTTGTCTCTGCCCTTTCGGACTTTTGACATTCGGATACCCCATTGGTACCTCTGCTTCCTTCTATCTGTCCGGTATGTCCTAGTTGTCTTATCTTTTCTCTTGAGCGATTAAGTTTGATCATCCAATTTCGGTAGTTCTATAAACGGCAAAAAGATGACTATATGATTTTTTTTTAATTCGTCCAGATGGCCGTTTGACTTTTAATCATTTGCCAACACCACTGGGTTTGAGCGTCACACGTTTCAAAGTTTCCAGGAATCGGGGGTTTATCGATTTTCTGGATCTCTATTCACTACCTCACAAGTCTGCATGGTAACCGGTCAATTAGACGTGCTAACCAAACAGACGTTCATCTTGTCATTAGTCACATGTTCTTTAGAGCTTGTTTCTTATGACTTATGCACACTGATATGTATATACCGCTTTGTATCTATATCCTAAAGAAGGTGTAGTTCTTAACTCTCTTAATCATTCAATGTTTCCATTCTAGCGTGTACCTTTTATTTCGCTCTATCTACCGTGTACCTTCCGTATTCGTGAGTATATATGGTATCAGCGCTACATATTAAAATCTTGTACAACATCATGAACATGTACAATGTACATGTATGTTGAGCATGGGCATGGCACTTTTCAATAGCTGGTTTCCACAACAAAGATCGCAAACGACATGTATATTGATATGTGGAACAGAACAAAAAGGGAAGAAAAAGAAAAAATACCATTGGATATGTCCTAACATTAACTGTCAATTTTTCGGTCTACGAAGAAATTAGCTACAACAATGTAGCTCCTTTGACATAGTTGATTGGGCGGATTAAAAGATGTCAAAGGAGCTACATTATTGCAGCTACATAATTGTAGCTAGGAACGCTTAGGATTATGCGATTTAAAAAGTTTTTTCTATTTTAGTTTTATAATCAAAATTGTTTTCCTTCCATTATTGTTGTTTTTAAGACATTTATGGCATTTCCGACGTTGACATCATTCCAAATGTAGAATTTTTCTGCTTTTAATTCCCCTACCAGGTCAGGAGGTACATGTCTTGGATAGCATTTGTTAGCGATATCAGAGAAAATTTAAAACTTTCGTCGATATAGACTTATTATATCAAATTAAAGAGTTTTTAAAGAGAAAAACCATACAAAAAAAAATCAAAGTGATATATTATATAATAAAAAAGTTACAACTAAAAACGTTTTTCCAAAATTGTAATTTTCTCTGTCGATCTACCTAGCCAAACATGGATCTGCAATACTGCCAAAAAAAAACACTATAAATATGGTTTCTTTTGCACTCAGTTTTAGTAAGAATATATATTGTTACATTTAAGTAAGACTGTGCTTACAATTAGACAGTTAGATAAGAATTTCAACGTCACCACTGCGGTAATCCTCCAAGAGCTGATAAGTATATATAGCCTCTTCACCTTCAAACTTCACGTTGTACCAGTCCATATATCCAGGGACCTGGAAAAAAACCATTTAAGAATTAGGACTTTTGTTTGTTGGTTTTATGACAGTTCCATCATGTCCATGTAGTTATCCTTTATAGTACTGTAATGCTATTATGATCATTAGGTATTTAATATCATTTACGGAAAATCTTGGTTGGTGGACTATTGAAAATCATTTAATCAAGATTTAGAATTCACATGCATAATTCTCATTATTGTATTTTCCTTAATCTTGTTACTTTCTAATTAATCTATGGAGTATGTCTTTTATTAACACTATGGAAATATCAAAATGTTAATCTGAAACAATCATAAATTTTATTTACAATTAATATCTACATGTACATGTATAAAAATATTTTTGAGTTCAATTTTTATTTACGTGTATAGAAGTTCAAGGAATGCATGCAGTAAAGCTTATTCACGTTATATAGATTTATTTGTTAGCTGTTAGTTGTTAATTTCTACATATATATACATGTACAAAAACATACATGTATGTGATTGAGAATTGCAAGTTTTTATAGCTTGAAATGAACTGAAACAAACAATGAATTTATCCATATCATCCATTTTTACCGTTGATATGACATGACCACACCAAGATTTCTTTACAGTTTCCTCCTGTTCGAAGTACATCTTAATATTTCTTCCAACCAGTATTGGAGATTCGTCATCATTATCAGGGGTAACTTAATCTTAGGCAAAAGAAAGAATACTCCTGCAGCATTAGTGAACAGATATTTAAATCTGTTCCCTCTATAACATTCAAGTGGCATACTCAACATGAAATGGTTTGACAAATGTGTTAAATGAACCATGCACCCCGTTTTTCTCATCTCCACCACAAGAGAAGGCTTTGCTGACTGTCCGAACAAGTCGAAGAGTTCCTGGCTCATGCCCTTTTCGAAAAGAAGAATCATATATTGGTATTTGTGTAGTACATGTATCAAATAAAGCAGTCCGCAAAAAAAATTACTTAGCTTTGAAATATCATATCAGTCCATGTCTCTTTAAGTTCTTCTTTTAACACATCGGTTCTATATTCTTCTAATATCTCGTTAAATTTCATTTGAGTGGCAGCACGATCTGACATTGTAGATACAATATTAGTAAGGATTTTTTTCCTGCATCTGAAGTAGAGCTTATACTAGCATCATTTATGTCACTTAAACTTTCTTTAAAAGTGGTTAATGTGTCACTTGCACCTTTTGTTACAAGATGTCTCAACCCAAGCACATAAAGGTCACCTTAATCATCGGCTAAATGAAAGCCCTCATATTTATGTACAAATTTTAAGGTTTCATCGCTCAATAGACATGTATTCTCCTTTTTAGCAACCTCCTCTGACAGTTGAACTTGTGAAAGTATTAGTCTTTGAACATTCATACTATTAACAGCTGTTAGACAAGGTAATTTGTTAGCTGTAAACCCAATTAACCTTAAATTACAGGCTATCACAGGACTAATTTTACTAGTAGTTACATTTAGACTTAATAGTTCATATACACATTCCTGGGATTCTTTTGAATATTTCCTGGAATCTTCATTAAATAATTTAATTGTTTTGATATCATGATCTTCAACAAGAAGACGAAGGTACTCATTTTCCTCATGTTCTCTTCGAAATTTCTCTTTTAATACTAACAACTCTTTATTCAAGTTAGATGTTTCACTTGCACGAATTTTGTTAAGACTTTGAACTAAAATGTCACGTTCCTCGCACGTTAAAGAACCCTGTTGCAGGTCTCGGTAAGAGTAGGACCCGTAGGATTCCCATGCAGGAGGCGAAATTTCCCGTCCCTACCCATCACTCCTTTTTCCAGTGGCAATCAAAACTCTCCTACCCGATTGGCCTTGTGTCCCCATTTCCTCCACTTCATCATCATTTCATGTTCATTGTGTCATCACTTTCATGTTCATCTCCCGGATATAGCCGAAATCGTGCTGCTTGGGAGTAAAGCAATAACTAACTAACTAACTCATCATATTTCTTACAATTTGTATTTAGTTTTGATAGTAAGTAGCTATTTTGAGACCTAAGCCTCTTTAGAATAGTATTCTTTGAGTTAACACAATGTTGTAACTGAACGTTCTTCATCCTTAAAGTCCTGGCTTCCTTTCTAGTCATTTTCAATTTCCATTTAATATTACTTTTTTTCTTTTCTACTTTTTTCATTTCTTGATTTTCAAGTTTCAACTTTTCATTCTCTTTGATCGATTCATTTAAATCAGATGTTATTTTTATATTACCATCTACTAAAGCTTCATTATTTTCAAATGCTGAATCATTAAAATTGAATACAAGGGTACCCCCTATGGAAAAATGCATTGTTAGCATTTGCGCAATTGTAACCTATAGAAACTGTCACTTTTTACGTAGCATTGGTTGTTATAAAGCTTTATTTGAATGGAACGTGAAATGTCGACGTTTAAATACAAATAATGGCATTTGGTCTATATTTAGATCGCAAAAACCGGTCTATAGTCTTGTTTCTTAATTCTGTAATAGGAAAAAGGAGAATATAGACGTAGGTACTCATTAAAAATTAATTATGTTATTATTATCGATCAAAGATTGGTTATTTGCATTTTTTTATTTTGCTTAGATGCATAGGTAATTGTTAAACGCCAGTAAGTACACAAAAATGATTCAAATAAAGGTAATAACAAAACTACCGAACTTGAAGGTTAATCTCATAGTCCAGAGAAAATGACAAAAACGAATCAGTCATACCGGAGAATTGGTGGATCGCAATGGTCCTGACTTGGTACAGGCATTTTAAACGAAATGGTGGGTTAAACCAGGTTTTATGGCGCCAAACCTCCCTCTTCCATTGCGATCTTAGGATCCGGTAATGACCATATAACACAACATAGTTGTGAGACACAATAGGGATATTGAGGTGATCATCTCAGTACAGCAGACCAGTCAAACACTAATTAAAACAATAAACTATCATATCTTTTAACTCAATTTTGAACTTTTCTACTAGTGGCTGATAAAGAAGAAAGATTTTTTTAGTGATCGTATGAGACGTATTTTCTTATAGTCCTGCTCCAAAAGTCGGTCACGAAGAAATCGGTGTCTGATCAAAAAATCTGTGAAATGTGTGCAAGCTCTGGCATATCGAATAAGTTGTGAAATATAAACACCGTATGCAGGAGAAGAAGGTATATTGCTCTGTAGATAAGGAAAATTAATAATTTGAAAATTAAAATCGTCTCGTTTATCGTAAATTTTTGTACCGAGATGACCACCTGGGTCAAATTCGAGGTGCAAATCCAAGAAAGACGTGAAGCAATTTGATTCTATATTTAGATCGCAAAAACCGGTCTATAGTCTGTTTCTTAATTCTGTAATAGGAAAAAGGAGAATAAAGACGTAGGTACTCATTAAAATTAATTATGGTGTTATCATCGATCAAAGATTGGTTATTTGCATTTTTTTATTTTGCTTAGATGCATAGGTAATTGTTGAACGCCAGTAAGTACAACAGGACATTTTTTTAAAAAGCCCCAAGCGAAAATTGTGTCCATTTGTCCACAATGGGGGTGCCTTAAAATTGTTAATTTGAAAAACCTAAAGAAATAATTCTCTGCTTAAAACTATTATAAAATATATGTATTATAGATGCAGATGTAACACATTGCATACAAAAACACAAACGTATTGTGCTATAAGAAGGTTATAGTCTGTTTCAAAATGCCGAAATTTTTCTATTTTCCAAAAAAATACCATATCTTTATATTTAGACCCATATTTTGGTCCAAATAGGCCAAAGGTATATCGAAAGTCAATCTCATCTGTAGATAATACATAAGTCTTTTATAAAATATTGGGTAAATCTTAAGCTTTTAAAGAACGGTCTGGTAGAATACCGTATTTCCTCTAACAACCACTTAAAAATTTAGAATTTTCTGGCAAGAGGGGAGCTATTTAAAATCAGCTCTCCAGAGCTTAAACAAAAAGATTATTTTTTCTCACTAGTTACATAAAGTCTAAATATATTAAATAAACTTTTGATAAAACAAAAGTCTCCTTCTGATTTTTATGCAAAAAGTATAGGTTACAACTGCGCAAATGCAAACCTCTGCCACCGGTAAATTTTTTACCCTAAGATAAAGCGTGGAATAAAATACAGACAGCAACGTGATTGGTTGATATAAAATAATATTTAAATAGATGAATGAATAAACTTATGTTAAATATTGACAAAGAAATTCTGGTGCCAATCATGTGTCTACAGGGCGCTCACATCTTTGAAAATTTGGGTATTGAAAATCAAATCGAAAAATCACCCCCCTTTTTTCAACCTAAAATTACGTTCATTAACGCCGCATAGACATAGGATTTTTATTGGCTAAAAATAAACGTTTGGATGTTAACTGAATGATTTTGACCCAAAGAAAGTGAAAATCGGTCAATAACTATTTTTTTTAAAAATGAATACAAGGGTACCCCCTATGGAAAAATGCATTGCTAGCATTTGCGCAGTGGTAACCATATATATAAATATGTAATACACGTGTATATATAGAGAGAAAACCATACAGTAGGATAGCAATTAGTATTCTGACTCGTTATCAGTGTGCAACTACGTTAACATTTTGTACTACATGTACTACAGAAGCAAAAGCTATACGTTAACATTTTTGTACTACCATTTTTGTACTACAAAGCAAAAGCTATACGTTCACATTTTTGTACTACAAAGCAAAAGTAATACAGATGGGTCCAGTCCTAATCTGTACAAAAGTGGACAAAAAGCAGACTTTTGGACAGCTATTTTGGTCAGGTCAGGTCAGCTTGAGCTGTCCGGAGAGTGAACCTTGGTCTGTTTGAGTGGACCACGGTCCGCTTTGTCTGGTCAGGTTCACTATATTGACAGGACAGGAGCTGACCTGACCAGAAGTCTGGTCAGCTAAAAGCTGTCCTGACCAGAAGTCTGGTCAGCTAATGGATGTCCTGACCAGAAGTCTGGTCAGCTAAGAGCTGTCTTGGCCTAAAGTCTGGTCAGCTAATAGCTGTCCTGACCAAAGGTCTTGTCAGCTAAGAGCTGTCCTGACCAGAGGTCTGGTCAGCTAATACCAGACCAGACCTGTGGTCAGGTCAGCTAAAAGCTGTCTTGGGATAGGAATAGAAAGCAGACCAAGGACAAAGTGTGCTATTAAAGGGAACTACAGACCTGTCCACGGTCCACTAAGGCTGACCAGAATGCTGTCCAGAGTGAACCAAGAACTGACTGTTGGACAGGTTCTCTGGTCCACTTGCCATACAGGTTAGGACTGGACCCATCTGTATGTTAATATTTGTGTACAACAAAGCAAAAGCTATATATGTTTTCTAATACTAGGCTAAATGAAAAAGTTTTGCTTCCTGCTTCAAGCAAAAATGGCCAGGGTTGGTATTTTATTTTTAAAAATTTTCAGATCCCTACAGGATATTTTTTTCAGTATTTCAGATTTTTGTAATGCTTTTTTTTTCTTAGAAAAACAATAAAATCAGGTAGAAGGGTAGGAAAGCAGAAAACACACACATATAATATACTTTTTTTGGCTAAGCTATAAGTAGATACATGTAAGATTTAGCAAGAATGAAGGAGAAAATACCTTTATAGAAGCATTTTTTTTTACTTTGGATCAACAACATTAAAAAAATAAACTTATTCCAAATTTTGTAAAGGCAGACCAAACACAGACGTAAATAGATCCAATCGCACTACATTATCTTTAATTTCAACTTTTTCATGAATTTTCTTCTTAATTCTTGCTATAAGAGTGTCAATACATATACAAATGTATACCTCACACAATGATATATTAGTTTGGCTAAGAAAGGTTTTTTTTTTACCTCTAATACACTATAACTAGTCGGCTGACTTTTATTTAAGCTGGGACTGGGAGGTGGAAGTCGTTGATAACTGGTTGAAAAAAAATTCATCTAATATGACGTAGTAATCTACAAAAGACAAAAACCAATTCGAACAATTGGGACAGATGACAACGACAAAGACAACAGCTACATATATTCATACAATAATAAGTCCACAAACTTTACTGGGGTTGTATAAAAATAAAGTGTCAGAGCAAGAGGATTTGATTTCAAATCAAATATGCATTTTTTCTACGGTCACAGTTAGAACTAGAAAAACTGTGAGCCGCAGATCACAAATAAATAACCCCCCATCCCCCACAATTCATTCTGATCAAATTATAAAATAGTAGGTGTACATTTACATTATGCCACAAAGATTATGTGTAAGTTTCATGAAAATCCATCGCGGGGTTAAGGAGGAGTTGCGGATAACAGATGGGTACCCTGAAGTGTAACGGAAGGACGGACGGACACCCCTATCACTATATAAAGTGGGGGTTATAACTATTTTAGTTAAACAGAAGGAGTAGTTGCACTCAAAAATACAGCAAAACATGTAAATGGGCAAAACAATAAACTTTATTACCCATTTCAAGGCATTTGGACCCAAATTCGGTTAAAAGGCAACAAACCGGAAGTATTTAAGGGAAATAACTTTTGTTAATTTTTGGAGTATGATTTTGGGTCCGTCAAAAAAAATATTTGCGCTAATTTGCGCTGAGACCAGTTTCTTTTGTTTTGATGTTTTCATCCTTTTTTATTATTGTTTCTCAGTTATACATGGTCGCATATGTTCGAAGCTTCTTCAAATTTGATCAAATCATTGTTGAAGTTGACCAATATTTGCTTCAAAGCGACTTCTGGGACAAACATTTTTGCTGGCAACCTGCATACATTTTGTACCGTTTTGTTCAGCCATTTCTCATCTTTCTTACGAGATACGGAAGAATGTGTTTTACGTCATAAGAAAATGGTGGTCAGGTGATTTTACATGTGACTATGATCAGATAGTCAAAATGTCGGCTTCCATAAATTTCCGGAAGTAAAATTTCTATTGACTTTAGATGTCTCGTTGAGCTTGATAAGCCAACCCGTAAGCCAAATGAACATTTTATGTTTTCTTCAAGGATGAATCTGTTACAATTATGCATTTTAAACAATAAAAATGACAGTGGATCGTAAAATATAGATAGATTTTATGGTGACCTACTTTCTATTTGACAGATAGCAGCACCCGAGATGGCGGATCCTCCGATATCGCTACATTTGTATTAAGGTTGCTTATCCCATTATAGCAGTTGCTGCTGCCTTTAGTTTGTACAGAGGATAAAAGTTTAAATTATTTTTTTCCAGTTTCTGTCTTGCTTTCTCTCTAAAAAATTTGCACCTCCGGTTTCCTTGTTTGCACAGGTCGAAATAAGCATTATCGTGTAAGAAGAATCGTGCATCTGATTTTAGTTGGTAAACGCAACTCCTCTTATACTACAGAGTGAATTTTTACGAAATGCAAGAAGTGCACTATGTGTAGTTGTGCATATTACAAGGAATTTAGGATTTGCAAATTTTTCTGTCAGTTATGGCCCTTTGGACTAAGAAATTTGCAGAAATCCTGATTTTAGTTTGTGAATGCAACTAATCTTAAACTAATGAACAGACTTTAACGAAACTTGGTAAGCAAAAAGAACACCATGTGTAGTTTTGCATATTACAAGGAATGTAGGATCTGCAAATTTTTGTGGGAGTTATTACCCTTTGGACTTATAAATTCGCAGAAAATCCTTATTACAGTTTGTGAACAAAACTCCTCTAACTTTTGAACAGAATTTAACGAAACTTGGTATGCAAGAAGAATAACATATGTAACTGTGTATGTTAGCACAAATTTCTAATTCGCAAAAGTGTACGAGCTCAATCGTTATTAGGGCCCTGCATCGAATGTTTTCAATTTGCCCGTCCGTCAACAATTCTTGTGAACACTAAAACTATTAACAACACAGTTCTGAAATTTTGTACAGCTTCCAAGTAGCATGTCATTATTTTCATATTAAAATTTGATGCAAAAATGTGAAATATTTTTGAAAAAAAAAACTTCTTTTTTATCGAAAATCACAGATTTCGAGAAGTGGACTTTGTGAACACTAAAACTCAAAAACTATTAAAAATACAATTCTGAAACTTTGTACAGCCGCTAAGTAGCATGTCATGATTTGCATATTAAAAGTTCATGCAAATCTGTTTATACCTATAAAAGAAAAGTGGCTGCTAGGCTTATTTGTCATTTAATAAAATTAGAGAAAAAAAGGTGATTGCTTAATTAAGTGATGGCCAAGGCAGGTTTGACTGTATTGATAGCATACATAGATTTTCCTTAAATACTGTGAGGAGTCTCTAATTACATTGGAGTTTCATTTGCCAGCTCGCTTTTCTTTTTTGCCATGATTCTGATATAATTTATTTTTGTAATGTCGTTGCCGAAAAACTTTACTATCATTTAAACTGCTGGCTTATATACTCCAGTTGGACAAAAATCTTCGATAACAAGTTTTTAGCTATTGTATATAGTTCGTCTTATTAAAAACATATCTTGCATTAGGAATTCATCACATCAAAACTAGCCCCTTCGACTTCCCCTACCATATCTTTTTCTTCTTGGTCCAAAACCTTCACCTCAGTGGTACTACTCGAGTTCCCATCAAGCTTCCCCTTATTGGTCTGAAGGTAGAGGTTTGAAATGGTTACTTGACCATCTATTTCTGGGTTGTGAAGAGAAGCCTTGTCCCCCCACAGCTTCACCTCTGTCATTGGGATCTCCAAGTGATTTACACAGATTTTCCTCTGGCATTTTGGGTTATCATTAAAAATGTTATATCAGAGATTTTATGGACAGTTCAGACCAAATTTATTCTCTTCTCATGCGATGCAATTGCCTCGGGAACACTTAGGATTTTTGGATTTAAATTGTCTTCTTCTATTTTATTTGTTTTATAATCAAATTGTTTTCCTTCCATTATTGTTGTTGTTTTAGAGACATTTATGGCATTTCCAATGTTGACATCATTTAAATTGTAGAATTTTCCTGCCTTGAATGCCCTTACCAGGTCAGAAGGTACATACATGACTTGGATAGTATCTGTGTTAAGGTGGCTCGAGGCTTTTCTACTGAGCATCTTTTTGCACATATTGGTATTTTGTATAAAATTGATAAATTAACTGGATATTTCAGACAAAAACTATATATAATAATATATTTTAACAAATTACGAGCAATTGTAATACAAAATAGGTCTTTTTAATAATTTTAAGAATTTCCCGTACTAAATCAAAGGGAGATAATTTATGTAGAATGAATAGGAAAATTATCAATTTTAGTGAATATCTTGAAAAAATGAACGGTGACCCTATGTTTTTTTCATACAATTTCGAAGAGCTTTAGAAATCGGGATTTCTTTTAGATTTTGAACTGATTCTATAGTAGGAGTTGTTCTTTAGGTGCCTCTATAGCTTTTCTCCCTATATATTCTATATAAAAATATTGAAATTTTGCTATTTTTAGAAAGCTGCTAGAGCTTTAAAATGAATGGTGACCCCCTCTTTTTACTTGATATTTTTTATCTATGCATTAAGGTCTATCAATGTGCCAAAAATGAAAAAAAATCTATAGTAGAATTCTAATAGCCCCGAGACACCTTAAGGCTGCTCATCACATTGTAGTAGTTGTTGCTGCCTTAAGTTGCACGGGGGACAAAAGTGTTACTTTTAATTAATTTCATTTTTTTCCAGTTTCTGTCTTGCTCTCTAATACTTTGCACCTCCAGTTTCTCTGTTTGCACAGGTCATAGTGAGCATTCTCGTGTGAAGAAAAATCTTGCATCTGATTTTAGTTTCTGAACGCAACTTCTCTTAAACTACAGAGTGAGTGAGTTAGTGAGTGAGTTGGTGTTTTACGCCCGTGCAACGCTATATAGGTTATATACAGGCGATGAACATGAAAAGGATGATAAAATGAACATGAAATGATGATGATAAATGAAATATGGAGATGGGGTGGGAAACAAAGGACCGGTAAATTTTGAAGAACCACAGGAAAAAGGGGAGAGGTGGGTAGGGGCGGAAAATTTAGCCTATGTGGTGCACTACTGGGCGGTCCACAAAGGGGTCTTTTACGTGCATGAAGCGTGGCACTCTCCACACACGTTGGCCCACTATGGTCGGCGGTCAGGGTTTCCGTATTATAGACCTGACAACCCCCGCGGACGAGGGCTACCCTATTCAGCCACCTAGGGTACACACTTGGTCGCTCTGTGGGCTGAGCACTGACCCGATGTCAGAATCCCAAGACCCTTAGTCGCCTCTTACGACAAGCTAGGCTCTGCTGCGGGCCTATTCGCCACCCGGGCCCCGCACGGGACAACTGAAATTAAACGAAACTTGGTATGCAAGAAGTATAACATATGTAACTGTGTATGTTAGCACAAATATTTAATTTGCATAATTGCAAAAAATTACGAGCTCAATTGTTATTAGGGCCCCACATCTAAGCATTGTCACGTACAGTTTCACCTCTATCATTGGGATCTCCAAGACTTTGGGTGGAGTGATGTAGACAGATTTTCTTCATATGTTATATCAGAGATTTTATGGACAATTCCGACCAAATTTATTCTCTTCTCATGCGACACAAGGAACACTTAGGATTTTGGGATTTAAAAGGTGTTTTCAATTTTAGTTTTATAATCAAATTGTTTTCCTTCCATTAATGTTGTTTTTAGAGACATTTATGGCATTTCCAACGTTGACATCATTCAAAATGTACATACATGTCTTGGATAGCATTTGTGTTAAGCCTGCTTATCCTATTATAGTAGTTGCTGCTGCCTTCAGTTTGTACAGAATATAAAAGTTTTACTTTTAATTTTATTTTTTTCCAGTTTCTGTCTTCTCTAAAAAAAATTGCACCTCCGGTTTCCTTGTCTGAACAGGTCGAAATAAGCATTATCTTGTAGGAAGAATAATCGAGCATCTGATTTAAGTTGGTGAACGCAACTCCTCATATACGACAGGGTGAATTTTAACGAAATGCAAGAAGTACACTACATTTATGTATATGTATTTGTGCATATTTCAAGGAATTAAGGAACTGCAAATTTTTGTGGGAGTTATGGCCCTTTGGACTAAGAAATTTGCAGAAAAT
This sequence comes from Arcuatula senhousia, assembly GCA_963971305.1. Lineage (NCBI taxonomy): Eukaryota > Metazoa > Mollusca > Bivalvia > Mytilida > Mytilidae > Arcuatula > Arcuatula senhousia. Next base: position 40,470,416 of record OZ020303.1, on the reverse strand, counting down.
CCCTATTACAATTTGTGAACAACTTTTTTTTTTAAATTGGTATGCAAGAAGTATAACATATGTAACTGTATGTTATCACAAATTTATAATTTACAAAAGTTTACGAGCTCAATGGTAGATTTTAGTCAAAAAGCAGAACGCGTGGGGTATATGAGCGTGCTCACTGAGGTTCTTTCGTTTCGAATAAACTTTAAAGACACTTATTATTTAAGTCTAAAAGAAATAACATCGATTCCGGATCCGTGGGGCATACTCAATATCACGCAAAGCCGGTAATTTGTAAGTGCTCAGAGCATCGAACTCGAATTGACCGACAAAATATGAGTCATTACCTTAAAATTTAATTTAAATCCATAAATGTTCGTCAACGGGCGAGCGGAGAGATCAACGACTCGAAAAAATCTGACCTACTGATTAGATTTTTCATGTACCGGATATACAACTCAAAATCACAATACCAGCGTAAATTTTGAACAATAACCATTCTAAAAACATATTATGTGTTTTATGTAAAGAAGAAAAAGTATCTTAATTTGAATTCGCGTTTGCCTTATTTAAATTGCAATAAATCTAAATATCAATCAAAATTTGACGCGACCAGATAAATATTAACGAATGTTTGCACAGTTTTAAGAACAACCACTGCGTCATTCATGTCATTTGCCAGATAAATTTGGAGTATATGAAAGCAGTCTATATGATTGAAATTTAAAGTAAACACATTTCTTAGTTTTTTTTCTGTCTTGGTTTTCAAGTAAAGCCATTCATAAGCGTATGATTGAATAATTATGCTTTGTTTACAACTATGCAATGTATAAATTACATTGAAAGTATATATATAAGATATTAAAAGAAAACATTGATTACATCACAATCACATGCGTAAAATGGACAAAACTTGGTTTATTGTTCATAAAGAAACAAAAAACCTATTACCGCTATAATTAAATTATTATGAAATAAGTTAAAGTCTATGATAAGACGCGTGATTACAATTCAGTAACGTCCTGCGCGGGGCCCAAGTGGCGAATACTAGGCCCGCAGCAGAGTCTAGCTTGTCGTAAGTGGCGGCTAAGGATCTTGGGATTCTGACGTCAGGTCAGTGCTCGGCCCACAGAGCGACCAAGTGTGCACCTTAGGTGGCTGAATAGGGTGTCCCTTGTCGGGTCTATAATACGGAAACCATGACCGCCGACCATAGTGGACCAACGTGTGTTGAGAGTGCCACGCTTTATGCACGTAAAACACCCCTTTTTTGACCGCCAAGTAGTGCACCACATAGACTAACTTCTCCGCCCCTACCCACCTCTCCCCTTTTCCTGTGGTTCTTCAAAATTTACCGGTCCTTTGTGTCCCACCCCACCCCCATATTTCATTTATCATCATCATTTTATGTCCATTTGTCTTTCTTCTTGGACATTCCAGATCTGTTGGTTTTTTTTCATCGCCTTTATATACTTCAAGCAAATTATACGAGTAATGGTAGAGTAAAAGGCTCTGAGATCCTTACTACCTTGTAGCTTTTAAACTAGCATCTACATTAATGATTATAAAGTTTAAAACAACTTTGTCTAGGTTTCTCTTTGCTTTTGGACTAATCACCCTGGTTCGGAAGTTTTATTATCACCTTCATTTTCTGAAAACATAGATTAAATCCTAAATACACACTAGAAATATTATAATCAAAGTACCGTTGGTACTAATTACTCGGAAGTCAGAATGTTTCCTAAATGTTAGCGTATGCTGATTTACAAATGTTCAGTTGAGTTCTGAAACTAGTGTTTTCTATAAAAATATCACCTTCTATGTTAATTTTGTCGTCTTCTGAGCAATCCCCCACTCAAAGACTGTATACCGTTTACACTGTAAATTCGTCCGTCCGTCCGTCCGTCCAAAATAATACTGGTATACTGTAAAAATATAAAGTACATCACGGTTTTCTAACATGCAACTACATAAGATAGTGGTCTTATATTTTGTATGATTAGCTTTATCCTATAGTATATTGGATTAATAAACTTTTTGTAGACTTTTGTGGAAAAATTAATAATATAAAAAGTATAATATACATACCTAAACATTTGGTATACTGTCAGTTGGGGATGTGGTCTACGCAACTGGCTCTATATATGCCATGAGACCATGATCCATTTTTACGCTTCAACGACTCTTATATGAAATAAGGTCTTTTTTTAGACATATCAAAACATCTTTGTTTAATTACATGATTACATGGAAAGTATAAAACCTAGGCATCTGACAATTCTTAGACAGTTGGGGTTATGGTTTACGCTAATCACACCATGCTGTGTAACTCTGAACTCATTTTCACGCTTCAACAACTCGTTTTTTTTTCTTATACGTAAACTTTTTGTAGGACTTTGTGGAAAATGAAAAACATGAAATTTTGTTCTACAGTGTTTTTTTTATCATAAAAAATATGGTCTGTATCTGATTTTTCTGAAACATTATTTTGGCATATTTTTTTTTGCTATTAACATAAATTTGATATCTGTAAAGTTTCTTAGTTATTTGCGAATAAAAAGCTTCGCCAAGTGCAGCATGATATGACCGCAACATAAACGTTGTATGTTTGAGGCAAATTATGCCCATGGTAGACTGATAAAGTTGTTTTAACACATGCCACCTTTGGTGAACTTTCCACCCCCTTTTTACAAGGAATTCAACACTTTTTTTGCAAAAGCAGACCCCAAAAAATTGCTGCTTCAAAAATACTTGCTGCTTTCACTTTTCCCCCCTTGTGGTCCCTAATTTAGTAACGGAAAATATGGGATGGCAATTATAAATATTTCAATTTGCATCCACTGCTTGATAAAACTTAAATTGCAAAAAAAAAAAATCGGACCAGAAATAAAATGGAACATTTTCGCCCATTTAATGGCCATTAATTTCTTATTGAAAAAAGGGGGGACTCCATAATCAATCCCATCTATGGTGTAACGGTAAGACATATCATAACAATTGACCAACCAGAACCAAAGTTAATGTGGGACCAAATGTAATACTTTACCCATACTCGTAAGAGAGGGAGCTGTATTGCAATCACATTATCCATCTGTTTGTCCGTCTGTAACAAACTTTCGTAACAGATTTCTCGACTTCAACCAGTCTAATATCTAGTGGTATTCAATTATCTCCCCTGCAGAAAACAGCTAATGTGTTTTTAAATTTTTAACGATGACAACAACGATGGCGACGGCATATAAACAATCTTCAATTTTCATTTATTACGCATGGATTTGACTACTATCATATACGTTGGACATGTTATGTTATTAACGAATCTTTTCTGTTGCGTAAACAGTTGTTTATAAGGTCAACAAAAGTGCATATTTTAACAAATCGAGTGAAACTTATTGGCCGTTGGAAAAAAATAAAATGTCAACTCAACCTTTAAAAAATCACACAAGGCGTAATACCTGCAGTACATTTTCGAAACTTGTGGGAATGTTAGGTTATTACCTTTTCTTTCGACAGATATTAGTTTGAAAATTATATTTTACTGTTATCATATAACGATCCATTTGAATTCAATGTGTAACTATGAAAAACTTTCAAGGGACACAACCAAGTTCTATCATTAATACATTATAAACATGATAAATGGGAGGCATTCCTATTTTTAAAACGGATGACTGAATATTGAATTGGACATTTACTCCAATACAATGCAAATTCACATACTGTTGATCCCAATTTACGGATACCGGTCAAAAAGGTAAACATGTTCTATGACATAATCGAATTCAACAGGTAAATCGTGTACTTTTAAAAAGAAGGTTGTCAAGACGGACTAGAAAAATAGGTCTTTTTCTTAATTTTATTTTGGCTTTACCTCTTGCAGTACATGTCTGAAAATTTGCAGATGGGAAGATATACATTTAAACAAATATTGTGATTTTTTTCAATTTTTTATTTAAAAGTTAAAGTTGTGCGATCCATTTCAGTTTGCACCGTATGCATTTCATAAATATCCACATAATAACATGCATTAAAATGCAATCTGTTACTTTTAAAAACTCTTTTTAATTCAAAAAAGTTTATTTTATCAGCATAACTAAAAATTGGAAGAAATTTTGTACTAAAAAGAACTTTTGATTCACTTGACAACCAGGATAAACATTCGAATTCACTTTCCTATCTTTTCCGATGAAGAGCTCACATTCTATTGTTTAAATACCACCGGTTTTCGGACTGCAACTGAAGGGATTGATTTCAAATTCAGTAAACAGCTTAAGCATGATGCGTTGTACCGTGTCTTCCCTTTCTAGGTAAGTTACGCATCTACATCCTGTTTTTAGAGACGAGTTAAGACTGTTTAAGTACCAAAAATAGACAATGTTCCATAACAGATTTCTCGGCTTCTACTAAAGGGATTTATTTTAAATTTGGGTGTAAAGCTTAACTGGCTTAAGCATGATGAGTTGTACCGTGTGTCCTTTTTCCAGGTCATTTCGGTCATCTACTATACCTGTTTTCTGAATGGTCGAGCGGGTGTACGACTTAATGCAACTCCTTTTTTGAATGTTTTGCCCTTTTAGTGCCCCTAGTTTATAAACGAATAAAAGGGGGACCCCAAAATATAAAATTTCACAGCATTCGGTTAACCAGAATAAAAGTCATTGTGGGAACAAACAAGAATGTAACATTATTGGCCCCTTAAAAAGGGGGACCCATTAAATCAATGTACAAAAATATGTAAAATGTTAATACAACAACTTGAAACATGTATATTCTTATATCATAAACATGACATGCAAATGATAATGGCATATACACTACTTGTTTATAACAAATTTAGTGTAGGAAAATACATTTCATCAATTGAGTAAGCTGATCATGATCATTGCACATGCTGTACATTTTTTTACTTCGACAGATTTTCATTTTTATCTAATACACATAATAATAAAGGCCCGATGATTTAGGACACTTTCGGCACAGCCAATATGTTGTTTTGAGCGGTGCTTTAAGTTCAGGGTATTTTAAATGATGCAAGTCCAAGCATTCGACACCACACGTCTGGCACAACCATCCTGCTACATCTTTTGTTTTCTGCCACTCTTTACATTTATGTTAAGACGTGATCCTCCAGCCTTGGAAGAAAAATGCATTCCCCCATTAATGCCAGCATATTTTTAAGTTGTTGTATATTATCTAGAAAAGCGGGTGGATGAGTCAGTGATTACTTACTTTTGAGTCGGAGCCCGCGATAGAATGTATACCTTATGTATAACCTACGGGAAGAATTGAAATGCACTAGGCATGCATGATACATGTAAACATTAACTAAAAATTTCGGATTTCATACAATTTTCTTTGTATATATATATACATGTACATGCACTTGGTTAAAATACATCTTATGCCTGACCTTACACTACATTTAAGGCGGTTGCTCCATTACGTTCAAAGGCACCCCATTAAAACCCTCGCGAGTAAGCGAGTCTTGTACATGAATGTATATCAACAATTTATTGTGCTTTTATTTTTGTAACATTTTATTTCTTTGAGTTTTTGAGTAACAGTACAATGAACATGTAAATCCGGAGTAACCTTTTTTCTTTTTTTGTTGGTACCCGAGATACGGGAAACCATTCCCGTACCCAATACGTATTAAAAAGGCATTCTGAATTATTTTATGTCCGGCAGCTTAGGCCCACAGTTGGTACAATATGCATGTACTCTAGTAAATGTTACATATCTAATTAAATCAAATATTATAATCTATTATAAAACAACCTATTATAAAATAAAGAAAGAATGTGTCCATGGGACACGGATGCCCCCGCTGGCCCCAAACAGGAAGTAGATTTCTGACAGGTCTGAAAATTGCTAAGGACATACAGTTTGTCATACTGATCCATCCTACCAACTTTCAAAACATTTTGGTATACAGTTCCTGAGAAAAGCTTGACGGAAATTTTCATATCAGGTTCACATATTTTCACATTGGCCTCAGTCCCAAACAGGAAGTAGATGTCCGACAGGTCTGAAAATCACTTAAAACATATAGTTTGTCATACTCAACAATCCTGACAAGTTTCAAATCATTCTCATGTATGGTTCCTGAGATAAGCTTGACGGAAATTTTCATAGTCATTCTCACATATTTTAACATTGGCCTAAGTCTCAAACAGGAAGTAGATGTCTGACAGGTATCAAAATCGCTTAGGACGTATAGTTTGTAATACTGAACCATCCTACTAAGTTTCAAATCATTCTCATGTAAGGTTCCTGAGAAAAGCTTGACGGAAATTCGTACGGACGGACGACGGACGGACATGAGTAAAACTTAATGCCCCCCGACATGTCGTCGCGGGGGCATAAAAAACTATTGTAAAACAAATGCAGGATATATCAGTGTTCTTTCTCTGGAACAGACAGCTTTGTATCCTGTCATGTCAGCATTCACGACTCGGTCCATCGTAAATGCAAACATCAAACATATCAAATGCATATTTTCCAACGCTTCAAACAAGGACATCGTCGGAAACCCACGGATAATTCCTACCTCCTAAATCACCATCTGCCTTCCCTATGTATGTTCCTTTGAGCCACTCGTAGAAAAGAAATCTTAAATATGGAAATCAACGGGGTAATCACCGGGGACATTGCATAATCTGATGCCTCCCTGTCCAAAGCACTTGAAAAGCTAATGGGTAGCGAATACTTTTCTCACCACTTGTATGTATTGAAAGATAATCATCCTTTCCGTTCATCAAATTGAACGTGCCAAATTGTCAATCGTGTATCGCGAATAGGTTTCATTTCTTTCACGCCTAACAAATTCGAAGTCGTAACATTCCATTTTGATTGTTTACATTTATAACGATAAAAAGCACATGTTAACGTTATAGAAGCGATGATTTGATTGGCCCGATTGGCCTTAGGCGTTAAATATTCATGACGAAGTTATCTTCGTTGCAGATTGGTTGGTATCATCATCGTATCGGAAACATGAATATGTAAATACACAGTAAAACTAGTCCGACACACAATTATTTATAAATACGCAATATTCCGCACACGCGGTAATTATTTAACCACCCACATTCAATTAATATAACGATATCTTAGTGCTCAATTATAAGATATTCAATGCAATGGTATGTTAATATGTTATAGAAACGTACATTATGAAAGAATCGCATAACTATCCATCGAAAAATTTCTTATCGCGGAAGGTTGATTGAATATCATTAATTTGTAGTAATGAGTGAGGCCATCGCTTTTCCTAATCTGGTCCTAGTTTGACCTATATTCCATTTCTACGAGAGTAAGCGAGGTGACATCGAGTTGTAACAGTTTGGCGCGCCTTCTTCCATTCATCTTTTCTCCGACAAGACTCGGAAGCCGAAGACTTCCGAGTAAAAATTAAGACGGAACGGGTGAGTGAGTTGATGTTTTATGCCCGTGCAATTTACAGGCGATGAACATGAAAAGGATGATAAAATTAACATGAAATGATGATGATTATAAATGAAATATGGGTGTGGGGTGGGAAACAAAGGACCGGTAAATTTTGAAGAACCACAGGAAAAGATGAGATGGGTAGGGGCAGAAAATTTAGCTTATGTGGTGCAATACTTGGCTGTACACAAAGTGGTCTTTTCCGCGCAAGAAGCGGGGCACTCTCCATCCTCGTTGGCCCACTATGGTCGCGGTCAGGTTTTCCGTATTATAGACCTGACTACCCCTGCAGACGAGGGCCACCCTATTCAGCCATCTAGGGTACACACTTGGTCGCTCTTTGGGTCGAGCACTGACCTGACGTCAGAATCCCAAGACCCTTAGTTGCCTCTTACGACAAGCTAGGCTCTGCTGCGGGCCTATTCGCAACCAGGGCCCCGCACGGGAGCTCTGTGTGTAAGATGGCCTGACCTGACTTCGGGTTTTTAATGCTCTTAAGTGAACTTTTACCGACACGCACAGCACCGCTTTTCCTATATTATTTCTCACTTCATCATATTTACATGCTTAACTCCGTGACATAGTCGGATGGTCCGAGATTGTACTTTTGAAGAGAAAAGCAATAGCAAACTCACTAAGCTCACATAAAATGATGCGAATTATATTATAGGGATGTGATGGGAATCAAAGGAACAGTTTTGGCCATGGAAAATAAACAAGATAGACAGGGGCGACAAAGTTAAGCCCATTAGGTGGCGCAATAGCGGTCAAATGCACTACGGGAAAGAGGAATGACACTATCCACACGAGTTTGCCCAATAGGGACAACAGTTAAGCTTTTTGTATAATAATAAGGCGACAAAGTACAAATAATAAAAGGAGAAAATGATGACACTGTAATTTTTTTTTGGAATCAAACGTTGAATTAAAAGAATATTTGATAATAAAAGGAATGATCAAATGCACATTAATAAATTTAATAATATTGCAAAAATACTAAACTTAAGGGGGTACCCAACACATAAGCTAAAATAAAATTGGTTCGTTTAATTTTCATGAAAATTTGCATAAATATGCGCTTTATTCATATAAATTCAATTGTCAAATCTTAAGAAAATTGAACCATAGGTTTCCTGGGAAATTTTTCATTGAATATAATGGAATTGCAACATTTCAAATTTTTATCATTTAGAAGCTTCATTTCTTTGAATAATTGTGCCTGATTAAAACGTTAAAGTGATATTTAAGAGTTATTTCCCTTAGGTGTTCTGTACCCCCTTAAAGGATCAATCTCAGATGTCTGAGAAAAAAGACAAGACAAGGAAGACGTGCAAGAGAAATTGAATATTGCAGTTTTCCTGACTTGGTACATGAACTTTAAAGAAATGGTGGGTTCAGTCGGGTTTTATGGGACCATCTCTCCTTCCATTACAATCTTAGGGTCCGGTAGTAACATAAAAGACACAACGACTGTAGATACAATAGGAAAATTAAGCTACACACTAATCAAATGAATCGCTAACCGTTTCGTCGTACATAATTTAAAATTTTCCGCTGGTGGCTGAAAACGAAGCAAGAATCTTTTCAGAGAGCGTAGATTCAGATTCAATATTTTATCAAAGTCTCACCACTTGTAATACATACAATTAACAATAGATACATAGATTTCCTATGTTTGGGATCTAGTGCTGTTGATGAGGAATAATTTTCCGAAATGGACGTACAGCTCATAAAAAATGTTTGCATAATTGAAGTTCGAGTTAACATTTGTGTTATAGACTCATGTTCATTAACTCCATATCATTTCATAAATTATATTTAAAACAAATAAAACACCTTTATTTAAAAGAAACAAGAGCCATTCTAAACAGAACAAGGTATAATTGAAACTGGATGCAGTTTCGAATGTCTCCCAAACGAAGTCCCATTAATCACATGGGAAAAATTTGTGAGGGTGCTTACCTATAAATACAAGTTTTACAGAAGTCCAAAGGGTAAGCAAAATCCTGAAAATGCCTTTAAATGCATTTTTAGAACCTCATGGGAAAAATTTGGGCAGGGGTTCCCCTGTGAATCAAAGTTTTACAGAAGTCCCCTGAGTAAGCAAAATCCTGGAAATGCCTTTAAATGCATTTTTAGAACCTTATGAAACAAAATTGGGCAGGGGTTCCCCTAATAACTCAAGTTATTTAGTATTCTATCATTTGAGGGGTGGGGCATGACCCCCCTCAGACCCTCTATGGTACCAAATGATTTGTCTTATCATAAGGAGTAATAATATATATGGTTATAGGGAGGGGATTTCAATGGTTTTCAGAATATTTAGTATTTTGTCATTTGAGTGGGGTGGGGCATGACCCCCCTCAGACCCCCTATGGTACCAAATGATTTGTCTTATCATAAGGAGTAATAATATATATGGTTATAGGGTGGGGATCTCAATTGTTTTCAGAATATTTAGAATTTTGTCATTTGAGGGGGTGGAGCATGACCCCCCCCCCCCTTAAGACAATGAAGCGGAGGGTATTACATAATACCTCACCACTAAATGTGGCCAGGTATGAAAATTAAAATATATGAGGTAACACAGTATTTCCAAGTTTAAGATCACACATTATCAAGTTATATCACTTTTCCCATAGACTTCTATAGTACAATTTTGCAAAGCCCCACCCCCTTTTGAGACCCCAAAAATATATGTTCCCTCCAACATATTAAAAATTTTTTTTCGGGAGGATCATCTAGGAGTATGGGCCTATCAAGTCATATGATATCAAGCGATTCCATCTATCGGTTTCTGAGAAACGCCGCAGACAAGTGTTCGAAAAAACGCGCCCGGAAAGAAGAAAAATAATAATAAGAATAATAAGAACTGAGCAAAAACAACATGTCTCCAAACTTCGTTTGGGAGACATAATTATGAGAGACAATGTCATACCCGGTGTATAGTTTAAAATACAACATGTATGACTCGCATTTACTATCTACAGATCTGATATACAATAAAATAAATGTTAAATTAATAAATTAATAGTACAAATTAGAGAATAAAAAAAGGGTTTTCTTCTACTTAAAATGGTACAGCAGATTTTGGCAACATTGTAAAAACATTTTTCTGCTTTACAGAGGTAAATTATCTTTTTGCCATCTGACAAGCTTGGAAATTCCACATTATAAGCATTGATTTCTTGAAATAACTTTACTCTTAAATCTGCATGTAGCAGACAATACAATATTAGATGTCTCTGATCTTCAACAGAGGAGCTATTACAATAAAAACATTTTCTCTCCTCAATGATTTTACCCTTTAAACGACTAGTTTCAATTTATATGGTGCAACACGTCATCCAAATTAAGCAAAAACACTCCTATATCTTTAATTAATGTTACTCATTTCATAGTTTTCTGTCTTTTTTGAATTTGTAAACACTTTTTAGGTGCGCAACTTTTCACTTGCATCTTAAGTTCAAATCTATCATTCCACTCAGATTTATAACTATCAATTTGAGTTTTTACTTAAGACAAAATCTGTATTAATAGAATTACAAAAATTACATTCTCTGAGGGTATATATCTTTTACCTTATAACACCAGTTTTTCTTATTAGCATGAAGGTTCAAGCTCCATATAAAAACTTCAAAATTAACTCGTAACTCTAACCATTACAGTAAACACTCTCCACTGTCTGAGACGTCTTTTCTTATAACCTTGGTCTACTGGTAGGTCACGGAGACAACGCTATCGGATCAAAAGATCTGAAAATTTTGTACAACCCTTTTCATAGATATCGAGTTGTGAAATAATATGATATAGGCTTTGCCTAAATGCGAGCAAAGCACATGTAGCAAAAATGTAAGTTGATCCTCTTTTTTGCCCTCATATGACGGGGTTTCGCATCTCAAATGAGGGATAGAATCGTTTAAAATTCAGAATCGAAGATCTAAAGGACCCCATTCCCAAAAAGACGTGGACACTTTTGATGCAAATTTTAAGCGTTGTGATCTCTTCCTGAAACTCGAGCGATAGGCGTTTTCGTTTGATAATTTCCTAGTCACCCAATCGAATGTAATGTATTGATTGATTATTTATCATTATTTTGAGCTGCAGACACAACAAAGTTTCTTTGTCTTTGCTATCGAAGTAGTCAAATAATATCTGAAGTCATCGTAGTTATTTTCATTTTTTGATTAGTTCATTTTCTAGAACGTCCAGTGTGTGATGAGGTGCTTGGGGCGAGTGAGCGTTAAACGGAAAATGTAAATAAAAATGGATAAAATTTGTTTATTTAAAAAGATTAATCAAATTCACACCGGACCTGTATAAACTTTGAGAAGCATATCTGGTCGACAAAAAAATGAATTTCAGCATTAGGCATTTTTTTTTCGCGGGAACTTTCTGTAGAGCTCTCCCCTCTCACGGGCACTTCGTGCCCGCTACGAGCTATCCTCGCTATAAACACTGAATGCATGTGAACTGCATGTAGGTACATGTATGTTACTTTCAAGGTTAAGAAAATATTTTGAGATTTATGATGCAAATCCGTCCCGTGCGGGGCCCGGGTGGCGAATAGGCCCGCAGCAGAGCCTAGCTTGTCGTAAGAGGCGACTAAGGGTCTTGGGATTCTGACGTCGGGTCAGTGCTCAGCCCACAGAGCGACCAAGTGTGTACCCTAGGTGGCTGAATAGGGTAGCCCTCGTCCGCGGGGGTTGTCAGGTCTATAATACGGAAACCATGACCGCCGACCATAGTGGGCCAACGTGTGTGGAGAGTGCCACGCTTCATGCACGTAAAAGACCCCTTTGTGGACCGCCCAGTAGTGCACCACATAGGCTAAATTTTCCGCCCCTACCCACCTCTCCCCTTTTTCCTGTGGTTCTTCAAAATTTACCGGTCCTTTGTTTCCCACCCCATCTCCATATTTCATTTATCATCATCATTTCATGTTCATTTTATCATCCTTTTCATGTTCATCGCCTGTAAATAACCTATATAGCGTTGCACGGGCGTAAAACACCAACTCACTCACTCACATGATGCAAATCCAAGATTGAAGTGCAACAAGTAGATCCATTGTTTTTTTAATACTTAATCTGTCACGTTTCTCGCACGTTAAAGAACCCTGCCGCAGGTCTCGGTAAGAGTAGGACCCGTAGGATCCCCATGCAGGAGACAAAATTTCCCGTCCCTACCCATCACTGCTTTTTCTAGTGGCAGTCAAAACTCTCCTACCCGATTGGCCTTGTGTCCCCATTTCCTCCACTTCATCATCATTTCATGTTCATTGTATCACCACTTTCATGTTCATCTCCCGGATATAGCCGAAATCGCGCTGATTGGGTGAGTGAGTGAGTTGGTGTTTTACGCCCGTGCAACGCTATATAGGTTATTTACAGGCGATGAACATGAAAAGGATGATAAAATGAACATGAAATGATTATGATAAATGAAAAATGGGAATGGGGTGGGACACAAAGGACCGGTAATTTTGAAGAACCACAGGAAAAGGGGAGAGGTGGGTAGGGGCGGAAAATTTAGCCTATGTGGTGCACTACTTGGCGGTCCACAAAGGGGTCTTTTACGTGCATGAAGCGTGGCACTCTCCACACACGTTGGCCCACTATGGTCGGCGGTCAGGGTTTCCGTATTATAGACCTGACAACCCCCGCGGACGAGGGCCACCCTATTCAGCTACCTAGGGTACACACTTGGTCGCTCTGCGGGCTGAGCACTGACCCGACGTCAGAATCCCAAGACCCTTAGTCGCCTCTTACGACAAGCTAGGCTCTGCTGCGGGCCTATTCGCCACCCGGGTCCCGCACGGGACAGGAATAACTAACTAACTAACTAACTGGAAGACGTGTTGAAGGATTTACGTCGATTTTTTTTCTAATGAAATGCCAATTTTGTTGGAAAATCTTTCTCCAAATGGGATAAATGTTGTCCATAAGAAAATCAAACATACTGCAAACTAAGTCCAATGTGTAACAAATTTTATCTTTTTTTTTCAAAATTTTGGGAAAATATGTCATGAATGTAGAGTTATAACTTAAGACAACAAAGTTTCTAGAATTGGAAAAAAGGCTTTTCAAGAAGTTTTTTTTTAAAGATGACACTTCCGTTTTTTTTTGTGTGTATAAACTAAAAAAAATAGAAAATCGTCAGAGACCAGATTTAAAATATCCAGCAAATATTTTGAGTTATTTAAAGTACACATATGAGTGCTTCCACTATATAAATAATGTCGCAGTTTGCTTGTTGTCCTTCTTTATTGTTTTGTGCTCTTCATAGTCATATTGTGTTTGGCATTTTCAATATTTTTTGGCAGAGCGCCTCTGATGAGTCTTGAATATACGAATCGCGCATTTTGTCTGGAACTTTGTTGTCATATTTATTTCAAACACTCGTGAAGGTTAATTAGCACTGATGGTAGAGTTTTAATTCCCCGAGGTTAGCCCGATTCAGCACCAACACCTTTGTGTTGGAGTACATATCACAGCTTTAAATAATCCGTTTGAATTTCAAAATTGTCTAAACCCTATGGTTCTTCCTACTCCAGACATAGGTTGATCATCTAAGCAATAATTTGGTTCTCCAGTTTGGTATTTTTGGTTTTATTGTACTTTGCTCTTCATAATCATATTTTGTTTGGCATTTTCAATGATTATGGCAGATCGCCTCTGATGAGTCTTGAATAGACAAAACGCGCGTCAGGCGTAGCAAAATTTATTATTTGGAACTTTGTTTCATTATGTCGCCTGCAACGTGTTGCAGAAGCGACAAATAGGAGTTACTTTGGCACTTTCCGTCGTCTTGCGTCGTCCTGCGGCGTCACAAAAATTTCAGTCGCAGTTTTCCAGGTAACCTAATGCCACAGACTCTTGATATTTGGTATGTAGCTTCATCACATAGTACTATAAGGTGTAAAGCGATTTTATGCCCGAAAATTAACTACTTCCTGTTTAACGAATACGTAATGTTTTATATATAATGGACATAGATGCCAAAATTTCGTCGCAGTTTTCCAGGCAACTACATGCCACAGCCTCTTGAAATTTGGTATGTAGCTTCATTGCATAGTACTATAAGGTGTAAGGCGATTATATGCCCAAAAATTAACTACATGTACTTCCTGTTTGGCGAACAAACAGATACGCAGGCGACATATGCCTTCCGGGGAAGGCTCCATCTAGATTTTATTTGCAGCAGACAAGACCGAATAGGTATGTAGTATAACATTGTAAGGATTTACCTATATATCTTTTTGTTAGTTGAATTAACAAATCATTCAAAAGTAAAACACAAAGACACAAACGAGCTCATCTCAAATGCATCAAACAATTTTAAGGTACCACGCAGATCATGATAATAGTATTTCTCCATGTAATTAATTGTATGCTATAAACAGGGTAATGTCTAGACGTTCTTATTAGAAGTGTATCAAATTGTATATCATTTTAGTCATCAACCAGTAATTTGAGTCTTTTACTAATCGGAACACGTATCGTGTGACATCATAAAAAAACTTATTTCAGTGGATTAATAAACTTAGTCTAAAACTATAGGTTATTATAGTCAAACTCCCTACTGCATTAAAATAAAACCAAGACGCTCCCAGGCACCTGCTCATCCCTCGTCTGGTCCTTCAGGCATAGTCTCTTTAAAAGCAATGAATATGTTGAGCTTAATTAGCTGAAGGTTTCAGTTACAATGTAGCACTAGTTTTCCCTGTATGTATTTGCATAGTTTTTTTTTAAATAAGGCAAAACATGAAACAATGCTACATGTACATGTATTTCTACGTTTAAAGGTCTATTACCCTACAAAGGACGGCGTGACAACTTGTGTCAAATAGAATATTTTGAGATTAATAAGCAAGCAATAGCTTTTTTCTATCCATTACCATTCATAAAGAGTCGACAACTTCGACTCTATGGAGAATAACTTTGTAGATTTTTTTTTATTCTGAAGAGCATAAAATCTTTCAGATTTTTCTTCTATCTGAAAAGTAATACAGAGTCATAAGTGAATATACACTATGTTATATGTATAGTAACATCGATCATGTCTTTACGAAAAAAACGAAAAACTGAAGTTAGCCATAAGTGAATTTACACTGTTCTTTTTATAGTAAAAGCGATGTCTTCAACGGAAAACTTACAAAAAAAAATTTCGGTATCATCGGCAGAGAATCGTACGCTATGGGACGTCAGGCTGATGCTGCATACCAATTTTTAAAAGGCTGTGATAAGTAGTTGCTGAGACAACTATTACGAAAATAGCCAACATGTCAAATAATATTCCTGCAACGTTTCAGTCATATCAAATGATTCCGTGGCTTTAGGGGCTAAGAATTTTGATACAATTTACCGGCGACTGCATGACGTATGGTGATATAATAACCAATTTTACCAAATTGAACAAAATATGTTTAGCAGGAGATCTTGAGTTCACCCAAAATGTCTCTCTGATCTAAGTTCACTCCATAATTCAACTTATTAAAAGTTTGTCTATTTGGGTCGTGTGTGCAACAAGATTTATCAACAGCAAAGACAACGTGCCAAAAGCGTGCCGGACACGCATCATCGATACTTTATACTAAAGACCCCTCTCCATGCCTGTCACATATTACTTTTAAAATGTAATTCTTGTACAAACCCATATTGCATTTTAATGCTACCATTGTGCGTTTTGTAAGATAAAGTATTAAAATTAATTTTCTTTAATTTTCATCGGATTTATCAACCTCTCAACCAGTTGTAAAAAAATATTTCTCACCTCTAGAGAGAAATTTGTTCTCAGCGTAATTGCACGTGCAATTGATGAGCGACTTTTTGCAATTTCTTACCTGTAGACATTAGAGAAAAACCTTCTACAACTTAATTCTCGATGATTATGGAATTTCTAACATCTCGAGAAATAAATTTGATATTTTAATCGCTCGGCAAGCCTCGCCATTACAATAATCAAATTTATTTCTCTCGATGTTAGAAATTCCATAATCAACTCGCTTGCGTTGTAGAAGCTATATGAAACGAATTTACATCGTTTTATAAATGTTTTGTACACCCTTTTCATTTTAAAATAAATTTCTATTATTTTTTTAATTCAAACATGAGACCAATGTATCTTGGTTGTCTTTCTTTGAGCCGAATAATTCTTGGTTGCAAAGAACATGCACTTGATAGGACTTCTAATATGTAGTCGCAGCATTCCAATCAAAATTGTTTATAAGATTACGATGCTTAGTAGTACAGTAATAATAGTTGCTCGAATAATACTAACACGTTAAACAAACTTGCATTAATTGCTTGAAGTACTCAGTATCTATAATACGAAGTGCTGTATTTATTACATTTAATCATAATACGAAGTTTAGTATTAATAACATAATACATTTCTGAATGCGAACTCCTATTTGACCCCTATACTTCTCATCACTGTTCCATGTGTATTTTGTCATCTTCATGTTCATCGCTTTTATAAAGTGTTGCTAGGGCGAAAAACACCAACTCACTCCCTCACTCTTTGAAGAAAGAACCACGTATGTTGGTTGATTGGCTTTACCTTTTCATCCTGCTTAACGATGTCGATACCACCTGTAATAAAATAAAAGATTTTGACCACGAAAGCAAAAAATAACATAGTTTCCACTGGGGTTTGAACGATGGATCTCATCGTTCCTAGTCTACCTAAATATCCACTAAACCACGAAACCGATGGAAAATCTCTGCTAAAAATGTACATAAAGAATATTGAAGGAGCCCAACAAAGATAGTCTATAATATTTATTATAAAAATGTTTTCTTTTTGATTTTAAATGCACAGAATGTATTCTGTTTTTTTTTAATTTTTCATGACATATTTTGAAAGCTGGGATGTAAAATAATTATTACATTCGGACTTGAGTGTCATTAGGATCACCCCCTCCGGCCGTCGGGGTGATCTTCTACTGACACATCGCGTCCTCATGTAATAACTATTACTGAAACCACTGAAATTATTGCTTTGAAACTTTGTATACTTGATCTTTAGGATGTCCTCTACCAAGTTTGTGAAATTTATGCATGCCGACGAACCAAGATGGCCGCCGTTGCTAAAAATAGACAAGGGGGTCAGACCATTGTTTTTGGCTTATAGCTCACAAAGTATAAGAGATAGAGAAACCTGAAGCAACGCTACCGTTTCAGCGTCAAAAGCTCTACAAAACTCTCCGTTGAGTCGAAGTTGAGGAACAACTACTTACAGAAGTTATCTCCCCTTAATCGTCAAAATTGACCGTAATTGTGATTTTTGGTCTATATCTTGAAAACCATTAGTGCTAGAGATAAAGTGAGCATTGTCAAAGTGTTAAGCTCATTGAGATCTACAAAAATGACTTTTAAGGTCAAAATTGTCAGATCAACCGTTTAAGAGTGAATTCCCTTGAACTGTTTTTTCCATCAATTTTCACTGATTTAAAAAATCTTCTTCTCTAAAACCACTGAAGAGATTGTTTTCAAACTTTGTACACTTAATCTTTAGGATGTCCTCTACAAAGTTTTTGAAATAAGTGCACGCCAACCAACCAAGATGGCCCCCGTTGCTAAAAATAGAACAGGGGAGAGAAAAATCTGAAGCAACCCTCCTCTACAAAACTCTCAAGTGAGTTGTGGGACTTCTCCTTATTGGATTTTTTCCCCTTAATCATCAAAATTGAACATTTTCGCAGTTTTTTTTAACTTTTTCTTAAAAACCGTAAGAGCTAGAGGAAAACTTATCATTTCCAAATTGTTCAGCTAATTGCAATCTACAAAATGGATTCAGGGTCAAAATTATCAGATCAACCGTTTAAGAATTATCCCCCTTTGAACTTGTTTGGTTTTTCAAATGGAAAGCTTTGTAACTTTGTATTCTTGATCTTAAGGGTGTTATCCTAACTTTTTTCTTAAACGTAACTTACCAAGTACATGTAGACCATGTTGCACACTAGGTATTATAAAAGGCTTTAGCATAAGAGATCAGGTGAGCAAATCAGGCTCCTGGGAGCCTCTTGTTTCATATGTTCATCTTCGATTCTCAGACCGAATTCACGATGCTTTTGAGCGAAGCAATAATTAACTTACTCATATATTGGTCGCGATAAAAGCCAAAGTAAACCTTAATTTTTTACCTTTAAACACGATCAGATTAAGGTGTGTGTATATATGAATTTATAAGAGATATATCAATCATTTTTGTCAGGTTAGCAAATCGACATATGGAAAATGAGATAAAAATGCTTGCTATGCATGTGTAAGAGTTAAGCGCTAATACATGAAATAAAAGAAGTTAAAATCATGTAAATATAAATAATGATTATCTCTTCACTAATGATTGTGTTAATGATAAAGGTAGAGATAATATTTTGACAGCTATGTAATTCACTTGCATTACCAAAGGTACATTCTAACTGATTGGTAATTAATCTTAAAAGGTAGAATCAAATTGCAAAGCTTATCGTTTGATCTCAGAATGAATTATTGCAGAAAGAGCAGAAAAGTAAAACTGCACAATATTCATAACACTGCATCAAAACAAACTGTAAAGCTGCACCAGCCTTCGATTTACTTATTCGTAAAGAAACAGAAATTGATTCGCATTTTAAAGAACACTGTTGGTTGCAAAGCGGCTGAGATGTGTATACGATTAGATACATGTACCAATCCGTTAACGTCAAGTTAGAATGTTATTTTAGTAATGCAAGTTAACTTCATAACCTAGCACACAATTTATAATTCCAAGCAGCACGATTTTGGTTATACCAGGGGATGAACATGAAAACGAGCGCGAGTGATCGAGTTGGTGTTTTACGCCCTAGCGCCAACTAAATATGGTTAATCAGGGCGATCAAAAAATAAGATGATTGAATGAACATGAAATGCTAGAAATGTTAATTGGGGATGAGATGGGAAACGAATATAAGGAACAGAAAATTAAGAAGGTGAATGGAAAACGGAGAGTAGGGTAGTAGTGAAAAAATTTCGTGGTGCTATAATGATGGTCCACATAGCAGATTTACAGGCATTGCCCTCTTCACATGAAAAAGGTGATAAAGAATGAACATGTGACGAGGAGGTTTCGGATGTAATAGTTGGAATGGGGAAATAAACGAGTCATGACCGCATTTAAAAAATGGGAAAGGTTAGTCCGGTTTAACCGTCACGCTTAGAGCTACATTTACTTGGCCATTCTTTTTTTAACGGAAACAGATCTAGATATGACAGGACTACCCCATTCAATCATCCAGGGTACACATCTCAGCCGCGTTGTGTGCAAAGCAGTTTGATCCGATGTCAGGTTACTGGACGCTCTTTAATGGCCTTTTACCGACAATTTAACACTGCGATTGGCTACATCAAAATCAGTTTGTAATTGGCCACCCGTAACCAGCACGTACATTTATTCCATGTCACATTATCTTCTATGGTTCTTTTAGTCTAAAACAGTAATGTTAGTAAACAACATCATTTAGTAGACCAACTAGACCAAAAGTTCCACAGTGCCTCTGTTCTGACTTAACGCAATAAAGCAGCTAGATTTCATATTAACTAGTTTAGATTTCAAAAGTTTATTTCGTAGCTTGACTAGTTGATTTCAAAATTAATAGAGTTTAATAAAGCCTACATGTGGGCCTTTTTTTTCTAGTGAAATAAAATGAAAGCCTATCTAAGCATATTTAAAAGATTTTTAAAACGCATGATGATATGATATATTCATGACAGACATTAAAATGGTTTATTTCGTCAATGAATGTATCAAATCACGTGGGCTGAGATCATTATAATTGCTGAAATGAAAAACAAAGTATTTCAGATATTTTGTACTAAACGTTCCAGTCTCGAACAAATGCCATTAAGGCCTTTAATTTCATGACATCATTTTGTTTTCCATACTTATACAATTCTAGATCTGCACTTAAGTATGTTATGTGAAGAACCATTTTGAAATTAGCTTCAAAAAGTAATTGATACTTTATAGCTTATGAAGAGGTTTTAAGTGTATCTTTTAATTTAAAAAGTTCATTATTCTTCAAAATAGATTTTAATACTAAACCATTAGGGTTTTCCAGAAACGTTTTCAATAATTTTCGACTGTCTGTTTACCGATAAACTGTTGCACTTGGTGGTTCGGACATTAACACGGTGAAATCTGTACATTTAAAAAAATCTTTGTGTTTGTCCCCCGTCTGTCTGTCACGTGTGTAACATATTTCGTTGCAACCACAGCCGTTCAATCTTTGGTATACAGTTTCAGGTATGGGTCTCATATGGTGGGATGCGTTTTAAGGCATGTTTAAAGAGCCGACTTAGAATTTTTCAGTGTCTTAAGTTGGAAAATTTTTCGTAACAGATTTTTTAGCTGGTATTATTTGTAAGCTTACGTTACGTGGTATACAGCTTAAGGTAGGAATTTCATATGGTGGATTGCGGTTTTAAGGTTTGTCGCTTTTCGACTACCAATTTAACAAGAGAATTTTGATTTTTTTTCCGCTCAACGGGTATCCAGAAATTCTGTTCAGTTTTTTTTAGATTCTAGTTTTAAATAGCAAACCTTTAGATTGGGCACTTTCACGGTCGTTATACTTGTCCTGCGACAACATGTTTTCTACCGATGTTTCTGCTCGTTTTCTACCGATGTCCTAGATTTCTACCAATGTGATGATAAAAAAACAAACCTGGCAGACGATTTTTTTCCAAACAATGATACCCGGCTATTATGGCACTTATAAACAAACTAATTTAATTAACATTATTTTGTTTTAAGTATGTACATAAAATTACAGTAATGGTATTGTTTATTTTTTCCAGCAAGAGACAATTTCCCTTTTTTCGGATAATCATGAATATCTGTTTTTAATTACCATTCACTGGGCTGAAAATTATGCTCCATATTCTAAATAGTCGGACATTTTTAAAGACATATCACTTTTCATTACAAATTGCGTATTTTTCATTTTTCGATCATTTCAAAAAAAATATGGTCCTGGTTTTCTAAAGATGTGTCCTGGTTTTCTACCGATGGTCCTGGCATTCTACCGATGTGATAATGTGATATATAAAATAACATTTCATGACAAATTGTAAAACTGTATATTTTATTGAACACATAATACTGACGATAAAAAGAAAGTGGAGGTTCATGAGCAAAAACTGTTTTGCGCACACCAAGAACACTTTTACAAAATTTAAATAAATGTGTATTTTCTCAAAAGCTGGCTATCAGAAAATGATAGTATATCAACATTTCTTCCAATTATATAAGATTTGTGAAGTGCTTAATATATAGTGGGAAATAATCCTCCATAAACCAGATTTCACTGTTATATCTAGAATTGCTGAGGCTGAGGCATGAACGCATTTCTCGGGCTGAAATTGATCTGTACATATACAACAGTATTGCACGCCATTTTAACCAAAACCATGGTAACTATAGGATACCTCAGATAACTTGGGGTTTACTGGCAACTATCTGGGGGTTTTCAGAGCGAAACTCTTAATTACATCAGGTATGGAGAGTTATTTCAGGTAACTGAGGGTTTCCTATCAGCTATCCCATGGATACCACAAAAACTTTTGCTATTAAGAATTTTCAAAAATAATTTATTGGAAGCTGAGCTTTGTATTCGTTTTTGAGGAATTGATAGTTTTCTTCTTTACATTGATAAATTCTGCTTTCAAAGAGTTTAAAAATAGCATGAACTTAAAATATATGTGAGTGAGTGAGTGAATGAGTTGGTGTTTTACGCCCGTGCAACGCTAAATAGGTTATTTACAGGCGATGAACATTTAAAAGATGATAAAATGAACATGAAATGAGGATGATAAATGAAACATGGGGTTGGGGTGGGAAACAAAGGAACTGCAAATTTTGAAGAACCACAGGAAAAGGGGAGAGTTGGGTAGGGACTGAAAATTAAGCCTATGTGGTGCACTACTTGGCGGTCCACAAAGGGATTTTTACGTGCATGAAGCGTGGCACTCTCCTCACACGTTGGCCCACTATGGTCGGCCGTCAGGGTTTCCGTATTATAGACCTGACTTTCCCTGCGGACGAGGGCCACCCTATTTAGCTGCTTAGGGTACACACTTGGTCGCTCTGTGGGCTGAACACCGACCCAACGTCAGAATCCCAATACCCTTAGTCGCCTCTCACGACAAGCTAGGCTCTGCTGCGGGCCTAATCGCCACCCGGGCCCCGAACGGGACTACAATATCTGTAGGTAGAAGGGGTTTAATTAGGTTCCTATGTGATAGCTGACAACAAACCACCACTAACCAAGATAACTCTTAATACCTGATGTAATTGAGAGTTTCGTCCAGAAAACCCCCATATAGCTGCCAGTAAAACCCCAGTTATCTGAGGTATCCTATAGATACCAAGGTTTTGGTTTAAATGGCGTTCCATACAACAGTATGATAAAGCTTTACTGTACAACAACACAAGCATTTACCGCACGATAATGTGTAGTTATATGAAATTAGATCATCCGTAGAAATCAAGGACTCAACTGTAGAAAACACAGTAAAGAACATAACTAATCGGTAGAAAACCAGGACATATCAAATTTCTTAAACCTGTTAGTTATATATGAAACAGCAAATGGCTCTTTTACAAATAAACGATCATTTATTGCATATTCTCCCATAGAATGTATTCAAATGTTAAAAACAAGAGGCTCCCAGGAGCCTGAATCGCTCACCTGGTCTTGATGTTGACCCTGTACTTTTGTAGAGCTAAATGAGCTGAACATTTAAGCAAGCAACAGCTAATCTCTATCTGCAATAGTTTTCATTCTGTAGGACAAAAACATGAAAAATCGCTATTTTTCATGGGCCGTAACCCCTATAAGGAGTCATCTGACAACTTCGACCCTATCGAGAATTTTGTAGAGCTAAATGAGCTGAACATTTAAGCAAGCAACAGCTAATCTATATCTGCAATAGTTTTCATTCTCAGGACAAAAACATGAAAAATCGCTATTTTTCATGGGCCGTAACCCTATAAGGGGTCATCTGACAACTTCGACCCTATGGAGAATTTTGTAGAGCTCAATGAGCTGAACATTTAAGCAAGCAACAGCTAATCTCTATCTGCAATAGTTTTCATTCTGTAGGCCAAAAACATGAAAAATGCCATTTTTCAGGGGCCGAGGGGTTATCTGACAACTTTGATCCTATGGAGACTTTCGTAGAGCTAAATGAGCTTAACATTTAAGCAAGCAACAGCTAATCTCTATGTGCAATAGTTTTCATTCTGTAGGCCAAAAACATGAAAAATGGCTATTTTTCACCTTTAAGGGGCCGTAACCCCTATAAGGGGTCATCTGACAACTTCGACCCTATGGAGACTTTTGTAGAGTTAAATGAGCTGAACATTTAAGCAAGCAACAGCTAATCTCTATCTGCAATAGTTTTCATTCTGTAGGCCAAAAACATGAAAAAATGCTGTTTTTCACCTTAAAGGGGCCGTAACCCCTATAAGGGGTCATCTGACAACTTTGACCAAATGGAGACTTTTGTAGAGCTTTTGATGCTGAATCAGTAGCGTGGCCTCAGATTTTCTCTATCTCTTATACTTTTTGATTTATAAGCCAAAAACAGTAGTCTGACCCCCCTAGTCTATTCTTAGTAACGGCGGCCATGTTTTTTAACGGATCAAAAATCAAAACACAAGTTTGGTGCAGGACACCCTAAGGATCATTCATACCAAGTTTCATTAAATTCTGTTTGGTAGTTTCAGAGGAGAAGATTTTTGAAAAATTGTTAACAGACGACGACGACAGACGACGACGACGACAGACGACGACGACGGACGCCAAGTGATGGTAATAGCTCACCTGGACCTTCGGTCCAGGTGAGCTAATAAGCGTTATTTTTCATATTTCTAAAAAAACAATCGGTAGAAAACAAGGATCATCGGTAGAAAACAAGCAGAAAAATTGGTAGAAAACATGTTGTCGCAGGACAAGTATAACGACCGTGACTTTTTTTTTATACAAATAAAGTCAATCATTTCTTATTAAAATGTATTTGCAATTCAAATGTGAATACCAGTCGGAAAAAAATAAATTCTATAGTACATATATGCATTTAAAATTGTACCAAAAGAATTTGTTCCCTTGTCTTTAGTTAATATATTTTAGAACAAAAATTGTTTATTGTACAGTTTTTGCAGCTATAATGTCTCAATTAAATTATGACATAATACCAATATCTTTTGAAGTAGAAAATTAATATTACCATCGTAGCTGGGAATTGGAACCTAACCAATTATTTCATTTATTTTTGAATTCTTTCAGCTAATTGAGTAATAATTAGAGATACTTTGTAATTGGTTCTGAGCTTTAATTACATGGTCAGATGTTTGTACTCGATATTTGTTTTAGTGATTTGTAAGTGTTTTAAGAGTTACTTAAAGTTGGGCATTACTGCAGTGCTGTATGCTGGATTCAAGAAAAATATTCATATACCTAAACAGAATTTGTATGAAAGTAATGAGCATTTTTCCTCAAATTAATTTTTTTATCAATTTCATTCAAATGACTATTCAATCTCAATAACATTTGTTTTAATTTGAATAGTTGATTCTTTCTCTGTTAACACTCCAAAACGAAAAACAGAGTGTATATGTAGCAGTACTTAAAATCTAAAATTATCATGCTGATAATAGATTTTAAACTCAAAATACTTTGGATTGAGATGGAAAAGGGGGCTCTATAAAAGTTAAATTAACATAACCATATATACCGAGTTAAGGTGGCTCGATGCTTTTCTACTGAGCATCTTTTTGCACATATTGGTGTTTTGTATAAAATTGATAAATTAACTGGATATTGCAGACAAAAACTATATATTATAATATATATTAACAAATTACAAGCAATTGTAATACAAAAAAGGTCTTTTTAAACATTTTTAGAATTTACCGTACTAAATCAAAGGGAGATAATTTGTATAGAATAAATAGGAAAATTTTCAATTTTCATGAATATCTTGAAAAAATAAACGGTGACCCTAGGTTTTTTTCATTAAATTTCGAAGAGCTTTAGAAAAGGGACTTTCCTTCAGATTTTGAGCTGATTCTATAGTAGGAATTCTTCTTTAGGTGCCTCTATAGCTTTTATCCCTACATATTTTATATAAAAATATTGAAATTTTGCTATTTGTAGAAAGCTGCTAGAGCTTTAAAAAGAACGGTGACCCCCTGTTTTTATTTGATAGTTTTCATTTATGCATTAAGGTCTATCAATGTGCCAAAAACGAATAAAACCTATAGTAGAATTTTAATAGCCCCGAGACACCTAAAGAACCTTGCGGTTTTGTGACTCCCTTCCTTCGTTTGCTCTTCTTTCGGATCGTTAATGTTGTTATATAATTTATTTCAAGCGTTATTCGTTTATGATAAAACAATAATGCACACAATTGTTTCTACACGTACATTCAATTTGTAGCTATGAAGTTTGTGGACGAATTCCTTTTAAAATCTAAGTTATGTTTTTAAGGCATGGATTGGCTCTTTCTTTTAGGACTGTGCCTGCAAATAGCACAAATGGAAAATACTCAGAATCATTTATTGTCATTAGAGGCTCATTTCTGATATATCCTTAAAATGTAGAATGTCATAAAATTTGGATGGTTACCTCCTGGGAATCAACAATACATTTGTTCTTAATTGAACTTAATGAAATCGTTCTCTCTTTTCTTTAAATTTTTGCCGTTACTTTAATTTTTTTTCTTGAGTTTTCTCTGGGTTTCAGTTAACGAGTATGGCTTTAATAGCGGCTTGCATTAAGAATGCTCTAATCGAGCTGTTTAAAGGGGTCTTTATACATGAATTTCCCACACCAATTTTGCGCGCTTTCGCAAGTACAAGTGTCATGCAATCCGTCCTCTTGCCTGAGCGTCACGTTTTTCGTAGTCGTCAGTTGCTGTGTTAGCAACAGTCTGTGCGCTCCAGATTATAGAGTTTTCGTATCACACTTGTTTCGTTACTCAAGAGCTCGTGGGAATTACATCGATTTCCTTGGCAGAGCGTCACGTTTGACACAGAACTTGCTAACACAGGGTTATTTTGCTCCACGGTTGCTCACTTTACTCAAAAGAAATTACGGTAGACACCGTGCAATCGTAGAGAAATATGAGGTTTCTGTCACTCAAATGAGTGCAGATGTTAGTTTGAAGTAGAATTTTATTTTTGTCTTCCTTTACCGGATTTGACACACTCAATTTGAAATTAGCAGCACGACGATCCCTTGCGGGGCCTGGGTGGCGAATAGGCACGCAGCAGAGCCTAGCTTGTCGTAAGAGGCGACTAAGGGTCTTGGGATTCTGATGTCGGGTCAGTGCTCAGCCCACAGAGCGACCAAGTGTGTACCCTAGGTGGCTGAATAGCGTGGCCCTCGTCCGCGGGAGTTGTCAGGTCTATAATACGGAAACCCTGACCGCCGACCATAGTGGGCCAACGTGTGTAGAGAGTGCCACGCTTCATGCACGTAAAAGACCCCTTTGTGGACCGCCAAGTAGTGCACCACATAGGCTAAATTTTCCGCCTCTACCCACCTCGCCCCTTTTCCTGTGGTTCTTCAAAATTTACCGGTCCTTTGTTTCCCATCCCACCAACTCACTCACTCACTCACTAGCAGCACGACGGGTGCGCTATAGCAGGCAGGAACCGCCTACTCTTCCGGGGCACCCGAGTTCACTCTTGTTACGACTTGAGTTCGCGTTGTTGATTTGCGATCGGTTGATTTTGTGTTTATTCGTGCTGTTTTTGTTCCTGTTTACCGTGGCTCTTTCGGACTTTTGAAACTCGAATGCCCCATTGGTGCCTCTTTGCTTCTTGGGTTCTTTCCTTTTAAGTTCGGTAAAGTACAGAAATGTTAGAAAAGGATTATGTTCATGAATAACAGTGTTGTTAATGCTTTGTATTAAACGAAAGGAATAACGAGTCCCGAGTGCAATATGCTCAATTATTAATATGCACAGGCAGCATAAGGTTATCTTATCTGATAAAAGAATAAATCTGTTGTATTCAATATCAAATACATCTTTTGGTGAATAAAACGTATTTAAATATAAAATCGTAAAAAAAGTTTTAAAATGGCAATTTGGTCTGAAATAGATTTCTAAGAAATGACGTAACTGAAGAGAACATTAACGTTAATAACAAAAAACATATCTCTTACAGCAATCAATGCATGCTTTTCTGCCTTATGACACGATGACATGATAGAAGGGTCTAACCAGTTTAATGTTTTAACATCTATTGATTTTATAAATATGCAACTACAATAGTATTTATTTTATTCAGCTAAATCATTTCAAATATTTGAAAAAATGTAGCAAATGAGTTGTTCTCACGCTATCAACTAAATTTACAGCTAATTGATATATCATGAGACTAGCACAGACTGAGATTGCATAGAATATAAGCAAGCTCCTGCTCATTATCGTTTGGTCACTTTAGTCTAAAACAGCGTTCTGAGTAGTTTTTATTGTTATCTGGTTGACAGGCATCGATTACATAATGGCTATAATTCACAGATATCTCTTTATAACAGTTATGTGAACAACTTTTACAAATGAAATATTATGCAACGAAGTATTAATGCTGAAGAAGTGCTTAGGTTGTAAAAGACGATTCGATTTTAGCAGCTTATTACTGTTACAGCTTTAAAAATTGTTGTCACACAAGAATTTTACGATTTTTTTTCTAATATTCTTAACTACAAGAACTTTGGAAAACTCTCTATGAGAAATTGTTTATCATATATGATGCACTAGCGGTACTTCAGTAGCGGTGCATGTTTCAATTCATAACTAGCTGTTTGGTAAACCCTATCAACTCTTAATTCGGATGAATGTAGGGAATATTCTATCAATTAAATAATGCTGATGGAAAGAATTCACAGGAAAATATATTTTTATCCAGCCAGGATTCTGTCCAAAACTTGTCATTCAAATGCTCTGGTGGGAGTTACTACTTGAAAAACGCACAGAGGTACTAAAAGAGCTTTGGAATATAACAGGTCTGAAAGGACAAAAAAAAAACAGTCAAAACAAATGGAAACAACACTAAAACAGGCAAAAACAATAAATAAACAACAACATGAATTCAAACCAAAACTCAGGTGCTGCGGAAGAGTATAAAGTTTCTGCCTGTTCAAACACACCATACGCGAAGCTAACGGTAAACTAGCCTGTTAATCTGGTAACATATGCATCTTCAGTCTTACAAATTAATTGTTTTAATGGCACCTGCCTTGGTACTTTATATTTTGAAACTACTGGGTCGATAGCCTTTGCTGGTGGGGCAGAGATATTTTCAAGGGATAGGTTCAGTAACTACCCAATCTATCCATTAATAGGGTCAATTTGGTTCCAAGCAACAAATTGAAATTGGTCCGATTTTAACAAAGATTTGTATGTAGGGTTATTTTATGGTTCTGAATTAATTTGTAGAGTTAGAATTTTTTTCGGAGAAGCCGTCTCCCGTCATAACTTTAATGTGGTCCGATCGATTTAAACGAAAATTTGTTCAAAGGGTAATTTGATGGTCCAACTTCATTTTCGAAGTCCATGTTGGAGTCGTGAATGATCAGCAGATCATAACATACATGTATGTAATTTATTTTACAATTGCTTAGATAAATGCACCTGACATGCCTGATTCAAATATATAAAATCAACATCTGTTTCTCTTCTCAACTTTTTTTTTGTGGTACACTGGTCTATGTGAGTGTGTGTTTGAGTGCAATCAAGTAAAAATAAATGTATCCTTGCCTTTCTGCAATTACTTATCTCAGCTTTGATATTTGGTATGCAGCATCAGAATGGTGTCCCATATCGTGGGTTTCTTTTCCAGTTCTGTTGCTCGCCTATATTCTGTTAAACGAATTTTTGTCCCCTTCTAATTTGATTGTTTTAAACTTTCAAAGAAAAGAGAATTAGTATAAAGTTAAAACGTGTTTTCATTGCTTATAAAAGCTTTATTTTAAACGATCTAAGAGGAAATGTTGATATACTATTATTAAGAAAAGCTTACAGAAAAAAACACAACAATATAACAAGACAATGCAATATCATATTCATAATACCTCATAATTTAAGTATTTGAAACATGTATACATGGGTTTATCATTTATTTCTTCTGTAACACTGGTCCCATTTTCTGAGTCTAAGTGGTCAACTTGGTATGCATCCTCTACATATTCACCCCCATTTCTGACACCATACACTTGATGCTCATTATATCTTGAGGTGCATGGGTGGCAAGTCTAAAGCGAAGATTTAAATACCACACTATTGATCACCAGCCAATTACCAGGCTAAATTCGTACAAACCCAAACAACAGGGGCACGAATGAGCTCGACATATATAATTTCAAGCCACTAATATTTGACTCCGTAAATTTTATCCAAAGAATTTATTATTTAATTGGTATAATATAGAATGAATTTATTATTTAATTGGTATAATATAGAATGAATTTATTATTTAGATGATTAGAATTTCTTTGTGAATAAGAATTTCATTTTCACCATCTAAATATTTTTAAAGAAACCTGGGACTTAGTTTTAACTAGGAAACACCACAAGAAAGATTTCTAATATCATCTTCCCCCAAATAGGTAAATGTTTCAATACATATGTAAACTTGACATTTAGCAGATTTTCTTCCTTGTTCGAACTCTTCCTAAAATAAGCAGCCTGAATATTATAGTAGTTTTGTCTACAAGAACATCCACTCCTAGGAACACGCGAATCGATCCAGCTTATTTTTACTTAACTCCGCAAAAAATTTCTCTTATAATCAATTGCATTAACTTTATACTTATCAAAGCAAATCGAATGAAATAACTTTTCTTAAAAATCATTAAAGCTGCGCTCGTGCGATTCGTGTCGAATCTTAAACATTTACCCATTGACACCAATAGTAAATAAATTGTTAATGCAGAGATCCACTACGGCTTTCCATACGACATAAATTAGGGTTATGAAAAATCCTTAACATGTTAGTAAAAATCTTTAGACTCTATTCGCCTATATAAAGTGTTAGTAAAAATTACCTGACTCGAAACGCGTATTCTTTGGAGTGAAATCAATATCATTAAAATATTTACTGTCCAATAAGTTATTCAAAGAAAAGATGTCAGAAACACTTACTGTACCGAGTTAAAAATCAACTTTGTTTTGATCATACCATCTGTAAGACCAGGAAATATATGGCACACTTTTTCGTCACTTTTGTCTAAAATTTGATAATTAGGTAAAGAAGAGTGGATACTAAAATATGAAGGCTGAGAACCTACAACATTTGTTTATAAAATGCATTAACCTCTGTGGAGCAAACATGTTATGTACAGTGCTCTTACCATTCATATTAAAAAAAAGTTACGAAACTGAGCAAATCACTAAGAAATCTACCATTAACTATTCTAAACTGAGATGTTTAACAAATTGAAGTAAGCATGCATGTTTGATTTAATGTCCAACTGATTTCTAATGAGAAGTATATCTGCGTTGAAGTCTAGAGGTGGTATAGGTTAAATGTAGATTCTAAAATTTGTTTACTGGAATATGGATGCACACACAAAGTATGAAAAATGACTAATTTGTTTATGTTTTAATTTATGTACTTTTAGGACAGCTGCATTCCTAATGGCAGGATTACATGTTAGGCATTTTGATACTTATATATGTTACAGTAAATAGGTGAAATCAGTAATTACGTGTAATTACTAAGCAAATCAGTAAATACCTGTAATTACTAGCCTAACAAGGAAATACATGAATTTACTAAATTTTTATGAATTACAGGTATTAACTGAATTTTTTTAGCAATTTACTGACTTGAAAAGGCAAACAAACTTTCCATTAAAATATGGAACATTACCAAAATAAAGAAGCCAAATGTTACTTAAAATTGTATTTTAATATATTAAAGCCAGATTGCAATCCTTTTCATAATTTCTTAAATATATGTCTGATAATACCCTGGCAATAATGTTAAAAAATACAAATTTAAATGTAAGATTTAAAAAGTTTATATTCAAACATGCATACCTTATTTTTTAAAAGTCTTCATAAAATGGTTCATGTAGTTCATGAATTTGTAAATATTCTTTTCTATCTCACATTTACCTTTGATACCTTTAAATTTGTCCGTGTGTAACAGCCGTGAATATCCAAGCCATATCTTGACAAGAGACTTTTTTGCCATATAAATCCCTCGCGTGCACAAAAGTAGGCAAATATGGCCATATCAAAACCTCGCGTGCACAAAGGTGGGCTAATATACCATATCAAGGTCTAGAGCCTCACTTTGAAATTTGACGTCAAAGTATATTTATATCGTCTGCTATATTTATTTTTATTTGTTTGCTGAAAATGTATGATAAAAAGATTATGACACAGGGTTTTCAATATCAGTCCATCTATTACAAAATGGAATATCGATTCCTATTTTTAAGTATTATGTTTTGAAAACTGGAAAAATAACAGTCAGTAAATAGGTGAAACAATACATTTAAAAGTTAGTAAATACTTGAAATAACTGGTCTGATTTAGGAATTACATGTATTTACTAGGGCATTTAGGAATTACAGCTTATTACTAAATTTTAGTGATTACATGTAATAACTGATTTCACCTATTTACTTTAACATATATATTTCGAGAAATTTGTTTTATCTTCCTTTACCGGATTTGGCACATTGAATTGGAAATTGGCAACACGACGGGTTTGCTATAGAAGGCAGGTACAGCTTACTCTTCCGGAGCATCTGAGTTCACTATTGTTACGACTTGAGTTCGCGTTGTTGATTTCCGTTCGGTTAATTTTGTGTTTCTTTGTGCTGTTTTGTTCGTGTTTACCGGTTAAGTCGTTGCCCTTTCGGACATTTGACACTCGAATGCCCCATTGGTGCCTCTTTGCTTTTTTGGGAAAACAGGCAGAGCCACTGGAAGCAAAACAAATTAATTAGATTTAGATAATAATAGGTGGACTTTTATAGTGTTCTTCCCAATATTGTATGCTTAGTAGATTATCTGTACGTTCATGACGTTGGTTGTAGTCATTAATTTCATTACATGTTCGCAAAGTTGTACAAAAAGACATAAAAACAATATCCAGACATCTAGTGATTTAGTTATTTTGACGAAATTGCTTTACGTTTATATAATCCCAGGAGTTTTTTACTAGCGGCATATCAGATATCAGTAAATCTCCAATATGTGGTTAAAAATTCTAACTTTCAAATATATAGTACGAGTAATGCAGATGAAATTAAAAATTCTAACTTATATAAATTAATTATATTGCAATGCAGATGAAATGCCAGAACAAAAGAAAGAAAGAAAAAGAAAAAGTTAACGCACTTAGCCCGACAAGCAACACCATGTAGCGGTTTCATAAATTAAGTACACTTAACGCAGATCAAATAAATGACTTTTGGCTGCTTTCTTATTTATCTATTCACAACTTTAGAGCAATAAAGATATTTGAAATTATAGTTTATAGAAAAGAAAATATAAAGCAATATAGATATTTGAACTTTTCCTTACATGGAACAATCCCTCCTAAATGTCATGCTTCCTATATCAGCTATTTATGTAAAAATTCAAAACTGTGTTAGATTTGTTTTTAATAGTTTGTTTTACTGTTTGTTGTACTGAAATTGTCACCTCATTATTTCTTTTGTTACTTGACCCTAAGATTGCATTTAAAGAGGAAGGTTTGGCAACTTCAAACCTGTTGATTTCCTGACCCTAATATTGCAGTAGAAGAGGAATGTGCAACACCAAACCTGTTTATTACCTGACACTGATTTTCATTGCAGTAGAAGAGGAAGGCTAGGCAACATCAAACCTGTTTATTACCTGACCCTATTATTGCAGTGGTGGAGGAAGGTTTGGCAACATCAAACCTGTTTATTACCTGACCCTAATATTGCAGTGGAAGAGGAAGGTTTGGCAACATCAAACCTGTTTCACCTCCATTTGTTTTGACATGCCTATACCAAGTCAGGAACATTGTGATCTTACTTTCCCGGTGTGTCTACGCTTTGTTTTGTCTTTCATTTGATGAATTTTGCGAAAACAAAATGCAGAGATAACAGAGATCTAATGAAAAACACAACAACTACTTTTTGGCACAAAGTTTTTTTTCTAATTTGCTCTTTCGATGCATGCAGTGATTTATATAAAAATTAACTAACATGCATGTCTGTTTTTGAATTTGTAGTTTGTAATTAGTCAATTTTCTTTTATTAATTTCTATTTTAAAGATTTGTTTAACCAAAACAAAACTGCTTCTGTGCTATAATTTTGTTTAGATGTTATTAGATGTTTCGTTCTTCTACATTCTTATTGTGTTAATTCTCTTCTTAAAAATTTAAGCTTTCACAGCTGATTGATAAGTTGTAAAAATAATCGCTACTGTGTTTTGATTGGTAATTCTTAAGAATGCATTCCAAAATAAATATTGTTACAATAAATCCCCTTAGAATTAACATCTTCTTTTCTCACAATGCGATTACATTCCACATAATCAAACATAAACGAAGCTTTTTAAGTATGATTTAAAAAAAAAAGGTTTCCTTCAGGCCTTTCTAAGAGAGCAAACAGAATGTATAACAACTATACGAAGGCACATGACTATAGCATATGGGATGTGAAAGTGGTGTCCGGTCTAGCAGCTTTCTGAAGCAGAAGTAATTCCAAACAAAGCATATAAATTGTCGAAATGAGGTAAATAGATATTAATGGTCGAAATGAGGTAAATGCATATAAATGGTCGAAATGAGTTTAAACCATACAAACACAAATCTCTTGAAGCAAACGAGTAGGTTCCAATCAGCATTAAAATATGTCATGTCAAGAGCACCCAGTTCGGCATTTCTTACAAATAATCAGAAGGACCTGTTGGGCGTCCTAATGACAAAAGTTCGAAAGAACAAAGACAAAACCAGTAAACATGAACGAAAACAGCACGAGGTAACGTACAACGCAAGAGCACCCAAAAAAAAAAAAACAAACAAACAGCTGAACAGCGATCAACAACGCTAACTCAAGCTGTAACAAGAGTGAACCCGGGAATCAGCGAAGATACATAATTTTTATCCAGACATGATATTTTTGTATTTTACAAAATAGAGACTTAGGGTTTCAATGTAAATGTATGCAAAGAAAAATCGAGACATGACATATTTTACCTGACTTTTTATCTCTTAATCATGTTAATACCGCAAGTAGCTCAAAATTATCTTAATAAAAAATTAATAAGACCTACGAATCCCAGGGATCACAACAGTTCAAAATCCAATAGTGGTGCAAATTTCACTAGCTCAAAAATTTTTGAAATTACATTTTTTTAATTCAAAATAGTGTTATAAGTCTTGTTTTTTGTTTTCCCAGTTGTGTTTTGGCTATAAATCACAAAATACATACATTTTCTATTAAAAATAACCATTGTTTATAGGCATAAAGTCAAACTTTAGTGTAGAGCTCAAAATTCAATGGTAGGGGAACTAGTAATTCTAAAAACAGCAGGTAAAAAGATACACATGTGATTTATTTATTATTAACTTCAAATAATTTTAGACGCATTTTTCAAGAACAAAAACAAATATGACGGCAAGTTATGTTTATGTCTGGAAAATAAGCAGAAGTTTTAGATAAAAAAATAAAACATATGGTGGTAAATCTTAATGTAAAATAAAGAAGAATACACAAAAGCTATTCATATATTTTTCAAAGCTCATAAGAGCTTGTGTTATGTGTTTGTAACTTGTGCTGACTTGTTAATTATTAAATACATATATTACTTGACTTAATATAATTATATGCTGGGGAAATCTAAGACCACATTACAAAACATTTCCTACCATTGGCTTATATTGGAAGAAAACATTTTAGAGAACCTAGGAGATGTATTTGATTTTTTTTTTTATAAAAGCCAGTGCAAATCCAGGAATGACGTAGAATAAGTTAAGCTCTAAAGGATAAATTGAATGAATTCATCTAACAATGTTAGCAAAGCATCCATCGAAGCATTGTTGACAGAGAGAACATTATTTAATATATCTGAAAGTGGGATTGAAAGATCGTGTTTATTTCATCAGCTTTGTCGTTACAAGTTCCTGAAGCCTAAATTGTCTGGTCAATGCAAAACATTCTTGTTTACTACGTGTATCATGTGGACTTATCTTGACTCAACCAATGTATAGAAGTTGAACAATCGCTTTTCAAATTTCGGCATTAAGCTGTTGAATACGACACCCCTGTCATAATGAATGCTAGACTCGTCAGGCTATAATGTGGAAATCCTGATTGCAAACCATAGTGTAACACCGTGTTCGGAAAATTAGCTAGTGTGTCGCATGTTAAAGAACCTTGCTATATCAATATGAGAAGAACTGGTACAGGATCTCAATACAGGAGGCTAAATCGCCCGATCCTATCCATCCTTCAGTTGCAGTTCAGATTTCTCGAACACGATGGCCTTGTGTCCCTATTCTTATTTATCCTCATTTCACGGCGAACGGCAAAATTCGTAATACTTTGAATTAAAACTAATTATATAGCAGCCTTCTTGTAATTGCTCGTGGTTTATTAAAAACAACGAAACAATATTCATTAGACATTGTATCTATAAGTTTTTCACATTTTATACTGGATTCAATTCATAGCCGTCTTCGTTTATGTCATTTGTGTTTGGCTCTGATATGACATTTACAGAGTTGACATTTTCTTTGTCTGTATTTTGGTTTTCTTCAATGTTGATAATAAAATTTCCATCTTCCTTATAACGTTCATTGTCTTTTTCATCACACTTACAATCGTCGTTTTCTTTCACAAACACACCGTCTTCAGCATCAGCATTTTTGAAACTGTTTTTGAAACTACTGTTCCAGCTTGCAATTCGTAAAAGGAATGATGAATTGCGCTGCTTTTCACGAATGTATTTAGCCACTCTTTGCAAGACTTCTCGTCGGAAAAGTATGTAAACCCATGGATCAAGAATCTGGTTTAAGGTTGCAAGTCTCAACACTAATAGATCAGCTCTTCGGTTAATTGGAAAAGCTTGGCTTGTGTTGATAATTATACGAATCTGCAAGTAAACCAAATCTAAAATGTAAAAATATATTTTTTCCAACTTTGTAATTAAATAAAACCTATATAAGTGTTAAACTTCTTATAAGGGCCCCGCATCAAGGACGCTTAAGTCGTATAGTTTTCAATTTGTCTGTCAATTTTTTTTGTGAATAATAAACCGAACAACAAAATTGTAAAAAATACAGATTAGTACCAGTTCAGGTGTCGCTTGATATATATAGTTTCATTAAAACCCGTTGAATATATTTTTGGTGTAAGGACCTTTCTGACTTTGTCAATATTCCAGTTTACTGTGAATTCATACGTATTGCAAATCAAACTAAATCAAGAGCTGATAAGAAATTTAAAATCTGCCACCTGAAAATTAGAGATAATTGACAGTAAGATATGTCTAAACTTTAACATAAAACAGTTCTCTAATTCATTACTAAATTAAACTTTTATTTCAAATTGATTGAAATACAATCTTGTTTTGCACTTGAACATGTGTTGAAGTCAAAACTGTCAAATCCCCTAAGTGTGAATAGATACAATCGAAAAGCATGCATGTAAATAAAACAGTAAAATTGCATATTCATATATTTCGATGAAAATAACTTTGAAATAGTTTCTATTGGAAAATATCATCAATTATGTATGGTTCTAAAAAGTTACAAAGAATGAAAGAGGCACAAATGAGGCATTCCAGTATCAAAACTCCGAAAGGACAACGACAAACCCGTGAAACACGGACAATTACAGCACGAGGAAACACAAAATCAACCAAACATAAATAAAAAACGCAAACTCAAGTTCTAAAAAGAGTGAATTCAAGTGCTCCGGAAGCATATGCGGTTCCTGCTTGATATAGAGCACCTGTCGCGTTACTAATTTCCAATTCAGTTTGTCACATCCGGTAAAGGAAGACAAAACACAAGTTTTAAAATCAACAATTCAATTCATCAGATATCCCTGTGGTTTTGTTGTTACATGGCTCATGCTAATCTCTCAGAAACCAATTGAAAACGTATTGATCTTCCATTTACTTTATTAAATCAAGAACTGAACATGACATTTTGCATGTGGGATTTGAATTGAATAGACAATTAAAACTTCCTTGCGTTCGTGAAATACTTTTTATTCCCTTGATATTGATAAAATTCAAGTTACTTTATTCGATATGAACGATGAATCTGATTGTTAATGTAAGCATTGTATCTGAAACCTAATTGAACATTTATGTTCCTCAAATGAAGAACAGTAACCCATTTCATAAATTTGCTTCCGTGAGATTGTAGTTGAGTAACTTTGTGTGGAAGCGAAGAATTTTTAAATATATTTATTATTCATTGAAAATTTATAATTGTTAAAAACATAATATTATTGCTTACCATAAAAGGTGCCCAACAGATCGCAAAAGTAACAAATATGGCAACAAGAAAAACTGTGATGTAAATATCACTTCGTCCCCGGTTTGATCTAGAGCTAACGCTTGTTTTTCTTATGCTACTTTTCTTTCCAATGCTGAGTTTTACAATCACTATACAATTCAAAATGGCTGTCATGATTATAATTCCCAAACCAAATATAGAATAAAAGTATGCAAAAATTTGATCCTCCACGGTATGACCAAACACGTCGAAATAGCACCACGTTCCGGGATATTGCTTAACATTGTGACCTAAGCCCATTAGAGGACAACATGCTATAACAGCTGAGAGAAGCCAATTGCAGCCAATGACCACATTTGCAACTGTCTCCTTGTTAATTTGACTGTACTTGTATGGATATGAAAGGGCCAAAAATCTATCCCATGCCATAGCGCCAACATACAATAAAGTTGATATTCCAAAAAATGTTAGCATGAATGATAAATAGTTGCACAACGGATCGCCACCAACCCATTTCAAGTCATTGTCATAAACAGCAAATGCCACCGGCGATGTTGTCAGAATTCCCAGTAGATCTGTAACGGCTAAAGCAGTAACAAACCTGTAAAATGCGTTCCATTTATGGCCTTGCGATGCTCTTAATAAGAAGAATAAAGCGATTACATTTCCAATAACACCCAAGGTGAAGGTCACAGCTGACGGCACTGGCGACGGTTTGAGCAATTGTGTTTTCACAGTCACATTTGGTTGAGAACTTATTGTGCTATTAGCGATATCCATGAAAATGCTTAAACTTTTAATTTCAATCCATTTCTAGTCAACTACAAATTTTTGTGTATGCTAATTAAGATTCATTTAATTGTATTCCGATCTATTTTGTTCATTTGTAACCGGTTGTGGTTTTCCGTTTATAAATGATTATTCTATCTCCGAACAACATGGAGAAATTCTCACATATTTGTCTTGCGTTAACGTCAATTAGCATCTCTAATGAAAGTGAAGGTGGTATTTTATCTATCAGTTTTTCTGTCATAATGATAGAACTTAATAGCATCTATATTTACAAAATTGCTTGCGTTTATTACATTAGACGTATCCTATGAGAAATCGAGAACTATTACTAACAGAGTTTTCTGATCTACGTATGCTCCAATGTTCTCATAAACTTACTCCATTTAAATATTAAGTAAGACCTTTCAGGCAAGTTGTCCATCGATTTAATAAATTGATAAATAGCAAAATAACAATCAATTTACAATTATTACAATAACGGTCAGCTCTTCTTGTCTTTCGATCTATATTTTATTTTAAATACTTCCATGAAATCAATGAAGATATTTGTTTCGTAATATGTTGTTTAATCATGAAAATAGCTGTTATATTTTTTTAGTTTTACCCATATGTTTTCAACAGTAAATTACAAGTTTGCACTTTGTAAAAACGAATTTCAATGTGCAATTGCCAAATCTTTAATATTAAAAAGCTTTTTTTCTTTAAATACAAGTAGGAAGTACCACGAGGATATGTTTTTGTTTAATGCAAAGCTGATTGATTGATTGTTGTTTGCTTAATGTCTCATCAGCAATAATCGGGATACAAACAAGTTATAAATGATATTTCGATATAAAAAGTAAAAAGACCGTAGATAAAACAAAATGTATGACTAGATA
The DNA here is from genome assembly GCA_963971305.1 of Arcuatula senhousia. NCBI lineage: Eukaryota > Metazoa > Mollusca > Bivalvia > Mytilida > Mytilidae > Arcuatula > Arcuatula senhousia. The sequence goes on along the minus strand of OZ020303.1, from coordinate 40,430,807 downwards.
AATCAAACTTAAAAAATGAACACTCTAAAATATTAAACTTATTAAACGATATTAGCATTTAACCATTAACAACGTAAGGAAAACGTACTAAATATTTTAAGTATAGTTACAACAAAAGAATTTAAAAACGGTTATTTTATTGAAAGAACAATTTTAAAGCTGTGAATTAAGACAAGTTTCCTTTGAAATTGATGAAATGGCATTGAATACCACTGAAAAAAAAATAGTGTATAACTCAACTGAATTGCTTCGATCATAATGGAGCAACATCAACACCGTCCAAGTCAATTTAAAGAATATATGCCACCAGCACACCGACAGCATGATAAAGAAAAAGTTAATCGCTTGTGTATAAACTTCTAGTACATGTATTTGTTCAACAGGATGTCCATGATCTAGGAGTATAAAATAGCTCTACATCATATGGTACCTTATAGGATCGGGCAATATATATATACAAACTATGAGTCCTTTGCGTAATGTAGTTGCTTAGAAAATTGTGACAAAAATTATATGCATATATGTACACAAAGTGTACGAACCCAAGATTTCGATAGACAGGAGGAAGATGACTTAAGAGCATAAAGTAGCAATAAACAATATTGTACAATAAGAATAGTTTGGTGCTAAATACAAGACCTATGCGTCTGGAAGTTGCTAAGAAAACTGTTCAGGAAATTGTGTTTGCACACTAAGTGTTAAAACCAAACATTCGGTATACATGAATTCGATAATCTTGGAGCATAAAATCAAAGCTATATGCAATTATCAGATGACTGCGTTATGCAGTTGCTAAGAAAACTGTGACAGAAATTTTGCATGTACATGTACGTGCACTCCTGGAAGTATAAGACCGATGAGTATAAAACGATATGGTACATGTAAAATAGGGCAAATTAAAGCTGTTTACAAAATTTAAGACCACTTCATCATGTAATTGCTTAGAAAACTGACGGAAATTATGCCATGAATGGAAAGAATAACGAACGAACAAGATTTAAAGTTAAATCATCCTTTCGTCGAAGCGGGGTTACAACCATTTAGTCTAAAATATTTTTTTACAAAATTTAGGCAACTTTCTGTATATACTATGGAAAAAAATCTATTAACGTGCAAAACAATCTTCTAAAAGCATAGTTGGTTTTTCATTTTGATTATATATTCCGCAACGCTAATGTTATTAGTATTTTTAAGAATCTGTCTCTAACAAGATTGATTCGTCAAGAAAATGCTTTCCTCACAAAGATAAAATCGCCACGATAATGGTCAAAAGTCCTTAATCCTGTTTTTATCTCTACTTATCAACCAATATATAACGTACGTAACTGAAACAGCGACCGATCGATTGGCATTATAAATTCATGCTGAAAACATGAACTGCATGAACTTACTTTTTACATCAGCCTTTTTTAACAGGAGCATGGGGGAATTGGGTTGAGCTCAACCAGAAACCTAAACTTACTAATATTCCGATCGACTCGGAAACAATACCAATTACAAATACTTAATTTATAAGCACACCATAGCGTCAAAGTATTTAAAAAAAAAGATCCTGTATTGTAACTGCATTTCCAACTTTGATGGTTTTATATAAACATGATAAACACTTTATGCCAAGAAAATAAAAATGTTGCATTAATTATCTCCCTTTTCCAAGTTCCATTTTTTGTGTGTGAATTTTTGAAAAAAAATATACAACCTCAGTTACCTCATGGCGAGGTTCAAACTTACTTTCTTTGAATTTTAAAATATGAACTATGTTTAAATGTTGAGAGGTTTACTAACTTTATGGCCCTGTCACACTATAACGTTTTATGGCCCTGTCACACTAAAATGTTTTAGCCAACGTGTGCCGAACGTTCGAATAATTTTCTAAAACGTTGGAACACGTTGGCAGTCGCTGTAAAAAGTTTCAAAAAATATCTCGGTGAACGACCACAGAGCGTCAGACTAACTACCTGCAACGCACGACAAACTTATTCAAAACTTATCTATAGCGTTTGACTGGCGTACTTGACGTTTGCCTAGCGCATGTGTGACGACTGCAGAACGCATTCATAGCGTTAGTTTAACTTATAATTTTTCTATCGATGGGGAGACCTAAGATTTCTGTTACTAGTAATTTCTTTAGTATTATTTCATAATAAGCCAAATAGATCTATTATCTGGCTTAATTAAATCCTATTTTTGACATTACAAAATATAAAATCTACAATATATTTTATTCTTTTAAACTGAGTGCAAAATCATCACTTTTGGTTAAAAAACGGCTTTAGAATAATTATACATTCATATTTATTTACCAGAACGCTGAAAACCAATATTTTTATAACGAAACTAAATTTCGATAATTATTAATTAATCCAGCAATACATTTAAGCCAGATAATAGATCTATTTGGGCTATTACGAAATGATATTTAAGAAATTATCAGAAATCCTAGGTCTCCCCACCGAGAGAAAAAATTATAAGTTAGACTAACGCTATGAATGCGTTCTGCAGTCGTCACACATGCGTTAGGCAAACGTCAAGTGCGCCGGACGAACGCTATAGATAAGTTTTGAATAAGTTTGTCGTGCGTTGCAGGTAGTTAGTCTGACGCTTTGTGGTCGTTCACCGAGATATTTTTTGAAACTTTTTACAGCGACTCCCAACGTGTTCCAACGTTTTAGAAAATTATTCTAACGTTCGTCACACGTTGGCTAAAATATTATAGTGTGACAGGGCCATTATAAAACTTTATTTGCAAAACATAAAAACCCTGGCTTACGGGTTCAACAAATACAGAAATTTACAAACAAAGAACATAAAAAATACAGAAATAAAGTGTAATACATACATGAAGAAATGAAGAAAAAGATATGAAAATTACTTGACCAGAACAGACCTAATTTTTGGGACTCTAAGGATTGCTTTATGAAATCAATTATAATGGGCAATAATCCATGCATATCATAATTCAAAATAATAAAACTTAATTGCATGTAAACTAATTGATTTATAACATTGAAACATATATACTCAATTTTAACACAATACCTTTTACAAATTTATATAACATAAAACCGCGCATAAAACATTTAAAATATTATATATTTAAGCGTCTGGTGGACTTGAATCGTAAATAAATCGAAACTCCCGCTCAAATCATTCTTGTGGAGTTTTTCAAATCGAACAAGAAGGATATCAAAAGGGACGGTTAAACAGACGCAAGATGCCTAGGGATAACAGGAACCATACATAGCTGGAACCTACGGCCTAGGCGGACCATTGGCAGACAAATTGAGTGCCGCGGCCACGGAATAATGTTAGGCAAAATGATGCGCGGCCGCAACAGGAACCTGTTGTCCAAGTACAGCATGTCCAGGACAACAATGAGGGAAAAAGAGAGTTGAATCTGCCCCGAGGTCGAAGTGTAGAACAAAGGAGGGAACTATAAAACCTGAACGGGAGGTGAAACATGCACCACATCCTCCTTTGCAGCTCAGAACTATATCAACCCAAGCTGAGGCTACAAATGATAATATAATTATACCCACAATGGGCCATTAATTATGCTGAGTTCAAATGTAGTTAACATAAATGTATCTCCACAAGTGAAAGAAAAACTATGGAATTTTGATTATGTTGATTTCGCAAATTTAATTCCCCAAAATAATATATTTTACAATAATGCTAAAATATATACAAACTTTGGTTGTTGTAACAAGTCACCAAAATAAAGGTAATAACAAAACTACCGAACTTGAATGATCAATCTCATAGTCCAGAGAAATGACAAAAACGAACCAGTCATACCGGAGAATTGATGGATCGCAATTGCCCTGACTTAGTACAGGCATTTCAAACGAAATGGTGGGTTAAACCAGGTTTTAAGGCGCCAAACCTCCATCTTCCATAGCGATCTTCAAGTACAAAAAACGAAGCATATTGTAACACTAAAACGTAATTGGAATTTTTAAAGTTTAAATTAAAAACGAAAATGGTTGATAACATGAACATGAATAAAGATAATCACAAAACTACTGAACTTGGAGGATCAATCTCAAAAGTCTGAAGGAAATGTAATTAAACAAGGCAGACATACCGGAAACATTGCGATCTTAGGATCCGGTAATGACCATAGAATACAACATAGTCATAGTTGTGAGACACAATAGGGATATTGAGGTGATCATCTCAGTACAGCAGACCAGTCAAACAATAATGAAAACAATTAACCACCATATCTTTTAACTAATTTTGAACTTTTCTACTAGTGGCTGATAACGAAGAAAGAATTTGTTTATGGATCGTATGAGACGTATTTTCTTATATCCCTGCTCCAAAAGTCGGTCATCAAGAAATCGGTGTCTGATAAAAAGTCTGTGAAATGTGTGCAAGCTCTGGCATATCGAATAAGTTGTGAAATATAAACACCGTATGCAGGGGAAGTAGGTTTATTGCTCTGTAGATTAGGAAAATAATAATTTAAAAATAAAAATCGTCTCTTTTATCGTGAATTTTTGTACTGAGATGACCACCTGGAAGTTAAGACAATTGGTAGCATTTAAATTTGGACGGAAGCGTTTACCAATTATTTCAAAGTTTTGCTTTTTAAGCATTCTGGTTTAGCTCCAGACCTTTTTACTTTCATATCAATTAAAAGGGGAGCTGTTTCAGATGCAACCTTTGAAATATGGAAAGCCAACGGGGTCAAAATTCTTCATCCGTATAATGTCAATTCGCAATTGTAACTTGTACATTTGTTATTCGTAACTTGTTGATTTGTATTCTGTTGATTTGTAGAATGTCATCTTGTATTTGGTTATTTGTAGATTTGTAAATTATCTATTTTGTAAAAGTCAATTTTTAATTGTTAATTGCACATTTGTTATTCGTTAACTTGTTGGTTTGTATACTCTTAACTTGTAAAATTCCAATTTGTATTTGGTTATTTGCAGATTTGTAAATTATTTATTTGTAAAAGTCAATTTGTAATTGTTAATTGCACATTTGTTATTCGTTAACTCGTTGATTTGTATACTCTTAATTTGTAAAATGTCAATTGGTAATTAGTAATATGTTGATATATAACTGCCTTATTTATAAAATACCAAAGCCCAAATCGCAAAAGTCCAATATGTAACTTTTATATATTTATGTACAATGTTGATAACTCATTAGTTGATCTATGAAATGTTATTTTTAGAATTTCGACTTGTAACTGCACAACTGATAAATGTGGAAACATACAGAGAAGCAAAAAACAATATGTATCCCCACCATAGGGGAGACATAATAAAAGAAATGCAACATGTAGTGGACATATATATTGAAATGCAGGATGTAATTGACATAATAACAAATACAACAAGAGGCTCACAGGAGCCTGAATCGCTCACCTGGTCTAAATTAGCCCATATAATCATCTGCAAATACCACACAATGGGAACTATTATAGCATTTCTCTTTCAGCAATAGTTTTCATTCTATAGGACATAAACACCATCTTTTATCTTTTAAGGGCCATAACTCCTACTAGTTTTCACCTTAAAGCCGCCATAATCTCTATAAGGGGCCATCTGACAACCTCGATCCTATGGAGTCCGAGACATCATTTGCATGTACGGTTCCTGAGAAAGGCTTGACGGAAATTTAGATAGTCATGTTCACATATTGAACATGACTAAGTCCAAAACAGAAGGTAGATGTCCGACAGGTCTGAAAATCGCTTAAGACTTGCAGTTTGTCTTATTGAACCACCCTACCAAGTTTCCAATCATTTTCATGTACAGTTCCTGAGAAAAGCTTGACGGAAGTCATGTTCACATATTTTCACATTCGCCCAAGTCCCAAACAGGAAGTAGATGTCCGACAGGTCTGAAAATCGCTTAGGACGTACATTTTCCCTGTTTGGTATTTTTGGTTATGCTGTTCAATGCTCTTCATACTCATACAGTGTTTGACATTTTCAATATTTTTGGTAGAGCGCCTCTGATGAGTCTTGAATAGACGAAACGCGCGTCAGGAGTAGCAAAATTTATTGTCTGGAACTTTGTTGTCATTTGTATTTGTCATACTAAACCATCCTACCAAGTTTCAAATCATTCTCATGTACAGTTCCTGAGAAAAGCTTAACGGAAATTTCGTACGGACGGACGGACATGAGTAAAACTTAATGCCCCCTGACATGTCGTCGCGGGGGCATAAAAACAGCCAGCAGCCTTCAACAAAGCCCGCGGGCGCTGCTCGTCGTCTTGCGCTTGGCCCAAGGTCACAACATGATGCAAACAATTCGAGTACAGTCCTGAAATAGTCAAAGAAAGACCCCCTTCTTAAACATAGAACAAAAATACATAAAAAGACAACTACAAACAAAATCTTTGTCAGAGGATTTTGGCTTAAGACAGGCACAAATAAATGTGGCGGGGTTAAACTAGTTTTGTGGGCCCAACCTTCCCCCTTTTGACAATCTCCAACAAAGCAGACTAACACAACATGCTTGCATGTTGTTGCTTTTGGATTTTAGCCCCAAGAACCTAAGCCGTCAAAATATGTCGGGCAAATATTTGATAGTGAACAGAGGGCATTAATTTTTTCCAGTCGTTTTATGGTCAGAAATGAATGAAAATAGACAAAACAATATGTTTTTAGAATATTTTTTTTTCTGGGAGGTTGTACAGAAAAAGGGGGTAAAACTGTATCCATACCCCAAGGGCCTGTGGTGTTACCCCTCGATTTACCATGAGGTACCCAGCTGCCGCGTTTCTGTTCTTGACGGTAGCGCCCCCTGTCGACGATTTCACGCATGAACGATTCGCCCGACTTGTTCATTGTAGAAATGTAATTTGTCGATTCGCAAAATGTCGATTGTACAATGAATAAATTTCAAACTATGTTTCCACATTTATCAGTTGTGCAGTTACAAGTCGAAATTCTAAAAATAACATTTCATAGATCAACTAATGAGTTATCAACATTGTACATAACAATATAAAAGTTACATATTGGACTTTTGCGATTTGGGCAGTTATATATCAACATATTACTAATTACCAATTGACATTTTACAAATTAAGAGTATACAAATCAACGAGTTAACGAATAACAAATGTGCAATTAACAATTACAAATTGACTTTTACAAATAAATTATTTACAAATCTGCAAATAACCAAATACAAATTGGAATTTTACAAGTTAAGAGTATACAAACCAACAAGTTAACGAATAACAAATGTGCAATTAACAATTACAAATTGACTTTTACAAAATAAATAATTCACAAATCTACAAATAACCAAATACAAATAGACATTCTACAAATTAACAGTATACAATTCAACAAGTTACGAATAACAAATGTACAAGTTGCAATTGCGAATTGACATTATACGGATGAAGAATTTTTACCCCGTTGGCTTTCCATATTGAAAGGGTATATCAGTGCGATATGCAGTTTAGGGTTCGGGTTTCTATTAATCATACCAAGTCATGGGCTGACATTGATGGTTTTCTATTGTTGCAGTATATTGCAAAAGGGGCTCAAGGATTATCTAGTCCAGCAGTTACTTCTAAACCTTGTTATAATTAAAATTTTAAGGGATTTTGTCAGAGAAATTTCTCTTTTTATAAACATACATCTTCCAAAATTAGGATGTTCGGCTACTACTGCACAACTGTGAGGACCTATCTTTCTGGAATTAATTTCAAGTTAAACCTAAATAATTGGAATGATTATTCTAATTCTTTCATTTTGGATAGGATGTTGAATGGTATGCAATGTTTGGGCAAAAAAGATGATTCCAGAAAACCAATTACAATAGATTTATTCAAACAGATTGTGATGGTCCTTAGAAATGTTTGTACACTCTAAAAAATAAATTACTCAGTATCTTGGAATTACTAGTTTTGAGTATTTGGAATTACTTAAAAATACTAAGTAATTAAAAAATAATACTAAGTAATTTTATAAGTAATCAGGTTTTACTTAAGTCAAACAAATCTTAAAATAAGTAATTCAAATTTGTGTTAAATATATTTACTTATTTTGAGTATTACTATTACTTATTGCAAAACATGAAATCATTCACCAAGTAAGAATTACTAATTTCTAATTTCAAGACATTGAATTACTAATAAACTTCAAGTTACTTATTTTGAGTAATTCAATTACAATTATTTTAATCTTTTTATAAATGGCAGAATTTAACGTACACTCCCAAATAAATGGAGCAGTATCATTTGATCTTGCATGTATATAGAGGCTGTAACATTATTAACCTTTATAAAGCAAAAATTAATGTAGATAAAAATAATATACAGTGTCCTTATTACCTCTTCACAACAATTGGCATTAATTAATAGATACTTAATTCTATATTATAAGTTTTTAAATATGTCTGTGCATGTTAAACACATTATGAAATAATATTGTGTGAAAAAAAAAAAACATTTGCCTCTATTGCTGATTGGTATGAAACATCTTTTGGTAAAAAAAAAATACGGGGCTAAGATAAGGTACTAAGTTACTAAATGGAATATGAATGAGAGAAGGAATTTGATTGGTTAATTAAAAAGAGGCAACCAATGAGATGATCTGTAACTTTATTCTTGTTTTGGCGCTTTGAATTGCATCAAGTTGGAAGAGGAATTCACAGAAGATGTTTTTTTATATATATTTTCGGAACTCCAGTGACTATACCGAGTACATTTGTCAGATAAGTGTATTTTTAATATATTTTATTATTTTTAATTCCTTTTTAATGTTTCCATTGCATTCTAAATCATTATGATAAAGATCACCAGTTAAATTATTTAGAAAATGTAAACAATTGTTTTGATGTTTCACAACTTTTATGCATGTGTGACAAATATTATACACAGTGTTATATTTTCTTCAGAACTAAAATGTTTAAAAGAATATAGCACACGAAAGATGCATTGAGGTGTTTAGTTTATTTAGATGTATAGTTTGAAAGTTAAAACTGTCAAGCATCTATACCGACTGGTTCACGATAATTTGTTGCACTGAAAACGATACTTTGTGGAGTACTCTTTTCTTTTCAGACAACAAAAAGGACACGGGAAGGAGGAATGGTGAATCGTGAACAGATCTAGGAACAACAAAGGAGTCGTTAAATATGTAGAAACAAATAAAATAATTACTTAAACTGAGTAAAATAATTACTTGAAATAAGTAAATAAATTTCTAGAAATAAGTAAATGAATTTCTAGAAATAAGTAATTGAATTTCTAGAAACAAGGAATTTCTATATAATTCCTTGCTAGAAATAAGTAATTGAATATCTTAAAACAAGTAAAATAATTACTTGAAACTAGAAAATATATGCCTTAAAACAAGTAAAACATTTACTTGTTTCAAGAATATTTGAGTTCTTAAAATAAGTAATTTCGAAATACTTACAATACAATACAAAAAATACAGTAGATACAATAAAATTACTGAGTAATTAATTTCTCAGTAATTTTGAATTACTATGAATTACTCCCAGATATACAAATTTTTTTACTTAGTAATTTACTTAAAATGAGTAATTAAATTACTTGAAATAAGTATTACTAAGTAATTCATTTTTTAGAGTGTACTTCAGTTTATGAGACAAAATTGTTTATTTCTGCATTTTGTTTGGCTTTTTTTTGGATAGTGAGAATAGGTGAAATAGCACATGTTGGAAAGTGCACTGAGCAACATATAGTCAAATAATTTGATATTGAATTTGATGAAAAAAAATCAGAAGTGTCTGTTAAAATTGCATCATCAAAAACAGTCAACTACTATTTTATTATAAAAATTAATGATGATACCTTTAGAGGAGTATTTAAGGTTACGTCTTAAAATATATAGATGGACAGTTATATGATCACCAAACTGAGAGCTAATGATCATAGCTTGAACAAAGAACAAGGGAGATATCATAATATCCCAAGATGCCAAAGAATCTGCTCTAAATACCAAATTGAAAACATTTTCTTTTATCCTGCCAAATTAACAAACAACAAAGAGATATTTTGTTCTCGGAAATTTCAAATAAAGATGATTCTTTTTTAAATCTAACTTATAACGAAAAAGTTAAATACAGTCATTGACCACGACTAGAAATTTTAACTTATGTCATGGACTTTATAAAGCGATCTCTAGAACTGCGAAAATAGGGTCCACATCGGTTAAAACTTACTTTTGTACATGCAAATTTAAAAAAAAAACTTGCAAGGTATGAAACTGATTAATAATTGTATGTATATCCCATGTATTCTGTATTTTTTAATGTTTTATATACACATGGACAATATGTAATTGCTTTGACCTATAAGGGTGTAACTGCAATAAAGAATTTTGAATTTGAGTTATAATGTCATTTAAATGATAAAATGTCACTAGATTTCAGTTTTTATCAGTTTTAAGATCGGCATTAAAATTTCTAGGCTTCAATCCAAATGAACATAATACACATTCATTCAGAATCGGTGCGGCAACTTCAGCTTATTTGGAAGGTTCACATTAGGAAGACATAAATTTTATGGGTAGCTTTTAAATCTTACATTAGAATTCGACGTTTGGTTAACTGTTTCACGCACCTATTACTTGGATACTGGGATCATACATTATTGTCACACAGTCAGAAAAGACCAATTGGTACTGATTTAAATTTGCATAAATTGGGATACAAGTTGCAATGGACCGGTCAATCTGGTATATCAATATATGATGTGTTTCCTATGGTTAGGACAATGATTTTCTTTTATTGGTTACACGATGCCGTAGTGGTCCATTGTGGGGGAAACGACATTGGTCGTGTCAACTGGGCAAAACTTTTATTGGACTTTAAATTTACGCTGTATGTTGAAAGTAAAATGATATATTGTAAACCTTTGATATATTCCAGCATTTTTACAAAGACTAAACTGGAGATATTTTAAAGCGCATCAAAAATGAATGTTACTAGGAAAAGGATAGACAGGGGAGTAAAATCTTATAAGAACAAAACAGCGGGTTACCAAATCGTTCATACTGACGTTGAGGATGTTCATAAATCTTTTTACGATGGAGATGAAGTTCACTAATCCAATATCGGCAATGACATTTTTTTCTGAACCCCTTGTAAAGTGCTTAGAACAGTGTCATGTCACGCCATGCACATTTGTTTATCCTCTGCAGTATAAAGATTTGTAAACCCCGGTTCTTTACAATGTTGAATTTGTTTATTTTGCTTAAAAATGTTGCACATAGTTTTCTTGTTTATTTTATGTTTGGACTTTGACATAGTTAATGCCTGAAGATGATCAAATCAAGCAATGTTGAGTTGAAGTTTTAATTTTTGTTGTATGTTGAAACTAAATTGTTGTTAAATGTTGTAATAATAACTGTTGAAATGTTGTTTTAGTATGGTTGAATTGTTGAAATATTGTTCATGTTCACTATTTGTCATGGCGAATTACCATTTGCTTCATGTTAACACAAATGTTAATTTTGGCAGTAATTTATTTGATTAAGCTGTTATGGATATGCCAAGCAGTAACAACAAAAACTTTCGCCCTTGGTTTTCCCTTCAGTGACCACTTGTCGACATGTTTTACTGTTGGCCATTTGTTGATTATGTTGATGTATATGTTGAATGAGTGAGTGAGTTCAAAATTGGTGTTTAACGCCCGTTAAACGATATATAGGTTATTATGAAAAGGATGATAAAATGAACATGAAATGATGATGATAAATGAAATAGAACATATTTTATTTTCCAATCAAGGGCACAACAAGGGACAGCATGAGTATACATATATAACATTTAAAGAGAAATGAACAATAATTAAAGAGTTACAATCACACATCAAAGTAGCAAGACTGATAGAAATTTATAAGTATTTAAAAATAAATTCACCCACTGCATTTAACACCATTGGATCTTCAGAAGTAAGTAAAAAAATAAGTTTTGAAAGATGGGGTTGGGTGGGAAACAAAGAATCGGTAAATTTTGAAAAACCATAGGAAAAGGGGAGAGGTGGATAGGGGGAAAATTTAGCCTATGTGGTGCACAATGGGGTCTTTTACGTTCATGACGCGTGGCATTCTCCACACACGTTGGCCCTCTATGGTCAGCGGTCAGGGTTTCCGTATTATAGACCTGACAATCTCCGCAGACTAGGGCCACCCTATTCAGCAACCTACGGTACACACTTGGTCACTCTGTGGGCCGAGCACTGACCCGACGTCAGTATCACAAGACCCTTTGTCGCCTCTTACGACAAGCTCGGCTCTGCTGCGGGCCTATTCGCCACACGGGACATGCGTGAAATATTTCAATTTCAGGTAAAATCTTAGCTCAAATGATAAATAAGTACATGTAAGAAATAGTATATTTTCTTGTAATAATTTTTCATTTTGGAAATGTTTAAAGCAGTATAATCACCAAAAAATAATATTCAGAATTAAAATAATTAGACCAAATTTGATATTCTCTTTGGTTGGTTTCAAATCAGACAGACTATGTACCAGAAGATACCAATAATACATGTGACAATAGGGGGTCAGAACTTTGCCAATACACATAATTTGAGTTTAATCTTATCTAGCTTATAAATGTAATTGATATCTAAAGTATGTTCATCAAAAGAAGTCTTACTGTAAAGAGTGAGTTATTATATCGCGTTAGGCAATAAGCCTAATGCATAAATGCCGGCCTCTATTTTTCAGGCATAAGCATTGTTTCCTAGTCTTTAAGCTTAATGCCTGGTACAATTCAGGCAAAAACCTGAGTGACTAGGCAATACTAGTCAATAGCTTATTGCCTAGGCATAAGGCTTAATGCCTTATTTTGCTTATTGCTGCTAACATTTATATTAATTGATACTTGTTTTCATACATATGACTTTCATTCATATGTTTGTCAAAACTTAAAATTTTAACGGTCACACCTTTTTTGCTCTGATATTGTTATGCCTTTACTGCTTAAATTTGGTTAATGCCCCCATCACACTGAACCACGAGCGTACTATGATCCTGATAGCTTTTCATTATTCGTGGAACAGCGTAGTGGTGTCATCCTGGTGTCGTGGAGGTCGCGATGTGAACGTACTTGGTCGTGAATGACTATACATGTAACTGCACTACGCAAAATTTTGAACACGTTAAAAACATTCGTAGTGAGGTCGTGATGATAAAAGAGCGTACTAACAGTATACTGAGAAGATCACAGAACAGTAAACTTTAGTTCTATTGATATCGTGACACAAGTGTGGTAAGGTCGTATCTAACTTGAAAGGCGATCCAATTACGATACTACTACGTATACGCTAGCAATACGCTTTTGTCACGATCATACCACAATTATAGTAAGGCCTATATGATTATACCATGATGATACTACATTGTTTACGACCTATAGGATCATACCTTGACAACAATCCATTCATATCCTTAGTACGATCCTAAAGATCTTTGTACGTTTTACATGCAACAATTGATCATGAATGTGTCTCTCGCACTGAAAAAACCAAGTGCATAAAAGTATAAATTTGCCCAGCGTTATAATGCCTCCCCTTGATTTCAGGCTTAAATCTGGGAATAGGTTAATGATTGTCTCAGCTTAAACATAACAAAACTCTAAACATAAATTTTGAAAAACCATTTTTATTCAGTGAATCTTTATAGATATTTTCATAAAAGGCGTAGAATATTTAGTAGCTATCACGTGTTCTAATTTTATACCATCATTATTTTTCTATAAAGTGCTCCATAGCAATTGAGTTTTGTGGAATAATTCCTACGGCCTGACGCCCAAGATGTCATTCTATCGATAAAGCAGGCAAATTATTCATCAATTTGAAAATGGAGTGCCTTTAATGTCATATTGTTTGTTTTTGCAATCTCACATGGTAGGCATGATGATTTAGCAAATGTTTCTTAAATTACATGCATACAGCAAATTTACATAACTCGTTCCAAATAAATATAAACATAATCTTAAATTCTTAAAATTAATGTATTGGTTAAAATTTGACCGAGGCGTGCAACACAGTCGATGTTTTAATGGCCTAGCTATTCGACTGTCCATGTCAGTCATGTCAGTGGTTCTCGGAATCTTGCCACCAAAATACATTTTCAAGTATAGATACAATGCTCAATACTGGCTTATCAAACTTATCTGCTATTTACAGATATCATGATTACTTTTTGTTCAAAATAAAAGATCTTTAGAGGACTGAGAGAGGATACCATTTTCAAATGCAAAAGTGACAATAATTTAATGGAAAGATAAAATAAATTTAGATTGTGCATGCACATATAAAATTCATGTTATGTTACTATACATGTGAAAGGAAATTATTATTATTTTCACATCATCTATCATTTCCTGTTCCACTTACGTGTACCTCAATGTATCTCCTTATTAAGTTTATAAATTCGTAGAACAACCTCTGTAAGCTTAGTGGAATCGTACAGGGCGTAATACAAGAGTAGTGAAAGCGTAAAACGATCCTAGTGATCGCAGAGATGCGAAGGTAGGTCGTGACTCGTCGTGGTATAATCGTCGTTTGGTCGCAGAAAAGGTGGTCGTGGTTAGAACCACAAAATCCCTTTGAACTATCGTTTAATGGTCGTTGTAGTGTCGTACCTGTTGTCACACTGGCTACGTTTTTTACAAAATCTAGACTATAGATCTACTACGATCATTCAAATCGTGGAGGTTGTGGGAAACGTAGTTAGATCGTGGCCAGTGTGACGGGGACTTTTATGTGTTAAAAGTTATTACCGAAATATAGAATGATCAATCCAAACTGTCAAAGAAGAAAAAAAGAAAGAAAGAGTCCTTTCTACAATAAAATCTATCAGATATTACTAAAATTTTGGTTTATGAACTTTGAAAGCGAGCTAAAAATAATAAGGGGTCACGGACCATTCTACAGATTTACGACTATGCGAAGTTGGCACACATTCCTCCCGCCCCAATTATCTATTTTGAAAAAAACAATATTAATTTCTAAAAAAAGATTTGTTATTCTAAATATTAATGTTATATTTATTTCATTAATAAATTTTTAATAAGGAATAATAATTTAATTATTAAACTTTGCATCTTTTATTTCATTTGAAGTTATTAAAGTAAAAATGCAGACTAAAAAGTTGGAAGAAGTAAAAAAATATGTTTAGTTTTATACCCGTGAATTACCTTAATTAATATATCTGCATTTTATTTTTCATTATTGTAGACTTTTCAGAGAAAGTGGAGGGTTGTGGTATGTCTTTGTCTCTGTAAAATATGCATTCCGATACCATATACAATGGACATCACTACAAACAATTCAACTAAGATTCAACAAGAACACGTATCTTCACCAAGAAACTGGTATTACGTGAGTAGTGCGACCAAGCTAAGAGAACTGGTGGGCAAATTGACGGAAACAGAATAATAAGATCAGTGTTCAGCTCAATAAATTCTACATCGGAATCAAAATTGCAGATATCCGTATCATCAGCCTTGACACGCAAAACCAGTGGATGTAATAAGAGGAGAACACTGTTTTAAAATCTTTCGCTTTTATGATGCTGTCGAAAATGTGAAATATAAAAAAAATATATACTTAGTCTAGTAACCTGATTTAATTTTCAATATTTTAGAAAATTGGAGCAGAATATATTTGCATTATAACATTTACTTTAAAAAGAACCTTCTCTTTGCTTTTTAACCGAATCAAACTCTTCTTGTATTACCAGAAAGACTTTCAATAATTTTATAAGAAGAGAAAACATAAAAGTAGTCAACATGAATTTAAAGTAGTCGGCGCTTCCGGCGACTAAAAACCGCCGCTTTTTACCATTTGGGAGTCTGTGAATACTCAACGACCCCTTTCCTTTAGCTGTGGGTACATGTATAGGTTCTGCAATATCTCGGTACCCATTGTCATTATGTTTGTTATTTTTTGTCATGTGTTTGCATAGTTCTTGCATTTTTCATGTGAATAGGTTTCGCTTGTAATTGTCAGTATGATAACATGGATAAGTTAGTTTGTTATAATTGCTTTACCTCCAAGTAGCACGATTTCTGCTATGAAATGATGACAACAATCGTGGAGGAGAGCTTTAAATTCAATTGTTTAAGGGAGTGATGAGTAGGAATTCGAACGGGTAATCTATAGCCTCCTGCGGGTCTGTATATTTAACAAGACCTGCGGCAGAGTTTTTTAATATGACATTTTCATTATGATTATTATTATATTATTTCCAAATATTTGGTGACTTTTTAAATTATTTGTATTCAAGAATGTTAATGTAATACCCAGTATTTCTGTTTTCATAGCTAGTCTATAGTCAATGGCTGTGGAATGATCGAACCAAAGATGGATCTCTTTGAAAAAGCACACGAGACAAATTACAGATGTGTTATAATACCATATCTTAATCTTTCCTGTTTTAATATGCACTTGTATTACCTAAATGTATAATTAGGGCCCCGCATCGAAGATGCGGACGCCCTATAGTTTTCACTTTGTCCGTCCGTCAACAATTCTTGTGAGCACTTAAACTCAAAAACTATTAACACCACAGTTCTGAAATTTTGTACAACTACTAAGTAGCATGTCATAATTTGCATATTAAAATTTCGTGCAAATCGGTGAAATATTTTTGGAAAAAACTTCATTTTTTATCGAAAATCACAGATTTTGAAAATTGGACTTTGTGAACACTAAAACTCAAAAACTGTTATTAATACAGTTCTGAAACTTTGTACAGCTGCTAAGTAGCATGTCATGATTTGCATATTAAAATTTCGTGTAAATCTGTTAAATATTTTTGGAAAAAACTTCATTTTTTATCGAAAATCCCAGATTTTGAGAGTTGGACTTTGTGAACACTAAAACTCAACAACTGTTAACAGTACAGTTCTGAAACTTTGCACAGCTGCTAAGGAGCATGTCATGATTTGCATATTAAAATTTCGTTCAAATCGGTTAAATATTTTTGGAAAAAAATCACAGATTTTGAGAATTGGAATTTTTGAACAATAAAACTCAAAAGCTATTAACAATACAGCTCTGAAGTTTCATACACATTCCATGGATCATGCCTCAGTGGTTATAAGCACAGTAAATATAATTTTGAAAACACTTAGATTTTTTGCCGCGGGGCCCTTTCTGACTTTGTCAGTAATCTAGTTATCAAGATTATTGTTATTGTTAGTAATTATCTTAAAACTGTGAACTTATTTCTATGATAAATCATTTCATGAAAACACACAAAGTACATTTCATTTGTTTTGTACTCATTTAACGGAGTGCTGAAATTACAAAACAAGAGGCTCCCAAGAGCCTGAATCGCTCACCTGAACTACACAGATACATATATTTGTAGATATTATTGTGCTTAACCATATGCGATTTAAATTTCTGAAATATCTTGGTTAGTTTTCAAGATATTGGGCTTAATAAGTGCAAATTTGGCAAAAATTAGGAAAAAAATCAATAACTCCCACATCAGAAGTCAGATCTTTTCCGAAATTTCAGGACAGGTATATCTTAATATGCTGATCACAATTCTTGCACAATTTTGATGTCTGAAACCATTTTTGAGTTATTCACAAAAATATGCAATTTACCCTTATGTTCTATTTTTAGCCAGGGCGACCATGTTTTTTTTAACGAATCAAAAATCTGAATGATGGAGTTGTAGCATATAAGCTATCAAACAATTGTACAAAATGTTAAGATGCAGTTGGTCTTACCGTGTCACACAAGTTAATCTTTGAAATTCAGGGGAAAAGTAATGAAAAACGGTAAATTGTGTTGTATTAAGGATAATAACTCCTAAAAGAAATGGTCCTACAGCTTTGACCTAAATATATGAAATGTAGATCTTGATGTGCTTAGTCATATGCAGTTTAATTTTTTTAAAATATCTTGTATAGTTTTCAAGATATAGGGCCAAATAGGTGAAAAATTTCAGAAAAAGGGCAATAACTCCTATGTCGATCGTTGGATCTTCTTGAAAATTTCAGAGCAGGTATATCTTGAGATGTTGATCACTTATGTCCCATCAATTTTGATATCTGTAACTATTTTTGAGAAATTAGCAAAAAACTGCAATTTACCCCTATGTTCTATTTTTAGCCATGGCGGACATATTTTAAGACTAATCAAAAATCTGAACGATAGAATTGTAGCATTTACACGGGTATGTAAATGAAGATCCGAGATTTTTTTTCAGGAAAAGATAACTCTTCGATCCTCATGAATATTTATTAGCTGTATGGGTTGCCCCTGACGACGCAATATTTTTCTTACACTTTATTTCATTACACTCTCCATACTTCGTTCTTAAATTGATTTAAAAGCTAAAATAAATTCGAAAAGGACCCCTTGTTTCATTTGAAATGAGCATATGCGTTAAACCTCACCCAAGATAAAATACGTCAAAAGCCGTGGGCCTGTTTCGATGACTATATTTGGAAAATCAATATCGGAAAAGTGCTTGTACGTTGTTATGACGTCGTCCATTTTGTCTTAGTGACGTTGGTGTCAACAAGCACCTGTTTTAACAAACAATCAATTTTTTATTTTACATCTAAATTTTAAAGAAGATGACCTTATTTACAGAGCTCTGAATTAATTTTATCCTGGCGAAACAAGTTTAACATTATTTTATTGCCGATGTTCACAGTTGCCGTGAATATTCGTTCAACCTTGCTGACCTCCGACCCAGTCATGCCAGTGTTCTACTGTTGACATGAAAACGTTACATGTGATGATTTGCCATGCCACTAAGGACCGCTAGAAATAACAGAAAAAATATTAGCAGGTTAGTTTTGTGTAACACTGTTAATAATAATGTGTGAAGCTATATTTGACAATTTAAAGAAGAAAAAATCATGCCCATTTCTTAGATTTTATACCTTAAAAAAATATGTTATTTTTTGTCTAAAATGCTTTTAGATATTACATGAAAATTATAGACTCTTAACCTCTTTGCTGGTCAATTTGCTGAAAATTGAAACTCAACATACAGATGAGACCAAACCTAACCTGTACAAAGGTTAACTTACAGCGGACCTGTGGTTCACTTTTCTAGTCTGGTTTAGTTCTCTTGACCAAACCAAGTAGCAGACCTAGGTCCACTTTTCTGGTTTGGTTGGGTTGGAAAGCAGACCACAAGTCTGGTTCAGTCAAAATTCTGGTCTGGTCTGCTTTATATAGTGATTCTAGAGTGGACTAGTCCTACAGTGGACCAGACCTAAGTATTGTCTGCTCTAAGTCTGGTCTGCTTTTAATAGTGAACCAAGAGTGGACCAGACCTAAGTTTGGTCTGCTCTAAGTTTTAAATAGTGAACCAAGAGTGGACCAGACCAAGAGCAGACCAGACCTAAGTTTGGTTTGCTCTAAGTCTGGTCTGCTTTAAATAGTGAACCAACAGTGGACCAGACCTAATTTAGTTTGGTCTGCTCTAAGTCTGGTCTGGTCTGCTTTAAATAGTGAACCAAGACTGGACCAGACCTAAGTTTGGTCTGCTTTAAGTCTGGTCTGGTCTGCTTTAAAAAGTGAACCAAGAGTGGACCAGACCTAGAGCGGACCAGACCTAAGTTTGTTCTGCTCTAAGTCTGGTCTGGTCTGATTTGGATAGTGAACCAATAGTGGACCAGACCTAGAGCGGACCTAAGTTTGGTCTGCTCTAAGTCTGATCCACTCAAAGAACGGTCAGGTATGTAAGGGGCAGAGTGAACCAGACCTAGGGCCAAGTTTGCATTTGGTGTGAACTTGAAAGCAGACCTAGGTTCACTCAAACCAAACCAGACCAGAAAAAAGCAGACCTAGACCAGACTTCTGGTCCGCTTTATAAGTCTGGGTCGCATACAGGTTAGGTTTGGACCCATCTGTAACTCTCAGTTAGTAAAACTTAAAGGACAAGTTTGATTTGAACATTATATAACTTGATCTAAGCATTTCTTTAAGGATAAATTCTTAGAAATATGTACAGTTTATAAAATCTCATTTTATGGTGCGAAATTCTTTGCTACAAGTGTAAGATAATAAAATTGTACACCTGATAATACAAATATTGAATGGGTTAAATATTATGACTTTTTTAGTTAATGGGATTGCAAAGGACATGTGAGCTTGAAAGATTGGGATTGAGTGTAGATATAATATACATTTTTTTTAACTGGAAATTTTCTTATTTTTTTATTATATTGATCATTATTTATTTGCATTTTGATATTTATTGAAATGTGGATTTGTGTAAATTGTGTCTTACTTTGTATTAATGAAAAAGTGAAGAATAAATATTATGTTGGGTTTTTTTCTTTCAGAAAAAGAGACATAAAACAAAAGTTTATAAGTCGTCACCATCTGTAACTTCAAGATATGGCTAAAAACTGACTGTGCATATATGATCATATATTTTAATAATTCTCACTGGAGCATGTGGAATACAAGTGGATATTTCTTTCTTACTGAAAAATGTGGAATACAAGGAGATATTTCTAGCATAAAAATTGTGTTTTCCTACACACATCTGCATTCAATCAACTAAGGAGTCCAATAAGTCTATATAGAAATTATGAGATTTTGTTTTGAACAGCTACAAATAATATTTATAGTTATCCTAAGATGATGTGGAAAAAAAACTAAGTAAAAACCATCAATTAAATCATTTTATGCTGTGTAAAACACTGTTGTGAATCAATATCAAGTGAAATGTTTAAAAAATGTAATATTTAAACATATATATATTTTATTGTTGGGGCCACACAATATTATATCTAATTCATAAAGCTCAAGGCAAATACAGAACAGAACAATTTATTAATGTAGAAAGCTCATATTGGTTAGTTAGTTAGTTAGTTATTGCTTTACTCCCAAGCAGCACGATTTCGGCTATATCCGGGAGATGAACATGAAAATGGTGATACAATGAACATGAAATGATGATGAAGTGGAGGGAATAGGGACACAAGGCCAATCGGGTAGGAGAGTTTTGACTGCCACTGGAAAAAGGAGTGATGGGCAGGGACGGGAAATTTTGCCTCCTGCATGGGGATCCTACGGGTCCTACTCTTACCGAGACCTGCAGCAGGGTTCTTGAACGTGCGAGGAACGTGACATTTTTCCCAACACGGTGCACCACTATGGTTAGCGGTCAGGTTTTCCGCATTATCGCCTGACGACCCCGCATCTCTATATGTCAGGGCTGCCCCATTCAACCACCTGGGGCACACATCCCAGTTGCTTTGTGGGCAAAGCGGCCTGACCCCGATGTCAGGTTTCTGAGCGCTCTTTAGTGGACTTTTACCGACAAGCTTAGCGCTGCTGCGGGCCTATTCGCCTCCCGGGCCCCGGCATATGTCTAGAAACACAAAGAAAAAAGAAACACATGTAAGTGTCTTGCAATGCCAAATACCAAATTAAGAAAGAAAGTATGAAATCAAAAAAATTGAAATGATTTACCAATGAACATGATGAAATTATGGAAAAAAAATATAAAAAAAGCTGAAATTTCTCCAATTTCTAAGTTTTTTTCAAAATTCATAATAAGATGCTGTGCACTGCATATTTACTCCATATACAGTATTTTATAAATCCTTTAATTCAATTCATCCTGGTAGTTCATGTATCTTATTACTCAGTTATCAATATTTCATAAAACTATACACTCAAATTTACATTAAACTTTGCAAATTTTATTCAAGTTTGCAATTTTCATAATCAGATTTTTAATAAACACAGTATTTTCATGATTATCAGCATAACAACATTCATGTTGTGTTTTACTCTGAAGCCAAGTACAACCAGTCAACTTTGATAACTCTCCTTTACCTCAAAGCTATGTGATGATTTTGTATGTGTTGAAATTATATTGTTTCTTCTTTAAGAAAAAAAATGTTAGCTTGTTATGCCAAAATAACTTGAAATTTCTATTATTTACCTAACAAAGCAATATAGTAACCAATCATATAACAAGGGATTTTTTCTTTCTGCTTTGTGTATGTCAGTAATATATGTACTTGTACATGTAATAAGTAAGATTAGAGCAACATTTTATAAACATTGCCATTAGGGCAATGCATTTCTTTGAAGTTGTGTACAGAATAACCCCCCCCCCCTTTAAGGTGTTTGACATATGAATGATGCCGTAGTGCGGATAAAAACATGAAATTAAACATATTGATATTAGAGTTTACAGATCACTACGATCTTAATAAAAGGACATCTAAAAAGGAGACAAAAAATAATAGTTGGTTTCGGTTTCATTTAACGTTTTTGTGAAACGTTATAGAAGGTTTGGCATTTAGTACTTCTTTTATTGACCCGCCCAATATTTTATGTCACTTGGCACTAAATACAAAACAGTACTATACAAGTTATCACCGGGGAAAGCAGAAAACGTTTTTTATTTTTCTAAAAATGAAAATACCCTTGACTTGGGTTAACTCCCCTATGACGTCACCTGAGTGTTTGACGTAAACGACGGTGACAAATCACGGCGTCATATGCTATCTTTAGATGAAAATGACTACCTTTTAGGAATGGTCTTCCAAAATAAAACTTGCATGGTCTAACTCAGAAAATGGTGTAGTTTTCAAAAAGTGCTGGCCCATTTATCAAATCCATACATTTTGAACTAAAAATATCATCAATTCCCAAACTAATGCCCATTTTCCATTTTCTGCCCACAAATTTAATATAAAAATATTGCAAACCAGAATTGAGCAATGGGCCAGAATTTTTCTTATACATGTACTAGGCAGTTTCTTTCATCACTGTGCCAAATTTGAAAGAAATCCGTCCAGTCTAAAAGGTAGTCAAATGAGCTTTTAATGAAATTTCATTAAGTTACCCCTCTTGCGTGTCACGTGACACTTTGATGTTTCCGAAAATTGAAAAATAGCAGAAATGAAAGTAATACTAATGGACGCTAGATTTTTTTGATTTAATGTTGTATATGACCATCATAATAATGAAAAAAATAAGTTTCAAAGTATCCTTCAATTGAACATCGATTTTGTATAAATTCTTGCGGAACTTCATTAACGTACCTGCGTATGCTCTTTAACAACTGTGCCAAGTTTGGTTGAAGTTCAATGTATCGTGTCAGACAAGTTAATCATTGAAATTCAGGGGAAAAGTAATGCAAAATTGTAAATTTCGAAGCTTTAAGGGCCATAACTCCTATAAGAAATGGTCCTACCACATTGACCTAATTACATGAAATGTAGATCTCGATGTGCGTAATCATATGCAATTTCAATTTTTGAAATATCTTGTGTAGGTTTAAAGATATAAGACTCAATAAGTGCAAAATTTCGAAAAAAAATCCAGAAAAAGGACAATAACTTCTACATTGGTTGTTGGATCTTCTTGAAAATTTCAGGGCAGGTAGATCTTGAGGTTCTGAACACTTTTACCCTACTACAGATGGTTCCAAACCAAACCTGTATGCAAACCAAACTTAAAAAGTAAACCAAAAGATAACTATTTGTTTACTGTTATGTTGGTTTGGTTTACTTTGAGTAAACCATGGTTTACTTCTAAGTTTACTTTCAAAAGCAAACCAAACCAGCTATCTGGCTTGTTTGGTTTACTCAAAGTAAACCACACCAGGAAAGTAAACTTACTACGTCAGAGTAAACCAAACCAGGCTGCAAGTTTAGTTTACCGAGATTAAAAGTAAACCAAACCAGGTCGTTGGTTTGGTTTACTCTGAGTAAACTAAATATGGCCAAAGTAAACCAAACCAGACAGATAGTTTGTTTTACTTTGACCGAGCATGCGCAGTAATAAATAAACTCTTAACTAGCCGATCTGCGCGTTAGACTGTTGAATACTTATATAATAAATAAGACTGAGAGTAAACAAAAACACGCCGCTGGTTTGGTTTACTTAAACAAAATTAATAGTAAACCAAACAAGATCAAAAGTAAACTAAACCAGGCCGCTGGTTTGGTTTACTCAGAGTGAACTAAACAACATTAAAAGTAAACCAAAGCAGGCTGCTGGTTTGGTTTACTCAGATTAAAAGTAAACCTAACTAGGGGCCTGGTTTGGTTTACTCTATTAAGTTTAGTTTACTTAAGAAAGCAAACCAAACTTGAAAAGTAAACCACGGTTTACTCTTAGTAAACCATGGTTTACTATCTAGTTTACCCAAGTAAATCAAACCAAACCAGAAAAGTAACCAAAATTTTTACTTTTGGTTTACTTTTGTACAGGTTAGGTTTGGTCCCATCTGTAGAATTCTGAAATCTGTTACCGTTTTCGAGCTATTTGCAAAAACTGCAATTTACCCTTATGTTCTATTTTTAGCAATGGCGGCCATGTTTTTCAACAAATCAAAAATCCCTACGCTAGTTTTATACTACCTATGCTAATAAACAACTGTGCCAAATTAAAAAAAAACATTGGACTTATGGTGTTAGAGGAGTTAGCGTTTGAAAATTGTTAACGACGACGGACGACGACGGACGCCAAGTGATGGCAATAGCTCACATTGACCTTCGGTCCAGGGGCAAAAAACTGTTAATCCTAACTTAGTTAAGTCTTTAAAACAATTATGAAAAGAAATGTCTAAATCTAAATGCTTCTAAAAACCTAGATTGAATTGCATCCTTAAAAGATGCGGCTTGTCTACGGAATCACAGAGAATGATTTACAGGGTTGATACACAAGTTGTTCTAGGCGATGCTGAGTATCATGCTGTCTGCTTTGAAACGTATACGTCATTTAAGACAAGATTAGACAATATATATACTTGGCTTCATTAAAATAAATATATAACATAGCTTACCGACATTCAAAGAAACAGCATCCATATCTCTCGTTCGCTCCATTTTGGTCCCGTGCGGGGCCCGGTTGGCGAATAGGCCCGCAGCAGACCTTAGCTTGTCGTAAGAGGTGACTAAGGGTCTTGGAATTCTGATGTCCGGTCAGTGCTGAAATATCTTAAAGATGAAAGGGGCGAAATCCTGGGACAAAAGTTTCGACTCAAAAGTTCTGGGGCAAGCCGGGGTCACAGCTTCAAAATTTTTATGTAAAAACGATTGTCATATTATATTCTTACAGGAAATTGCCGCGCCTTGATAGCTTGCATATACATGTACATTTTTTGAAAAAAAAATAAATATATAGTTAGGCCTACCAGATGACACTTTATGCTAATCATATTATGTGTATACCAAACACACTGTTGGCACGGCAATATTTCGTTAGAATGTAATATGACAATCGTTTTTAGATAAATATTTTGAAGCTGTGACCCGGGCTTGCCCCAGAACTTCTGCATCGAAACTTTCGTCCCAGGATTTCGCCCCTTTCGTCCCTTAGATTTTTCGGCCCATATCAATTTAACACGAATATCTATAACGTTTACATATATTATTTAATTGATCTTGAGGTGTCATATTTCACATCTGGTTGACGGAAAGAATTTTTGGTCGAATAGTCATAATCTGCCTTAAACGTGCTGTGTTAGTTATCTATTGCTTTACTCCAAAGCAGTGCAATTTCAGGAATATCCGGGAGACGAATATGACAGGGATGATACAATGAACAAGAACAATGCTGAAGTGGAAAAAAGGGGGCCACAAGGCCAATCTGGGTAAAGTTTTATGACTGCCCCTGGAAAAAGTAGTGATGGGTAAGGACGGGTAATTTAGCCTCCTGCATGGGAGTCCTACGGGTCATACTCTTACCGAGACTTGCCTGAACCGGGGTGCTTTTACGTGCAAGGAACGTTTTCCCAACACGGTGCACAACATTGGATTGCAGTCGTTTTCAACATTATAGCCGGCCAAACAGACATTCATTATAACAGGGCTGTCCCATTCAACTTCCTGTGGCACACATGTAAGTCGCTTTAATGGGCAAAGGTAAGCGGCCTGATCCGATGTCAGTGTGTTCTTAAGGTTAGTGAGGACACCTGTCATGTGACCAAAAACAGCTAAAAATGCAAAAAACAAGTGCAAATGTCACAAATACCTTGAAACTTGTGTTAAATATTTTCATTTAATAAAACTTAATCAAAATAAATTAATTTTAATACAAATAAAACAACTATTCCTTCATTAATAAAATTTTCAAATAAAACAAGGGAGATAATCCATTTGAAAAATGGCCAAAAAATTACAAAGATTTGTATTGTACAAAAAAAAGTAAGCTGGTGACCCCCAGTTTTTATTGTTTTACTTCAAAATATATTGTATTTCATTGATTTTTATCAAATAAAAATAGAATTTAAATTCGTGGATTTTTTCTGCGACAAGATTTTATGCTAATTATTTGGCCTTTCCTATATAATCTATAGTAATTTTGGAAAACTTTGAGCCTTAATTTTGGGTCCAATATTTTTACACAAGATAAAGTATACACCTAATACTAATATAGTAAAAAATTGGACATTTTAAATTCGGCATTATTTTTGGGGTTATGTGTCCTCACTAACCTTAAGTTGATTTTTACCGACAAACTTAGCGCTCCTGCTAAGAAGGCAATGACAATGCTGATATAATATTGATACAATACATGGAAAAAGCACTTTCCGTTCAATGACGCGTGCAATGTTAGAACATTAGTTTTTAAAGAAAAATAAGTCACTAAAATATGACAACATATTTTGGTTTTGATGCGGCGCCTGCCTTTTGTAAGAGGGGAAAAAGGTCTATGAATAATAATGATCCAATTTTGAATGACCCTGAATAACGATCTCAGATAACAAGCTCATCACATGCCTTTTGGCCTGAATATTACAGTACTTTGATTATTAACATGACCAAACTTCCTATACTAGTAATTTACAACAATCCTAGCGATATATCCTGGGTGTAAAATACTGCAATGTAACAAACTTGCGGAGTAGATATTTATACTATCGAATTGCACATTCTTGCCGGACTATTAAACAGACAAAACTGGACAATATTAATAGTCAAAAACATGAGAGCGGTTTCATATATTTCGAATTGTTTTTTTATGTGAAACGTACAGGGCTATAAAGGGGTTCTAGGCTCTTTTCTGACAAAAAAAAAAGATTATAAAACGAAATTGTACACTTAGTCTACATGAAATGCCACCTCCTGATAAAATGTATTGACCTTTTTGCATATTTTTGTTCCCGTGCGCTGAGAGTGCGAGTTAAATGCAAGCTGCAGAACATATCTTATCGTAAGGAGAAATACAGATCTAAGAATTCTGTCAACAGGTTTGTGATCAGCCCAAAGAGCAATTTACGTGTAGGTGTGAACCCTATGGGGGTTTGAAAGCTTTACGCTTGTAAGTGGGCTATGTCAAAACCTGATACAGAATGCCCGACCCCTTACCATAGTGGATCGAAGTGTTTTCAAAATACCACGGTTCAGGTTCTATAATAGCTCCTTTTGTGGGCCGCCATAAGTGCATCTTCTTAGCTTCTCTTTTCGCTTTACCGACATCTTCCCTTACTCAATTGGTGTCAATGTTTTTTTTTCATTTATTTCTCACTTTCATTTTATGTTCATAGCCTTGATATAACAAACAGTGATAACATACACCCACCCATCTACTCACTTGCATATTTTTGCCTGTATGGAAGGTGACATTTGTCCTTCCATACTTAAAGTCATGTTTGATAGTTCTGATAAAGAATATTTCGACTTCACATTTTTACTGTATTCACTTAAAGTAAAAACAAAATACATGAGAGAAGCAGAGGTACCAATGGGGTATCCGAACGCCAAAAGTCCGAAAGGGCAGAGACAAAACCACACCAACAAGAACGGAACAAAAACAGACAACATGTAAAACATGGAAACACAAAATACTGAATATCAATCAACAACGCGAACTCCAGTTGAAACAAGATTGAACTCAGGTGCTCCGGAATAGTAAGCAGTTCCTGCTTGCTATAGCACACCCGTCGCGTTGCCAATAGTCCATTCGGCGTGTCAAATCCGGTAAAGGAAAACAGAAACAAAACCCTATGACAAATCAACATCTGCAGTCATCGGAGAGATCGAAATCCCATATTTGTCTACAAGTGCATGATGTCTTCCGTAAAATTTCTTGAGTGAAGACAGCAACTGAGGAGCAGCATAACCCTGTGTGAGCAATTTTTGTGTCAGACGTGTCGCTCTGCTAAGGAAATCGATTAATGTCGAACACGTCATATGTTGTTTAAGTTCAAAAGTGAAAGTTAATGTATACGGACAGGAACATTAATTGAAAAAGAAAAACAGAGAGATGTATCTCTTGAACTATCAGACTACATTTAATTCACAACAATTCATACAAACATGAAACGGTGTTTTGAATAGGTTTAATTTGACAGGACTGTGCCGGTTTGTCTCACCACGAATGCTCATTTTAATTAGTCACTTAATTTTACCATTATTCATACAAATTTGTTTCTGGCAAAATTATCGGAAGTGTTGGTTCCATCCCTCTTTAGTCAATTTTAAGCAGTATGATGTAAGATTACATGTAAACAGTCACATTCAAGTGGATTCAAGTATTTTTCATGTTCTTTGCTACATGTAAATTGTTTAAGGAAATAGAATAACAAAAAATCCAATTCACCTTAAATGTAAACGTGTCATGCTCATAGCTTAGTAAGACCGTCTATGCAGTCTAGGTTCCAGTACATGTTCTACCGCTTAAACACACAGCTGCACGCGATATAACAGGGATTCAAGATGGATAATTCAACAAGATTCCTTGACTTTAATAATACAACAGCATTTGAAAATGCTTCCACAAGAGTGAGAAAAAGATTGGTCGAAGTTCCGACTATGTCAATTATCCAGTTTACAATCGGCGTTCTTGGAAACATTCTTGCTCTAATTGTGCTATTCAGGACGAGAAAGCGTCATAAGTGGGGCGTATTCTATATTTTTGTGCTAGCTTTGGCGATAACGGATCTTACAGGCTTGTTGACAACGTCACCCGTTGCATTTGCCTACTACGACGAGAAGGTCGATCTTCGTAAAAATGTAGCGGTTTGCCATTACATGGCGTTTTGGATGATATTTGTTGGACTTGCCACAGTTTTGATTTTAGGAGTTATGGCACTTGACAGGTTTATGGCAATAGTTCACCCATTCAAGTACAGTATATTGAAACGAAAATCGATTGTCGCAGGGGTCTTGATTGGAATATGGACATTTACTGCAATCTACTCCCTTCTGCCACATGGAGGATTGGGCAAAAATGTCGTCCACATCCCATTTTCTTGGTGTTTCTTTGATTACTTCGGCAATGAGACAACCGATCATATCTATGGAATTATATACGCCGTGCTAGGAATCGCTACAATTGCTATGACGGGCGTTTTAAACATCCGAGTTATATATTGCATCATTTCTAGCAGGAACAATTCTGCTCGCAGGGGAAGTATATCGAGCCGACAAAAGACCAAAAGATCTCGCCGAGACCTTAACATCAGCATATTTCTAATGGTGGAACTGCTTGTTTTTGCAGTCTGTTGGGCTCCATTTATGGTAAGAAAAATCAAAGGTTTTACAAAGCATCACAATTCGTTGTTTCTATTAATTGCACGAAGACTATTGTTAACGTTTAGTTAAATATATATTATTTAACAATGTGTCACATCTACCCCATCATTTAAAAAAAAAACTTCCCTTTAAATGTTTCAGTAAGCATTAAACTGAATAATCTATGATTGTTCATATACTGCAACTTTTACGAACAGTCAATTCCACTAAAGATTTGTTTTGTTATTCACAATTTGTTTTTTTCTTTTCCAGTTTCGACTGATTCTAAACCAGAGCCAATCCACCGAAAAAGATTGGATGGCCGACATTCTCACTCTCATATTTGCAAGCTGGAACCAAGTTTTGGACCCGTGGGTTTACCTCCTATTCCGACATGAAATGCTTGTGCGATTGATTCATTTTATTGGTCTAAACACAAATCTTCTCCGCGGATTTGTAAGCACCTTTAGATCGAGAAAAAGTTCTCAGAAAACTGCAGCTGAAATCGTGAGCATATCATCAAATCAGCCAGAAGATATGGTGCCAACTTCCAAGGACACGAATGAAAACAAAAGAACTTTAGAAATGAAGCAAGAATCGTTGATGTAGAAGAAAAACTTCGAAAACGAAAAAACTTTAATATATGTCCATTTTCCATAACTTTGTTGTAGAATACAAGTACGTGTTTATTAATGAAAAATAAAACTTGTAATATCTGCTTTATTATAAGTGCGTATAGAAACTTAACGCGTAAATCGAAAATAAAAATATATATATATGTTTTTGGGCAACGCATATTGAGGCGAGAGCCCTGAATTGATATGGCTTAGGCTTTAGCCTAAAATCGGACGAAGTCAAAAATAATAAAGATGAATATTTGAATAATTATATGTCAATGATTAAAAGCCCCTTCTTTTATTTTAGTCTAAGATTTTAATCACCCCGGACAATCATTACATTTGCATTTTTGTTAAAATATACATTGGATCAGTAATTATGCAAACTTGAAATTGCAAATACCATCCAAATATTTGTGGACAACACTAAGCGGGGACGAATTAACTTCTTCATGACGTCATTTCCCTGTCAGAGAATTTCGCGCTTCAGTAGACTATGTTCAAACAAAATGTAAACATTCATTCAGCCAGGTTTTGAAGATTTTCGGTGTCAGTATTTAATCATCTCGGTCGTATTGACATCAGGAGATCGACCTGGCGGAAAATAACGGCATGAAGGTTTGACATGTGAGGATATCACGCAGGATTGAAAACTTCCAAGATTACATCTCAGCATCTGAGGTAGGACCCTTTCTTTCCATTCTTAAATATTGTTTTGTCATAGACTGAGATTAGCTAAATCAGTGCAAGGCTAATTTATGATCATGGTGCATTATTGTTCGTATGTAAACATTCCCGTATTGATTACGTTGACATGGTGTCATGTTGTTATAGATGACGTCATTTAGTAATGTTTTAGTCTGTCGTCATGTAAACACGTCGCCATATTGGAATCCGTTGTTATGGTGTTTTTTGTAGGTCACTGACCAACATTCCAATAAAGTTTCAATTTCGCACAAAAACTTGAAAAAAAAATCGTTTGAAAATTTAATTGGTTTAGAAATTATATTTTGGCTTCGCCAAAACATAATTTCTTTTAAGTTTCTTATGCGAAAACACAGATAAAGCTGGCCGTCGG
The DNA here is from genome assembly GCA_963971305.1 of Arcuatula senhousia. Taxonomy (NCBI): domain Eukaryota; kingdom Metazoa; phylum Mollusca; class Bivalvia; order Mytilida; family Mytilidae; genus Arcuatula; species Arcuatula senhousia. Next base: position 40,399,663 of record OZ020303.1, on the reverse strand, counting down.
GGGATTATGGGATTGATTTACAAAATGCTACATCCGGTTTGCAGCATTAATACACTTGTCATGTGACCTATATTCTACACTAAGTCGGACTTCGTCCGCTATCACTTTGTCCTCTGTCTGTCAGGTAATTCATTATGATTATTTATGTCGTTAAAACAAATTCAGTGGATATCATTTACAGTACATGTAGGATAAATTTGAAACCACGTACGATAACCGAAGCTGGTGGACATGAAGTTCCCAAGAATTATCACAGTCCTGATCGTCAGACATGTTCGATAAGAATCACCAAATTTTAATATTCTTTTCGCCATTGAAATTTCCGGTTGTTAAATCAAAAATTATTTGAGTGAGTGAGTGAGTTGGTGTTTTACGCCCGTGCAACGCTATATAGGTTATTTACAGGCGATGAACATGAAAAGGATGATACAATGAACATGAAATGATGATGATATATGAAATATGGGATGGGGTTGGAAACACAGGGAGAACCACAGGAAAAGGGGAGAAGTGGGTAGGGGCGGAAAATTAAGCCTATGTGGTGCACTACGTGGCGGTCCACAGAGGGGTCTTTTACGTGCATGAAGCGTGGCATTCTCCACACACGTTGGCCCACTATGGTCGGCAGTCAGGGTTTCCGTATTATAGACCTGACAACCCCCGCGGACGAGGGCTACCCTATTCAGCCACCTAGGGTGCACACTTGGTCGCTCTGTGGGCTGAGCACTGACCCGACGTCAGAATCCCAAGACCCTTAGTCGCCTCTTACGACAAGCTAGGCTCTGCTGCGGGCCTATTTGTCACCCGGGCCCCGCACGGGATAAAAATTATTTGAAACACCAGCTTTCTGTCCTAGTATTCTCGGTGCTGGATTTGTTTTACTCCTTACAATATGCATATACAGCATGACCTAATTTACTGTGTTATTCCCGTTTCGGTATTTGTATTTTTCAGTACTATTTAACAAATTGAAAGCCCGTTGAATACTTTTGAAAAATAGTCTACGTTGCCCTGACTGACTGTATTATTGTTTTTATTTAAAGATTAAAATGTTTCCAAAAGATACCTAAAATACTTTGAAAACTATATATGGGACTGCTTAAAACGCGCGTCATAGAAATGATAAAATTTAATAAAATGCATTTTGCTAGTCTAATACACCTGTAATTTTATCCAAAAAATATAGTAGTTTTTATTTCTAGACAAAAATGTCAAAATTAACAGCAAAACGAAATGATATTTAATACATATTTGCAATCTTCAAGTACCAGAACATGCAAATAAATATTTCCTTAATGGTAAGTACATGAAGTAGATATGTTTTCTTGTATATTTTATCATGCACAATTTACGAATGTAAACTTCCGACGAATTGAAACAATGCTACTTGTATAAATGTAATACTTTAAAGCACAACAAATAATATAATCATTCTTCTAAGAAAAGCCATGTTTTATGGCCCGCTAACGAAAGTTGCAAGCCGTAGTTTTTCAGTCTTTGCGTCTTACATACTTAATCATTTCGTGTAATCTCGGAATTCGTATTTTCATATTTGCCATCATTATATGCGTCCGGCCGTTGTCTGTTGCCGTACAAAAAATCAAAAATCTTTTTTTCTGAAACCATTGGACACTTTTGCTGAAACTTGTAAAGTTTGACAACAAACGATCCACGTTTCGTATAGACCCCCAAAATGTTTTTTTTTTACTGAAATACATGTAGAGTGAGTGAGTTGGTGTTTTACGCCCGTGCAACGCTATATAGGTTATTTACAGGCGATGAACATGAAAAGGATGATACAATGAACATGAAATGATGATGATATATGAAATATGGGATGGGTTGGGAAACACAGGGACGGCAAATTTTGAAGAACCACAGGAAAAGGGGAGAAGTTGGTAGGGGCGGAAAAATTTAGCCTATGTGGTGCACTACTTGGCGGTCCATAAAGGGGTCTTTAACGTGCATGAAGCGTGACATTCTCCACACACGTTGGCCCACTATGGTCGGCGGTCAGGGTTTCCGTATTATAGACCTGACAACCCCCGTGGACGAGGGCTACCCTATTCAGCCATCTAGGGTACACACTTGGTCGCTCTGTGGGCTGAGCACTGACCCGACGTCAGAATCCCAAGACCCTTAGTCGCCTCTTACGACAAGCTAGGCTCTGCTGCGGGCCTATTCGCCACCCGGGCCCCGCACGGGACTACTGAAATAGAACCTAGGATAAAATCCCGTACAATGGTCCTTTGTGTGTTAGGGTTTAACGCCCTTAAAAGGTGGTCGGTTAAGTGGAAACTCGAAACACCACCAGAAACGTGGTAAACAATAGTTCAGTATATAAACCAGCACCTTATATCTCTCGGCCAACCAGGCCCCAATGATGCATCATGATAAAGAAAAATAATCTTATGGATTTCTTCATAACTGAAAGGTTAAAAAAAATCTCCTTGAAGTGTAACGTATCAGATCAATTGAAGTTTTTAGCTCACCTGGCCAACGTCCTTTTGAGCTTATCACTATCACTATGTGTCCGTCGTCTATTGTCGTCCGTTAGCAATTTCGAATTTCGTTTCCACAGAAACGACTGAATTTGGAAAATGTAGTGCCTCTCTCTTCAGTGGGCAGCTGTAAAAGATTGAAAGGTATTCATTTTTTTCTGGAATAGTATCAAAGTACAAAGCAGTGTCGAAAAAATAATATTATGTGCCCACTTAGTGTGTATGTAATTTTTGAAGAGTAATCTCTCTCAACAGCATTTTCAAAATATTAAAACGTAAATTGCAAAAGCTTCTTGTAACCAAATATTTAGATCTGATATAAAACCTAAATGCATATAAAATTATATATGGAAACATGATTTTTTAAATTTAATATGACTTCAATTTTAATGTTCAGAGATGGGCTTGGGTATTTCTTTTCTTTTATAACCATAAATAAAAAACTCGAGGAACTATAAAAGTAAAAATGGGGCATTTAAACAATGATATAAAGATTTTTGTACATAAAAATGCCTGGTAAGTTTGTGCTTTTCTAAGTTGTGCTTGCTGGTATGAACCAACCAGTTTTGTAGGATCAACTATAGGGTTACTTGAGCTTCAAACATTTCAACTTCATCATCTTCAGCGGCATTACTGACTTAAAAACTTTTCCTTTTCCATTGCATGCGTTTAGTTCTGTCTTCTAAAATTTTTAGCATAGGAGATAAAGACTCCTTCCACTTAACTTTCAAGTCAGGAACCTTTTCAGCTTTTTGGCAGATGTCTGACATACTGCTGCAAGATCTTAAAGTTTGCTCCAAATCTGATGTTGTTTCAGTCCCTGATAGTGCAATGTTTTGAAAGGCAATATTCAAGACGGACCTAATTCTCTCTGCAGGATTAGCCCAAGAGTGACTAGGAGCTGTACGACATCAAACCAAAAACTTCAATTTTAATTGCTTAAAGAGTAGAATCAAATATAACTTTACACTATGATACATTTGTAAGTGGTCCTGTGGTAAAGTTTTCCGTCAGTGTAAATGAGGAGGACACGCTTGACATCCTTTTCTTCCATTGCAAGTACCTATTTGAGCTCAACAGCATGGTAGAAGGGGTTGGCAACCAACTTGATGGTTGAAATATGATATCTTTAAAGGTGACTTTTACTTCATCCCTGTAAATGATTTTGTGATATTTTCTTGGAGGTCAACATTCAAATAAAGGTAATAACAAAATTACCGAACTTGGAGGATCAATTTCAATGTCCAAGAGAAAAGACCAAAAATTGGAAGACAAACCTGAATAGTTATAGATCGCAATGGTCCTGACTTGGTACAGGCATTTCAAATAAAATGGTGGGTTGAACCAGGTCTTAAGGCGCGCCAAACCTCCCTCTTCCATTGCGATCTTATGGACCGGTAGTAACACACACCGCAACACGGTTGTGAAGACATAATAGGGATAATAAGATGATCATCTCAGTACAACAATCAGCAAAACACTAATCAAAACAATCACTAACCAAAACGTTCAACTGAATTTTGAATTTTTCCACCAGTGGCTGAAATATTTTTTAGGGATCGTATGAGACGCATTTTCTTGTATGAATGACTGATGGTGTAAGCGATCCTTTTGACGAAACATCATGGTCTAAACACGAGAGGGTGGAATCAATTGGCACGATTGACTTTCTTCCTCCAACACCTGATGACATGTGAACCCCAGGCTCACCAAAGTCTACTTTGGATTTATCATCCATACATACAAATTGTATACAAACATGATTCTTGAATTTGACAGCATATTACCTTAAAAGCTTAAAAATACTTGCATTCAGTATTTTGTGTTTCCATGTTTTACATGTTGTCTGGTACATCTGCTTCTTGCACAATAGTGCTCATCTTGGTGGTTAGTTCGCAACTGTCTTGTTTGAACTTTCATACGAAATTGTACACGACCTTTATAAAGCGTAGCAACATTAGAATAGCATTTTTAGGCACAAAGGCCGAAAGAACACTCGATTCAGAAGGAGTTTCCTCGGGTAGTTTTGCTTTGATCTGGTCAATCATGTCTAACTGATAGATACTTTGCAACATGCTCCACTCCATGACGTCGTTCATCTGCTGCTTTAAGATCCTCTAGTCAAAGGTATCAAAAAAGAGACTAAATGTATCTGCAGGACGACCTTTATTAAGATGACGCAAATCAACTGCAAGCTCTGGGTCAGCGCCCCATACAGCAAGACACACTCTCTGATCTAAGCAAGGGTTCTGATCAGCAGTAACATCCCCTGTTGAAGTTGTGTATATGGACCTGATAACATGTGGTGGGATAGACTCAATGGATATATTCCAATACTGCTGGTATAACTCTTGCCTCATTATCTTGTATGATAAACAGGCAACTTTGGTCTAAACTCCCTTAACACCTCGTTATCCATTATAAACATATCTTTGTTTCTCGTGTCCTCAGCAACTTTCCAGAAGAAAACCAGGTCACCTTAACCATCTCCAGAGTCATATTTAAGCATATGAATATAAAAAAAAAGAGCCAGGTTGTTTCAACTTGTTCATGTCAGCATACCCAAGACTATCTTCATCAAAGTATAAAGGCATAAAAGGGGACATTTCAGACAAGGCCATTCAATCTTTTAATATCGTGTTGCAACATCTTCAGTCTTCTGGGTATACTCAATAGACATGTGTGTGTCAATTTTGCGCACAGGATGTGCCAATAGCTGCCGGTTTGGTGGATTTGTAATTGGTTTAGCTTAATATTTTGCATATGAATCTAAAGAGAATGCTAGATTTTCAATATCATCTTTGAGTTTCCATTTTTTCTTATATGCCTTATTGTATATTCTAAATAGGCATTGACTGTGGCTTTTTAGATCTTTTGATGATAGGGATGGCTTTTTCATCTTTTTGCGTTTGTACTCATTCACACTGTCATACTGTTTGAACCTAGAAAAAAAAAATCTCAAATTAAAATTTAAATCTAGTCAGAGTCACAGTTCAAAAATAAAACCGCTGCACCCAAAATGAATGCTAGATGGTTTCATATTTTATAACAAATGTCAAAATGAATGATTCCATGTTCCATGAAAATCTGTGTATCAAAGTGGATGCCTGTTTAGATTTTTTGGCACATACATTTAGAATGAACATTTTTGTTACAAATCTTAGCATCAAACAACACAAAACTAACAGTAAACAGTTGAATCATATTGAAGCATGATATACACATACTAGAACATCATATGTGTTCAAAATAAAACTTGATTGATACAACAAGAACATGTTTATTAGACATCAGATGCCTCTGGCGTGCAGGTCACCTTGCAATATGGCAACCTAACTTCGACCTGATATGATGAGGGCAGACAGACCTAACACTACAAAATCCAAAAAGTCTGAAATGGCAGTTTTTTTGGCTGAAAAGTTTGAATTCTGTCTTAGCATTCTTAAAACTCTGAAAACAGTCTGAATATTGTCTTAACATTCTTAACATTCTTAACAAATTCTTAACAATCTGAAAACAGTCTGAATAGATTCTTAACAATCTTAACACTCTTAACATATTCTTAATATTCTGAAATTGTCTGAACGGATTCTTAACATTCTTAACATTCTGAAATTGTCTGAACAGATTAATACCATTCTGAATATTCTTAACTTATTCTTAACATTCTGAAATTGTCTGGATATATTCTTTGCATTCTAAATAATAGCATCCTCTCAGAACGTTGATCTTTTTCTGAACAGATTATTTTAATATCATAGTTATAATTTTTTTCAAATTAATTCTGAACCATGTTTTCATTAAGATTAAAAGATAAGATAACTTCAAAGAAAATAGATTGAAATAAAATCTATTTATTCATAAAAAAGTTTAAAATTATTTTTAAAAATCTAATTTAAATAAATGATTAATATTCTTCAACGAAACAGCTTTAACAAAATCAAGTTGAATAATCAAGTATTCTTACATTTATTGAGGGTGTCGCAGCCTTGGTACGCGGTATTCCGTGCTTTTTATAGGGTATTCGGTACGCAAAGGTATGGTATGCGATGTTCCGAATTTTTAGGTTTTTGGTACGCATAGACCGTAATCTTTAGAGTATTCGGTATTCCAGTCCTTTTAGCGGTATTCTGTCCTTTTTTAAACTGTATTTGGTATTCCGGGGGCGGGAGCTGTGACACACCCTTTAATTCATTTATTTAAATATTTATTTATATTTATTTATTTAATTATTTATTATAATGAATCAACATTAAGATTTGCAATGATTTAAACCCCCAATTTATTTTAAGAATATCTAGTTCCGATTATTCATTACAGGTTTCTATTTTGTACTTTACAAGCAATCAACTAATTTAGTTGATATCAACATATATGCATAAATTTTCATTATTTTATCAAAAGTTTGGTATAATGTTCATAGTTACATGTACAATGTATCAAATTATCAGCAATTAAATAGATTAACACAATTAATTCCCCGCTGGATTTCTATTGATAATAAAAGCACCGATTAAGTTTGGCAAGTAGGTGTTAACACGCTTGAAGATGGCATGTGTTTTATCTCCACCAGTTTTTAAAATCGGATGCCTTATCAGTTACCTTAATTAATAAGGATACGGGCCCACCTGAAACTTTACATACAATTACTTGTTAGCCACAGTTTCTACTTTTTACACAAAAGTAAAGATTGAAGAAATTGGTAAAAAAAGTATAGTGACACGTACGATAACGAAACATAATCTTTTCAATTTTTTAATATCAGAAGAAAACACGATATTTTTAAATTGTGAATACTTAAACATTGGTCCTTTCTATGTCATGAAAACATACGGTCTTACAAAAAAAAATATATAGAGTTTATCCCTAACAGACTGAAAACGGCAAAAAAAAAAACCAAAACAGTGTGTAATTTTAGACAAAGAAGTTAGAGGACAATATGCCAAAGAGATATGAACATACTGCTGTCTACCATTTCTATCATTTATTTGTATAAAGTTCCGCAAGGGTAATTATATGGACTGTCTTTCGTTTGTCAACGTTAACCATATGCGGTAAAACCCCATTATATATTCATGTTATTGATATCCAACAACCTTTAACTTTATAAAACCTTGTAGTTTTGCGAGGGGACGTTAGATTTTTACATGTACTTCTTATTTATATTAAGATTTTTGTACCAGGAAACTTTTTGAGGCAGATTTATACTGTACAAAAATATACAAAACTTCCACAAAATGTATGGACAAAATGAAAATGCATAAAATGAACCAGTGAAGGTATGATAAAGAATTTACAATAGCGAATTTCATTAAATTCTTTTTTATTGCAAAATTAATGCATGCCACTGCAAACAAATAAAGTATAATTTAAATCCTAATATTAAAATGTTCTATTACTCATGATAAACTATTTTAAAGTAGAACAGTTATTTAGTTTGTTGGTCTGTGTATTGATGTATCTAAAATGAATTTGTTAGAAATAATAACTTAAGAATAAGAACGTCACTGCTTTTATTTTCGTTTTTTCTATCTTTAATGAACAAGGACTCGGCGGTTTAGTACAAAGTTATATAGATACACATGTAAAGTTTGGGTTGTAACCTCCCTCAATGGTTTCATGTAAAGGATCACAGTTTGATTTTGTTTCTCTTGAAACGAAATGAGTGAGTGAGTTAGTAAGTTGGTGTTTTACGCCCTCGCAACAGTATATATAGGTTATTTATAGGCAATGAACATGAAATGATGATATGAAATACCGTATGGGGTGAACCACAGGATAAAAGGGGAGAGGTGGGTAGGGGCTGAAAAGTTAGCTTAAGTGGTGAACTATTTGGCGTTCTACAAAGGGATCTTGCTAAATACACTATATTATTTAAATATATAATGCTCTTTGATATGAAATTAGCACTTATCACCGTTATGTAAAAAAACCGAATTGTCCCCCACAGAGGAACATCTCGATGCTAATTAATATGTAGCCTACACACTTTACCGTGCATGTCGACTTAAAAACGATATGTATATGTTATCATACTCAGGTAAACAGTTTCTTTAAAACTTGCGGTTCCTTATGTTTCTTCATAACTGTTTTCGGGTTGTGTTGCTCAAATTTTCTTTACTTTCAAGACAACTTTCTCCTAAATTAAATGCTGTTTTGTAAAATATAACGATATCAGATAATCCAATCAAATCGAAATCGAATACTTTTGTACCATAGTAACAACTTAACAAACGGGCATACAAACAAAAACATAAAACACCTACAAATAATAATAAAAATATAAAAAAAACATAACACCTTTAAAAATTCGCTTACAAAATCAAGCACATGTCTTTATGATTTGATTAAATTGCTTCAAAAAAAAAGGAGCGAAACTATTAACAATCTTATTTTATCAAGTGTAAAGTAATGTTAAGAATATTAAGAATCAATTCAGAAGAATTCAGACAAATTTAGACAATCTTGACTAGTCAGAATGTTAAGAATCTGTTAAGACAAATCCAGACACCATTAAGACAACTTAGACAGCGTTAAGAATGTTAAGAATCTGTTAAAACAAATCCAGACACCATTCAGACAATTCAGATAGCGTTTAGAATGTTAAGAATCTGTTAAGACAAACTCAGACACCATTCAGACAATTCAGACAGCGTTAAGAAAGTTGAGAATCTAGTTAAGAAAAATCCAGATACTATTCAGACAATTCAGACAGCGTTAAGAATTATTCAGACTTGATTCAGACTGTTTCTTACAATGTTAAGAATTTTTCAGAAAATTTCATACATTTTAGAATGTTAAGACAGAATTCAGACTTTTCAGCCAAAAAAACTGCCATTTAAGACTTTTTGGATTTTGTAGTGTAAACACCATATACATGTACCACTTAGTTAAATTCAATGGGTGCCAGAGCATCAGAGCATAAAAAATGTATATGTACTTAATTAACATTTTTTTAGTATTTCTGTAAACAATACATTTATATAAAGAAGATCTAAACCACTCTGACAGGCATAAAATGTATATGGAATATTCCAATTGTTCATTATGTACCTCTCTGGTATTCCTTTAACTCCACTTAAATGTTTTGATCTCTCAGTTTCCGCTTATGTAATATAAAGCGTTTATTAATATATTAAGCTGTTCCCTGAAAAATTGGGCAGAAAATATAGAAAGAAATTTATCACCAGCACCATCTAGTTGTTGCAATATACTGTTGCATAAAGTCTATCTTTAGCTGAAATATAAAGAAAGGTTTTGAGAAGGTTCATGAGTTTTTGAAACTTTTTAAATATATGTATAAACCACTATCATGTGCTTGTTAAATGAAAATTGAATATTCATTTTGTTAATATTCATTGAAACCACATTTTGTTCAACAGAGTTGGTTTTCATACATTCCACATTAGGTGTTAGAGAGATTAAAAATATGTTATATAATAAACTTCTGTCAGAGATGAAAATCCATTTTAATTTGAAAACATTTATAATTACAACTACATACATAATGTACATGACTTTATTGTATGTCTGGCATATGCATTTTATACCCTTTTGAATGTCATAATGTAAATGTGGATGGGGACAAACGAACTTAGATTTTAATAATCTAAGTTAATGGATCGAGAAATTGTGGTTTTAGGGGGTTGGGATTGTTAAATACATGTAATTAAAGAGGGACCAGGCTTCATCTAAATGTATGTGCACTTCAGTGATTTGTTGTGACATTTGATTGTCCAATTGATACACCTTAGCTTTCTTATCTTTTATATTGGGGTCCCATTTCTTATTTTATTAGAGTTGTGAAAACTGCATAGAACTTGACCAAATCCCTTATCCTAAAGGAACATATTCTGTGCTGAGAAAAGATGCAAGAATTTCTTACAATACATGTCTACATAAAATTTTAAATAACTACTACAAATCTAACCATTAAATTTGATAACTTTGCATCCATTGTTTAGCTGACTTGTTTTCCAGCAACTCTGGGTTTATTTAGATTTGAAATGCTTTCATGCCAGGGGTTGCCGAAGGTGGTTGACTTTGTTCATGCATATTGTTGTTTTGGTCACCTTCTATCTCATCCCTTGTTACTTCGAACAAGACGTACTTCAAAGTTTGATCAAACTTGTACAATGCTAATTGGTTCATAAAAGTTCAGTTAAAAAATGTTTGTATATTTTTTGTCAGAAACTAGAACACGGACATCATCTGTCCTATTCAGGTGCAAGTCTGAAACATCTTTTAATACTCCTTTCCATAAAAAAAACTGGTTTGAAACATCTTTAAATACTCTTTTCCATAACAAAAACTATAAAGTTTATTAGAAACAATGTTTTTTTTTTTATTTCCCATTTGGAAATTTTAACTTGACAGAGGCCGACAGGCCAATTCTTTCAGCCAATGAGTTTGAAATTGAGAATACCGGTTACGAAAATGATAAGATCCAGGCTTTACTGTATAAGGGGCTAATTTCGCGTGGTTCAAATTTTGCGTTTTCAGTACCAAAATGCATTCGCGAGGTTTTAATTTCGGGTTTTATTAGATCATGGAATATTGGGCTCTTTTAAATGTAATTTACGCGAGGGGATATTTTCGCGAATTTGTTATGATTGCGAAATTAGCGAAAATAAACCCCTTGCGAAAATTTCCCCTTTTACTGTACTTCCGGATTTGGAATAAAAATCATTGTACATAACGTTATGCAAATTTGTTTATCATTATAAAAAAATAAATACAGCAAGAGTAATATAAAAAGTATCTAGATGACCTGATATGGAAGAAATTTGAAATTAATGATTTTTTAGAAATAAAACTATTTTGAACATTTGTGGCAAATCCAATATAATTGTTTGGGCACCGTTTTTAATTTGGCACATTCATGACATTTCAAATGTTGCCACCCGAGCCAACTGTCACATGCAACCGAAAGATTTTTTTTTCTTATCTTGGTTTTAACGATTTCGTCAAATGTTTTATAAGATATACGTGAATCTGATAGCATGTCGAGTTCTACCAGCTGATCCTTTTACGAATCATTTTAAGTGAAGCATCTGTCACCCCTGAATCTTTAAGTCAGCATAGCTGAAACAAAAAGTAACAGAACGTCAGATTGACAAATACAGCCTATTTTATTTGCAAGCAATACCTATAACTTTAAGTCAATAAACAAGAATATGGCAAAGGGACATAATGCTCCATCTCGCTCTCGTTGATGGTGTACACAAATTTGAGTTACTTACAGTTTTGTTTTCTCTGGAAGCCCTCTTCATGAATGGTATGGGGCTGGTCGATCTTCTAGTCGGCAGACCAATTACTGTTGTATCGTCCCCTCCTTTAAGTCCTCGTTTTACCATTTTGGTGGTTATCCTAAGATCCAGATCTGTATTTACAAACAAGATGATAAAATCTTGTGAAATGATAATAATTTAGATTTCTATGTTTTGGAAGGTATGTCGTCTCAGTGTGTGTATCTGTATTTACTTCTGGTTCTGTATCGGTCTCCATTCATCGTTAATCTGGTTACTCTCAATGTCAACCTGGTTACTTTCAACGTCAACCTGCTTACTCTCAACGTCAACCTGCTTACTCTCAACGTCAACCTCAATTATACCATTATTAGCGTTAGCAGGGGTCCAATGTAATTGGTAAGTGCGCAGCATAATTTGTTAAGTGACTGTAAAGATGGCGAAAAAACCTCGCTTCGTTCGACAGCGGTCAGTTTTTTCTTCGTATTTACAAAAGTCATACACATCTTATGAATAAAACCATGTTACCTTTCGGCAATTATGAGTTATGAGAAATAGTTCATAACAAAATATTAATGTTTGATATGCTTATTAAAAAGCTATTGAAGAAAAACCGGCCACTTTACCAGCAATTTTTTTGTCACGCCGAAAAAAAACAGGCTTTGTTTCAGGTACTCTGATCACAAACGTTAGGTTTTATGGTGTTTTGTGGTTCGTTATTCATTACCAATTTTGTTTAGTACACCGACTTGCACTTACCAAAAAATCGAATAATTGTAAATATGTCAACAAATACATGTCTATTTTACAGAAACAAATATTTGGGAATATCCATGCTTGTTGACGAACCAATGTACAAGTAAATACATCTTGATTAATTTAATCAAGCAAGTGAGCATTGAAGATTTCAATACTCTTAGCGGTTGCTACATCAGTGGGCAGAGCATGGTCCTTGAATAGAAGGATTCCTTCCGTACCATGGTGTTACAGGATTGCACCTGGAAGGAATGTGTTCCCATATTACGGGTCATTCTGGTTGGTGTCAGAAGTCTATATGTGGTATTGATTTTGACCAGGCTGTTAGTGAGCTAGTACATAAGTGTCAGTCTGGCCTCTTTTGTCTCTGTTCCATTGGCCACAGTTGAGATTCTTTAGCATATCAGGTACTGATGATGTGTTGTGGTATCGGTCGACCACATTTCTAGCTGCACGACGCTGTACCATTTCCAGTTTTTGTTTGTCCTTCTCAGAATGGGTTCCAGATGATGCATGCATACTCCAGTCTTACCAGTGACTTGTATGGCTATTCCTTGATATTTGCATTCTTGATGTTGAGGTTGCCTTTTAAAAAGCCGATGGTGCCGTTTGCTTTCTAGCAGATGTTTGAGATGTGTTGGTTCCATTTCATATCTGATGTGATTGAGACACTTAGATCCATGTTATGACTTGAGTTCGCGTTGTTGATTTCCGTTCGGTTGACTTTGTGTTTTGTGTTTCTTCGTGCTGTTCTTGTTCGTGTTTACTGGTTTTGTCGATGCCCTTTCGGACTTTTAACACTCGTATGCCCCATGGGTGCCACTTTGCTTCAAGGTATTTTGCTGTTGAGACAAGCTCGAGTTGGTGATCATGAAGAATATAGTTGGTCTTTATAGATCTTTTTTTTCGAAATATAGTAGGCACATAGCATTTCTCCAGATGGAAGCTCATTTTCCAAGTCTGTTTCTATAGTGCAAGTATGTCCAGGTCTTTTTGGAGATAAGTAATCGCATCGATATCTGATGTGATTGTCAAATAGGCAATCGTGTCATCAGCAAATGGTCTTGTTGTTGATCGTATGTTGTCTGCATGCCATTTATGTAGAAGCGGAATAAGCTAGGGCCCAGCACCTGATCCTTTGGGTACACCTGATTCAACTGGAATAAAGACTGATGATTCCCCTTTCACAGCAACTGCCTTACCTCTGTACTGAAGGAAGCTTTAAATACATCTGTTTGTTTTGCCTTTTATTCCATAATGGTCTAGTTTGTGGAGTAGCAGGCTATGGCAGACTTTATCGCATATACTAGATATACTAGTATTTGGTAAGTCCTTTTATTCAAGCGTGATCAACATGTGTTCAAACAAAAGTAAGCACGCTTTCCACCAGATGCGTATCTAACGGCGGTGTCTCATGCGGACAGCCAATCAAAGGGGTATGGGCCTACAAAACTATTCATTGACATGATGTCACAATTATTGATTTAACGACGTCATATTTCAGAAAAAGCTAAAAAAAAACAGCAAAAATTGACTTATTTCAGATCAGTTTACCAAAAAATTAAATATCTCCGCATGCCTCCAACAAAAAGATATTTAACACAATCAAATATTGTATCCTTTTACATATTTTACATATTTTTGCCTCCCGTGCGGGGCCCGGGTGGCGAATAGGCCCGCAGCAGAGCCTAGCTTGTCGTAAGAAGCGACTAAGGGTCTTGCGATTCTGACATCGGGTCAGTGCTCAGCCCACAGAGCGACCAAGTGTGTACCCTAGGTGGCTGAATAGGGTGGCCCTCGTCCGCGGGGGTTGTCAGGTCTATAATACGGAAACCCTGACCGCCGAACATAGTGGGCCAACGTGTGTGGAGAATGCCACGCTTCATGCACGTAAAAGACCCCTTTGTGGACCGCCAAGTAGTGCACCACATAGGCTAAATTTTCCGCCCCTACCCACCTCTCCCCTTTTCCTGTGGTTCTTCAAAATTTACCGGTCCTTTGGGTCCCATCCCACCCCATATTTCATATATCTTCATCATTTCATGTTCATTTTATCACCCTTCATGTTCATCGCCTGTAAATAACCTATATAGCGTTGCACGGGCGTAAAACACCAACTCACTCACTCACTCACCTATTTTTGCAATTCCCGTGCGGTGCCCGGGAGGCGAATAGGCCCACAGCAGCGCTAAGCTTGTCGGTAAAAGTCCACTAAAGAGCGCTCAGAAACCTGACATCGGGGTCAGGCCGCTTTGCCCACAAAGCGACTGGGATGTGTGCCCCAGGTGGTTGAATGGGGCAGCCCTGACATCGAGAAATGCGGGATCGTCAGGCGATAATGCGGAAAACCTGACTGCAAACCATAGTGGTGCACCGTGTTGGGAAAAATTTCTAGTTCCTCGCACGTTAAAGAACACTGCTGCAGGTCTCGGTAAGAGTAGGACCCGTAGGATCCCCATGCAGGAGGCAAAATTTCCCGTCCCTACCGATCACTCCTTTTTCCAGTGGCAGTCAAAACTCTCCTACCCGATTGGCTTTGTGTCCCCATTTCTTCCACTTCATCATCATTTCATGTTCATTGTATCACCACTTTCATGTTCATCTCCCGGATATAGCCGAAATCGTGCTGCTTGGGAGTAAAGCAATAACTAACTAACTATTTTTGCAAAGTTTCATTTTGGTGGAGGCCTGTGGATGCATTCAAATTTAGCAAAAATCATTGGATAAAGTGACTTTTTTTCATTTTTGACAAAACTTGCAAAATAGTCATACTTTATAGACATGTGCAAAGCAAGACTCAAAACCCACAAGGCAAAAATTGCAAAATACTTGGTTTGAACATTTGAAGAATGCAAATAAAACATAGTTCATTAAAATAATAGACACTGACATTTTAGGGCCAAAATAGGGTCTTAGAGCTCCTATACCTTTCTTGACATTTTCCATCTCTATCATCTTTATGTAGCTAAATTTGAAGAAATGCTTTCTCGATATCAGTGGTTACTGCATAAGTAAATCTAAATCTCGTTAGAATTGTTGTATGTTCATTCATGGCCAGTTGAACGGACTTAAGACAGTCATTAGGCTAGGTTTGTTGGACGATTACCGGCAACTGCAATCGAATACAATTCTAATGGGCGTTTTGGATGAGTCCTTCTTTACGCTATAATGTGGTATGTAATGGACTTTGTTGGTAGTTGATTCATTTTCGTCTATCTTCTCGATGAATCATACATGTAGCCTCTGTTTGTGAGCCATAATTTCTCCCTATATTCGGCATGTATCCGGGTCCTTTCGTAGCTTGTTAATCACTCGCTCTGTTCGAATTCTTGTGATTTGGTAGTTACTTGGCAGCTCGTCGGACTCTTCCTTCCATGGCAATTGTGCTACCATTTTCGTGCTCAATACTGGATTCGTACGTATCGTAGAAGCTGGTTTCTTTGGCTCTAGTTTTTTTTTTCGTTTATTCCAATGGATTCTAGGTTCCAGAACTTCTCCATATTATCCATCATGTCGAAAATGTTATTCTTATTTTATGAAATTATATTCATTTTAAAATCTTGAAAACAATCATTGCTAATCCAGTCATAATCCAACATATATCATTCAATCACAGTTCAGCAAAGTTTTTATATCTAGCTTTAAGCTCTGCCATAGACTGAGTCCGGTTGCACAATACTTAATTCCTATAATGTTTCCTATAATGATTAATCAATACATTTTAGATACTATTTAAAAAGAAACACCAGAGATTAGTTAAATATTATTCACTTATCTAAAATTCAACAGCTATTATTGTTTCTGAAGTTTAGGAATTCTATATTACGGGAGTAAGTAAGCGTTGTTTCATCAATAAATATAACTGATGCATTATTGCCATTCTTAACAGGAAACCTCATACCTATTTCAAATTTAGAAATCCACGAGTTAATCAACCTAATAGAAACTTTAAATCCAAAATCAACTTCATAGCAGAATTCATCTTTCTACAAAACTTTTGTATCAGAAATTTATCCTCAATGAACAGTAACATTCAGTAAAAAGTGTATGTTGGACCCTTGATCTTTTGTCAAATAGACATATGAAATGTTTTCTTAGCACAACAGGTCATTAATAATGGATAAGTGCATTTAATCAATTATGATAACATCTAAAGGTTCAAAGGCGCACACTGTGCAGAAAACATTCATTCGTCAGTAGTATGAAGAAGCTATAGCTTCATACAATATTGCAAATAATATTTCCAATATTATCAATGACAATGCTTCCAATATGGTACGTCTGCCTGTAATACTACTGACAAACCGGATTACAAAATGAATGATAATTCTATTGATATTTAATTACCTGACAATGACCTGCCAAAACATGGACGATGTTTTGTCCATACTCTTCAGCCTGTTTTTAAATATAGTTTAATGAGGCTAGTTCCCATTTAAAGACAGTGATAAACAAAGTTTTACCATTGTTAAGCATGACCTTCGATCAATCACTGCTTCGGAAACGATGGAAAATTAAAAACGTTTGCAATCTGACAATGTGACAAGATGGAGCAGTCAAATAAAAATTACCAGATCTGTTCTAGAAATTCCAAATTCTAAATTGTGCAAATAAGACACCTTCACATTTACAGATTATGGTAGACTTAAACCCTTTGAGTCTACCCTAATATCATCCACTGCAAAGAATTATCAGTATATAAATAGATAATTGTAATGTCAAATTTTCTTGCAAAAGTGAAAGTAAGATGTAGTTCTACGACATCACAAATCACAAATATCGCAAGAGTTCAAACAACAACTAGGAAAAACTGTTTTAGCGCACTAAAACTGATGTCTCCCCTTCCTTAAATAACACAAGTTTAAACTTGAGGTCAACAGGTCAAATTGTTTAATAATGATACATCTACATTCTAAAGCCATATGTCAAAGGATAAAAAGTAATGGCCTGGAAGGCTTTGAATGTCAAATAAGCATTTATTTGACATTGAAGTCAAATGTCAAGGTCATTTAGGTTGGTGACACATTGTTCCCATGATGACACATTATCATGTCAAAAATCAAAGCCTTTTGTTTAAAGAATATAAATATAAATATATGGCCCAGACATGTTTTACGTGTAAAAATAGCATTAATTTGATCTTCAGGTCAAAGATCAAGGTCATATGAAAGTCATTCTGGTACGCGACCTATCATCTAATGGTGATACATCTACATGTAAAATATCAAAGCCCTATGTAAAAGAACATGGCACCTACACACTTTCCATGTAAAATTAGCATTTATTCAGCCTTAAGGTCAAAGGTCAATGTCATATGAAGGTCTTTCTGGTACGCGACCCATCATTTCATGGTGATACATCAACATGTCAAACATTAAAGCCCTATGTCAAAGAACAAAAACGTTATGGCAGACACACTTTCCATGTAAAATTTGCATTAATTTAACCTTGAGGTCAAAGGTCATATGAAGGTCATTCTGGTACGCGACACATCTTCTTATGGTGATACATTCACATGCCAAATATCAAAGCCCTGTGTCAAAGAATAAAACAATTATGGCCCGGAACAATTTGGATGTAAAATTAGCATTAATTTGACCTTGAGGACAAAGTTCAAGGTCATATAAAGGTCATTCTGGTACACGACCCATCATCTCATGGTGACACATCCACATGTCAAATATTAAAGCCCTGTGTCAAAAAACATAAAAGTTATGGCACCTACACACTTTCCATGTAAAATTAGCATTTATTCAGCCTTGAGGTCAAAGGTCAATGTCATATGAAGGTCATTCTGGTACGCGACCCATCATTTCATGGTGATACATCAACATTTCAAGTCCCGTGCGGGGCCCGGGTGGCGAATAGGCCCGCAGCAGAGCCTAGCTTGTCGTAAAAGGCGACTAAGGGTCTTGGGATTCTGGCGTCGGGTCAGTGCTCAGCCCACAGAGCAACCAAGTGTGTACCCTAGGTGGCTGAATAGGGTAGCCTTCGTCCGCGGGGGTTGTCAGGTCTATAATACGGAAACCCTGACCGCCGACCATAGTGGGCCAACGTGTGTGGAGAGTCCCACGCTTCATGCACGTAAAAGACCCCTTTGTGGACCGCCCAGTAGTGCACCACATAGGCTAAATTTTCCGCCCCTACCCACCTCTCCCCTTTTCCTGTGGTTCTTCAAAATTTACCGGTCCTTTGTGTCCCACCCCACCCCCATATTTCATTTATCATCATCATTTCATGTTCATTTTATCATCCTTTTCATGTTCATCGCCTGTAAATAACCTATATAGCGTTGCACGGGCGTAAAACACCAACTCACTCACTCACTCAACATTTCAAATATTAAAGCCCTATGTCAAAGAACAAAAACGTTATGGCAGACACACTTTCCATGTAAAATTTGCATTTATTGAACCTTGAGGTCAAAGGTCATATGAAGGTCATTCTGGTATGCACCACATCGTCCTATGGTGATACATTCACATGCCAAATATCAAAGCCCTATGTCAAAGAATAAAACAATTATGGCCCGGAACACTTTGGATGTAAAATTAGCATTAATTTGACCTTGAGGACAAAGTTCAAGGTCATATAAAGGTCATTCTGGTACACGACCCATCATCTCATGGTGACACATCCACATGTCAAATATTAAAGCCCTGTGTCAAAAAACATAAAAGTTATGGCACCTACACACTTTCCATGTAAAATTAGCATTTATTCAGCCTTGAGGTCAAAGGTCAATGTCATATGAAGGTCATTCTGGTACGCGACCCATCATTTCATGGTGATACATCAACATTTCAAATATTAAAGCCCTATGTCAAAGAACAAAAACGTTATGGCAGACACACTTTCCATGTAAAATTTGCATTTATTTAACCTTGAGGTCAAAGGTCATATGAAGGTCATTCTGGTATGCACCACATCGTCCTATGGTGATACATTCACATGCCAAATATCAAAGCCCTATGTCAAAGAATAAAAAAATATGGCCCACAACACTTTGGATGTAAAATTAGCATTAATTTGACCTTGAGGTCAAAGGTCAAGGTCATATGAAGGTCATTCTGGTACACGACCCATCATCTCATGGTGACGCATCCACATGTCCAATATTTAAGCCCTATGTCAAAGAGCATGAAAAGTTGTGGCACCGACACACTTTCCATGTAAAATTAGCATTAATCTTACCTTGAGGTCAAAGGTCAAGGTCATATGAAGGTCATTCTGGTACGCGACACATCGTCCTATGGTGATAGATCTACATGCCAAATATCAAAGCCCTATGTCAAAGAACAAAAAGGCTATGGCCCGGAACACTTTGGATGTAAAATAAGCATTAATTTGACCTTGATGTCAAAGGTCAAGGTCATATGAAGGTCATTCTTGTACGCGACATATCGTCTCTTGTTGATACATCCACATGCCAAATATCAAAGCCTTATCTCAAAGGATAAAAAAGTTATGGCCCGGACACGCTTTGTATGAGAAAAAGAAGAATAAGAAAAAGAAGAACTGATACAAAAACAATATGTCTCCCCCTTCAGGGAAGGGGAGACATAATAATTTACTATTGTATTCAATTCTATTTGATAGATCTATAAGTTTATAAATGTTTCATTTGTACACATTATACGGGAATGACTATATATATTATCAAAACTTTTATCGTTTTATTCCAAACTCCGCACATCAAAATTTAACGTGTTTTTTTTTTTTTTTTTTTTTGATTTAATCATTTTTGCATTATTAATGACTAGAGTTATCCTTCTTAGAATCATAATTGCTAATAAAGGCGACAACAAAATGATCAATCTCATATATCCAAGAAGGCATACTAAGGAAATTGAAGATCGCTATGGTCCTGACTTGACACAAAAATTTGATAAGAAATGGATCATTTATTAAGAGGACGACTTGTAATTTCCCCATGCAGGAGGCTAAGTTGCCCGTCCCTACACATCACTCCTATTCAAGTGGCAGTCAAAACTATCCTCCCCGATTTGCCATGTGTCACTATTTCCTCAACTTCATTATCGTTTCATGTTTATGTTCATTCTTTGAAAACTGTCGATTTTAACAAAGTGTACACCACAATGTCCCACGAAAAACTAAAAAAAAAAAAAAATATTTTAGAAACCAATGGACTGTGTTATTTAAGGTTGTTATTGTACCTTTTTTTCAAAAGCATCTTATAGAAATAAGATTTGTTATACTGCAGTATGCATTGACAACATATTTGGCATTCCAATGGGCACAAACTGTGCTCCTCTCATCGCCTACTAAATTTTATACTTTTACGGGGCTAAATATGTCTTCGTGAACTCGTAAAGAGCGAAAAGTTTGACCATTTTTGTGAAAATAAAGCTTTTTCTCTTGTGTTCTTGTTACACGTTTGCACAGGCATCACATTTTCTGAAAAATGGTGATTTTGTTTTTCATTTTTGGGTTTCAAAAACGCGTGTTTTAGAAATTTAATAACGAAAAATAAGAATTTCTCAAAATTTGCAGCGATTGCAGTTATGGACCCCAGACATGCTGTACTAAAATCTCAGACTATTCAGACAATTACTTTGAGAGATATTTGCTATCAAACTTTTATTTCAAAGAAAATGTAAATGGAAGTGGTGCGTTTCTTGTGTTGTTTAGTATATGTTTGAAGAACTGGTAAGGGATTGTTATCATTAGTGTTTAGCTGGTTTTTGTACTGAGATGATCACATCAATATTCCAATTATGTCTTCAAAACCGTATTGTTTTGTGTAACTACCAGACTTAAAGATCGTAGTTGAAGGCGGAGGTTAGGCATGCCATAAATCCTTGTTTCACCCAACATTTCTTTTGAAATGCCTGTATTAAGTCAGGACCATTGTGATCTTCGATTTCTCCATAATTATGCCTTCCTTGTTTTGGCTTTTTTCATGGAAATTTGAGATTATTCCTCCAAATTTGGTTTGTTTCTTGTCACATTAGGCATGGCCGAAATTAAGCGTTTGAGTAAAGCAATAACTAACTAATTAACATAAGCTCATTACTGCTTACAATTCTCTTCCCTTTTTAAATGGCCATCAAAATTGAATTATTTCATTAGGTCGAAAAAGAAAAGACAAATGTAAACGGTCAAATAAATTCAAATAGTAAAAACATGAAAGTTTATCTTTTAAAATATGAAACAATATCGCTCATCTCAAAATCCGTAAACAAATGAAAATGTGGGTTTTTATGTATTGAACTAGGGAGTACTTTAAATCCATTTTTTTGCCCTTTTCATACAATATTGTATTTGATAATTTAAGAGGGCTTATCGTCAATTATTTTTAAATAGATCTTGAAATAAAGAAAACAAGGATCACAATGTATGATTACATGTAAACACAGTCAAAGTCAAGTAGACTCAAGTATCCTGTGCTAGAGTGTTCAAGGAAATAAAACAAAAGATCAATGTAAATTTATTATGTAAAGTCTTGTGGCTTAGTAAGACCATTTATACGGACTAGGTTCCAGTGAATTGTTGAACGTTTTCAAATCCAGTTTCATGAGATAACATAGGATTTCAAGATGGATAATTTAACTACAACATTTTTTGATTTTAACAGTACTATGACACTTACAAATGCTTCTATTACCATGGCTACAGTCAGAAAAAGGTTGGTTAAAGTTCCCACTATGTCAATTATTCAATTTCCACTCGGCGTCCTCGGGAACATTCTTGCTCTAATTGTGTTATTCAGGACAAGAAAGCGTCACAGATGGAGCATATTCTATATTTTTGTGCTAGCTTTAGCGGCCACCGATCTTGCAGGCTTGTTGACCACGTCACCCGTGGCCTTTGCTTACTATGCTGAGAAAGTTAACCTTCATCAAGAGGAAGCGGTTTGCCATTACATGGCGTTTTGGATGATATTTGTTGGACTTGCCACGGTCTTGATTGTAGGCGTTATGGCCCTTGACAGATATATGGCAATAGTTCACCCATTTCGGTACAATATTATGAAAAGAAAGTCGATTGTCGCAGGAGTTTTGATTGGAATCTGGACGTTTTCAGCATTCTACTCCCTTTTGCCACATGGAGGATTGGGTAAAAATGTCGTCCATATTCCATATTCCTGGTGTTTCTTTGATTACTTCGGCAATAAGACAACCGACCGTATTTATGGAATTATATACGCCATGCTAGGTATCGCTACAATTGCTATGACTGCCCTGTTAAACATTCTTGTTATATACCGAATCATTTCTAGCAAGAACAACTCTGCCCGCAGGGGAAGTATATCAAGCAGGCAAAAGAGTAAAAGATCCCGCCGAGACCTGAACATCAGCATATTTTTAACGGTGGAACTTCTTGTTTTTGCTATCTGTTGGGCTCCTTTTATGGTAAGAAAAACTAAAGTTTTACAATACATAGCAATTCGTTAGATAGCATCCAATAACAAATACATTTCAATGAAACCTTAGTTAAATTTATAGGCTTATTTCACATGTGAAATTTATTTAAAGAGTTGAATTCTTAATGCAGTCTTCAAACTGCCCGATTTGTTTTAAGTAATATCTATTGCAACTGTGTTGTATTACATTATGGTTTATCAGATATTTTATCCTGGTGACAAATTCATTTTAATACTAAAAAACAAGCCGTTCTCATGTTAAATATAAATAATTTTATCGATTTTTTTTTAGTTTCGGGTAATACTAAACCAAAGCCAATCCGTCAAGAAGCGTTGGAAAACCGATATGCTAACACTAATATTGGCAAGCTGGAACCAAGTTTTAGATCCATGGGTGTACCTACTTTTTCGACATGAAATGTTGGTGAAATTCTACCGTTTTATGGGGCTCAACACCAGTCTGCTCAGAGGCTTCACAAGTACCTTGAGAGCATCATTTTCCAGCAGGAGTTCTGGGAAAACGGCAACTGAAGTCGTGAGTACATCTTCAAAACTGACAGAAGATATTCTTATCAAGCCAACTCAACAAGAGTCGAATGAATCTAATTGTAGTTCAAGATTAAAAGTTGAAGATTGAAGATTCGTTGATGTATAAGGATAAAATTAAACGAACACCATTTTTTTGTATTGAAAAACAATGCAATTTTAACAATTTATAAAGGAATTCTTTTACTTTAACAATCATATTAGCCAACCAGACAAAACTACATGGAACTAGTACAAATAAGTGATTACAGAGATGTTATTTGGTATGAACCGCTTTTTTGTGTCGGCAGGATGATTGCATTTTTCTAACGATTTCTTTCTTATTATTATTTATTTAATTTGGATCAAAATTATATGACATCTGATGAAAATAATCGTCAAAATCGCGCTCAATCAAATAACAAAAAGTAGAAAAAAAGTAACACATAGAAAAATGTGCTATTTTTAAGATTTATGACGTCAAAAATTTAGTTGGAAATCGGACAACTCTCTTTACACTGCAACGCTCTTGGTCTTTAAAATGTCTTAAGCAGTAAATGGCAAAATAAAGGAGTTCAAAATATTACTTTCAACTCTGAATTTATTGAGTGATCAGCCTAAGGGAATTGGGATTTTTGGGTGATCGAGGGGTGGTGTACATGTAATTATTATTTTTCCTTCATTTTTATGTTAAATGAATATAAAGCTTTAAATAGTAGTAGTATGTTCTTTATGAACACTAATTACTAGATTGCTTTGCTGAACAAACGAGTGTTCTATAGATTATTTTATTTAGTTATTACATCGTTTTGTTATTTTATTAGGCTTATTGTACTAAGATATTTTTTGCAAGAATATTTAGTTTTTTTTTATTTATTCAGTTTCTTTTTATATTAGTAGAGCAAAACTGTTGTCATTAAAATGAAGGGTTTGGTTCAAATTTATTAAATACATTTTGTGTAGTTCCCCAAAGACCCCAAATAATTTATTTTCTTGATTTTAAAGGAGCTAAATTATTTTGGCTAATCAAAACCCATTAATGGATAAATGTCCACGTAGTTACATAATATGATTTAGGCATTGCCTAGCTGCGAGCACAGCAAA
The DNA here is from genome assembly GCA_963971305.1 of Arcuatula senhousia. Lineage (NCBI taxonomy): Eukaryota > Metazoa > Mollusca > Bivalvia > Mytilida > Mytilidae > Arcuatula > Arcuatula senhousia. Next base: position 40,375,142 of record OZ020303.1, on the reverse strand, counting down.
ATTGTTAAATTATTTTCATTTGAAAATAAAAATGTTTAAACTTGATAATCATAAAAAAATCTTTCAAATGCTCCAAATTTAATTCTAACAAACGACGCCATGAATTTTGTGGTTGATTCTGAAAGTGGCGCCTTTGAGCACGTGATGTTTCGTTCCAAATTTTGAACAATGACGTTGACAATATTTACCCCATTGATATTTATTGTTCAAAAATTAAAGAAAAGCGCAAATATATTACGTTGCTGGTAAATACTTTCCCAAAAACATATAAAACTTTCTTCCATGTTTTAAAATAAAAAAATATATTTTTAGAAGCAACTTTTTTTTATATTAACTCCGGAATTGTATAACTTTCAAAAGCATATCCGGACAAAAAAAATCAATATCAGCATTAGGCAATATTTTCTCGGGATTTTTGACGTAGAGCTCTCCGCTACGAGCTGTTCTCGCTATGATTTTTGTCAAGTGTTTTAAGGGGTGTGTCGTTGCTTGTTTGCCTATATGTATATAATATAAAAAGAGAAATATGTACAGTTTGAAATTAAATTCTAAATTGAATCTGCCGCATATACCCTGTATACATTTCAAAAACTTGAATTCATTCTTTTCACACTTTGTTAAAAGAAAAATGGCTATGATGCATTTTTATAAGTATAAATGTTCAATATTATTCACAATTTTTTTTAGCATGCACAAGAAAACTATATTGTTTATGTAGAAAAATCTGGGAAATCACCTAGTTCTGAACCACCTAAAGAACAAAGTTATTGGTGTATTTCTTATAAAAAATGAGTCATTGGTTTTTTTTTCCATACACTGTAAGCAATTAAACTATTTCCTTAACTTTTATGTATTTATTTCCTTAATAAAATTTTATCATTAACTGTTTGCGGATATTATATTTCCGACAATTTTTAAGATGCTTCTTACACTTTGGATGCAAAACAAACAACATTGTTTTTTTACTTCCTTATAATAAGTTCAAGCTAGAGCATAAAACAGTTCTTGATTGTTTTATGGTAAACCAACGAAAGATGCGAGCTATATAGATTTTTAAACCCTTAGACCCTTAGTCTCATCTAATGACAAGCTAGGCTGTGTACGCGCTGCTTGCCTATTCGCCATCCGGGCCACGCATGGGACAATACAACTTCGAATACAATTCATATTCCTTAAAACAACAATGATAGTATCTATTGAGAAGCCGCTGAACATCTTAAGAAAGTTTTCAAACCTATTGGCTCAACATCAACACAGCCGAGAGGCGTTAAAGTATTATAATGCAGGTTACAATAAAGGTAATAACAAAATTACCAAACTTGGAGAATCAATTTCAAATGTCCATGAGAAAAAAACAACAAGGAAAAAATAATGGAAAAATTGAAGACCTCAATGGTCCCGACTTGGTACAGGCATTTCAAAAGAAAAAGTTGTTTAAACTAGATTTTATGGCGAGCCTAGTCTCCCCCTTTCGTTTGATCTTTGGGTTTGGTAGTTACACAAAACGCAACACGGGGTGAGTGAGTTAGTATTTTTTTACCTTGCAACGCTATATAGGTTATTTAAAGGCGATGGGCATGAACATGATGATAAATGAAATCCATGGGTCGGATGGGAAACAATGGAACACCACAAGAAAAGGGGAGAGGTGGGTAGGGGCGAAAAATAAAGCCTTTGTGGTGCACTACTTGGCGGTTCACAATAGGAATTTTAACGTGCATGAAGCGTTGTGAAGACATAATAGGGATGTTAAGGTGACCATCTCATTACAAGCAGCCAAACACTAATCAAAACAATTACTAACAATTTCGTCGAACATAATTTAATTTGTTTTCACCAATGGCCGATAACATATACACACTCACGGGATTTGCTAAATAGAACACATGAAACAATATAACAATAGCCATTGTTTTATAGTGTTCGACATTTCGTTCTTAAGTGCAATATCTAAAAGAAGAATGTTTTAAGTGTAAATTCTAAGAGCAGGAACCAGTTGACCGACTATATTTAAAACTAAAGTTAAACAAAAGAAGTACCAATAACACATTCAAATGTCGGAAGTTTGAAAGTAAAGGGCAAAATCAGTTGACACAATAGCCAATAATATTAAAAACGAAAGAATATGGAATATGGTAATACCGACAAGGAACCACCAAACACAACAAAACATGCATTCATCAACTAAACTGCAGCCAGTGATGCAAAGGTACAACCGAACGAAGGGCAACTATATGCGCTCTGTAAGGGTAAAGTGTTGCACTAGTGTTTTTTGTTTCCCCCAAAATAATTCAAAACTGTTGCACATACAGAAAAGCTGTTGCTGTCATAAACTTTCATTAATTTTCACCAAAATCTCTTTGATCAAAGTTTTTTGATGGGAGTTATGGCTCTTAAAAGGCGTTTTTTTTTTTTTTTGTCCTAAAGAATGAAAACTATTGCGGATAGAGATAATCTATTGCTTGCTTTAGCTAATAAGGCTATACAGAAGTTTCAGTAGGATCAAAGTTTTCAGAAGACCCCTTATACGGATTATGGCCCTTTTAAAATCAAAAATAGCGTGTTTTTGTCGTGTTTTGCACTGTAAAATGAATCTAATACACATAGAGAAATATGTTGATTGCTTATATACCTTTAACTTGTAAAGCTCTTAAAAGGTCGAAGTTTTCAGATATAAATACACTTTTTGTTTTGTTCTATAGACTGTTTAGCTCATTGAGCTCTTTAATAGTCTCCATTGTATCGAAGTGGTAGGATAACCCTTTATTGGTGTTATAGTCCATTAAATGTAAAAAGATGTTGATTTGTTTATGTGTTTGCTTTTTTAAATGACAACTTAGGCAAAAAAACGCGTATGCCTTCAGCTCAATAAGCTCTCCAAAAGTCTCCATTAGGCCAAAGTTATTAGAAGACTCCTTCTACGAGAGAACACCCTGTTTGCTTAAAAATCGGTGAGTGATTTAGGATCATGGAATCCTTTCGGTGAGTTAAAGGTACCCTTTTACCTGCATGCAATCATCCTCAACTCAAAAAAAGTATGTGAGCCATTGTCATACATGTACCTTGACGTATGTTAACTTCCATCTTCTTCAGAAGTTTGTTGCAACAGATCATATAGACAGTCACGTTGGAAGAGATCAATTGGGTATGGTCATGTCGGGTCGGGTAATGGAAGACAATACAAAAACTCTTGGACAAACCCACATTTATGTTCTAATCTGTCTTTTATTAAATATTTATGTTAAGACATCAAATAGCAGCTACATACCATTGTATTAGCAATTATTACATGTATGTCTTTATACATTTTTACAATGTAGCTGCGTAAACGTATATCTTGACGTTGCTTTCTCTCATTTGGATTTTTTAAGTTATAATGTTAAATGCATGAAAAACATTTTAACCAATTGATATCACTTAGAAAATATAACCGCTTGTATTTATTTTTACTGTAACGAAAAAGGTTGAATATGAGCTCAGTAAAAAATACATATATATATTAATTAATGCAGCAGAAAGAACATGTACGAAATTTGAATTGCACTCAAGACATACTTATGGCAACAGCAGATTGTACCGTTTTTTTTAAATCAGTCTTCTCTTTATCTAACCTACTTGACCTAATCATTCAAGTCGATTGTTTTTTTCCGCTACTTTTATATTATCTGATTACTTAGAATTTTTATGACACGTTGAGATAAATGTATCTAAAAATTAAGGGCACGTTCAGCAACACTTCACGGTATGATTAAATATAGTTTTTTTTGTCCCCCGTCGCAACGCGATAGTAATTGTCTTCGTCCGTCCGTCCGTACAAATATTGTTATATTATAAGAGTAATGGGACTTTGTTTATTTTGGGTCATAGGAACACTATATGAGCAAAACCTTCTGAGACCGCTCAATGGATTTTGATGACATTCTGTAGGATTGGTTGTAATGATAATAATAATAATGTAGTTGATCATATCACAACCCCATTTTGATTCCACAAATATTATAGGAGTTATGGGACAATGTTCACTTTAGATTATAGGAGCAAATTGTGACGAAACTCCTCTAACATGTCTAAGGCCGCTCAAGGGACTTTGATGAATTTCTGAAGGATTGTTTGTCATGGTTTTTATGGGAATTAATCGACTCTGTTCATTTTTGATCAAAGGAACACTTTGTGGACGCAACTCTTCCAAGACCCGTCAACAGATTTTGATAAAAGTTTAAAGAATTCTTTGTCATGATACATATGTGCTTGATGATATCGCAATCATTTTGCCCCTTAGATAACTCAAATTTTTGTACATTTCGACTTTAATGCGGCGGCGGGGGCACATTGGCTATGTATAGCAATCTTTTTAACACAATCTTGTTGACCTAAGTGGAGCGGCCTACCTTTTTTTTTTACTTGACCAAGGTATTAGTGGTTTAAACATTTGGTATAAATTTCATGAAAATCGGTCAACATCTGTAGGGAGGACAGCGCTTACAAGGTCTGTTTTGCTAAAAAAACAGAGTCTTTTTTTGGTCAAAGTCCCATAACTCCTACAAAAATTATCGAAAAATGCTGATTGTCGAACTTGACCAAGGTATTAGTGATATAAACATTTGGTATAAATTTCATGAAAATCCGACAAAGTTTGTAGCCTTGAGAGCGCTTACAAAAAGTGTGACGGACGGACGCCCGGCATTTCTATGACCCCGCTCCGCGTTGCGGCGGGGGACAAAAATTGGTGTCGGACAAATCTTACTTCCAGGTTTGTCATTACCTAAGATCGCATTACTGATTAGTCAAGGCGGTATCCAACTGTTATTGAAACAAAACAAGAGGCTCTCATGAGCTTTCACGCTCATCTGAGCTCTTTACTTACAATGTATGACTGAAAGTTGCAAAGCCAAGATTCCATGACATTAATTTACATGCCATCTCGCTCATGCAATATATATCTCGCAACTTATTGTTTGAACTTGGACTGCCATTCGGACAGACGTGTAAAACGTGTAATTTTTATGATCTGCCAATTCTTTTATTTGAATCACGTGCTGACTCAATCTAATTGTACCTGTAACCTATTGTCCATAGCCTGGCTTTGAATCGAGAATAGTGCTGACTTGGAAAATACTACGAACTACACATGAAATTTAATTTTTCATCTTCTCTTTCTAAACTCAATAGTAGAAACTGGAAAGGATGAGTGGCAATAAGACCCATTTTTGGCCCAAGATTTACCAAGAAATTAAAACTGAGCATACAGATGCCTTGAGTTGATGAGACATTGATAAATTATTAGGCTTAAAGAAAATGATATGCTTTTGCCATATCAGTTAGGCTGTCATGCCAATCAGTTAACTCAAAAACCTATATATTAAAGAAATTGTCATAATTTCATTGATTTTTGCTGATTTTCACACAATCTCTGGTCTGAAAGAAGGTGGGCGCATCAAAACAACAACTTCATACTTGTCAAAAATTTGTAAAATGATGGAATCCATCATTTCTGAAAGTTTGGAGTTGTTGTTTTCATGCGCCTTATGTTTTCTTAAGGAAAATATGAACTGAAGACATTCAAAATTGCAGATTTTCCTTATTTTGTCAAATAAGAGCACTAAATATGATATCATACTAGGTCACAATGAATGAAATATATCTTATTTGATGTGTTTTCTTTGTAACCACATATAAGCTTATATTTCTTATAAATATCACAACATTTTAACCAACTTCATTTTCTTGGGCCAATTATGGGTCTTAATGCCACTCATCCTTTCGATAAAATACAACGTCATTGATTCACGCGGATCTTATAACACAAAATAAGGCGATATTAATTCATTTTGCTTATTGGGCCGTCGGTGATATAAGGGCCATAATCGAAACAAAAACATGTTATATAATGTAATGTACTGTATGCCATAGAGTTGCATTAATAAACTAGATAAACGACAAAAGATCGATATAAAACAAAGTCAAACTTTCATACATCTGAAGTACCTTGCAATTGCAATTGAATAATAAAAAACATATTTTGACATAATTATAGATCATTGATCTGGTATTCCCGCTGTTTTTTTTTCCTGAGAATTTTATGAAAAATATGTCAGTCTGCTTTTAAAACTCCCGTGCGGGGCCCGGGAAGCGAAGCGCTAAGCTTGTCGGTAAAGGTCCACTTAAGAGCGCTCAGAAACCTGACATCGGGGTCAGGCCGCTTTGCCCACAAAGCGACTGGGATGTGTGCCCCAGGTGGTTGAATGGGGCAGCCCTGACATCGAGAGATGCGGGGTCGTCAGGCGATAATGCGGAAAACCTGACCGCAAACCATAGTGGTACACCGTGTTTGGAAAAATGTCACGTTCCTCGCACGTTAAAGAACCTTGCTGCAGGTCTCGGTAAGAGTAGGACCCGTAGGATCCCCATGCAGGAGGCAAAATTTATCGTCCCTACCCATCATTCCTTTTTCCAGTGGCAGTCAAAACTTTCCTACCCGATTGGCCTTGTGTCCCTATTTCCTCCACTTCATCATCATTTCATATTCATTGTATCACCACTTTCATGTTTTTGGTTTTTTTTTTTTTTTTTTTTTTTTTGTTTTTTTTTTTTGACAAGTATGAGATAATAACTTTAATTCATATGATACAATAACTTTTACTCGTTACAATTTACCCTAGCGGACCGAGCAATATCCAAACTAAGGGTTCCTGTATATGTTACACATCCCTCTGACCCAGGAATAATCATAGGGATAACACAACAGTCCCCTTTTACCTTTCTTATAGCAAAATAAAAAAAAAACATATATATATATATATTTTTTTAACTGTTGGAAGTATATTTGCAAAAGACAATTTTAAATAGGAATAATATGTGTACATATAACATACAAATTAAATGTAAAAATAAAGCTAAACGTAAGGTAACAACAAAAAATGTTTCAGTAGCTGAGTAATTACGGTAATTATGTGAAAGCAAGTCGGACACACCTTGATCATTTTCAGATATGTGTATTTTAAAATGGATTTATATAGCTTGTATATGGTAAGTTAAATTATAAGTTCAATGATTTTTGGAGTTTCCGTTTATCTAGATGATTGTTATTTTTACAGTTATTAATTAAGGAAAGAGATGATCGAAGATTGTATTTCCATACATTCAACAATGAATCGAAATCAAATCGTTCATGTCTTTCTCGAAATTTTAACTTGTTCCCACTTTCATGTTCATCTCCCGGATATAGCCGAAATCGCGCTGCTTGGGAGTAAAGCAATAACTAACTAACTGCTTTTAAAAAGGAATAGCTAATAGACGTCTTCTTAGACAAAAGTGCAATAAAAAGGGCATACTGTAAAACATGGTATGGTACGGTGGTATGGTACGATGGTATGGTATAAATTTTGCCATACCATGGTACGTTAGTATGGTACGATGGTATGCTATAAATTTTAACATACCATGGTGCGGTGGTATGGTATGATGGTATGGTACCATGGTATGGTACAATTGTTTTATACCATGGTATAGAGTTGGGTATACCATATGGTATGGTATAGATTTGAAATTTCTTGTTTTTAAGTAAATAATATATTTTTTTGCATTAACATTAATATTTGTTAAACTATAGTATGTCTTTTGATATAAAGCATCATTATATTAAAGAAATGGGACATTTTATTACATGTTTATAATAATATTGTTTGACTAAAATACATTGTAAATTTTGAGTTCACAAACGGGGTGTTTCTGGGATTAGAACCTCCGAAGAATTTTTTTAATTTGGTGTAGATTTTGACAAAATTGTACTGTGGCCTCATTTTGTTCTCAGTGGACTGTAAGTTGAACCCTTACCGACAGTATATTTTTAACGTATTTGAAGCTGTTGTTTATAAAGCACAGGATCGTTTGACAGATGACGATGCAAACAAATTATTGACAGAAAACATATGATGGCAAGGCATCGACACAAGAACCCGAAAGAGATGGATGCTGAAAATAAATTAATTCATCCTTAAAATAAATAAAAATAATAGATCGCCAAGGACCCTTAATAAATTGTCAGTGCAACATAATCTGTTAAAGATGAGATAATATACGACATACATGAATACTATCTTAACATGAAATTAGTATATTATGGCTTGGTCCCTGATGATGAACATGGCCAAGGTCAATTAGTATTAGCTAATTGGTCCAAATAGATGTTCGAAACACCTGGTGATCTAATGAGTTGGGGTGCAGAGATTGGATATAGCCTCATATTACCTAAATACAATACAAAAACCTATCAAGTTGCTCAGGAGTGATTGAGTTTGTGTTTTACGCCCTTGCATCACTTTATGGGTTATATAAAGGCGATGAACATGAACAGGATGATAAAATGAACATAAAATGGTGATGATGAGGATGAAGATATGGGCTGGGATGGGAAAGAAATAGTTAGATTACAGGAATATTGAGAGGTGAGTAGGGGCGGAAAATTAGTCTATGGGATGCACCACTTGACAACCAATAAAGGGGTCTTTTGCGTGCGTTAAGCGGGTCACTTTCCACAAACATTAGTTCATTACGGTCATCGACCAGGCTATTCATATTATAGACCTAAAAACCCTACGGACGAGGGTCACCCTATTCAGCCACCTAAGGTTCACACTTGGTTGCTCTACGAGCTGAGCATTAAGCCAATATCTTATCGTAAGTCACCTTTTATGACAAGCTAGGCTATGCTGTGGGCTTATTCACCATCCGGTCCCCGCACGGGACAGATGTTCAGGAGGTTTTGCCTTAAGGTGATATTACATACGGAGACTATTTCTATACATGCTTTATACCATCAAACTTGATAGAGAAATATCGACAAAAAACACAAGGTCTTTTGCGTTTCTTTTCTTAAGACATGACACTGTTGTGTTGATGCACTTTATATTTGTCCCCCGACGCAACGCGGAGCGGGGACTTGGAAATGCCGGTGTCCGTCCGTGCGTCCGTCACACTTTTTTTCGTAACATTTTTCTCAGTAACTACTAAACTTAGGGTTCTGAAATTTTGTATACAGACTCCTATAGGGGTCCCCCAAGGTGTAAGTGATTTTCAGGTCAGTCTGACATCTACTTAGCTTCCTGTTTAACGACTTAGTCATTTTTTCTCCCATAGGCTCAATGGTAAATTTTTCGTAACACTTTTCTCAGTAACTACTAAACCTAGGGTTCTGAAATTTAGTATGCAGACTCCTATAGGGGTCCCCCAAGGTGTAAGTGATTTTCAGGTCAGTCTGACATCTACTTCCTGTTTAACGACTTAGTCATTTTTTCTCCCATAGGCTCAATGGTAAATTTTTCGTAACACTTTTCTCAGTAACTACTAATCCTAGGGTTCTGAAATTTTGTATGCAGACTCCTATAGGGGTCCCCTAAGGTGTAAGTGATTTTCAGGTCAGTCTGACATCTACTTCCTGTTTAACGACTTAGTCATTTTTTCTCCCATAGAACACATTATTATAGGAGTTATGCCCCTTCAACAATATAATGTTCAACGGGCGGGGGACCTGGAATCTGTTCTTGTTACCATTCTTTTTAAGCACAGGCACATGTTTCTGGAAAACAAATTAACTTATATACTAACCATACCACAAGATGTCTAACGTATCAGTTTTTGAAAATTTACCTACTCTTGATGTTTGCTTATTTATACCAAAAAGAATCATTGCCAAAGGAATAAGGGTTTATATCAACATAAACTAGAATGAGTTATCTATAAAATGGTTTGTGTAACAACTACCTTCACTGGACCCCAACACCACAAATATGCACCTCTTATTTTCACTTTTCACAAACACCCCAACAATACTTCATGAAATCGTAGGAAAGTGTTTGTGACAAAAACAACTAATATAACAATATAACAGTAGAAATACATAATTATCGTATACAGCATAATATACACTTGGACAAAAGTTAAGAACCACCAAGTTGTAAAATTTTCAATAGTTTTGTTTTCTTGTTTTCGTACAGAGGCATATAAATTTGATCAAAAACCTGCATGCTGAGAAAAGACTAATTTATCCGCTAATGTGTCATGAAACCATTACATTTGTGACCAACAATTGGCTTTTTGTGAACATGGGGAAAACTACACAGAAAAAAATCCAAAAAAAGTTTGCAGCTAAAATTTTCTGCAATTATAAATTGGTTCTCGATTGTGTAAAAAATAACATTAGCGTAAAGAATTACCATTTTCCAACATAATAATAAAGCTTTCAAGTTCAATATCGTTCAAATTTTCACATATTGTGAACAAAAATTATGCCACCTATTTTTGCCTGAATTTTTTTTACCTAGTCAAATTAATTGCATATTGCCAGTCTTTTGTAATAATTTCTGTTTTTCTTGATTAAATCTAAAACTGGGTTAATGACAAATCCATATAGCCCTCGGTTAATTTTATTTATTATGTTTAAGATATAAATTTATTACTTTGAAAACTTTGTTGATTTTCAGGTGGGCCCTTACTTTTGACCAAGTGTATATTTTACGTGAACAATACATATATAGGCTTTGCAAGTATTTTATTAAGAGTCACTTGACTTCAATACTAACGATGGCTTGAAAGGGGAACTTAGAACATTAACATGTTGATAGCTATTTGAATTTAGAAGTATTTTTTTTTATTTTTGGTTGCCATTATATTGGTCGTAATGATCAATATTTTCATAAAATTCTTGGAGTAATTTTTTTCACAAAGACTTGTTTGTCTTGCAATGTAGCAGAAAAGGAGCCTCGTCCTTTACCACATTACAAGAAACACATAATCTTTGCTCTCTTTGGATTTTTAAGTGTGTGCTCTTTCTATGGTCAAATTGTGGTCACACATTCTGATTTTTGTGAGGACCTTTATATATTCAAAATCTGTATATAAAAGATACAATTCTTTATTTAAATCTTCTTTTCTGTTTTTATATAAGTATGTTTTTAATACTTTCATTTAGCAAATCAAGTTTTTTTTTTCTGATATAATCTCTGATACCATTCATTAAAAATGTTTTTTTGAATTTGATTTTAAAGTTTTCAGCTTAGTTTTATTGTTACAATTTATGATTAGTTGTAGCAGCTCATCATCAGATATTAAATCCTTAGCGAAAGTGTACCATGTATATACATTTTGATCATTTAAGTCTTTGGTGAGGTTGAATGCTTCTTTCAGTAATTTATTAATATTGTCGGAACAGAGTCTTGACATGTATGACACTGTACGAAGCATGATCATTTGTTTGAGCAGATTTCGACCAAGTTCTAAACGAGTACATGAGTTCGAAGTAGTTTTACGTACTCCTAATACACTGTACGTGTACATTTTCTGCTGGGGATTTATCAAGAAATTGCAAGGGATCAAGGACTTTATTGTTCAAGTCCCCCTTAATTTAGCTATATAAATGTTTAAGTGGTAGTCAATAAATGAAATTGTTTGATACTGATATCGGAAGTTGCCCAACGGATGAAGTTTTTGCTTTTAATGAAAATAATACCTTCCTAGTCTTAAAAGCAAGATCTTGTAAGCTGTATTTCAGGTTACCATTGCTTCTGAGGCTAGTACCTAAATATCAATATTCAGAAACATTTTCTATATAAATTTCTTTTGCCTTAATAAAAGTTCTTCGGGTTTCACTAATTTTTGTTGAAATATCATGGTCTTGGTTTTATTGTCCCGCCGGCGACTTTAGTCGCCGAAGACGAGACATAGGTATTATTTTCCGGCGCTGGCGACGGCGTAAACTTTTTTGAAAGACTATTGTGGAAAATTTCATGGTTCAGCGACTCTGTGAACTTAGATGTTTTTTTCCGGGCCAAAAAAAAACTTTGTAAGACTTTTTTGGAAAATGAATTAAGTGAAAAGTATAAAAGCTATGAATCTGGTAAACAGACACTTCGGGTTATGGTCTATGCAACTGGTAACATGCCATTCGACCATGACTCCATTTTAATGGTTCAATGACTCTGTGGATGATTTTGGGGGCAAAAAAAACTCTTTGTAATACTTGTGGAAAATGAAATAAGTGAAAAGTATAATAGCTCGGCATCTGATATCTGGTATACAGACACCTGGAGTTATGGTCTATGCAACATATACCATGTCCTGTGACCTTGACACAATTTTCATGGTTCAGTGACTCTGTGGACTAAGATGATTTTTGGGACTTTTAAAACTTTCATGGAAAATAAATTAAGTTAAAAGTGTAATTTCTAGGCATCTGATATTTGGTATACAGACATTTGGGGTTTCGGTCTTTACAACTGACACCATGTTGTGTGACCATGACTCCATTTTCACGGTTTAATGACTATGTGAATGTAGATAATTTTTGGGTGGAAAATAAATTAAGTGAAAAGTATTATATTAAAGCTAGGCATCTGATATTTTGGAATGGTATACACAACTGACGTCACCATGTTATGTGACCTTGACCCCATTTTCATGGTTGAATGAAATTCTGTCATCTGTCACATGACCTTGACCTTAACTTTTCAGAATGCCCAGCTAGACCTTCAATGAGTTCTGTGATGGTGCCGACAGGCGAGACATACTTAGTGTCAACTCTTGTTGACATTTATAGACAATTGCCAATTATTGCAAAATTATAGCAATTTGTCCATACTAGACTGAAGACTGTAGGACCTTGTTTACTTTCTGACAAAATCAAAAGGGCATCAGCAAAAAAACAGACTTCCTATGGTCGAGTCTAATAACTTTAGTGGTAGTAAAACATTTTGGTTAAATGTATCAATTTTAACGAATTATTTTTTGTCATTGAAATTTATTTTTGTTGAATTCAAAATTGTTTAAGACAGCACATGGTCGATATGCTGGATTTTGCTTCCCTGTTCAAACATTTTTGTTTTGAGTACTTTTCGTTTAATACTTTTGGTTTTTGATCTTCAAATGTTTTGATTTAAATGCTGCTGACGAGCGGTTACTCCTTAAAATATCGATATACAAAATAACCAAATAACCCGTTTTATACCCGTTTTTGGTATTTGTATTTTGAAACCACTGGTTGATAACCGCTGCTCGTGGACTAGAAGTCTCCGAGGGTAATCACAAGCTTGTCTGACACAATAAACAATAAATGTCTAATATTTTTTGTCATTGAAATTTCTTATTGGTAAATTCAAAAATGTAAAAAAAAAACAGGCTTCTTTCCTTTTACTGCACATGGTCGATGTTTTCACATACAAATGTACAAAAAGGCATATTGTCTACCACAATCATTTTGTTTTCGTCCCCAATTCTTAATGTCATTTAGACCGAAATGTAATAAAAGAAAACTTTGAATATACATTTATTACCAAATTTGCCTTAAACTTAGTTTATTTTGCTCAAAATAATTCGATCATGTTGATTGAATATTTGTTTACCTTCGTGATGAGAAATATATTTTAGTGCATTTAATAGAGCCTTCAACAGGTTGAGGAGTATGCTCAAAATCGCGGACAATACCCGATTTCGGGTAGAATCCATAGTTTCAGGGATAATTGAATCTGCGAAAACGCATATCTAGTACTTTTGAAACTTCTGTAATCATGAAAAAGCTGAGGCGGCATGAGAACCCTACAAATTTATTCACCTATGAACTCGAACGTATAAATACATTTTTGTGTACAAGTGAAAAATGAAACCGAAGGATCAGGTGAGCTATTGTCATCACTTGGCGTCCGTCGTCCGTTAACTTTTTCAAACGTTAACTCCTCTGACACGATAAGTCCAATTGCAACCAAACTTGGTATGGTAATTCATTAGCATTCAGTGCTTAGAATTTATGTGGAGATTTTTGATTCGTCGTAAAACATGGCCGCCATGGCTAAAAATAGAACATACGGGTAAAAAATTACTCAAAAACGGATTTAGGTATCAAAATTCTTGCAAATTCAAAGTAATCTACCTACCCTGAATTTTTTAAGAAAATCCAACAATCCATAAAGGAGTTATTGCCCTTTTTGTTGATTTTTTGCAAATTTTGCACCTGTTTAGCTCAATATCTTGAAAACTATACAAGATATTTGAGAAATTTAAAATTCATATTGTTGAGCGCATCAAGATCTACAAAATATGTATAGAGTCAACGTTGTAGGACCTTTCCTTTGAGGAGTTATTGTCCTTAGAACGTGAAAATTGAGCATTTAAAAAGCATTTCCTCATAACATTGAAAAAGTTAACTCCTCTGACACTTTAAGTCCAATTGGAACCAAACTTGGTATTGTTGTTTATTAGCATTAGGTGTATATAATTTTTAATTGATTGTAAAACATGGCCTCTGTGGCTCAAAATAGAACATTAGAACAAATAGAGCATTTTTTGCTGGGTGACAGATTTTTAGATTTTGATTGAGAACAAAAGTGATCAGCACCTTAAGATCCACCATTTTGTCAGATGACCCCCTTATTAATCTTATGACCCTTTCAACGTCAAATAGATTTTTCCTAATAACCTTTACTTCAGACATAATGTCAGGTGGGCGATTCAGGCTCATGGGAGCCTCTTGTTTAATTTCTCTTACCATTTTTTTTATAAAATTTATCATTAAAGCACACATTATCTCTTGTTCAATGCGCCGTTCGTTTCACCTTCAATACCATCACAAACTTGGACAATTGGAATGGTCACATGATCAACTAGATCGACCAATTACTATTTGTTTTACATTGTATCGCCCGCTTGAAAGTGGGGTGTATATAGTGATAGGGGTGTCCGTTCTGACGTCCTTCCGTTACACTTCCGGGTACGCATCACTTTATATAGTGATAGGGGTGTCCGTTCTGCCGTCCTTCCGTGTACACTTCAGGGTACCCATCACTTATCCACTTATCACTTATTATTATTATTTTTATGACATAACGTAGATGTGCACCTACTATTTTAAAATTTGATCAGAATGATTTTTGGGGATCCCCATAGCAAAACATGGTCTTAGCCATTCGACTTCATGAGGGTATCCATCTCTTAACCGCAACTCCTCCTAAATCCCTTGATGAATTTTCATGAAACTTACACACAATCTTTGCGACATAATGTAAATGTGCACCTACTATTTTAAAATTTGATCAGAATGTTATTTGGGGGTTTCCATGGCAAAACATGGACTTAGCCATTCGACTACATGGGGGTACCCATCTCTTATCCGCAACTCGTCCTAAAGAAGCAGAGGTACCAATGGGGTATCCGAATGTCAAAAGTCCGAAAGGGCAGAGACTAAATCAGTAAACACAAACAAGAACGGGACAAAAACAGACAACACGTAAAACATGGAAACACAAAACAACTGAATATCAATCAACAACGCGAACTCCAGTCGAAAAAAGAGTGAACTCAGGTGCTCCGGAAGAGTAAGCAGTTCCTGCTTGCTATAGCACACCCGTCGCGTTGCCAATAGTCCATTCAGCGTGTCAAATCCAGTAAAGGAAGACAAAACAACACACTATGACAAACCAACATCTGCACTCATCTGAGAGATCGAAATCCCATATTTGTCTATAAGTGCATGATGTCTTCCGTAAAATTTCTTGAGTGAAGACAGCAACCGAGGAGCAACATAACCCTGTGTGAGCAATTTTTGCGTCAGACGTGTCGCTCTGCTAAGGAAATCGATGTAAGTCCCTTGATGGATTTTTATGAAACCTTTACACAATCTTTATGACATAATGTAAATGTGCACCTACTATTTTAAAATTTGATCAGAATGATATTTGGGGTTTCCCATAGCAAAACATATACTTAGCCATTCTACTACAAGGGGATACCAACCTCTTATCCGCAACTCCTCCTAATTAATATAAATCCCTTGATGGATTTTCAAGAAACCTACTCATAATCTTTGCAACATAATGTAGATGCGACCTACTATTTTAAAATCTGATAAGAATGTTATTTGGGGTTTTCCATGCCAAAACATGGACTTAGCCATTCGACTACATTTGGCTACCCATCTCTTATCCGCAACTCGTCCTAAACCCCTCGATGGATTTTCATGAACCTTTACACAATTTTTGTGACATAATGTAGATGTGCACCTACTATTTCAAATCTTGATCAGAATGATTTTTGTGGTGTCCCATAGCAAAACATATACTAAGCCATTCAACAACAAGGGGGTACCCATCTCTTATCCGCAACTCCTCCTAAATCCTTTGATGGATTTTCAAGAAATCTACAAACAATCTTTGTAACATAATGTGGATGTGCACCTTCTATTTTAAAATTTGATCAGAATGATTTTTGGGTTTCCGATAGCAAAACATTGACTCGGCCATTCGACTACAAGGGGGTACCCATCTCCTTTCCGCAACTCCCCCTAAATCCCGTGATGGATTTTCATGAAACCTACACACATTCTTTGTAACATAATGTAGATGTGCATCTACTATTCTAAAATTTGATCAGAATAATTTTGGGGTTTCCCATAGCAAAACATGGACTCGGCCATTCGACTAAATGGGGGTACTCATCTCTTATCCGCAACTCCTCCTAAACCCCTTGATGGATTTTCAGAAGAGTTACACAAAATCTTTGTGACATAATGTAGATGTGCACTACCTATTTTAGAATTTTATCTGAATTTTTTTTGGGGGGAGCGGGGGTATTTATTTGTGAGCTGCTGCTCAAAGTTTTTCTAGTTTTACATTCTGATCATGAAAAGTAGAAATTATACGGAGCGCTAATACGACGAGAATTTTTAACGTTTTAATTTTTTTCAATCCCTTCAAATTTGATTTTTTAATCCCGTGCGGGGCCCGGGTGGCGAAAAGGCCCGCAGCAGAGCCTAGCTTGTCGTAAGAGGCGACTAAGGGTCTTGGAATTCTGACGTCGGGTCAGTGCTCAGCCCACAGAGCGACCAAGTGTGTACCCTAGGTGGCTGAATAGGGTAGCCCTCGTCCGCGGGGGTTGTCAGGTCTATAATACGGAAACCCTGACCGCCGACCATAGTGGGCCAACGTGTGTGGAGAGTGCCACGCTTCATGCACGTAAAAGACCCCTTTGTGGACCGCCCAGTAGTGCACCACATAGGCTAAATTTTCCGCCCCTACCCACCTCTCCCCTTTTTCCTGTGGTTCTTCAAAATTTACCGGTCCTTTGTTTCCCACCCCATCTCCATATTTCATTTATCATCATCATTTCATGTTCATTTTATCATCCTTTTCATGTTCATCGCCTGTAAATAACCTATATAGCGTTGCACGGGCGTAAAACACCAACTCACTCACTCAAATTTGATTTTTTTTGCGGGGGAAAAGGATATCATTGTGTTTATTGTTGTGTTTTAAAATATGAAAATTCGCATTATTTTATTTTTCATCATATGTACTGTCACGGAATGATAGGGATTAATAAGCTCCCACTCTGCGGGACCTAAATTGTTAGAGTATGATGCCTTTAAACGGAACACGTATAAGCTAGTCAAAAATCCGCACCCAATAGCATGGAATGCAAAATTAATTTTGCATTTAAACAAAATAAAATACATACTTATTATATTTATATAAATATTCTGAGTATTCTCAGCTATGAGATGTTTTAAAATGTTTAAAATTAGGATTTCTGGCATATATTATTGAATTGTTCCATTCTATCGCTAGATGTCGCGTCTATCAAAACAAAATGAAAGCTGACTGTAATTCTAATTTTCTCGGTGCATGTCAACCAAAATGAATAACTTAAATAATTCAGCAGATATATTTGCCCAGCAGTCATTACATTTATTTTGTCGGTATCACTTAACAAAATTGTTTTTGTTATTTTTCTCTCCAGCGTTTGCATTTGAAAATGAAAGTGCTTTCTTCGAGGTCCGAAATCGTCTAATATTACCATATATGGTTTAATAGGTCGAAGAAACTACCATATTTAGAAACCACGTGATAATTTGTACCTGTGCATTTTTGTACTTTAACCAATCGACTCAATGAAAATATTTTACGCTTTTGTTTACTACAACTTTTGCTTTTGAATGAAAAAGGTACATTTTCCAATGGTCTCGCGACAAAAATTCAAGCATGTTAAATGCATGAAAATGGTGTTGAATGGAAGTTCACTATATTTCAAATCTATTCCAAGTTGGATTTTTTTGTCATTAATATAAAAATAGAGATTCCTAGGATGAACATCGGATTACTGGTTTACTCTATTGAACATGCAGTTTTTTATCACTTGGTGTTTGACATCCTATATTTACAATGTTAAAGATAAAATCACCCCCTTGTTCTGTTTGCAGGCGTTTTCCTTTTTAATAATCATGCAAAAGCTTGCATTTCTTGCTACCATTTAATGATAATGAGTTTTTTCTTTTATTTTATGTATGATGTACCATACATGTATTTATAAGAAAGTGACCGTTAATGTGCGGGAGCTTATCAGGTTTAACCTGCATCATATTATTTTTTATGAATTATTATTACTTATGTCATTTGTATGAAAGCATGAAAGTTCAAGTGTATGTGCGTATTTTATTGTTGAATTAGTAGAATTCTATATAGAATTGTTTCTACATTGTAGTTTGCTCAGTAGAATTGTTAACCTAGGTAGTTTGTAACTTTGTTTATATTTTTCTTACGGAACGGTAGCTTACGTCATTTTAATAGATAAATCCCGCTAAATTCCATAATCCCATTCCTTTCTCGTTTCCAGTACTGGAGGTCGCCATATTGTTTACATTTTTACTGCATTCCCGGATGTTGACCGATGAAAAGTACATGTACAGTAAATGTCGTGACGTCATAGTAAGCGTAAACAACGTCAAATTTGTGTCCGACAAAACAAAAATAACATAAATACAAACAAAACAGCCGAAAAGTCAGTCTTGATCCTGTCTAGACCCGGAGCAGATCCAGAAATAGAAAGTTAGATATAAGCAGATTAGCAGTTTAGCAGTTGTATTAAAGTCCGTCAATCAGAGCAGATTATATAGTTGCAGAGGTTAGCAGAATTCCTGAATGAAAAAAAAACCCTTCCCTTCTATTTTTAATATTTCGACAAAGGATATATATTTTAGGATATTTGTGCGCAATTTTGCTTTTCCAGTCTATTTGAGATACTGTTGTAAAATGTTAACATTGATTTCTCGTATTTCACAATTTCTTTTATTACACAAGGGTTCAGACGAAATAAGTGTTCCTGTCATCCTGAGTTCCAACTTTCTTATTGACAACATATTTGTTCAGTTTGATGGACGTGTTTTTCAGCAAACAATAGGGATTCCAATGGGCACTAATTGTGCACCTTTGCTTGCTGATTTGTTTCTTCATTCACATGAAGCAGACTTCTTGCAATCTCTTCTAGACAAAAAAGACCGTAGACTAGCTCTCTCTTTCAACCTCACGTTCCGTTATATTGATGATGTCCTTTCACTAAACAATTCTCGATTTGGTGACGTTCTCCAACTCTTACACCCCAGCTCTATTGTTTAAATAGAACTTTCATTTTCAGAAACTTTCTTTGTGTGAACAACTCTTTTGTTCTAAGAACAATAGGTTTTATTCACAATGGCAAAAACAGGGGTTTCCAGATACCCCTGCTTTTGCGCTTGTGAACACACCTCATGTTCATAGAACAAAAGAGCTACTTACACAAAGAAACCTGTAATAGCCAGCCCAGGGCATCTAAGGAGGAAATGAAAACAGTTCACTTTATAAAAATAAAAATAAGGTTTAAATCACTTCTAATTTAAAAGTAGCAAAATAAAAGAAAAACAGATAAAATAATACAAAACATGAAAAAGTGAAAATAAATAAACAAAACAAAACAGAAATATGTCCAAAAGACATATGCCCATATCTCGCAACATTTGAGACGGACGAACAAACGGACGGACGGACGGACGAACGTATCCAACTACTACATACCCCCATAACTTTCGTAGACGGGACATAAAAGTGGGTCGAAAGTAGAAATGGCCGGTTTTCGTTACACAGGAAGTAGGTAGGCAATAGACCTGAAATTAATATGGGACCCATGCTGATTACCAAATATCAAAAGGATGTAATACGAGGATGCTGAGAAAACTATTAAGAAAAATGTCCATAATTGACCATTAATGTAAAAAGTTAACTAAGCCAGCAAACAGGAAGTAGATGAACGAAAGACTCTTCTATGGGACATCGTACTGCTAACAAAATACAAAATATCAAATTAAAATTGACTAAATATTCTTCAAATATGTAACTAAAATTACCTGCTCTCAGAAATTAACGATATTCAAAAGGACAGCAGCCAAAGTACGTCTGTCTTCCTTGATGGTCATATAAAAACTGAATGAAACTTAAAAGATCTACAGTTTAGAAGTGTTCACTGTTTAATTAGCATGATACAAAATCATCAGTTATTTGTAAAGTAATTATTCTGTTTAACAAGTTGATTAATCTGTTTTAATCCTAAAATCATCTCAGTTGTTTAATATCTTGAATAAAAGAGGCCACTATGTGGGGAAGAAAAAAAAATCAGAAATATGTTTACTAACTTAATTTAATAACAATGTCACATTTTATTGCTTTCTATCAAAAATTTGTAAACTAGTTTTGTTCTAAGTTAACTGGGGTGTAAGTTAGTTATACTATTCGGTATACGGTGTTTCTGGATAAGAAACCCCCTCGGACCTCCGGTCCTCGGGGTTTCTTATCCAGAAACACCTTTACCTCATGGTATAACTATTACATATATCCACAGGAGCTTGAGATAAAGGACACAACGGATTCTAGGAAGTCTGCTTCATATTTAGATCTACATCTCGAAATTGACTCTCAAAAAAGACTTTCAACAAGGCTCTATGACAAACGTGATGACTTCAACTTTCCAATCGTCAACTTCCCCTTCTTGTGTAGCAACATTCCGTCCGCTCCAGCTTATGGAGTTTACGTATCTCAATTGATACGTTAATCCAGAGTGTGCCGGACTTACATCGATTTCCTTAGGAGAGCGACACGTCTGACACAAAAATTGCTCACACAGGGTTATGTTGCTCCTCGATTGCTGTCTTCACTCAAGAAATTTTACGGAAGACATCATGCACTTTAGACAAATATGGGATTTCGATCTCTCAGATGAGTGCAGATGTTGGTTTGTCATAGGGTGTTGATTTGTCTTCCTTTACCGGATTTGACACGCTGAATGGACTATTGGCAACGCGACGGGTGTGCTATAGCAAACAGGAACTGCTTACTCTTCCGGAGCACCTGAGTTCACTCTTGTTTCGACTGGAGTTCGCATTGTTCATTAATATTCAGTTGTTTTGTGTTTCCATGTTTTACATGTGGTCTGTGTTTGTCCTGTTCTTGTTGGTGTTTACTGGTTTTGTCTCTGCTCTTTCGGACTTTTGACATTCGGATACCCCATTGGTACCTCTGTTTCTTCCAGAGAGCTATTGTTGACTTGTAACTAGTCAATATATTTGTTTGCTGTTGTTGCATAGCTAAGCTGTGTCTGACCAGATTTAATCCCCCTTTTTATTAGTTACACCCTCCCCGTATATTCATTCCCGTTAGTTACAACCGTTGGGATAAGCGAAATCTCTGAGTTTTGCTGCTGATATCCAATTTATTAAGTTTAATAATTATCCAAATAATTGAACGTCTTGTTTTTTGTTTGAGTCATTGTGTCAATACTGTCGGTTACTGAATAAATTGTTATTTTGTTGAAACTTAAACGGTCTTCGTTGTGCCTTTGCCTCAAACGTCAAAGTCGGTATTGAAAAGCCTGGTATCTCCTCCCCCTTTTTCCTGAAAAACCTAAACATAACATACTAAAAACAAGACACGACTGTACAGATAACGTCCAGGTTGCTGAGTATCTCAAGTCAAATATGTAGGCTCCTGATCCCGGAAATCGCTGAGTCATTGAGACATTTATAAAAAGAGCTACAACAAGTACACGCTACCCCAACCCCGGCCCGCTACAAATTTGGTGCCAGCGGTGGGATCAAATAAAAGCCCGAATCCAGATATTTAAAAATTGTTAGACCCTATAAGCTGGCTACGATGTCTGAGCTAGGTGATCACGACGATTGGGGCACCGAGGACAGACAGATTCTCGAAAAACAGACCGACGTTGTCGAGACACGAGGAGAGACAGGACCAGGACTCCCCGCATCTGTGTTTGAAAATGCTACCCCGTCCGGTGAAGTACAGATGCGGGTAGGGCGCGAAACGGGAAGTTGCAGGCAGGGGGATAATGAGTTACAAAGATTAAAAGATTATAGATTTAAGTTCCAAAGAAGATTATTCTGTAAGGGGACAGTCTGGCATGACGGCTTGTAGAGATGAAGCACAATTGGTTCAATGGCTGACGATTGCATTGTCAACCAGCGGGGAGCCCATGGGAGGGGAGATATGAATTTAAGGAATGTTGACTTCGGTAGGGAAGCTCAACAAGATATCTCAGTCGGGATCCGAGGGTCCCATCTGATGTCATCAAATATACGGGATGGCATTCAGGGCGTCCAATGGAAGGTCCATACTGGTGCGGGGAGTCCCATGGTGGACTATAACCTTGAAAGGGAGCTTGCTCGGGGAACACCAATGGTAACGGACAGACCTGGTTATAACGGGAACCAAGGGTTTTGACCAGATTCTCAAAGGTCAGATAATTACAGGGGAAATGAGGTTAATGCAGTAACACATAGTGTGGGGCGTAATTCAGGTTCTAAACAAAAAAAGAAAGCTGCAACTTTCGATGGCACGGGTACCTTACAGGACTACTTGGTACATTTTGAAATGATTTCAGAAATTAACGGTTGGGACAATTATACCAAGGCTCTGGAGTTGGCGACATGCTTGAGGGGTTCTGCACAGGCTATTCTGAGTGACTTAAGACTAGATTTGAGGCGAAGTTATTTCCATTTAGTATCGGTACTTACGGCGCGATTTCAGCCTAGTAATCAGGCAGAATTATATAGGGCTCAAATGAAAGGTAAAAGTAGGGGTAAACACGAGTCACTACCAGGGCTTGCTCAAGAGATTAAGAAATTGTCGCGGTTAGCGTATCCTACGGCCCCCATGGAAGTCCAACATGGAAGAACAACATTCTCGTGATTGTTTAATAGATTCGCTGAATGATGCTGATTTAGAGTGGGCGATATTTCATAAGTGAGTGAGTGAGTTGGTGTTTTACGCCCGTGCAACGCTATATAGGTTATTTACAGGCGATGAACATGAAAAGGATGATACAATGAACATGAAATGATGATGATAAATGAAATATGGGGATGGGGTGGGAAACAAAAGAACGCCAAATTTTGAAGAACCACAGGAAAAGGGGGAGAGGTGGGAAATTAAGCCTATGTGGTGCACTACTGAGCGGTCCACAAAGGGATCTTTTACGTGCATGAAACGTGGCACTCTCCATACACGTTGGCCCACTATGGTCGGCGGTCAGGGTTTCCGTATTATAGACCTGACAACCCCCGCGGACGAGGGCCACCCTATTCAGCCACCTAGGGTACACACTTGGTCGCTCTGTGGGCTGAGCACTGACCCGACGTCAGACCCTCAAGACCCTTAGTCGCCTCTTACGACAAGCTAGGCTCTGCTGCGGGCCTATTCGCCACCCGGGCCCCGCATGGGACTTCAAGGTAAGCCGATGTCGATAGATGAGTGTGTCAGAATCGGGCTTGAATACGAGGCTTTTGTAAGCGGACATAGGCGTAAGGCTAAAAGTCAGGTATCGTTGCGCCAGATCGAAGACGTGGTCGATGAGAATATCGAGACGGAAAGTATAAGAATCGTTCTCGAGCGGCTTGCTAAAATTGAAAATGCGTTGCCGAGTCAGCAGAATAACGCAAAAGATACGAAGTCGTGTTATTTTTGCTGAATTAAGGGTCACTTTAAAAGAGAGTGTAAAAAGCTAAAAGAGCTGCAGAAATCAGGAAAATATGTCCCGAATAATTCTAATATTAACAGTAAGAGCAAATATGGTCACTCAAAGTGGTCAAAAGAAACCAAGTCGGAAAACTTTTAGAGGCTGAATGAACGGGTCCGCCTTAAGCCGAGTTTGATAAATTCAATGGACCTGAAAATGTTTTTGATATGTATACTGAAAAGCGTGATAGCTTGTAATTGAAAACTCATATAAATGGAGTTAATTGTTTGATAGATACTGGATGGACACTGAGTGTCATTCATGAAAGAAAATTTCTTTCTATTCCCGAAAATTTACGACCTGTTCCAGAAAATAGTAATGTTAGGCTAAAGTTAGCAGATGGTGGAACTATAAAAACTTTAGGGCAGGAAAACCTAGAAGTGTCAATAAAAGGCACGGTTTATAAGCAGAATTTTATTATTGCAGATATTGATACCCCCGACTTAATAGGTTATGATTTCTTTTATAAGAATAATTGTAAATTAGATATAAGAAACTGTTTGTTGTCAATTAACGGCGATATAGTCAATTGTCAAAATGAAAGTAAAATGCGAAGCATTTTTTTAAAAATCGGCAGTAGAAACTGCAACCTTACAACCCAATTCAGAACGGTTATAATGAACAAAATAGTGGGAGACGCATCCCACATTACTGAAGCCGTAATGGAAACAGTTCAGAAAGTTGATAGTGAAATTTTAATAGCAAGGGCGCTAGTAGATCCGAGTAGCGGCTATATTCCAGTTTGGATAGCAAACACAGCAAATACAGAAATTACTCTTTGTAAAACAAACTTAGCAGAAAATGAGAAACGCGCAGATTTCGAACTTCCGGTTTCGGATAACGAACAGCCCGAGTTACCCTTCTTTAAAATAAATGAAATGTCGAATGACAGTGAGCTCCCGGAATATTTAAAAAGATTATTTGAATCCAACAGTAAGGGTTAAAATGCTGAACAGAAGGATCAATTTAGAGATATGTTGCTAAGACAAAAGTCCGCGAAGTCGGAAGACGATCTCGGTAGTACCGATATCGTAACGCATATAATAGATACAGGCGACGCAGTACATGTACCAATTAAGCAAAATCCGCGTCGAATGCCACTTGCAAAACAATACATTGCCGATCGTGAAATAGAGCGGATTTAAGAAATAGGAGTTATCGAGCCTAACATATGTCCGTGGTCCGCTCCGATCGTCATGGTTTCCAAACGTGACGGGTCAATTCGTTTTTGCATTGACTACCGGAAGCTGAATTCCGTTACGAAGAAGGACAGTTTTCCACTTCCTCGTATTTAAGACTGCCTTGATGCTCTGAGAGGTTCAGTCCTATTTTCAACTATCGATTTGCAAAGCGGATATTGGCAGGTAAAGATAGCAACACCAGAAGACCGTGAAAAAACGGCATTTGTAAGTAAGCGCGGCTTATTTCAGTTTCGTTCAATGCCATTCGGTCTATGCAACGCTGGTGCGTGTTTCGAAAGGCTGATGGAGTGTGTTCTTGCCGGTCTAAATTGGCAGATTTGTTTACTGTATCTCGACGATGTAAATATATATTCAAAAGATTTTGACAGTCACATAGATATGCTGGAAACTGTTATTTCAAAAAATTAAAGCTGCCGGATTGAAAATATCTTCAAAGAAGTGTTCTTTTTTTTCAAGAGGAAGTTAAGTTTCTTGGCCACCTCGTGTCTAAAGAAGGTATAGCCACAGATCCTGAGAAAAAAGTGCTGTAACCGAGTGGCCAATACCGAAGTCCGTACACGACGTGCGCAGCTTCCTTGGTACATGCCCCTACTATAGGAGGTATATCAAAAAAAAATTCGATATAGCGAGAAGTTTATACAAACTTACAGAGAAAGGCCGAGAATTTAAATGGGACTTAGATTGTCAAACTTCCTTCGACACTTTAAAAGAATGTATAACATCCGCGCCTATCTTAAGGTATCCTGATCTCACAAAACATATTATTTTAGATTGTGACGCGAGCGGTTTCGGCATCGGCAGTGTCTTGTCTATCGTGGACGAGGATGGCGAACACGTTATTGCTTATCATAGAAAGAAGCTGAGTAAACCGGAAAGGCAGTATTGCGTTTCAAGACGCGAGTTGTTGGCCATCGTGAACTCGGTGAAACACTTTCACCATTACTTATATGGGTTGAAATTTTTGATACGGACGGACCATGGTGCTTTGCACTTGTTACTTAACTTTAAAAATCCCGAGGGCCAAATGGCGCGATGATTGGAGTTACTCTCAACGTACGATTTCGAGATTAGACAGAGCTGGCAAGCAGCACGGAAACGCAGACGGTTTTTCGCGTCGGCCGTGTAAAATAGAATGTAAAGATTGTAGAAGACAAGAAATGAAAGCTGAAAATTATGACGATAATATTTCTTGTCATTGTCGTGTTATAACTGGGGTTCAACCTAAATTAATGTTTGATGAACGAATAGAAGTCGATCAGGGTGTCAGTGAAATTGACAGCTGTGTCAAAAGTAAAAACATTGCTGAAATAGTTCAAGCCTAGGAAGCAGATAATCCTATAAACATAATCAGATGTTTAAAGTTGAACTCTGAAAGTAAAGCCTCATGGGAGCAAATATCTGTTCCGAGTAGAGATGTGAAAACTTATTGGGCCAAGTGGGATAAATTGAAATTTATTGATGGGGTGTTGTACCGAGAATGGTTGTCTGAATCAAATGGTGTAGTTATACAGTTAGTTTTACCTTCCTGTTGGAGAGATGAGATGATGAACAGTTTGCATGATGATCTCACAGGCGGTCATTTTGGTACTCACAAGACTTTTGCTAGAGTGGCAACTCAATTTTATTGGGAAGGGTATACAGAATATGTCGAAATCTGGTGTAGGAGTTGTTTAGTTTGTAATATGAGGAAAGGTCCAAATTTAAGACCTAGGGGCCCCATGAAACAATATTTGGTTGGTGCTGTACTATAAAGGGTGGCTATTGATATCCTAGGGCCTTTACGGTAAACATAAGTACATCTTGGTGGTCACAGACTATTTTAGCCGCTGGGCCGAAGCGTATGCTATGCCAGACCAGGAAGCAAAACCTATATATTGCTCAAATATTTGTTGCCCAATTTATAAGTCATTTTGGTGTGCCCAGACAGAATCATTCTGACCAAGGACGTCAGTTTGAGTCTAAACTTTTCCAGTCACTCTGTCAAATTTTACATATTGACAAAACCCGAACTACCCCTTTTCACCCCAGAGTGACGGAATGATAGAACGATTAAATAGAACTATTGAAGATATTCTGAGTAAATTTATTACTAAAGTTCAAACTGATTGGGATTTGCATTTACCTGTTCCTATGATGGCTTACCGCAGTTCAGTCCATGAAAATACTGGCTTTAGTCCTAGCAAGATAGGGAGGTTGATCTACCAGTTGATTTACTTTATGGGGTTAATCCCGAAAGAGAACCCAAAGGTTCAATTCCAGAATATGTAACAAAATTACAAGAGAAAATGATCAAAGTCAATGACATTGCTAGGGAGAAAATGATTTCTGCTAGTGATAGACAAAAGAAGCAGTATGACCATAAGGCCAAAGCCCATCAATATGAAATAGGGGATAAAGTTTTAGTATACAACCCAGTCAAAAGTAAGGGCAGGTGTCCTAAACTGCAGTGTTCATGGGTTGGCCCTTATGAATTAGTAGCTGTATATACTGATTTAATCTATAAAATAAAGCATCTTGATAATGATAAAGAATCGATCATTCATCATGATCGATTGAAGCTGTTTTGCAGTACTGTAGATACTTCTATGTAATCTGTCAGGGGTTCTGAAAGCAGAAATGAGATAATAAAATAAAATAAACTTAGATAATTTGAGGTTTTAAATATATATTTTTAATCATATAGTATTGAACATAACTGTTGCAGTACTATTACAGATACGAATACGGAGTATTACTAAAATGTGAAAAAGGAATTATAATTACCGATACTCGGAATGATTGAGTCCGTTTTGTGGTAGCCTGATACTTTTCCATTCCGTGCCTTTTTCCTGATTTAAATGGTCAATGAGGAAAAACAGCCCAGGTCCTGTTCATCCAAATAAATGGTCAAAAAGGGTCAGATACGGGTATAAATATTATAAAATATATATAATAAAAACAAATGGTAAACAATCCCCCTGGTCTACATTTCAGATGAATATGTACACATGCCAGGAATGTCTGAGGAACTATGATGACCCTGAGAGGTTGAAGAGGCATATAAGGTATATGAACACTCAAAAATTCGCCAAATGCAGAATCCCGGGATGTGATTACCAGGTCCCGTTTAACGCAAAGGACAGACTCAAAGGACATGAGATGAGGAGGCACCAGGATGTGCTGGACCAGGAAGAGGCAGTCAAGGTGTTCCCGCCTTTGACAGCCCCACTAGTGAACTCCTTTGAAGTTATAACCCCCATCTCCAGCCCAGAGTCAATCAACCTGGACCCTCCATTGCCAGTACTAGGCCTAACTGAAGAGGAGAATCGTTTATTCACAAATTCCGTAAAGAGAGTGGGAAGTCCAGTGGACCTGTTCAGTTTGCTAAACAAGAAAAAACAGAATAGGGGATACTTGTAAGAAAGAATCTGGACCTTCTGATGGGGAAAGCACCGAGTCAAATTTGCAGAAGCAGAAGAAAGAGCAGAAGAAAGAAAAGAAGCTGAAGGAAGAGAAGAAAGACAAGAAACAGAAAAAAGATAAGAAGAAGAAAGAAACGGAAAAAGGAAATAAAACGGATAAGGAGAGTGAGGGTGCTAGGCAGACAGACGCATCCAAGACTCCTAAGCAGATTCTCCCCATTGATTTTGAAATTCCAATCATTTATGAAGCAAGACCGATACATGATATGGTGGTCAGGAACAGGAACCAGGAAATTGCCAAGCAGCAGACCATCAGCCATCATTGCTCGCTCAATGACAGAAGAATACGACCCAGACCACCCCTGGATGGGAGGTGATAGAAGGAATGTGATCATGGAGCAGAAAGAAGAGATACCCTTTTTTGCGGGGGAAAAGGGTATCATTATGTTAATTGTTGTGTTTTAAAATATGAAAATTCGCATTATTTTATTTTTCATCATATGTACTGTCACGGAATAAAAGGGATTAATATTTTTTATGAAATATTATTACTTATGTCATTTGTATGAAAGCATGAAAGTTCAAGTGTATGTGCGTATTTTATTGTTGAATTAGTAGAATTCTATATAGCTCAGTAGAATTGTTAACCTAGGTAGTTTGTAACTTTGTTTATATTTTCTTACGGAACGGTAGCTTACGTCATTTTAATAGATAAATCCTGCTAAATTCCATAATTCCATTCCTTTCTCGTTTCCAGTAATGGAGGTCGCCATATTTTTTTACATTGTTTACTTAATTCCCGGATGTTGACCCGAGACAAGTACAGTTAGTGTCGTGACGTCATAGTAAGCGTAAACAACGTCAAATTTGTGTCCGACAGAACAAACAACGTCAAATTTGTGTCCGACATATCAAAAATAACATAAATACAAACAAAACAGCCGAAAAGTCAGTCTTGATCCTGTCTAGACCCGGAGCAGATCCAGAAATAGAAAGTTAGATATAAGCAGATTAGCAGTTTAGCAGTTGTATTCAAGTCCGTCAATCAGAGCAGATTATATAGTTGCAGAGGTTAGCAGAATTCCTGAATAAAAAAAAAACCTTCCCTTCTATTTTCTATATTTCGACAAAGGATATATATTTTAACGCATAGGATATTTGTGCGTATTTTAGCTTTTCCAGTCTATTTGAGATACTGTTGTAAATTGTTAACATTTATTTCTCGTATTTCACCATTTCTCTTATTATATAAGGGTTCAGACGAAATAAATTATCCTGTCATCCTGAGTTCCTGCGAGATATTGTTGACTTGAAACTAGTCAATATATTTGTTTGCTGTTGTTGCATAGCTAGGCTGTGTCTGACCAGATTTGACCCCCCTTTTTATTTGTAACACCCGCCCGTATATTTATTCCCATTAGCTACCACCGTCGGAATAAGCGAAATCGCTGAGTTTTGCTGCTGATATCCTATGTATCAACCTCCTGTGTGCCAAAGTGCCTATCTTGAGTGCTATGAATCGGCCCAATTCTAGGTTCCAAGTAAAATAACGTCACAACAAATGTGACGTCACAATTAAAAGTACGGACTGAGACGTTCTAAAAAAAGGTTTAGGGTTTTCCCACCAGAGAATGAGAGACAGAGACCATTTGATGGACCGCAATTTGGACCTAGACGCATGCCAGCAAGGGACTCTTCACCCGTTCAATATTTTTATCTTCTCTTCTCTATAGAACTAATGATGGAATTCGTGAGACACAAACAGGTACAGTTTTATCAAATTATTTTTCTCGTCATGTACCGACAAATTTTGTTTTGTTGTCTTCAGTTTGCCAGTGCTAACGATAGCCGGTTACAGCTAGCCAATATAAATATATGGCCCTGTTAGTTTGCCAGATAACACAAAATAATTGTGTGCATTTAATTTCTCCGTTGCTTCATGATTCTTCTTTCTATTTCTAGATATGCTACGGACCTTTGGAAACGAACCATATTACAAACAGGATTTTTTTGGCAAATATATTTAACATGGGATTAAACAAGAAATGCACGATAAAATAATATTGGAACAAGAAAAATGTATCACAAAGTACGCTATGGTTTGGACAGGTCATGTCAAGAAACCGGTTTCAAAACATCTTAAAGTTCCTTCACCTTGTGGATTACAGAAAATTTCCCGCTAGGACCGATCGTAATTACAGCCCAGCAAATAGAATCCAACCCCTTATTGACTTTATCGATAGGAAGTTTCAGTACTTCTTTAGTCCAAGAAGAGAACTTATCGTTGATGAATCGTTGGTTGGAACTAAAGGAAAAACCGCAATGATGCAGTACATACCCAGTAAAGTCAAAATTTGGTATAAAATTTTGGATGTTAGCCAAGTCTGTTACTGGATATCTTATACGAATGCATATTTATCTTGGAAAAAAGTTTGAGCCTACTCTACCTGCTGGAACATTGCAAGGAACAAATGTGGTGATGAAATTATTGCAAGGAGCAAACCTATTGAACAAATGGTATCTCGTGTTTATAGCGACATTTTGTACCTCTTTGAATCTTGTCAGATCGCTTTTTGCCCGAGGTACTCATCTCACGGGGACGATAAGGAAATCGCGACCTATGCCAAACATGATAAAAAAAGCAAATCCAACTCCAGGACAAGCATCATACACTACACAAGGATAACTTTTGATGTGCTGTTTCAAAGACGAAAACCGACACAAACCTGTGAGACTCTTCACTCTTAAAACAGCGTTTAGAATTATGACACTTTCTAAACATGTTTAACTCTAAACACGTTTAGAATTGTGTTTAGATATTAAACGCCTAAACAAATTCTAAACGCCTTAAAAAATTGTGTTTCGATTCTAAACGCCTAAACACATTTCTAAACACCTAAACACAATCCTAAACGCCGAAACACAATATATCTAAACGTCTAAACACAATTCTAAACGTCTAATTACAACCGTTTCCATTCAGAATATGGGGTCAGGCGCTATTGTTATATAATGAAGTGTCAGTATTTTAAAAATGTTCGATGATTGTTAACTTAGAAAATTAACACTAATTAATTTAATTATCTCTGTCGTAAAGTTATGGTTGTATTATTAGACCTTTAGGGGGGATGGGGCTCGTTTTGAATTTATTTTGTTTTGTTTTGTTTCTTTTTAGCTCACCTGGACCGAAGGTCTATGTGAGCTATTGCCATCACTTGGCGTCCGTCGTCGTTGTCGTCCGTTAACAATTTTTCAAAAATCTTCTCCTGTGAAACTACTGAACAGAATTCAATGAAACTTGGTATGATTGATCCTTAGGGTGTCCTGCACCAAACTTGTGTTTGGATTTTTGATCCGTCAAAAAACATGGCCACCGTTACTAAAAATAGACCAGGGGGTCAGACTACTGTTTTGGCTTGTAAATCAAAAAGTATAAGAGATAGATAAAATCTGATGGCACGCTACTGCTTCAGCATCAAAAGCTCTACAAATGTCTTCATTGAGTCGAAGTTCTCAGATGACTCTTTATAGGAGTTACGGCCCCTTAAAGGTGAAAAATAGCATTTTTTCATGTCTTTGGCTTCTAAAATGAAAACTATTACAAATAGAGAAAAGCTGTTGCTTGCTTAAATGTTCAGCTCATTTAGCTCTTCAAAAGTGTTCATAGAGTTAAAGTTGTCAGATGACCCCTAATAGGGGTTTCAGTCCCTTAAAGGCAAAAAATAGTGTTTTTGGCCTGTAGATTTAAAATGTTTGCAGATAGAGAAAAGCTGTTGCTTGCTTAAATGTTCAGCTCAATTAGCTCTACAAAAGTGTCCTTAAAGTCAATGTTGTCAAATGACCCCTTATAGGGGTTACAGCCCCTTAAAGGCGAAAAATAGTGTTTTTGGCCTGTAGAATGAAAACTATTGCAGATAGAGAAAAGCTGTTGCTTGCTTCAATGTTCAGCTCATTTAGCTCTACAAAAGTGTTCATAGAGTCGAAGTTGTCAGATGATCCCTTACAGGGGTTATAGCCCCTTAAAGGTGAAAAATAGTGTTTTTGGCCTATAGAATGAAAACTATTGCAGATAGAGAAAAGCTGTTGCTTGCTTAAATATTCAGCTCATTTAGCTCAACAAAAGCATTTAGAGGGTTGAAGTTTTCAGATGAACCCGTATAGGGATTACAGTCCCTAAATTAACATGTTTTCATGTTTTTGGCTTATGTAATGATAACTATAGCAGAAAAAGAAAATTGGTTGCTTGCTTTAATGTTCAGTTCATTAAGCTCTCAACAAAGGTCTCTGATAGAGTCAGAGTTGTCAGAAGGCCCTTAAAATAACATGTTTCACATTTTTGGCCTACAGAATGAAAACTATTGCTGAAAGAGAAAAAGCTGTTGCTTGCTTAAATGTTCAGCTATTTAGCTTTACAAAGTTCTTCATAGGGTTGACATCAAGACCAGGTGAGCGATTCAGGCTCCTGGGAGCCTCTTGTTTGTCTGAACAGTTTTGTTAACTTTTCTTTTTTTTAGGAGAGATCATAAAAGAAAAGTCTTTATTTTATTTAACACAAACTAATCTCAATCAGATAATCATATATATAATTGTGCTTCTGATGTTTGCGGATTATCACGGAATCCGATGAGGAATTTATACTAAAAAGAGGAGTTTTCGGCCGTTGGTGCGCGCCAGATTCAAACACAGAAAGAGGTCATGTTGATGGAAAAAGATGAAAAGATGATAGAACTGTTAAAATATTCTACATATCACATTGTATCATGGTAGTTCACCAGCTTTTGCAGTTATAATTTCATATGCATAGGTTAGTACTCATTCAAAGTTTATCTTAATTGTCTCGTCTGTCATCGATCATCCATGCTGTCTGTGCCATAAGTTAACATTTTAAAATGTGTATTTATTGTACATGAAATCACACACTTATCCTTATCGAGTGATGCCAACATACTGTAATTAAACAACAAATTCATAAATCTGTTTTGTCAGGATAAGGTCAAGCCCCAAGAAAGATTTAGTCTGATTCAGGGGATACAAATCACATTATGTACATGTACGTGTGTAGTGTACATTTATTTTTGTAATTTATACTATTTAAAATACATGCATGTATTGGTCACAGAGCAAAGTTCGCCCGCAAATAACAGTCGGGATCCAATTGTTAGGCATTTATATATTGTGAAAGCATTTGGACAGTCAGAGCAGAAATGCAATCTGATTTTGAAAGATGGTACGTATGAACTTTAATAACTTTTTTTAGCTCACTTGGACCGAAGGTCCAGGTGAGCTATTGCAATCACTTGGCGTCCGTCGTCGTCGTCGTCGTCGTCTGTCCTCTGTTAACAATTTTTCAAATTTCTTCTCCTCTACAACCCTGCTGCAGGTCTCGGTTAGAGTAGGACCCGTAGGATCCCCATGCAGGAGGCAAAATTTCCCGTCCCTACCCATCACTCCTTTTTCCAGTGGCAGTCAAAACTCTTCTACCCGATTGGCCTTGTGTCCCCATTTCCTCTACTTCATCATCATTTCATGTTCATTGTATCACCAATTTCATGTTCATCTCCCGGATATAGCCGAAATCGTGCTGATTGGGAGTAAAGCAATAACTAACTAACTAACTAACTCTACAACTACTGAACAGATTCAAATTTGGTCTGGTGGTGCGGGGCCCGGGTGGCGAATTGGCCCGCAGCAGAACCTAGCTTGTAAGAGGCGACTAAGGGTCTTGAGATTCTGATGTTGGGTCAGTGCTCAGCCCACAGAGCGACCAAGTGTGTACCCTAGGTGGCTGAATAGGGTGGCCCTCGTCCGCGGGGGTTGTCAGGTCTGTAATACGGAAACCCTGACCGCCGACCATAGTGGGCCAACGTGTTTGGAGAGTGCCACGCTGCATGCACGTAAAAGACCCCTTTGTGGACCGCCAAGTAGTGCACCACATAGGCTAAATTTTCCGCCCCTACCCACCTTTCCCCTTTTTCCTGTGGTTCTTCAAAATTTACCGGTCCTTTGTGTCCCACCCCATCCCCATATTTCATTTATCATCATCATCTCATGTTCATTTTATCGTCCTTTTCATGTTCATCGCCTGTAAATTACCTATATAGCGTTGCACGGGCGTAAAACACCAACTCGCTCACTCACAACTGATCCGTCAAAAAACATGGCCACCGTTACTAAAAATAGAACATAGGGGAAAATTGCATATATTGGCCTATAACTGAAAAAGTACAGTAGATAGGACAAATCCGAAACATCTTAAGCCCTTCAGAATCAAAAGCTCTACAAAAGTCTCCATTGGGTCGAAGTTGTCAGATGAATCCTTATAGGGGTTATAGACCTTTTAAGGTCAAAAATAGCATTTTTTCATGTTTTTTTTTTGCCCTATAGAATGAAAACTATTGCAGATAGAGAAAAGCTGTTGATTGCTTAAATGTTCAGCTCATTTAGCTCTACAAAAGTCTCCATAGGGTCGAAGTTGTCAGATGACCCCTATTGGGGTTATAGCCCCTTAAAGGCGAAAAACAGTGTCTTGACCTATATAATGAAAACTATTGCTGATAGAGAAAAGCTGTTGCTTGCTGAAATGAACAGCTCATTTAGCTCTATTAAAGTCATCATAGGGTTGAAGTTTTCAGATGACCCCTCATAGGGGTTACAGCCCCTTTAAGACGAAAAATAGTCTTTTGGCCTAAAGAATGAAAACTGTTCCTGATAGAGAAAAGCTGTTGCTGGCTTAATGATCAACTCATTTAGCTCTTCAAAAGTCATCCTAGGGTTGAAGTTGTCAGATACATTAAGGCAAAAAATAGTGTTTTTGCCTATAAAATGAAAACTATTGCAGATAAAGAAAAGCTGTTGCTTGCTTAAATGTTCAGCTCATTTAGCTCTACAAAAGTCTTCATAGGGTCGAATTTGTCAGATGATCCTTTATAGGGGTTACCGCCCCTAAATAAACATGTTTTCAGGTTTTTGGCTTATATAATGAAAACTATAGCAGATAAAGAAAAAGTGGTTGCTTGCTTAAATGTTCAGAACATTAAGCTCTTAATAGAAGTCTCTATAGAGTCAAAGTGTTCAGACGGCCCTTAAAATAACTATTTGCATGTTTTTGGCTTACATGATGAAAACTATTGCTGAAAACGAAAAGCTGTTGCTTGCTTAAATGTTCATCTTATTCAGCTGTACAAAGTTCTTCATAGGGTTGACATCAAGACCAGGTGAGCGATTCAGGCTCCTGGGAGCCTCTTGTTTTTATTTCAGACTTTTTTAACCTGCATATTACAGTAACAAAGGCTATTTCAAAAGAACAGTAATGCAAGAATATTATGTTCCAGTCCTGAAATCAAAATACATTGTAGCTCAGCAGCAAGAGAGTGCACAGCCTTACGTGTAATTGAAAGATGAACATTCTCAATTGAGAATATGTAGCAGTTTTGTTTTTTTGGTTTTTTGTTAGGTTATTCCTTGGCTCCTAATAGCGAAATTTGAAATTGTAGATATCAAAGGGTTTTAAAAATTAATTGAAATATTTGAAATGAAGAAATACAAATAATTGCACGTCTTGTTTTTGTTTGAGTCATTGTGTCAATAGTGTCGGTTTATGAATAAATTGTCATTTTGTTGAAACTTAAACGGTCTTCGTTGTGCCTTTGCCTCAAACGTCAAAGTCGGTATTGAATAGCCTGGTATCTTCTCCCCCTTTTTCCTGAAAAACCTTATAACATAATAAAAACAAGACACGACTGTACAGATATAACGTTCCAGGTTGCTGAGTATCCTGAAAATAAGTATCAAGTCAAATAAGCAGGCTCCTGATCCCGGAAACCGCTGAGTCATTGAGACATTTATAAAAAGAGCTACAACAAGTACACGCTCCCCCTCCCCCCCCCCCCCACCCCCGGCCCGCTACTGTACTATAACAATACATTTTAAATGTTGGAAGGAGAAAGGGGATGGATGGAGGGATTTTGTTGCCTTTGTTCATTCATGTTCACGAAAACAAAGTGAGTAAGAAATCCCGGAACAAATACGGACAGTTAATTACGGGTTAAAACTAGAATATTTATTTCGCTTTCATTTAACCGGTTTATCGTATAAATAGATAAACTCATTTATTTTATTTTCATTATTTGTTTTTGCAATATGCTTAGTTTCAGACATTGAGACTCAATGTACATGATGTAAAAGTAGGGCATCTAATGGGACATTTAATGATACCCCGCCACGATACTCGTCAAGAGTTAAATATATCTGTAAACTATACTGTATATTCTTTACATCTTTAAAGGAAAAAAGAAATGAGTTATCTTTCTTAGACCAAAAAATATCATCATTTATAAATTTGAAAAAAAAAGTGGAAAATCTTCCATAATATTTTTTGGATCATCTTGAAAATTTAACTTGACCTGTATTTTATTTTACTCAACAATTGTGCAAAGTATCATTCAAATCCTTTCACGTGAATTTAAGTTATCACTCGGAAACCTTCGGGGGATGGACAGACACCGAAAGAAAGTTAGGGTCTAACAAAATACCTTCGTGTGGCGGGGTACAAAATCAATAAAAAGAAGAAAAAGTTAAACAATTATAAACTGAATACCAAATCATTTGGTAACACTGAAAAATTATTTATGTGTAGATTATGCCAACTAAATTTAATAAGAGCTGCAGCTGTAAAAAAAACATGCAAAATACACAGCAAGTGAAGTCAACATCATAGTTTGGCAAATAAGTACTAAGAAGTAAGTTTGGTCCCGTGCGGGGCCTGGGTGGCGAATAGGCACGCAGCAGAGCCTAGCTTGTCGTAAGAGGCGACTAAGGTTCTTGGGATTCTGACGTCGGGTCAGTGCTCAGCCCTCAGAGCGACCAAGTGTGTACCCTAGGTGGCTGAATAAGGTGGCCATCGTCCACGGGGGTTGTCAGGTCTATAAAACGGAAACCCTGACCGCTGACCATAGTGGGACAACGTGTATGGAGAGTGCCACGCTGCATGCACGTAAAAGACCCCTTTGTGGACCGCCAAGTAGTGCACCTAATAGGTTTAATTTTCTGCACCTACCAAACTTTCCCATTTTCCTGTGGTTCTTCAAAATTTACTGTTTCTTTGGTACCCACCCCATCCATTTATTTCATTTATCATTATCATTTCATGTTCATTTTGTCATCCTTTTCATGTTCATCGCCTTTAACCTTTATCGCGTTGCAAGGGCGTAAAACATCAACTCACTCACTCGTTGAGAAATTGAAACAATTAGGTGACTTGATTAGGCAGAAGTAAATACTTATGTACTTGGTAATATATCGAAGATGTAGCGGAAGCTGGACCACCGCCCTCCAAATAAGTTAAAACTAAATAAAAAGAAGGCTCTTAACTAGATTCAACTGAAGATAACGAAGAAAAGCACTTTAAAGTCACAGATCACTTTGATGACATCATAGAGGCTATTGGTAAAAATGCCTTTTCGCGACAACAATTGAGACGACGTCTTGTCCATGCATTAGATCGTACAGAATCTCTTGCAGTTTTCAACGACTCGAAGGTGACCGACGAGCAATATAAAAATGGCGAATATATACAGCAGACAAAATTTGAAGGTAATATTTAAATTATTGTTGACAATATTTTTGGAATAAAGTTATCTTCAATTGTCAGACCGATGACCACAATAAGCGCACGCATGCAAGTTCATTTTATATATTCTTTAAAAAGAAAACACTAGAAATTAGTAAAATGCTGTACACTTATCTCAAATTCAACATCTATTTTAAAAAATTGTTCGTCTGCTAAAACGAACTTCCGGGATTGGTTAGTGAATAATAGTATCCACAAAATTGACCGAAAAAAGTTTAGGAATTTTATATTACGGAGGTAAGTAAACATTGTTCCATTAAAAATTTCACTTCAACTGTAGCAATCCTCAAGTTAATCAACCTTAAAGAAATTTTAAACTAAAATAGTCCCGTGCGGGGCCCGGGTGGCGAATAGGCCCGCAGCAGAGCCTAGCTTGTCGTAAGAGGCGACTAAGGGTCTTGGGATTCTGACATCGGGTCAGTGCTCAGCCCACAGAGCGACCAAGTGTGTACCCTAGGTGGCTGAATAGGGTAGCCCTCGTCCGCGGGGGTTGTCAGGTCTATAATACGGAAACCCTGACCGCCGACCATAGTGGGCCAACGTGTGTGGAGAGTGCCACGCTTCATGCACGTAAAAGACCCCTTTGTGGACCGCCTAGTAGTGCACCACATAGGCTAAATTTTCCGCCCCTACCCACCTCTCCCCTTTTTCCTGTGGTTCTTCAAAATTTACCGGTCCTTTGTTTCCCACCCCATCTCCATATTTCATTTATCATCATTATTTCATGTTCATTTTATCATCCTTTTCATGTTCATCGCCTGTAAATAACCTATATAGCGTTGCACGGGCGTAAAACACCAACTCACTCACTCACTCACTCAAGTTTTTACTTACTTAATCCTCTTCGTGCTGTGAAGCGCATAAGGCCGTCACCAGAGCTCGCCATGCCTGTCTGTCTTGGGACCAAAGTTGGATCTGTCCCCATGTCCACTGTTTCTCTTTCATCTCTTTGTCTACTGATCTGCGCCAGGTTTCTCTAGGTCTCCCCCTTTTCCTTTTTGCCTGTTGGTGTCCATCTTAATGCCACCCTTGGAATGGCATCAGGGTGCATTCGTATGCCCAATCCAGGACCATCTTCTTTTCTTAATCTCCAATGATAGTGCGGTGGTATTGGTCCTTTTGTATAGTTCCTCATTGGAGATGGTGTTAGGCCAGTAGATTCTTAGTATCCTCCGTAGGCATCTTGTTTGAAAAGTGTCAAGCTTTGATGTTACAGCTGTTGTGACTTTCCATGATTCTGAACCATACAGTAGGACAATTAGAACACTGCTCTTGAATAGTCTTATTTTAGTTTTTTTGCTTATTTTTGAAGATATCCAGATGTTATGGAGTGCAGCATATGCTCCTGTTGCTTTAGCAAGTTTTTAGGCCGATCAAAAAATAAATGTCGTAAATTTAAAAAAAAACATTAAATGGTCAATAGAGCCAATTAAAGCTCTAGGAGTTTTACACGGATATAACATACAAAAAGACAAAATATGGTCGGACAAAATTAAAAAAAATAAGTCATGTCTCCATATTTGGAAGTCAAGAGATCTGACTCTGCAAGGAAAAGTATCGATTATAAAGACTTATGCAATGTCACAAATAAATTATGAAATAGAAATGAGATATTTCCCGGAAAAATATCTCAAAGAAATTAACAAATTGTATTAGTAATGGGATGTGAAAGTAGAACAAATTAAAAGGGATGTATGCTGCTTAGGCGGTTTGAACATGATAAATTTAAACTCCTTTGTTAAATCTAAACAAATAAAAGTAGCTCATAAAATTATTTCTTCAGAACTGGATAAATGGAACTCAATAGGAAAATTTTGGTTACATTCATTGGATAAAAAGTATAACGATAATGGTTTCCTTTCAAAATGTTCTGATTTGAACGGTTTAAATGTAGATCATTTACCAAAATATCATCAAAGATTACCAAGTTCTTGGTCAACTTTTTTTCTTTACAACATCCATCATCAAACGAAGAAATTCTTGACCAAAACATAAATGGTATTGTTAATATCAGATACGGAGGAAAACCAATTCTTTGTGAAAATTTTGCTAAGAGCGAACTTTTTAAAATACCAGATATCTGGAAATTAAACGAAAAAAGATTTTAGTCTGAAAATATCATATTTAATACTCTTAAAGATACAAGAAATTGGATTTCCCAAATGAACAAGAATCAAAACGTCCATTCCCAATGAGTTTAAAATGATATTGAAAGATGAACTCTTAGACAATCAATTAGGACCATTAAAAATAATGCTATTATAGCGAAATTCTTAATACCAAGGGAAAAGTACTTTCGAACAAGGAAATGTCCTTTAAAACTTTACAACAAATGATAAATAAAAAGGTGGAACCAATGGGAGATAACTTTCAATAAAGATTTTACATGGAAAATAATTTGGAGAAACGTACATGTAAAATCTATGCAAATCGAAAGGCGAAACAGTTAGATTGGAAGATCATACATAACATTTATATACCGAATGTAATCTTCGAAGGATAGGTATTTCCAATTCAGATAAATGTCATTTTTGTAAAAATCAAGCAGAAACGCTAATGCATCTATTTTTTAGCTCACCTGGACCGAAGGTCCATGGGAGCTTATACCATCACTTGGCGTCCGTCGTCGTCGTCGTCTGTTAACAATTTTTCAAACTTTAACTTGTCAGACACCATAAGTCCAATTGCAACCAAACTTGGTACAGTTGTTTAGTAGCATTATGTGTACAAAACTATCGTTCGGATTTTTGATTCGTAAAAAAACATGGCCGCCATGGCTAAAAATAGAACATAGGGGTAAATTGTAGTTTTTTGCTAATAACTCAAAAACAGTACCAGATATCAAAATTCTGGCATAGGGTAAAAGTAATCAGCACATCAAGATCTACATTGTGTTCCTGCCCAGAAATTTTTAAGACGATCCAACAACCGATGTAGGAGTTATTGCCCTTTTTCTGGATTTTTTTCAAAATTTTGCACTTATTTAGCCCTATATCTTGAAAACTATACAAGATATTTTAAAAATTCAAATTGCATATGATTAAGCACATCAAGATCTACCTTTCATGTAATTATGTCAAAGCTGTAGAATCATTCGCTTAGGAGTTATGGCCCTTAAAGCATCAAAATTTACCATTTTTCATTACTTTTCCCCTGAATTTCATAGATTAACTTGTCTGACACCATACATCTTACTTCAACCAAACTTGGCACAGTTGTTGAATAGCATAAACACTACAATGCTATCGTTCGGATTTTTGATTCGTCAAAAAATATGGCCGCCATGGCTAAAAATAGAACATAGGGGTAAATTGCAGTTTTTTTCTAATTACTCAAAAATAGTTACAGATATCAAAATTCTGATGGGAGACAAAAGTGATCAGCATCTCAAGATCTACCTGCTATGAAATATTCAAGAAGATCCAACAATCGACATAGGAGTTATTGCCCTTTTTCTGGATTTTTTTTCACTTATTTAGCCCTGTATCTTGCATAAATTATACAAGATATTTAAAAAAAGTAAATTGCATATGATTTAGCACATCAAGATCTTGATTTCATGTAAAAAGGTCAAAGCTGTAGAACCATTTCTTTTAGGAGTTATGGCCCTTTAAACAACAAAATTTACCATTTTTCATTACTTTTCCCCTGAATTTCAAAAATTAACTTGTTTGACAAGGTAAAACCAACTGCATCTTAACATGTCACACTTGTTTAATAGCTTATATGCTACAACTCTATCGTTCAGATTTTTTATTTGTAAAAAACATGGCTGCCATGGCTAAAAATAGAACAAAGGGGTAAATTTTATTTTTTTGCTAGTAACTCAAAAATGGTTTCAGATATCAAAATTGTGCTAGAATCAAAAGTGATCAGCATATTAAGACCTACCTGTCCTGAAATTTTCAAAAAGATCTCACTGCTGTAATGGGAGTTATTGTTCTTTTTCCTAATTTTTGCCAAATTTACACTTAAAACTAATCAAGATATTTCAGAAATTTAAATCGCATGTTGTTAAGCACAATAATATCTACAAATTTATGTACCTGTGTAGTTCAGGTGAGCGATTCAGGCTCTTGGGAGCCTCTTGTTTAATGTACCTTCTTAACAAATTTTTGGAGAAAAATCTTATTCAACCTCCAGGAGTTTGTTAAGAATACTTTCGATCAAGAGATCCAAATTGAAAAGTTCAATATTTTTCTTGGTTTTCATGGGGGCAATGTTATGATTGCCAATATAGTAAACACATTGGTCAGCTTAGTCAAATGGGTAATTTTGAAAAAATCGAAACTTAGCAAAGTATCAACAAAAACAAATTACTGAACAGGATTTGTACAGGGGTGTACGATTTCAGATCAATTCTTTAATTGAATCCCTTTCAGATTCTGTGCTTATATGTCAATATTTTAAAGCCTTTTCGCTATATTTAAAGATCATGAGCGTTGAAATATTTCATTTATTAAAATACTTACTTCATCGAACGATTGTAAATCCAACATAAGCACGTGGTCATTCTAAATTTAAATGTCCGTTAAAGACGACGACAGTGAAATTAATTCTATTGATATTTAATTCCCTGACAATAACCTGCCAAAACATGGACAATGGATTGTCCATACTCTTCTGCTTGTTTTTAAAGATAGCCTTAATGAGGCTAGTTCCCATTTAAAGACAGTGATAAACAAAGTCTTTACCATTTTTAAGCATGACCTTAGATCAATCACTGCTTCGGAAACTATGGAAAATGAAAAACGTTTGCAATCTGACAATGTGACAAGATGGAGCAGTCAAATAAAAATGACCAGATCTGTTCTATAAATTCCAAGTTCTAAATTGTGCAAATTAGACACTTTCACATTTTCAGATTATGGGAGAAATGTCCTGACAGATCTCTGTTTATTACTTTAACCCTTTGATGATACCACTGTTATGGTACAGTCTAAAAAAATGTTTAAGAGGGTTTTGCTATCCCTGTTATTTTTGGCTTTGAACACAAATTATCCGACTTATTCCACTACTTTTAACAACTCAATTATGTCTACTCTAATCTCGTCCACTTAAAAAAGATTATCAGTATATAAATAGATAATTGTTTTTTTAGCTCACCTGGACCGAAGGTCCAGGTGAGCTATTACCATCACTTGGCGTCCGTCGTCGTCCGCGTCCGTTAACAATTTCTAAAAAATTTTCTTCTCTGAAACTGCATAACAGAATTTCTTCAAACTTGATATGATTGATCCTTAGGGTGTCCTGCACAAAAATTGTGTTCGGTATTTTGATCCGTCAAAAAACATGGCCGCCGTTGCTAAAAATAGACCAGGGGGGTCAGACTACTGTTTTTGGCTTGTAAATCAAAAAGTATAAGAGATAGATGAAATCTGATGCCACGCTACTGCTTTAGCATCAAAATCTCTATTAAAGTCTCCATTGAGTCGAAGTTGTCAGATGACCCCTTATGGGAGTTACGGCCCCTTAAAGGTGAAAAATAGCATTTTTTCATGTTTTTGGCCTATGGAATGAAAACTATTGCAGATAGAGAGAAGCTGTTGCTTGCTTAAATGTTCAGCTCATTTAGCTCTACAAAAGTCTCCATAAGGTC
Source organism: Arcuatula senhousia (assembly GCA_963971305.1). Lineage (NCBI taxonomy): Eukaryota > Metazoa > Mollusca > Bivalvia > Mytilida > Mytilidae > Arcuatula > Arcuatula senhousia. Next base: position 40,331,444 of record OZ020303.1, on the reverse strand, counting down.
AAAGTTGTCAGATGACCCCTTATAGGGGTTATGGCCCCTTAAAGGCAAAAAACAGAGTTTTTGGCCTGTAGAATGAAAACTATTGCAGATAGAGAAAAGCTGTAGCTTGCTTAAATGTTCAGCTCCTTTAGCTCTACAATAGCCTCCATAGGGTCGAAGTTGTCAGATGACCCCTTATAGGGATCACGGCCCCTTAAAGGCAAAAAATAGTGTTATTGGCCTATAGAATGAAAACTATTGCAGATAGAGAAAAGCTGTTGCTTGCTTAAATGTTCAGCTCATTTAGCTCTACACAAGCCTCCATAGGGTCGAAGTTGTCAGATGACCCCTTATAGGGGTTACGGCCCCTAAAGGCAAAAAATGGTGTTTTTGGCCTATAGAATGAAAACTATTGCAGATAAAGAAAAGCTGTTGCTTGCTTAAATGTTCAGCTCATTTAGCTCTACACAAGTCTCCATATGGTCGAAGTTGTCAGATGACCCCTTATAGGGGTTACAGCCCCTTAAAGGCAAAAAATAGTGTTTTTGGCCTATGGAATGAAAACTATTGCAGATAGAGAAAAGTTGTTGCTTGCTTAAATGTTCAGCTCATTTAGCTCTACAAAAGTTCCCATAGGGTCAAAGTTGCCAGATGACCCCTTATAGTGGTTACGGCCCCTTAAAGGCAAAAAAAAAGTGTTTTTGGCCTAAAGAAAGAAAACTTTTGCAGATAGAGAAAAGATGTTGCTTGCTTAAATGTTCAGCTTAATTAGCTCTACAAAAGTCTGTTTAGGGTCGAAGTTGTCAGATGACCCCTTTAAGGGGTTATGGCCCTTTAAAGGTGAAAAATAGTGTTTTTTGCTTTGGAATGAAAACTATTGCAGATAGAGAAAAGCTTTTTATTGCTTAAACATTCAGCTCATTTAGCTATACAAAAGTCTTCAAAGGGTTGACATTAAGACCAGGTGAGCGATTCAGGCTCCTGGGAGCCTCTTGTTTGCATAATTAATGACTCGAGTTATCCTTCTGAGAATAATAGTTTCTAATAAAGGTGACAACAAAATGATCAATCTCATATATCCAAGAAGACATACTGGAGATATTGAAGATCGCTATGGTTCTGACTTGGCACACAAATTTGAAAAGAAATGGATCATTTATTAAGAGTATGACCCGTAATATCCCCATGCAGGAGGCTAAATTGCCCGTCTCTACCTATCACTCCTATTTAAGAGGCAGTCTAAACTCTTCTCCCCGATTTGCCTTGTGGCCCCATTTCACAAACTTCATTATCGTTTCATGTTCATGTTTATTCTTAAAAAACTGTCGATTTTTCACGTTGTACACCACATTATCCCACGAAAAACTTTTTAAAAAAAGGGCATTTAATGAGACATTAAATAATACCCCGCCACGATATTAATCAAAAGTTAAATATATTTGTATACTATACTATGTATATGTGTGGACAGAAAAGAAATGAGTTACCTTTCTTAGACCAGAAAATTTCATCATTTTCAAATTTGGAAAATTTATAAAGTGGCAAATCTTAGATAATATCTTTCATCACTTCACCTGTATTTTATTGTGCTCAACGGTTGTGCAAAATATCATTCAAATCCTTTCACGCGTTTTAAGTTTTCACTCTGAAACCTTCGGGGGACGGACAGACAGACACCGAAAGAAAGTGATGGTATAACATAATACCTCGCCACTTCGTGTGGCGAGATATAAAATTAATAATAAAAAAATAAACAACTATGGACTGATACCAATTTATTTTGTAACACTGAATAAAATATTTATGTGTAGATTATGCCAACTAAATGTAATAAGAGCTGCAGCTGTAAAAATCTGCAAAAGTCACAGCAGGTGAAGTTAACTTCATAGTTCGGCAAATAAGTACTAATAAGTAGCAAGTTTGGTCCCGTGCGGGACCCAGGTGGCGAATAGACACGCAGCAGAGCTTAGCTTGTCGTAAGTAGCGACTCAGGGTCTTCGGAATCTGACGTCCGGTCAGTGCTTAAGCCACAGAGCGACCAAGTGCGATCCTAGGTGGCTGAATAGGGGGACCCTCGTCTGCGGGGATTGTCAGGTCTATAATACGGAAACCCTGACCGCTGATCATAGTGGGCCAACGTGTGTGGAAAGTGCTACTCTTCATGCACGTAAAAGACCTCTTTGTTGACTGCCGAGTAGTGCAGGTTCCGGATGGCGAATAGGCCCGCAGCAGCGCTAATTAGCTTGTCGGTAAAAGTCTACGAAAGAGCGCTCAGAAACCTGACATCGGGTCAGGCCGCTTTGCCCATAAAGCGACTGGGATGTGTGCCCCAGGTGGTTGAATGGGGCAGCCCTGACTTCGAGAGATGCGGGGTCGTCAGGCGATAATGCGGTAAACCTGACTGCAAACCATAGTGGTGCACCGTGTTGGGAAAAATGTCACGTTCCTCGCACGTTTAAGAACCCTGCTGCAGGTCTCGGTAAGAGTAAGACCCGTAGGATACCCATGCAGGAGGCTAAATTTCTCGTCCCTACCGATCACTCCTTTTTCCAGTGGCAGTCAAAACTCTCCTTCCCGATTGGCTTTGTGTTCCCATTTCCTCCACTTCAGCATTATTTCATGTTCATTGTATCACCACTTGCATGTTCATATCCCGGATATAGCCGAAATCGTGCTGCTTGGGGTAACTAACTAACTAACTAAGGTTTTTGTTTTTGCATATAACATATGTATATTTTCAATAATTTATATCATTTTAACTTTTGCAACTAAACCAACAACGTATAATATTTACCATAAACAGTACAAGCTAGCTATCTCCAGTATGAAAATATAAAAAAAATAAAACTCATGCATTAAACATAATGCCTAGTTGATGTTGTATCTATTTTGACTTTAAGAGTTTCCATATTAGAACCCATATACATTGTAATTTCTCGAGCGATGTTATTGTCTCGGCTTATGCCTCCGTCTAAAATGGGAGTCTCGAAATGATATGGATTCTGATATGAAACACTCTGTATAATAATCTTTATCTCATGATTACTCTAACATGTCTTATGAATGGCATACCAACATTGAAATTATATAGTGTATCTCGAGTGGCGGTTGATATGTAGTATGCCATATTATGGTGTTATATTAATGACCGGTTTAAGCTAAAAACATTACTTTCTGCTCACATGATTACCTTTTAAATAACCCTTGACAAAACCATGAACACCCTTGTACAAACCATAACAAGTAAAAAATTGTATTTTTTGCAATATATGCTTTTTAAGCGATTGATTACTCCGACAAAATGTGTCAAAAGGTTGAATGCATAGTGAAAGGATGTTTTGGGGCAAAATTTGGCCTTTAATTATGCTTGGAACATAAAATGATGTTATTCTAAAATGTATCAATTGAGCAAAACTATATTTCCTGAATGATTTAGAGAATATATTTCATCATATTTATGGTGCCAGATTTTAGTTTAAATACACCATATCGTTTAAATGCCCTCAAACTCCTAATCATGATTTCATTTTTGCAGACGACATTATGCAAATTGTCCTTGTACAAACCATGATGCCCTTGATTAAACCATGACAAAATCCCTTTAATAAACATTATACGATATGACACATTACTACATGTACCTGTGAAATTGGCATTCCAATAGGCACAAACTGTGCTCCTCTCATCGCGTACTGAATTTTATACTCTTACTAGGCTAAATTTCTACGGGAACTCGTAATGAACACTAAGATGAGAGATGCAAGGTCATTCGGTCTCACTTTCAGATATACATGTATTGCTGACGTCCTCTCTCAACAACGCTTCGTTTAATTGATGGATTCCTTCAATATATCCCCCAGAGCTAGAGATTAAAAAACCACCGAATCCACTTGCTTTACGTCATTGTTAAATTTACATCTGGGTGGTCATCTCAGTACAAATACATGTAACTACAATAAAAGAGACGACTTTAATTTCAAAAAACATGGAAAGCAACATACCTAGCTACTTCACCTGTGTACAGTGTCTATATTTCACAATTTATTCGAAATACCAGGGCATTTACTTATTTTCTGATTTTTTTTCCGACAGTGCTATCTTCGCGACCGACAATTCAACCAAGGTTATAAGAATTTTTTCTTTCGTTATCAACCATTGATGGAAAAAATCAAAATTATGTTGGATGAACTGGTTAGTGATTGTTATGATTAGTGTTTGGTTTGTTTAAGTAGTGAGATGATCACATCAATCTTCACAACCGTGTTGTTTTATGTAACTACCAGACCCAAAGATCGTAGTTGAAAAGGGGGGTAGGCACGCCATAAAACCTTGTTTCACCCACTTTCTCCAGTATGCCTTCCTTGTTCTTGGCTTTTTTCATGGAAATTTGAGATTAATCCTCCAAGTTCGGTTATTTTCTTGTCACATTAGGTATGGTCGAAATTGGAGTAAATCAATAACTTACTAACTATCATGAGCTCATGTCCGCCTTACCATTCTCTTCCCTTTTTTAATGGCCATCAAAATTTACTTCTTTCATTTTGTTCCCATCCTGCAATATTTCTCGCCATCATTTTGTGTTATTGTATCATTTTTTCCATGTCCATTGCTCTGATATAACCTAAATAATATTGACAGGGCGTATAACCCACATACACCTAACCATGCGTCTATTTTCTGGTGTTCACATGATTACTTAAAAATCATAGCAGTTAATTGTTCCTTTTAGTAAAGATCACACTTTACAGTTTTACAACGTTTACTAAACATAAAAATGTTTGACCAACCAATATTGTCCCATTGGGGCGAAAAAGAAAAGAGAAATGTATCCGGTCAAATAAATTCAAATACTAGTAGCAAAAACATGAAATTTTATCTTTTAAAATATGAAGCCATAGCTCTCATCTCAAAATCCGGGGTTTTTTGCATTGAACTAGGGAGTACTTAATACCACTATATTTTTTTTACCTTTTTCATACAAAATTGTATCTGATAAATCATGAGTGCTTATCCTCTACTTAAAGGCGTCAAATATTTTCAAATAGATCTTTAATTAAAGAAAACAAGAATCATAATTTATTAATACACAGTCAATGTCAAGTAGACTCAAGTATCCTGTGCTAGAGTGTTCAAGGAAATAACAGAAAAGATCAATGTAAATTTATAATGTAAAGCCAATGGGCTTAGTAAGACCATTTATATGGACTAGGTTCCAGTGAATTGTTGAACGCTTTCAAAATCAGTTTCATGAGATAACATAGGATTTCAAGATGGATAATTTAACTACAACATTTTTGTATCTTAACAGTACTATGGCACTTACAAATACTTCTACTACCATGGCTACAGTCAGAAAAAGGTTGGTTAAAGTTCCGACTATGTCAATTATTCAATTTCCACTCGGCGTCCTCGGGAACATTCTTGCTCTAATTGTGTTATTCAGGACGAGAAAGCGTCACAGGTGGAGCATATTCTATATTTTTGTGCTAGCTTTGGCGATAACGGATCTTACAGGCTTGTTGACCACGTCACCCGTGGCGTTTGCTTACTATGCTGAGAAAGTTAACCTTCATCAAGAGGAAGCAGTTTGCCATTACATGGCGTTTTGGCTGATATTTGTTGGACTTGCCACGGTTTTGATTGTAGGCGTTATGGCGCTTGACAGATATATGGCAATAGTTCACCCATTTCAGTACAATATTATGAAAAGAAAGTCGATTGTCGCAGGGGTTTTGATTGGAATCTGGACATTTTCAGCATTCTACTCCCTTCTGCCACATGGAGGATTGGGTAAAAATGTCGTCCATATTCCATATTCCTGGTGTTTCTTTGATTACTTCGGAAATAAGACAACCGACCGTATTTATGGAATCATATACGCCGTGCTAGGTATCGCTACTATTGCTATGACTGCCCTTATAAACATTCTTGTTATATACCGAATCATTTCTAGCAAGAACAACTCTGCCCGAAGGGGAAGTATATCAAGCAGGCAAAAGAGTAAAAGATCCCGCCGAGACCTGAACGTCAGCATATTTTTAACGGTGGAACTTCTTGTTTTTGCTATCTGTTGGGCTCCTTTTATGGTAAGAAAAACTAAAGTTTTATAATACATAGCAATTCGTTTAGGGTTTTTATAGATTGCACCAAATAGCAAATTCATTTTAATTAAACCCTAGTTAAATTTTAGGCTATTTTTCACTTAATGTGGAATTTATTTAAAGAACTGAATTCTTAATGAAGTCTTCAAACTGCCCGATTTGTGTTAATATCTATTGCAACTGTATTGGATACATTATGGTTTATCAGATATTTTATCCTGGTGACAAATTCATTTTTTTCCAAAGGACAATGGCCATTTTTCTGTAAAATATAATTGATTTTATTGATTTTTTTTTATAGTTTCGGGTAATACTAAACCAGAGTCAATCCGTCAAGAAGCATTGGAAAACCGATATGCTTACTCTAATATTGGCAAGCTGGAACCAGGTTTTAGATCCATGGGTGTACCTACTTTTTCGACATGAAATGTTGGTGAAATTCTACCGTTTTATGGGCCTCAACACCAGTCTGCTCAGAAGCTTTACAAGTACCTTGAGATCATCATTGTCCAGTAGGAGTTCTGGGAAGACGGCAGCTGAAGTCGTGAGTACATCTTCAAAGCTGACAGAAGGTATTACCATCAAGAAAATTCAACAAGAGTCGAATGAAACTAACTGTAGTTCAAGATTAAAACTTGAAGATTGAAAATTCGTTGATGTTGAAGGACAAAACGAACACCATTTTGGTGTTGAAATACATTGTTATTTTGAACAATTTATAAAGGAATACTTTTACTTATTTACTTATCATATTAGCCAACCAGACAATACTACATGTAACTAGTCGAAATAAGTTATTACATAGATGTTACTGGGTATGAACCGCTTTTATGTGTCGGCAAGATGATTTCGTTTTGCTAACCATTTTTTTTCTTTTTTTTTTTTCACTTTTGTATCAAAATTATATGACTTATGATGAAAATAATCCTCAAAATACACTTATTCAAATAACAAAAATTTAAAAAAGTAACACTTAGAAAAATGTGCTATTTTCTAAGAATTATTTATGACGTCAAAATTTTGTTGGAATTCGGACAACTCTCTTTACTCTGCAAAGCCCTTGGCCTCTTAAATGTCTTAATAAGTAAATAATAAAATCTTGCTATAAAACTTATTGAGTAACCATCCAAAAGGAATTGGGTGTTTTAGGTGATCGAGGGGTAGTGTAGATATTTGGGTTTTTTTTTCATTCACTTTTATGTTTACTGAATATAATGCTTTAAAATAGTAGTAGTATTTTGGTCTTTATAAACATTATTAACTAGAATGTTTTGCTGTACGAACGAGCGTTCTGTAGATTATTTCATTTAATTATTACATTGTTTTGTTATTTTATTGTCCCCCGCCACAACGCGGAGCGGGGACATAGAAATGCCGGGCGTCCGTCAGTACGTGCGTGCGTGCGACCGTCACACTTTTTTTCGAAACAGATTTCTCAGCTACTTTTAATCCTAGGTTTTTGGTATTTGGTATGCAGCTTCAGGTAGGGGTCTCATATGGTGGGATGCGTTTTCATGTCTGTCGCCTACCTACTGCCTGTTTAGCAAGTGGACATATTTTTTTATGCTCGGAGTAGTACTCGGGGATTCCGTTCTTAATTGTTATGCTTATTGTACTAAGATATTTTTTGCAAGAATATGTAATGCTTTTTCATTTATGCAGTTTCTTTTAATAGAAGTTGAATAAAATTGTTGGCATTATAATGAAGGGCTTGTTTCACACTGATTAAATACGTTTTGTGTAGTTCTGCAATGACCTCAAATAATTATATTTTCTTGATGTCAAAGAAGCTAGATTATTTTGGCTAATCAATACCCATTTAATGGAGAAATGTCCACGTAGTTACATATGATTTAACAGTAAAGTGTTTTAGGGGGTTTCGTTGCTTGATTGCCTAGATAACATAAAAAGAGAAATGTAGACGATAAAGAGATGTGGAATAAATGTACGCGACACAACTAACATTAAAGAAACGGCAATTTAAAAAATCACAATGGATAACAGCCAGCAGTCTTCAACATGACCAGAGGTCACTGCTCGCCGTCTTGCATTGGCCCAAGACTAAAAATACAATACATAAGATTCAAACAAATCCCTAGAATATCAAAGAAAGACCCATTTCTGGACATAAAACAAAAAAAACAAGCAGTTTGATAATTCTAAATTGAATTTGCCACATATACCCTGTGTACATTTCTAAAACTTGAATTTCATCCTTTACAAACTTTGTTAAAAGAAAAGTGGCAATGATGCATTTATATAAGTAGAATGTTCAATATTATTCACAATTTTGTTAGCATGCACAAGAAAACTACAAAAATCTGGGAAATCACAGTTATAATTTTTGGTGTATTTCTAATTAAAATTAGTCATTGTTTTTTCATACACTGTAAGCAATTAAACTATTTCCTTTACTTTTATGTATTTATTTCCTTGATAAAAGTTTATCATGAACTGTTTGCGGAAATTATATTTCCGACCAATGTTAAGATGCTTCTTATACTTTAGATGCAAAAACAAATAACATTGATCTTTTTCACTTCCTTTATTATAATTTGTTCAAGCTAAACAGTACTTGATTGTCTTATGGTCCACACCGCTGACAATAGTGGGCCAACGTGTGTCAAGCGTGCCACGCTTAATGCACGTAAAAGACCCCTTTCTGGACCGCCAAGTAGTGCACCACATACATTGTGTAGGCTAAATTTTCTGCCCATACACACCTCTCCCGTTTTCCTTTGGTTCTTCAAAATTTACCGTTCCTTCGTTTCCACCCCACCCCAACAATGAATTGTTTTGTCCAATAGAGTGTTCAGGTCATTGAGGTCATTAATACTCGCCATTGTGTCGATGTAGTAGGCTAACCCCTAATTGGTATTATGGTCCTTTAAAGGAAAAAAATATGGTTTTTTCAAGTTTTTGCTCTTTGTGAAGGAAAACTTTGGCAAAAAGAAAAAACGCTAATGCCTTCAGCTCAATACGTTCTCCAAAAGTCTCCATTAGGCCAAAATTGTTTGAAGACTTCTTATATGAGAAATGGAATCCTTTTGTTGAATTATAGGTACCATTTTGAACTTGTACGTACAATCATCCTCCGACAAAATTGACCAAAAAATATGTGAGCCATTGTCATACCTTGACGTACGTTCACTTCTTCAGCTTGGGAGTTTGTTGCAACACACCATAGCCAGTCACGTTGGAAAAGATCAATTGGGTCTGGTCATGTAATGGACGACAATACGAAAACTCTATGAAAAACCCATATGTCTGTGCTTATCTGTCTTTCATTAAATATTTGTGTTAAGACAACACATAGCAAGCTACATACCTGTAACATGTATGTCAAACGTGACGAAGAGGAAATAATGCTCTGCAATAACATTCAATCTCCGGGTTATAAATGTTGAATCAAACTTTGTAGATTTTATTTAATTATACATTTTTACAATGTAGCTGCGTAAACGTAGATCTTGAAGTTGCTTTTTCTCATTTGGATTTTTAAAAGTTATGTTAAATGCATGAAATACATTTTAACCAATTAATATCATTTTGAAAATATAATATAATAAATATAACTGCTTGTTTTTATATTTACTGTAACGAAAAGGTTAACAAGGGGTTGCACTAAGTCGTGCTAAGCATACCCCCACTCGACCATTCAGAAAACAGGAAGTAGATGACTGACTGACCTGGAAAGGAGAGGCACATTATAACTCATCATGCTAAAGCTGTATACCAAATTTGAAATCGATCCCTTCTATTGAAGCTGAGAAATCTGTTACGAAAAATTGTCTATTTTTGACCCATAAAAAGTCTAAGTCGGCTCGAAAACAGGAAGTAGATGATGGACTGACTTGGAAAGGGGTATAACTAATCATGCTGAAGCTGTGTACTAAATTTGTAACCAATCCATTCAGTAGAAGCCGACACATCTGTTACGAAAAATTATTTCAAATTTTTTACCCTTAAAGTCTAAGTTGGCTTGGAAAACAGGAAGTAGATGATTGACTGACCTGGAAAGGGTATGTACGGTTAAACTCTTCATGCTTAATCTGTGTACCAAATTTGAAACCAATCCATCCAGTAGAAGCCGAGAAATTTGTTACAAAAAATTTTGAATTTCAAATTTTTTACCCGAAAAAAGTGTAAGCTGTGTACCAAATTTGAAACCAATCCATCCAGTAGAAGCAGAGAAATTGAACCGGACGGACAAGGTGATTGCAATATAGCCCCCTGTAAGAGTGAGGGAATAGATATTAACTCAGTAACAAAAATACACATTTATAAATTAATGCAGCAGAAAGAACATGTATAAATTTGAAGTGCACTTAAGACATACTTATGGTAACATCAGTTTGTTCCGTTTTTTCAATCGGTCTTTTTTTATCTAACCTACTTGAACTAATCCTTCAAGTCGATTGTTTTTTCCGCTTCTTTTAAATTATCTGGTTACTTAGAATTTTTATGACACGTTTAGAAATAAAGGACGTATTCTTTAGACAAGATCAGCAAGACTTAACGGTTTGATTAAAAGTAGTTTTTTGTCCCCCGTCGCAATGCGACGTAGGGACTTAGTAATGGTCTTCGTCCGTCCGTCCGTACAAATATTGTTATATAATAAGAGTAAAGGGACTTTATTGACATTGTTCATTTTAGGTCATCGGAACAGTTTATGACCGAAACCCTCTGAAACCGCTCAATGGGTTTTGATGAAATTTTGTATAATGGGTTGTAATGATAATAATAATTATGTATTTGATCATATCGCAACCCCATTTTGATTCCACAAATATTATAGGAGTTATGGGGCAATGGACATTGTTCATTTTAAATCATAGGACCTCATAGTGAGCACAACTCCTCTAAGGCCGCTCAACAGACTTTGATGGTTTTTGTAGGATTGTTTGTCATGGTTTTTGTTTATCATATTACGACATCTGTTTGATTTGTAAAATTTCGTAAGAGTTATGGGACTATATCGACTTTGTTCATGTTTGATCAAAGGAACACTTTGTGGACGCAACTCCTTCAAAAATTTAAAGAATTCTTTGTCATGATACATATGTGCTTGATGATATCGCAATCATTATGTCATTTGAATAAATTCAATTTTAGTACGTTTCAACTTAAATGCAGCGGCGGGGGCACCTTGCCTATGTATAGCAATCTTGTTAACAAAATCTTCTGAATTGTGTTGTTCTGTATTAAATAATATATTCTATATGAGCACGGGACAGTTGTTCAGGAGACTTTGCATTTAGATGATATATAGACAGACGGAGACGATTTCTATACATGCTTTATACCCTCAAACTTGATAGAGAGATATCGACAAAAAAACAAGGTCTTTTGTATTTGTTTTTTTACATGACATTTTTGTTTTGATGCACTTTTCATTTACCATTCTTTTTATACCCCGCCACACAAAGTGACAGGGTATTACTTATGTATGTTATACCCTCAGTTTTTTTCGGTGTCTGTCCGTCCGGCCGTCCGTCCCCCCGAAGGTTTCCGACCAATAACTTGAAATCGCGTCGAAGGATTTGAATGTTATTTTGCACAGCTGTCTAGTACAATAAAATACAGGTCAGGGCAAGTTCGATTTCCAGCATGCTCCAAAAAATAGTTTTTGAGATAGGCCATTTTGAAAAATCAAATTTCATGAAATTTTGAGTTTCCGACCAATAACTTGAAAACGCGTCAAGATATTCAAAGGATATTTTGTACAGCTATTGGGTACATTAAAATACAGGTCAAGTTCAATTTCCAGCATGATCTTAAAAACAGTTTTTTGAGAAAGGCCACTTTGAAAAATTAAATTTCATTAAATTTTGAGTTTCTGACTGATTACTTGAAAACACATCAAGGGATTTGAATGATATTTTGCACAGCTGTTAAGTGCAATTAAATACAGGTCAAGATCAATTTCCAGGATGATCTAAAAATAGTTTTTGAGATTGGCCACTTTGAAAAATCAAATTTTATGAACTTTTGATATTATATCGTGGCGGGGTATCATTTTATGTCCCATTACATGCCCTATTTTTAAGGGTTTTTCCAGTGTATAAACATCACTTCTTCCTTAAGTTGCTTGTATTTATTTTGTATTCCTATTCTATTTCGTTTAACCTTAACGTTTATATATTTTATTTGTTAGGAAATAACTTCTAGCGTTTATTGCTGTCGCATGTTAACAAGACCTATACACGTTAATATTGTTTTTAATGTTTATATCGGGTTAAAACAAGTGAGTTTCATGCATTCATAGCACAAATGAATACAGAAAGTACAATAGACAATTTGGTCAACACTTCGTTTTCTTTACTGAATACGACAGATGATGGTACCATTGAGAATGCAAGGAAGCGAAACCCGACTTCGGCTATTGTTACGTTCACCATTGGAGTGGTGGGGAATGTTATAGCACTCTTTGTACTATTCCGGGGTTCAAATAAATATAAATGGAGTGTGTTTTATAGGCTCGTTACGGCTTTAGCCATTACGGATCTCTTTGGAATTATAGCGTTGTCTCCATTAGTGTTTGCCATCTATGAAAATAATTTGCAATGGGTTGGTGGCGAGGCTTCATGTCAATATATGTCCTTCATGCTTATATTTTCAGGACTCTTATCCGTTCTCCTAGCCGGTGCGATGGCTTTGGATAGATTCTTGGCCATTGTTTATCCTTTCAAATACAACCGTGAATCCAGATTTCGCATAGCAAATATAGTCCTGCTAGGGATTATTGTTTTCGGCATTATTTTCTGCACTTCCCCTATTTGGCTTCGGACAGAATATAAAACATTTTCCGGGTTCCTGGTGCTTTTTCAACTTTTTCGGAAATAAATTAGAAGATGCAGTCGTTTCATATGTTTATGCTGTTTTGGGTCTAGGGATTATTATCATGACTGGAGCTCTTACCTTTTGTGTTTTCATTACATTAATTCGAGGAAATTGGAACAAAGCCAATCAAGAAATAGCTACAATCAATCCCTTCTTGGTAAGTAAAAAATGTAGAAACCTTGAACGGGTATTAAATGTACATGTATTATTTGATGTTAACGAACAAAAAATAAAGAAGGAATGTGTCCATGGGACACGGATGCCCCCGCTAGGCCCCAAACAAAAACGATGTCCCTAAAAGTTGCTAAGGGTGTACAGTTTGTCATACTGCACCATCCTAACAAGTTTCAAATCATACTCATGTACACTTTCTTAGAAAAATTTGACGGAAATTTTCAAGTTGATTTTTATATCGCCCTATTCCCAAACAGGAAACAAATGTCCGACATGTCTCAAAATGGCTAAGGACGTATAATTTGTCATACTGACCATTCCTACAAAGTTTCAAATCATTCTCATGTACGGTTCCTGAGAAAAGCTTGACGGAAATTTTCAGTCATGTTCACATATTTTCACATTGTCATACTGAACCATCCAAGTTTCAAATCATTCTCATGTATGGTTCCTGAGAAAAGCTTGACGGAAATTCGTACGGACGGACGGACGTACGGACGGACATGAGTAAAACTTAATGCCACCCGACATGTCGTCGCGGGGCACAAAAATAATTATAAAGAATTAATTATAACAAATAAATTTCCAAACTTTTTTGTCATTGAAATTTCTGATTGTTAAATTTAAAATTATTTAAGGCACCAGGTTTCTTTTCTTGCACATAATGCACATGGTCGATATCCTCGGTGCTGGATTCGGCTTCCCTGTTCGAACTCTTTTGTTTTGAGTACTTTGTTAAATACTTTTGGCAATACTTCTTCTTAAATACTTCTTCCAATGTTTTGATTCAAATGCTGCTGATAAGAGGTTACTCCTTGAAATATCGATATACAGCATAACCAAATTAACCATTTTATACCCGTTTTTTTATTTTTTATTTTTAAACCACTGGGTTTAAACAGTTGCTGGTGGACCAGTGGTCCCCGAGGGTAATCACAAGCCTGGTCGTCAGACGATTGTCATTAAAATTCCTACTGTTAAATTCAAAATTATTGAAAACACCAGGTGTATTTCCTTGTACTGCACATTGGTTTTGAGTACTTTTCGTTCAAAACGTTTGGTTTTTGTCCGTCCAATGCTTTGATTTAAATGCTGCTGACCAGAGGTTACTCCTTGAAATATCGATATAGAACATACATGTAACCAAATTACCCGTTTTATACCCTTTTTGTGGTATTTGTATTTTAAACCCACCGGGACTAGAGTTACCCGAGGGTTATCACAATCCTGGTTGTCAGACTTGTCTGACACAATAAACAATAAATTTCTAATAGTTTTTGTCATTGATAAATTCAAAAATGTTAAAAACAACAGTTAGTTAGTTAGTTATTGCTTTACTCCCAAGCAGCACGATTTCAGCTATATCCGGGAGTGGTGATACAATGAACATGAAATGATGATGAAGTGGAGGAAATGGGGACACAAGGCAAATCGGGTAGGAGAGTTTTGACTGCCACTGGAAAAAAAGGAGTGATGGGTATGGACGGGAAATTTAGCCTCCTGCATGGGGATCCTACGGGTCCTACTCTTACCGAGACCTGCAGCAAGGTTCTTTAACGTGCGAGGAACGTGATATTTTACCAACCAGTGCACCACTATGGTTTGCGGTCAGGTTTTCTGCATTATCGCCTGACGACCCCGCATCTTTCGATGTCAGGGCTGCCCCATTCAACGACCTGGGGCACACATCCCAGTCGCTTTGAGGGCAAAACGGCCTGACCCGATGTCAGGTTTCTGAGCACTCTTTAGTGGACTTTTACCGACAAGCTTAGCGCTGCTGCGGGCCTATTCGCAACCCGGAACCCTCACGGGTTTAAAAACAACAGGCTACTTTCCTTGTATTGCACATGATCGATATCCTCGGTCATGGTGTTGGATTTGGCTTCCCTGTTCCATTAATTGGTTTTGAGTACTTTTCGTTCAATACTTTTAGTTTTTGATCTTCCTATTTTTTTATTCAAATGCTGATGATGAAAGGTTTCTCCTTAAAAGATCGATATACAGTATCAACAAATTAACTGTTTTATACCCGTTTTTGGTATTGTTTTTAAACATAGTATATATAGTATAAAAATAAACTAACATCAATAACATCAACAGATGGATTGAAAGTTAAAATTTGCATTGTTTCCCTGCTGCTTACACTTATATATTGCTTATGTTATCTCTTCATTATCATGTTTTTAACATATATATTCATGTCGGTTTTTTTCAGATACGAATCGTCATTAACCAGAGTGGGACTTCAGCAAAGGACATTAAAGCTGATATTTTGGTATTGAGGCTGGCAACCTGGAATCCAGTTTTAGATCCTTGGATCTATATTTTATTTCGACGCGAAATGCTTCGAAAAGTCTTTAAATTCTTTAGACAAGTTAGGATCAGGACTATCTTTCAATGTTTTACTCCTAGTGAAAACTCGAACAGCAAATCAGCTGCGACTGTCAGAGAAAAGAACAACACCCCGGTATCAGGAGACTGATCTTGAGAATCAATTGTTTGATTTTTTAAGTGACTTGGCGTCCGTCGTCGTCTGTTAACAATTTTCAAAAATATTCTCCTCTGAAACTACTGAACAGAATTTAATGAAATTCTAAGGGTGTCCTGCACCAAACTTGTGTTTCGATTTTTCGATTTCCACCAAAAAAAAACGTGGCCACCGTTACAAAAATAGACCACTGGGGTCAAACTACTGTTTTTGGCTTGTAAATCAAAAAGTATAAGAGATAAATGAAACTTGGTACCATCCTACTGCTTCATCATCAAACGTTCTACAAAAGTCTCCATTTGGTCGAAGTTGTCAGATGATTCCTTATAGGGGTTAAAGCCCCTTAAAGGTGAAAAATAGCGGGTTTTTTTTAATGTTTTTGCCTATAGAATGAAAATTATTGCAGATAGAGAAAAGATGTTGCTTGCTTAAATGGTCAGTTCATTTAGCTCAACAAGTCTTTAAGGGTTGAAGTTGTCAAATGACCTTTTATAGGGATTACAGCCCCTTTAAATCGACAAATAGTGTTTTTGGTCTATAGCAGATAGAGAAAAGCCGTTGCTTGCTTAAATGTTCAGATCATTTAGCTCTACAAAAGCATTTATAGGGTTGAAGTTGTCAGATGACCCCTTATAGGGATTACAGCCCCTAAATTAGCATGTTTTCATGTTTTTCGGCTTATATAGTTGAAATAATAGCATATAAAGAAAAGTGGTTGATTTCTTAAACGTTCAGTTCATCGATTAAGCTCTTAACAAAAATCTCTAAAGAGTCAAAGTGTTCAGACGACCCTTAAAATAACATTTTGCACGTTTTTTGGCTTACACAATGAAAACTATTGTAAAAAAGGAGAAAGGCTGTTGCTTGCTTAAATGTTCAGCTCATTTAGCTCTTCAAAGGTGAAAAATAACGTTTTTTTATGTTTTTGGCCTATAGAATGAAAATTACTGCAGATAGAGAAAAGCTGCTGCTTGCTTAAATGGTCAGCTCATTTAGCTCTACAAAAGTCTGTAAGGGTTGAAGTTGTCAGATGACCTCTTAAAGGGGTTTCAGCCCCTTTAAGGCGACAAATAGTGTTTTTTGGTCTATAGCAGATAGAGAAAAGCCGTCGCTTGCTTAAATGTTCAGCTCATTTAGCTCTACAAAAGCATTCATAGGGTTGAAGTTGTCAGATTTCCCCTTGTAGGGATTACAGCCCCTAAATTAACATGTTTTCATGTTTTTGGCTTAAAATAACATTTTGCACGTTTTTGGCCTACACAATGAAAACTATTGTAAAAAAGAGAAAGGCTGTTGCTTGCTTAAAAGTTCAGCTTATTCAGCTCTACAAAGTTCTTCATAGGGTTGACATCAAGACCAGGTTAGTGATTACGGCACCTGGGAGCCTCTTGTTCTCACTCTGTTCTAATTGAAATTAACTGGTTTTGTTTCTTCTTTTTCTTACTGTGACAATCGAATGCCCCATCGGTACGTTTGTGAACCTCTGCTTCTTTCAATGTATTTGTTAAATGTACAAGCGGTTTTACTTTGACTACAACTGTTGTTCTTTTTCAAACAACCTACATGTACGAGAATATATAGATATAAGTTTATTTAATTCAGCACTTTTAACTGACTTTTATAAAAGTAAAAAAAAACCTGTCTTGTATTTCATTTAAAACACCGATCTGTGATTTTTTTTGTACAAACTTTTTACATTTTTGTGACATTGCTAAATGAAAAAGGTTATAGGCGATTTTAAATGTGTCTGTCCTAAACCAGGAATCTTTATCACAGCTGAGGTTTAAACTTGTCGACTTGTTTTAATTGTTCTTTGTCAAGAAGGTAGTATTCTTTGAACTCATAGGATTTGCATTGCATTTTTAATTTAACACCTAGTGCAAAACCGGGAGCAGCGACAACTGATCACATCGAAGGCTGCTGGCTGTTTTCCATTGGGGATTTTTTTTTTAAATTGCCGTTTATATTATGGATTGCGTCGCGTATACTCATCTTCTAAATTTCATAAAATGAATGATAGAAAATAATGAGATTTGGAATAAGTGTACGCGACACAGCCCACAATTAGTTTGTTTTTTGTAAATAACCAAGAAATTATCAATACGTTTTAGGCCATTTATAGCTTGTTTTGGTTGTACGTGTTAGGATATCATTTAATCTACTATTGGTTGTATTTGTTTTGTCCTCCGCCGCAACGCTGAGCGGGGACATAGAAATACTGGGCGTCCGTCACACATTTTTCCTAAACAGTTTCCTCAGCTACTATTAATCCCAGGCTTTTGATATTTCGTATGCAGCTTCAGGTTTTATATGCACTGTGTCTCAACTACCCCGGTGAAAAATGTTTCGTCTCAAGGTCGTCCAATTTTGAGTAAATGACGGAAACACAGAAAGGGGCATAGAGTTCCAATTTTATATCGAGTTTAGCACAGCTAACATTTATGACATTATTAAACCTCTCACCAAAAATCGTACAAATTCGTGTGATATAAGCATCATGAACAAGTAATTAATGTTCAGCGATTCACCGCTTTCGTTTGTTTACATTTTTTTTACCTCACGAAACCGGGTCTTTCCTAAATTTTATGTGATTTCTATTCAAGCTTATATTGAGAATTAGTGCACAATTTTTGATGAACAGATTCAAAATATAGC